>JADLSH010000367.1:5422500-6622500 GCA_016169945.1 Trachythela sp. YZ-2020 | reverse complement strand
TCGATGTGAGGTCGATGTTGGGTCGACGTTGGGTCGATGTGAGGTCGATGTGGGGCACCGGTTCGAGTCCGGTTCGGTAGATGTAAACATTTTATAAGATGTTATAATGATTATTATATTGTGCAACTGGACTGTAAACAATATTTTGATCCAGGGGAAGCTTTAGAAGCTGCTAATGATAAGAGGAAATTTCTTATAAAAATACTTTTATGTGGGGGTTCTCTCGGGGTTCTCTGGGGATTCTCTCGGGGTTCTCTCGAGGTTTTCTCGGGGTTCTCTCGGGGTTCTCTCGGGGTTCTCTCGGGATTCTCTGGAGTTCTATCGGGGTTCTTTGGGGGTTCTCTCGGAGTTCTCTCGGGGTTCTCTCGGGGTTCTCTAGGGTGGTTCTCCAGGGTTTCTCTGGAGGTTCTCTCGGAGTTCCTTCGGGGTTCTCTCGGGGTTCCCTCGGGGTTCCCTCCGTTTGTATTTTTAATTTTTTAATTTTTTTTAATTTTTTTTCCAAAGGCCAATCAGGCCACTCGGACAATATTTATTTCGATATGCGGGCTCTTACGGGACACAAGGGACTTTGTTGCGGGACATTTTTAGGCGTTCCTGCGTCCCGTAAGAGCCCGCATATCGAAATAAATATAAAAATGGCCTAAAAAAAAAAAAATACAAACGGAGGGAACCCCAAGGGAACCCCGAGAGAACCCCGAGAGAACCCCGAGAGAACTCCGAGAGAACCTCCAGAGAACCCCGAGAGAACTCCAGAGAACCCCGAGAGAACTCCAGAGAACCCCGAGAGAACCCCGAGAGAACCCCGAGAAAACCCCCAGAGAACCCCGAGAGAATCCCCAGAGAACCCCGAGAGAATCCCCAGAGAATCCCTACTGAGAGTTTCCTCTTATCATTAGCAGCTTCTAAAGCTTCCCCTGGATCAAAATATTGTTTACAGTCCAGTTGCTATTAATGTGAAGTCGATGTGAGGTCGATGTGAGGTCGATGTAAGGTCGATGTTGGGTCGATGTAGGGTCGATGTGAGGTCGATGTGAGGTCGATGTTGGGTCGATGTTGGTTCGATGTTGGGTCGATGTGAGGTCGATGTGGGGCACCGGTTCGAGTCCGGTTCGGTAGATGTAAACATTTTATAAGATGTCATAATGATTATTATATTGAAACTTTCAGTGACGTCACCTTTAGTGCGCAACACCTTTATAGTGCGCAACACCTTAATGACGTCATATGGCGGGAAAAATCTCACTGAATGACGTCATGGGTGGAGCAAGGCGCTCCACCCGCTCCACCCGTCTTAGAACCCCTCTTCTCTATCTACTGATATAAATTGTGACTTGATGATTAATGACTCAAATGATGTCAATACCAATGAATTGAAATTCTTTACAAATCTCTATCAATATACTCAAAAGTTAGTGAGCCGACTAGAGAAACTAGGGATACTCAGACGCTAATTGATCATTTCTACACTAATAAACCGGAAAATATTGTTTCTGCCGGTGTGTCTAAAATAACTATTAGTGATCACTACTTAGTGTACGGAATTCGTAAATTCCCCAAATTGAAAGGACATGACAAAATAATTGAATTTCGTGACCTTAAAAACTTTAATGTAGAAGCATTTCAGTAAGATTTAGACTCTCTTACAATGTTAAATACAAGACGCTCTTGAGAGCGTTAAGGCACAGAATAGGAAATGACCAGAAAGGCCACTCAGCAGTGCAACGTGACACCCTATTTTTATGCAGTTATCTGGCCAGAACAATGGCGGGCCAGCCAGTTCAGCGTGTGTATTGGTCAGAAAATGCAATTGACTGGCTAGAATAATGGTAATGAACATGCGTAATGCGACATGCGCAGCGTCAAAAACTTCAAAGGTTCGGCCTCAAGTGGCCCTTCTAGTCATTTCCTATTCTATGGTTAAGGCTGGGGCTATTTAAGGGTGGAGAGAATAGCCAAGCGTGGCAGCGTCCTCCCTGCATGGGGTATTAAAACATACCGATGTATTTGGGCACATACTGAGCGACCAATACAGCCACCAAAACCGAGTACCGTATTGGGGCAATTCCTTCATTCCTTGTAGCAAATCGAATATTCAATTTATTAAAACCTTCTTTCTCTTGTGAATGTGGGAGCATATCAGATTGATTGCGCATGCTCGATTATGCCTAAACAAATTTGGTCCAAACTTTTTGTAGTATAAAGACGTTGTTTTGTGACCATGATTGCCGATTGCAGACAAATGCAAGCTGAAACCTATAGTCACTGTTGCCCCAGCGACTATTCATCTCTCGCTTCCAATAATAATGACGAGGATATCTTCACGGAACTGTTTGAAATAGAAAAAAACTTTAATGTCGATTATTCACTATTTAATAGTTTCAGGTCTCAGCGATGTAAGTTTTTTTCGATGTCTCTATGATGAGAGAATGATGTTTTGTGATAAGGTTTTAGTTGTCTGTTAGGGAAGGCATTCCTAAAATTTAATTTTCACTTCCAGACGCTCACCGTCGGCATGTTGAATTATCTGTGTTAACTATATTCCGATTTACATGAAGTTTACCGTTTGTGACCATCCACGGAAATTGCACATTACACCACAGGGAGCCCACCCTTGGTCTTGCTGGAGAGCAATATATATTATATTCTAATAAATATAAGAGCCCACCAGTATAATGCTTTTAAAACAGCCATACACAAATATATATATAAACGTTTATATAATATAAGTTTATATATATAGCTCAGCGTTGACGTGCGGGCAGATGTCTTGTATTTTGCTGGCTGGTGGCGGGTTAGGGCGAGTGAGCAGAAGGGAAAAATAATAAAGGGATGTAACATCGACCAACGGCGGAAGTACGTGTTCCAGAGGTTGCTGTGACACGTTACAGTTCGACAAATCATCGGTTCGTGTTCGGATTTCGGCCACAGTTTCGGCGCTCAAATGTCAACAAAAGGAATTCTTTCGGATATTAATTCTCAGATTACAAACTTGTCATCTACAGCTACAACTAATTTACAAAATCCCGACAACGTTGCGGTTACGTGCTAAGTTATTCAAATTTTATTCATTAGTTTGAAACTTTTCGGTTCAGTGATTTCAAAATTGTCAACGGTTTTTTGATAACTTCATGTCTTTTTATATGCGAACAGTTATACTATTTCATATTTTTACATAGAATTTTGAAGAGCTATGCAGTGTGTAGTGGGCAATCAGTAAAGCGTGGGCTCCCTGTGATCACACATTGCAGATTGCCGACAAATGCAAACCGAAACCTATGGCTATAGTCGCTCAGGGGCGGACTGGGCGGTCGGGCATTCGGGCGCGGATCGAGGCCCGGAGAACTTTGGGGGCCCGGAATTCACTAGATTTCGGACGACGACAAACTATTTATCCAAAAATTCACCTAGCGGTCCTGAATATTCGCAATTACATTTCTAAATATTGGAATTTTGGGCGTGGAACATTGCTTACTAAATACTAACTGTACTATTGTTTTACTAATATAGCCAACAAAATTAACGTATTTCTTAAAAGCTTTAACAATAATTCGTCAAATTTTTGGCCATATTACGAGTTTATGTTCAGTACGAGAGTACTTTAATCTTTAGTTCATTATTTCAGTACTAAAGTTATTTAATAAGCAACTTGCGAAATTGGCTTTACGAGTTCACGTCATTACATTGGATGGCATTTGTACATGTTGGGCAGGTGTAGATCTTCATAGATTTATGGATGAGGTAACCGGAAACATATGCAGTGGCATTGTCCTTAACAATGACAGAGTTAACATTGCATTGATCCCTATAGTCAGTTGGTCCAATTTGTAATGTGCGAGGCATGTTGGGCTTGGTGACAAATGGCTTTGCTTTTGGCTTCTTTTCAAAATTTGCAAGGAGCTCATCAAAATCAGCTGCACAATTTCCTTCTGACGATGTAAGGAAGGAGCTAAAACAAGTTTCCTGAAGGCACTGGTGAATTGTGATGGCGTTGGGTTGTCACTGTTTCCCCCTTGCTGCCTTATGGTCCCAAAGAAATTCTCTATAGGGTCAGTGTTGAGCCGTCTTGTCAAAAGAAACTTGAAATCCTGCGTTGTTTTAAGTGTTCCCATATCACAAGTATTGCATTCAGTGTCATTACCCATCCTTTAAGGCACTTAATACGACCTGTAACTTCAGCGTTTCCATCAAAGACTTTCAGTCCTTTAATGAAACCAATGGCTTCTTTCATGAATTCTCGATGTTTTGTTTGGTCACTAAGGGCACATTTGAGAACTTTTGTTCGGTGAAGTGTAGAACTATTTACACAATCAAAAATCGAATCAAACTCGGCTGTACCTATGGCAATTGATGGAAGTGCTCCGACGCTAACATACATGCAAATTGTAGCTGCAACCGTGTGACTGAGGACTTGTGTTGCCAATTTCACCTTCATCTTGTTGAAATTATTTGGTCTTATATGTTTTTCGGTCAATTTTGGAGCCGATCGTATCATGGGCAGTGCTGAATCTCTATCATAGACTGCTTCAACATCTTTCCATGACGCGACGTGTTTTCCAAACCTGAAGGAATATTTCATCAAGTTGTTTGTCACACTTTTTATCAGATGAGGTGGATCAAACATCAAAAAGATCTTCCTTCCATTGTGCATAAACCATGGTTCCTCAGGAGTGACTAAGACGTGTGGCAAAGCTATAGAAATTTGAATCCTAGTCAGACATCACCACCACAACGTTCAAGCCAATACATTCAAGCTTGTCAATGGCTTCTTTGACAATATCCTCCATTGTATCAATTGGGCATCCTCCATTCACCAAGTAATATCCAAGTGGTTGCTTCCAATTTCCAGAAATGCTACGGATGAGAAGAACAAAGGCAGACGTCGCCACTTTGTTGGTTCGATAACCTACTCCAAAGTCTTCTAGACCGACGATCTTGTCAGCAGGTACGCTGTAAAACAAGTTTGTTTTCAGTGATATCTCATCCATGCACAAAGTGCATTCCTTCTCTCGGGGATTCATTTGCATAACCTTCTTCTCGATTATTTTTAAGAACCCTTGAGAAATACTGGTGTTATTGGGCATTTTTTTAAATATATCGATGAAGAGATGATTTTGATGGTAATATGAAAAGTTTTGACAGCAGACGATAAGCCTTCCCACTGGCATGGAATATTAATATGGCCAATGACTTTAACTCGGGTGAGTACCTTCTACCTTGTTTCTTCTTTTCGTGCAATTTTATCTGCATCCGCACAAGATTTGCTAGGTTCGCTGGCAGCTTATCTAGGGCTTCCTCCAAGGCTTTTTCTTGCCGAGCTTCCTTTCCTTTCGGTGCCAAGGCTGATTTCAACCTCTTTATCTTTTGCTTTTGGGCCTTTACGACCCGTTTTTGCTTCATTTTTCTAGGGGTGTTGCTCGAAATTTCGTCGGTTGTTTGACTGCTGGTCGATGCCGTTAGGATTGTGCCCGTTTCGGCATTTAGAGCTTCTAAATAATAATGAGAGAACATTGAAATTAGGAAGGACTTTCTAGACGCATTTTAAAACATTTGCTCAATCCAAAAGGTACATATCTTCAATTTGTATACCTTTAATTTTCACCCCTTTGGCGACCCTTTCGATAATTACGTCATGCTCATGTACGTTTTCGGCTGGGACTCTTGCTTAAAATAAAACGTAAACCAAACGCCTTGTTTCGTCAAAGTCAAACGTTATCGTGACGAAAGATCGAAAGGGTATATCCCGGTAACCCGCTTCTCCCTAACATACACTTGATATCAGTAAGCACTGTCGAAGATTAAATTAAATATTTAAGGTATCTGACCTTCAACGTTACCGGTGGTTGCCTCTTCCTCTGTGTCGCTTACCACCAGATAATGAAAGCGAGTCAGTTTGCAATTGCATGTATTTAGAAATATAAGCGGTAAAAAATAGAATCGTGACCCGGAAAATAAAGGTTTATTTTGTTTAATTAAAGAGGACAAACGTGTATTGTAGTACATAGTAGTATAGACTTACAAATTTCTTCATTTATCACACACGCATTATCATCTAGTTGCTTTTCCGTTTTCTTCTTTTTTTCTAAACCGATATGAGTTGTTATTCAATTGGCTTGGTAGAGTAAAAACGTAGCTGACTGCGTAAAGATGTTACGAGACTATTTCATGATCTTTATAATCATAGGTCTAAAAAGTGGAATTACCTGGAGGGGCAGTGAAAGTTTGTTCCCTTTGCAGTCGTCGTCGTTTCGAACTTACTGTTGGAGGAGGATTTGGTATCTCAAACAAAGTTAGCTTTGCGTCTGGCTTTAGGCGATTTCGGAGATCGTTGTAAAACATACAATCTTCGAAGTGGTCGGAACACAATTTACAATTGTTATACAAATATTTTGAAGTATTGTCCATCAGATCCGCACGTCTACACAAGTTCACCCATTCTTTGGATCTATAGTACATCATTTTCAACTTGTATATTATTTGAATTTAAAAGGCCTGAACATGTACAGCGAAATGAAAAAAATCATTTGTAGCACACCAGACAACTTACAGTATCTTGCTGGGTCAGACGGAAATCGGAAAAAACTGAGTTCTGGATTTGAACTTTTATTCTTTGAACAGTTCACAACTGAACACCATGTTTTATCTTGGATTTATTTTTCAATGACGGCTCCAAAGACTCTGAACTAGCCATTTATTGTTTAAAGATCGCGGAAATAATTTATCACTTGTATATAACTCGAGGAAAGCGGTTTTGACAAGGGATAAACAGACTGAAGTCTACAAGGCGTGCCCAGGGCTGAATATAGAAAGTCATATTTTTTTTTGGAACATGAATTTTGTTCAATAAAACTTTTAATTTTGATTTTATTAAGGCGTTTGGATTGTTGGGCTTTTTGGACTGTTGGACATTTTGTACTGTTGTACTGTATTTTTGTGGATGAAAGTTTTTAAAGATATAAAACCAGTTTTCCTCTAGCGATAATTTCGCGCGAGGACTTTGCTCATTTTTTGCGAGTTTTCAACTCGGTATTCTGGAACTAATTGGACCAAGAAATAAAAAAGTCGTTTCGCGCAAAAAAAATTGCTAATGGAAAATCGGCGTAGATATCAGCTAGTAAGAAGTATAGGTGTGAAAATAGTAAAATATTTATAAATACATTGTCATTGATATTGATTCTCCAATAATTGAAACGATTAAATCATTCGTTAGATTTATGTCATTACGCCTAGTTTCCCGTTGAGTACGACATTGGTTGTCGGATTCATTACGGATTGATAACGTAGGTCCAGTACTCAATAGAGGTTTGGAAGTTTCTAATTGATTCTGATTTTATGGAAAAATAGTCGACAAGTCAATGCAGCATTTTGAAACAGTTCAACTACCATATTTTAAGGCAAACAATAATATAGGTATGTTGCACAAGTATAAATGAACTTGAATATAGAATAACTTTCAAACATATAATTCACATAAGAGTCTGTGAAACGAGATTGAGATCTTGCATTCCAGTTTGAACCATACCAAACTAAAATCAAATTAAAATGTTTTTTTACATGTTTGGACTTGTACAACTTGTACACAGTAGAAAAAAACTAGATGTCAAAGTTTCATTTACTTGGTTTCCTTTGTAAAAAAACACTTCAACTTGCATGCACCAAATTCAGATTTTGTTGCAAGTTGAAACCAGTTTTATTGCCTGATATATTACTCTGCCAACAAGTCTTAATAACTAAGGTGATAGCAACAATAATATACTTGGTGCTAAATGTAACATAAACTTGAGTAACAGAAAAAATTCTCATCTTCAGATTATATATTTTCCCCTTCATTGTAGAGTAAACTGTTAACACAATCTTAAAAACTAGAGTGTATATTAGAATCTTCTCACAGATTTATAATTAAAACTGTCATCAAAATAAATCAGGTCTTTCATTGTCTGTTTTGTAAATGAGGTCCCTTCATTGATCCAAGCATTGATCTTTAAAACTATTTTTCCAATATCAATGAACAGTCATAAGAGGCCTTGTGATACCAAATTCGTAAAGCCACAGCCAAAGGATTTTAATAGGTTCAAGTCAAGATATTATCCCCAAAATGTATTTTTGAAGACGAAGTAGACAGGAATTTCTTTCATATCGCAGTATTCTTTAATATTAAACCATTGCAGGCCAATATGCCAAGTTAATATTTCATTGCTCTTGGTGAGTTCAAAGCTTGATCACAGATTCACAGAAGTTTCTATGAACTAGTTTATTTCCTTCATTGCTCATGGCGTGTACGTTCTTAATCCTTTTATACACCGTGAAATATCACCAACTTATCACTCAAAACATATCGTAGGGCGATGACTAAGCTCTGCACAGAAGCTATATAACTTGTATATTCGCCGAGGACCAAGGTGAAATTAATCGATGTGTGACAATGGCCAAATTCCACGATTAAATTCGTTTCTCATCCTCATAGTGACAATTAAACCAAAGAACAGCCTTTTCTTTATAATATTTCAAAGTATCCTGAGTTTTGCTTGGATACATAAAAAGCTAGAGCACTTTTAGTGGCTCTATTTCGTATTCCGCCATACTAACTCCTATAAAATTTCGTCTGGTTTGGTTGCTTTCAACATGGAGAATTTCGTGTTAATTCATTACGATATGAAATATATTATAGGGCCGATTAGGCCGGTAATTTATCAAACTTTTTCCAACGTTTCCAGAAACAGACAGAAAAACAATTTATAAAATAACATGTTTACTACGCGAGCTGTGATTGGTCAATACCCGTGCAGGATGAGACAATCATGCCGTTGTTTCTTTGTCGTTATTTTATAAAAGGATTGTGTGATCGGGATGTTTGACTTTCTGAAAGCTAAAAAATACTCGCCTATCGGCTCGTATTTTTTTACGCTTTCAGAAAGTCTCGCAACATCCCGCGTGTTAGGATCACGCAATCCTGCACGGAAAACCATTTGGTAATCCTTTAATGAAACACGCAACTGTAGCTAAAAATAATAATGTTTCAATGTTTGAAAAAGTAATAATAAGCCCTATAAATAACCCAATAGAGAACAGTCATCAAGTGTAAGCTCCCCCCGGATTGTTTACTCTATACATCTATGCCTATCTGAGTCACTTATGTGAATTTTTGGCCCTGTAATCACAATAGTTGCAAAGTGAAACTTTGCACTAAAAACGGTCCTAAGAGCGACATGAACAACTACAGGCCTATATCGGTGATCTCTATTATCGCAAAGATAATGGAGAAACTTATTCATAATCAATTATATTCCTACTTAATTGAAGCAGATTTACTATCTAGTACCCAGCATGGCTTTAGGCCAGGTTACTCTACAACAACTGCATTACTGACTTAAAATCACGAATAGATGGTATCACAATATTTATGTTGGCAAGTTAAATGGAGTAGTTTTTCTAGACTTATCAAAGGCATTTGATACGGTAGATCACTCCATTTATTAAATAAATTAAAATGTTATGGTGTCCGAGGTGACACTCTGAATTGGTTTAAATCAAACCGCGACCGCAACGGTCAAGCGATGGTAAACTATCTACACCATTGAAAATTGGTACGGGAATACCACAAGGATCAATACTTGGTCCGTTACTATTTCTTTTATATGTTAATGACCTTCCTAACAGTTTGAAAGACGCAAATTGTGATATGTTTGCTGATGACACTCAAATTGACGTGTCAAGTAATGATTTAAGGTGGCTCCCTACAGTTAGTACAGTTTGAAACACGATCTATATAGATCAGATGGCGTCCTCGCGTTTCACGCGTGGAATCTTCGTGACCCGGTAAAACTTTGAAAAAAGCCGCGGGAAGTTATTTTCGAGATTTTTCTGCGAAGAAACCACAACCTTTTCATTATAATCGTAAATCTTTGAAATTCAAGCAGTACGTATGTTGTTAACCAGTTTCTAAGCTTTCTTTTAGTATGTTTTTTACGTATTTACGTTCAGTATTATCTTTTATAATGTTCAAAATCTTCGACTTGTGGCCAATGCTTGTGGCAGACTAAAAATTTTAAATTCTAAAATGATATTTTATACTCTGCTCAAGGCAGTCTAAAACTGTCAGAGTAATATAATTCTTTAAAACAATCAAAAGTTTAAAAACTACTGCATACAACTACAGTACAGACAGTTACGACTTACGAGTTGTCTTACGAAAATTTGGAATTGTTTGAATATTTTGAAAAGTTTTCATACCGATTTCAACAATAAAAACAAATTTAAGAGACGTTGGATTCATTCAATGGGTAAATCACTGACAAACCAGACCAGAAAAAGACCACCAACAAACAATCTTGGGTCCAACAAGCCAAGGGTAACGAAAACGAAGAGAATTTTGCTCGCAATTGTACACCATTTCGGGAAAAAAACAGCCTGTTTTACAGCCAGCGGAGTCACGCGAAAGACAAGGACATGCGCAGATGCCGTTCTTGTCGAATTGAAATTCTGTTGCCCGCGTAAGTTTTGTGCGTGGCTTAATGGCTTTAGTTTTAATTTCCTTCGGTGAAAAGTTTTAAATTTTCGTGTCGTGAACTTACAAGTTGCCTTTTTTAATATATCCAAATTTTGGAAAAATTTACAGATAAGTTTTCTCAGAACAAAAATTTGCAAATATCTAAAAAACTTATCTTACAACCTACCTTAATTTTTTTATATAATGTTCCGCTTAGTATTCACCGAAGGAAATTCAAGTAATTTTATTTGTTGTCCAATTTATAGGATATGACTCACTGATCTGAAAATATAGTACCTGGATCGAGCTTCTATACCTATGAAAATTGAAGCCAGTTTTGGATTTGGCGGCCATATTGGAGTGACCACCAATGGCCGTCGTAAGTCGAAGCAATTTGAAGGAAGTATTTTCAATTTGCGCTGTGTTGGGCGATGGAATTATTGAAATTTAATTGGAAATATGTAAAGGAGTTTGTATATTGTTAAAAGTCACCGATTTGGTTTGATTTCGGGCGTTTCTCGGCGAAAAAACTGTTCGCGTGTGTATGTTGTTGTCAGCCATGAGTGAGCATATTCACGTGAAAATTTTGGAATAAATCGCCGTACTGTGCCTCTCGGCGTAGTAATCAAAGAAATTACAAAAAAGGAGACAGTTTCACATGGGAAAGTAATACTGGGCAAATAGTGATGGTGAAAGATCGGCCTTAAAACGGGTTTTTGTGACGATTAAAGTCGACGAACTTTGCATGTTGTAGCTACAATAATGACAATGTTGCCTTCCGCAGTAATAGTAAATCAAGAAACGAGACAGGACATCTTGTGGGAGTAATATTGCGTGTATAAATAATGAGGAATCACTGATTCAGGCCTAAAACGAATGTGTTAACAGAAACTTTACGCGTATAAACTGTAAGTGGCCGTGATGCACTGTCGCCATATAGGACATATAGAATTTATAGTGCTTGTAAATATTATAATAGTATACTTAATACTTTCTGTGCTGAGTTGCTTCAAATTTAGTATTATGTTTGTAGTGAAGTCATAAACTATTTTAATTTTTATACTGTATATTTCTTGTAAAAGTATGTTTTACATTTCTGTGAAAGATTTTACCTGTCTGAAACATTCTGTATCTTGTGAAGAATTTTGCAAAAAAACTGTATGCAATAAATCAGTATACCATAATTGACAAATGTTTTTATTAAATTTCTTTTTAATAAGTCTTTAAACTAGATTTATACCATTAGGTTCCTAATCTACTTGTCAACTATGGTGTCATCAATTCCTTGGCACAGGAAAGAACAGGGACTAAATATATTAGGCCATCCTTTTAAGGCAAGGTCTGAAATTTGCAGTATCCCAATATCCACAAGATACTAAAATTTGGTGTTGGATACTAAACTGTGAATGACTAGTATCCTGACTGGATACTACAAAGCTTCAAAAATTGGTATAACATTAAATGTCTTAATTGATCAACATTCAAGACAGATGTACAGAAGTTTGCTTAAGGTTTATATGCATCTTAGTGTATCACGATACCAACTTATTTAGTGTCTAGTTGTTGACTGTTGTGTCTTATGTTGTTATTGTTACTTGTAACAGTGAGATGGGTCAGGAATGGGTAATCCAGTTGGAATGGATACTGAAAAATAATTTAAATTTCAGATTCTGGAAAGGGAGTTGATTAATTTTTGAACCAAGACTTAATGCATATTACATGGTTTGTAGCTCAAACATAGTAACTGAATATGACAATCCCTGATATATTTCCCCAATGGAGCATGGGGTTTCCAACAGAGCATGTATTCCCCACTAGCACCACCCCTGCTTCCTCTGCACAGATTCAAGCTTCAAATACATGTTGTAAATAAATTGTTCACTTAATTCATAAGGAAACTAAATGCCACAGCATGATGGTTTATATAGATGGTCTGTAACCAATCTCTTGAGACATTCTGACAAATTCTATCAATCTGACCAGTATAATTTAGTAAATACAATGAAAAATGCATAACAGCATAAGTACTTTTTATTTATTTTGCTTCAGCAAACAATGAACTATTTTCTTGGACCTGTTAAATATACTGTCGTATTTGATACAATTATGAACAACGTCTGTTCGCCGGGCAACAACAATCAACTATTAATAATTGTAGCTACAACACGCAAAGTTTGTCGACTTTAATCGTCACAAAAACCCGTTTTAAGGCCGATCTTTCACCATCACTATTTGCCCAGTATTACTTTCCCATGTGAAACTGTCTCCTTTCTTGTAATTTCTTTGATTACTACGCCGAGAGGCACAGTACGGCGATTTATTCCAAAATTTTCACGTGAATATGCTCGCTCATGGCTGACAACAACATACACACGCGAACAGTTTTTTCGCCGAGAAACGCCCGAAATCAAACCAAATCGGTGACTTTTAACAATATACAAACTCCTTTACATATTTCCAATTAAATTTCAATAATTCCATCGCCCAACACAGCGCAAATTGAAAATACTTCCTTCAAATTGCTTCGACTTACGACGGCCATTGGTGGTCACTCCAATATGGCCGCCAAATCCAAAACTGGCTTCAATTTTCATAGGTATAGAAGCTCGATCCAGGTACTATATTTTCAGATCAGTGATATGACTACTATAGTTCATACGCTATTGTTACCATAGCAACGCGACTGTGGTATATTTAGAACCCATAGGTTGGACACATAACAGTTATATTAATAGTTATTACCCAAAAAGCGACTATATATTTCACAAACATGAAGATATGTGTTGCAATAGGGAAAGGACATTTTCACCCCTTGTTTTTATAATAACTGTAGGGAGCCACCTTAAGCTACATTATGAGGGCGCTAAATGAAAATTTATCAAATATTTCCAAATGGATGTCGGCAAATAGAATCAATCAATCAAGCAATCAATCAAAATATTTATTCAGGGTGCCTTAAAATTAATAAATACATAATAGGCCCCTGCAGGAGGATCTAAAGGTTAGCCCTATTATTGATCCCCCTAAAATTAGTAGCTAAAAGATTAGTATAAAGATTAAGCCTTAATGCCAAGAAAACTGAATACATGATCATAGGATCTCATCAGCGATTACACCCAGTAAATTCAGATCCATCATTATGTCTTGGCTCAGATAAGATTCGGCGAGTTAAATCTGCCAAGGCACTTGGTGTGATGTTAGATGAAACACTAAGTTGGGGCGACCAGGTCGAAATGATAACAACTAAGGTCAACAAAGGATTAAATGTACTAAGGAGACTAAGGGAATTCCTGGACATTAATACGCTCACAACTGTCTACAAAACCATAATACAACCATATTTTGACTATTGTTCCCAGGTATGGGGTAGTCTCGGCTCCACACTTTCTGATAAACTATAGCGCCTACAAAACAGAGGTGTGTGCATTCTAACTATGTGTGGATACGAGTACCGCTCTGTAGATCTTTTGCAAAAGCTGCATTTGAAAAACCTGGAAACAAGAAGATATGTGCAACTAGAAACTTTAATGTTTAAGGTTAGGCACAATATGGTTCCTACATGATTGTCCAATCAATTTACAAGTATTGACCAAGTCCACGGCTACCAAACTAGACAGTCAAGGTGTCGAAAACGTAGGGACTTGGACAGCTACGCCTCCTAAATAACTCACGTTCACCGTATATTTTGATAATATATTTAATAACTCTCACAAATATTCACGCTCACCGCTTCGGATCCCTATCTCGAACATGTGATCTAAGTCACTCATATAGAATATAACATGAAGTTTTCTACACACTCCCCCATATGAATCAGATACGATTCATATTTATACCAACTAAAACTGAATGTTTCTGTAATAAATGTTAATAATGATGCATTTGCATCCAAAGGAGTTTGGATTGTTTCCTCCCCGTCTTGTTTCTTGGCACAGTCGCAACTGAGTTCGAGCGGATATAAATGTTGTGGGGCTCGTTCTAACCGATCTCGGCCGCTTCTGAGACGTATCGCGCGAATTACACCGTCTTTACCTTCAATCAATCTTTTCACGATTCCCAAGGGCCATCTGTTTCTGTTCCGATCCTCCGACTTGATTAGCACAACGTCTCCCACTGCGATGTGATTATCTTTCGACTGATGTTTTAACTTATGACGTTCTCTCAGAGCACGCATGTATTCAGGTGTCCACAGTCTCCACATTTCCTCTTTCGTGCGTTTCAAGAACTTCGCTCGCTTTCTCAAACTTAAATTATCTTCGTGATGAGCTTTTAATTCCGGTAGATAGTTTGGAGTGATGAACAACATCGAATTCGGTGTATTGGTGGGCAGTTGCACATCCTCTTCCATGTAATTAAGAGGTCTGTTGTTCATCGCAATTTCGACATCGAGTAAGACTTCAGCTAGCTCATCCCAGGTTATGAGTAACCCGCTTCCAACCGTTTTGTAGAAAATTCCCTTCATCAACCCAATCAGCCGCTCAAATTGTCCCCCCCCCCACCAAGGGGCTCTGCTTAGATTGAATCGCCAGGATATGGTGTTATTGCGAAGGAAATCGTTGAGCTCTTCATCTTTTCGAATACATTTCAACCACTTGGAAGCTGCTATAAATGTCGAACCATTGTCCGAATAAATTGTAGTAGGTCTTCCTCGTCTGGCAATCAACCGTTTCAAACTCTTTATAAATTCTTTCGTCTCAAGGCTTGGTAATAAATCCAGGAACACGGCACGCGTTAGACTGCATGAGAATAGAGCAATTTACGACTTTGCTTCTCTTCCCCTGAGACGATATTTCACCGGGCCAGCGAAATCCACACCAATCACAGCGAAGGACGTAGACTGCTCGGTTCTGCACTTCGGTAATAGTCCAGTGGGTGGTGCGTTGGCGGGTCGGGCTCAAAATTTCTTGCATCCATAATAACTTGAAATCACTTTCTTGGCTAGCTTACGTAATCTGGGAACCCAGTACTTAATTCTCACAAACGTTTGCCGTCACCATTCCAACATCACCTTGCAGAGTAGATAAATGAGCTCTTTGCACAATCTTGATAGTAAATAATGCACTGTCTGACTGTCCCATTGGAATGTCCTCAGTTCCGTCCTTCTTTTTGTCAAATGTATGCCATATAACAAATAAGGTCGACGAATTAGCTGCTGTTGTATCGATCTATGAGCCATCGGTGGTAATGATAACAGAATCTTGGCTTAGTGATGATATCGCTGATGCCTCGGTTAAGATCGGAAATAAATACAACATATTTCGTCGCGACAGAAAGTCTCCTGGCGGTGGAGTGATCGCCTATGTGAATAATTGTTTACCAGCGGAGCGTATGGCTCACCTCGAAGAAGAAAATAAAGAAGTGATCTGGTTGCTGTTAAAACCCCCCAGAACCCCCAGACCTTACAGTACAGTCGTTGCTGCTGTTGTGTACTACCCCCCTGGTCAATCCGCCGAACGAGCAACCGATATGAATGAATACTTAACCACTTGTATAGATAGTCTCTTGCGCGAGCGTCCTTCATCTGGAATTGTTATAGCTGGGGACTTCAATCAACTAAAATTAAGAGAACTATGTAACAGATTTAGTTTAAAAAGATCTGTAACTAAACCGACCAGAGGACACAACACTCTTGATCAAATCCTAACAAATATGCTCCCTCTCTTTGACACTGTTAGCCATCTCCCCCCAATCGGACGCTCTGACCACCAATGTCTCTTAATCAAGCCCATTAAAAGACAGAAAACTCCGGCCACGTCAAAAAAAATTAGATTGATGAAACGAGCAAATTTAAATGACCTCTCCCTGAAGATGGCTTCTGAAGATTGGACTACTGTATTTTCAGCACTGGATGTGGATGAGAAAGTATCAGCTTATAACTCTATTATAATTAAGCTCGTCAGAAAGCCTTTTCTCGTGGTGATAAGCCAAGATACAAACAACTATGCGAGAAAGTGGCAAATCTTATTGCTAAAGCTAAAGCCACCTACTATCGGTCTAAGGCCTCAGAATTCCGTACCTCGAATCAATCGAAGTGGTATAATTGTATCTACTCTTTAGTAAATGCCGGAAATACAACCCATACCCAATTCCCACACAGCCCCGAAAACCTAGACTTATCCGAATTAGCCGAAAAACTTCAGAAAGCCTTCACTAAACCTTGGTTGGACCGTTACACGAATGCCGCCTCTGAAATACCTGAAGAGATTCACCCACTTAAAAATAACAATCCACCCCTTCCTTCTATTGGCCAAGTTAAAGCGGTCTTAAAACATCTTAATCCAAGAAAGGCAACTGGCATTGATAAGGTTCCTGCATGGATGCTTAAACAATACCACGAGGACCTAGCTCCTGTGGTTTATGACATTGTGTGCTGTAGTATAAGTCAATGTTATTATCCATCACTCTACAAACATGCCCTAATTTCCCCTGTTCCTAAAGTGCAACCGCCGAGAGACATTAACAATGATTTCCGCGAGATATCTGTCTTACCCCAACTTGCCAAGATCCTGGAAAAGATTCAGCTCCAGTTAAACATTGAAGATCTGAAAATTAACAATAACCAGCACGCGTTTACACAGCATCGAAGCACAGTATCTGCGTTAATATCAACTACCCAAACCTGGTTTAATGCTACTGACTGTTCAAAAACAGGCAAAATGGGGGTTCATGCGGCCTTCATTGACTTTCGTAAGGCCTTCGATCTTGTTGATCACAACATTCTTTTGAACAAATTAGCATTTATGAATATTAATAAACCCTTCTGGTTATGGATTAAAAGTTTCCTTTCCGGAAGAGTTCAACAAGTGAATCTCAATGGTACTTTATCATCCATTGCAACGTGCCCGGCCGGAGTCCCGCAAGGCTCTGTAATATCTCCCATTCTTTTTAATACCTACATCGATGATTTGGAGGACGCCTTACCAGAACAACTAAAAGTCAGTACGGATAAGTATGCAGATGACTGCACACAACACCAAATACTAAGCGTAGATTCTGGTAGTAATTTACAACAATCTATCAATCAAGTAAGTAACTGGGCTGTCCTAAATAAAATGGCTATCAATGCTAAAAAACTAAGGACATGTTGATATCTTTCACAGACGCTATACCTGAACCTCCACGTCTTTGTATTGGAAATGAGTTCATAGAAAGGGTGAACGTCTTTAAATTACTTGGCGTGTCGTTCCAAAATAATCTAAAATGGAACGCACATGTTGAAGAGATTACACGAAAAGCTAATAAACGTCTTTACCATCTTAGAGAATGCAGGAAATCGCAGTTACCAGTTGAAGTCGGTATTATTACCTATAAATCCAAAATAAGACCAATTCTCGAGTATGCATCGCCTGTCTGGGCGGGACTCCCTAATTACCTGCGAGATGAAATAGAGCGGGTCCAATCCAGGAGTTTACGAATCCTTGGTCTGGAAAAAGATTACTTGCCACCGTTGAACGAAAGAAGGGAGGAGGCAACTAGTCGAGAAGTGGATAGATTTATGAACGATTCAAACCATCCCTGTCACAGTGCTTTGCCAAAATTAATTAACAATCAGTACAATTTAAGGAACATTGACCGGAATCGCAATATATCATTCTTCTCTGGAACTGAAAGGCATAAACTTTCTTTTTCAGGAAGAGCTTGTAAATATTTGTAAATTGTTTTAACTTCTTAGTTAGTTTTCTAAATTATCTAACAAAATTTGTAATATAAAGACATATTCACAGCATATACTTTCTTAACAAGTAATTGTAAGTCCATTGTACTTTTTTATCTTAAGATGGATGAATAAAGCTATTATTATTATTATATTCACCTTGGATACGGCCGCGACATTCCAAAATGCCATTTTCGTTCTTCTCTAGTTGTAACTGCTCTTTGTCTTCTGCGAATTTCAGTCTTTGTCCTCTGCGAACTTCGGATCATTCACTGCCCGTTGTTGAGTCTGTTTCACCCACACCATTTCGAGTTTCACGACTTCGTCTGTGGTTATTGCACCGGTGACTTTCGTTGACGGAATTCGACAGTTGTTGATAAAACGTATCACCCATCCAAAAATTCTCAAAGCTTTGCACAGATCGAACGTACTAAGAACAGTCTCTAGAACATCGTTTGTCTCGACACCAACTGCAGAAAGTTCCCGTAGGATCTTTTTCTCCGCTTCGCTCATATCACTGGCTTTCGTCACGATTTTTGGGGGCCATTTACTTTCATCCGATAGCGAATCAGGACCGTCGGACGATAATTTAGCTCCGTCCACACCACCTCCTCTACTCCCCAATCAACAGGGTTTTCATCTGTGTGCACATGACGCCACAACACGTTTTCATGGCTTCTCACTCTATTAGCGACGAACTGACGATACTGTCCGTCAACCTTCAACCAATGGAGCGCCACGGTACTATCTAGCCAAAATTGGATGTTTTCTGCGACTTTGAACCCTTCGAGAGCATTTCTCACGTTGACCGCTAAATTTACCGCCATATGTCCCGCAACAAGCTCGAGCCTGGGGATAGTCAAGTTAGTTTTCGCGAGTCGTGATTTTGCGGCCAAACCTTGCACGGTCCCCGATTCTTGCTGGACAACGGCGTACACCGCTGCGCATACACCTTTTTTGCTTGCATCTCCGAAGGAATGTAATTGTACTTGCTCAATTGGCTCTCGATAAACTGGGATGCATCGTGGAAACGACAGGCAACTTGGTAACGCACTTTCCCATTTCAACCACCGTTTGCGGAGATCATCAGGAATAGATCCATCCCATCGAATCTTTTCTTCGCATATTTCACGATATATAATCTTGCCCTCGAGCATCATAGGCGAGATTAGACCTAGAGGGTCGTAAACTTTTGCTAAGTACGTCAAAAAGCCACGCTTCTTTAACACCGCCGGTATGCTAGGGAAATCGACTTGTAGGGTATCTTCGATCTTGTTCCACTTTAAACCCAATAGCTTGCACTCATTCTCTTTTGGGTTGACACTTAGCTGTTGCTTAGCAAAGGTAATCGAACTGTCACTCATGTCCGACTCAAGCTCTGAGGCGTTCGAATGCCACTTATGCAATCGGAATCTGGCCTCATCGAAGATGTCGATCGCGTCTTGTTTAAACTCGGTTGCTTCATCAGTAGTAGGCGCTCCTGAGATTAAATCGTCCACGTACAAACTCTTACGTATTTCAGCCACAGTCTCGGGGTAACGAGGCTCAGTCAACTCTAAATGTCTCGCGATGACTCCATTCAATAGAAACGGCGACGAAGTTAAACCAAAGACAACTCGAGTAAAACGGAGTACTTCAACTTCGGTGGAATGCAAATCTTTGATCCAATGGAACCGTAACGCGTCGCGCTCAGCTTTCCGGACTCTAACTTGTAGAAAGGCTTTTTGCACGTCTCCCGCGACAGCAACAGGGTGGAATCGGTTTCTAACTATCACTGACCATAGTTGATTGTGTAATGGGGATCCAGTAAGTAGATAATCGTTTAGCGATGTGGCATCTTCACGTTCACGGGCGGATGCGTCATAAACAATTCGGATTTTCGTGGTTTCTGCGTTTTCTCTAACTACGGCGCGATGAGGAAGATAGAATTATTTACCCGTGATTCACCTACACTTGGGGCTTTCTCTACGACTCCCTGATCGATTTGCTCTCTGATCACAGCGTTAAACTCTGGAAGCATGTCCGTCCGTTTTCATTTCGGTAAGAGAGAGTTGAGACGACATAAACTACCATCACGATTTGATGACAACGGTTGATGACCAGGTTTCCATGGAAGTGCGGTTTCGTACCAACCATCCTTCGATCTTGTCAGCTGCTCTTTGAATTCGTCAAATACATCACCCTCCTATATTATCAGCTCCTATATTATCAGCCAAACCCAGCACGTCGAGCGCACACAAGTTATCATAATCTGAGATCGAATTTACAGCAAGATAGCCAAGAGTTTCCTTTCCATCTTCACGTGGGCCGGTTGTTCAAAGCTCGATTAGCGCTAACCCTGGGTTAAATTTTAACCCACTGTTTTGGGTTATGTATTTCTGCATGGTCGTTCATTTCAAAACTTTAGAAAACAAAACTTCTATTGATCCAAAAAAAACTTCTGGAAAAACATATTCAACTTTAGAAACAAGCTGTTGGGAAGTTTGATTTGAAGATTTTCGTTAACCCAGGGTTAGGCTAACCGGCTTTTGAACAACCGGCCCCAGGTGACATGAGAGACCATGTTCAGCCACTGGTTCTCCTGTCTGACCAACACGTAGATTTTCATTAGTGCGAATCTTGGCATAATCGTTTGCTCCAAGGATGATATGAACAGGTATCATGTCCTTCTCGTCATAATCGTCCATGTAGACACCGTTCAGATGAGGGTACCTTTTGAGGATTTCCTTGTAATGGGGGTTTTCTAGGCGAAGCAACTCATCTTTCTCTATCTTAATTATGCTCACCTCGAGGGCGAAATCTTTGCACAATAAAATCCACAATATTGACGTAATAGTTCACTATAGTTCCCTTAAATGAAGTACTGTTCAAGTTTCGTGTCCAGTTCCCGATTGATAAACTTAATCGCGCGGTCCCGCTAAAGTTGTTCACTTGTTTTTCCAAATCGTATCCAGAAGCACAATTTAATGTCAATTTTCCCAAAATATCAATTGTAAACCCACACAAAACTAAGCACAAATAGTCACAACACAAGAAAATCACAATTTCTAAGGAAATGTTATCGCTTTACAGTTAAAAACTCACGAATATCGTCGTAAAAAGTCCACTTTCACTTTGCCGTCGATGCACCGATAGGGTTCGTTGTCAACTAAAATTCGCTTCGTAGAAACTCGCAAAGTTCTCCAATCCTGCCGTAGGTCGCCACTGTGTCGAAAACGTAGGGACTTGGACCGCTACGCCTCCTAAATAACTCACGTTCACGTTTTTGTTTTGTAAATAGTTTTTTGGTGAAATAGACACCGTATTGAAATAAAGTGAATAATAATAATAATAATAATAATAATAATAATAATAATAAAACATGCTTTGAAAGACTCGCGTGTTTTCATTGTTCTCCACGAAATGCATGCGAGACCCCACGCGAGAAACGAGATTTCCGACGTCAGAGCTCCAAAAAACCTCAAAATTTAGCTCAAATTTCTCCCGTTTCCTTCGGTACAAAACTTTGTTACGTGTAATAATATCGGCTTAATAGGTGTTATGTCAATTTTTCTTAAAATTCTATCGAAGGAAAATTTCTTAATATTGATTTTTGATAGAATAGATAGATTTCCTATGCAAAATTTTAAAATTTTTTACCGAAGGAAATTCTTGAAATGACAGGAAGAAGACAAAAAGTAAGCTTTATTCTTAGTACGCTGTTGCCATGGTAATGGACTTTCAACATAAAGGGTCATAAAGGTCACCAAAATCTTCAGGAGAGCATTCTCGATGTTGCTTTGAATTTCGTCTTTGTATTATGCAATTCAAGATGAAGAAACAGGAGCCTCTTGAATGCAATAGTGCATTATAATTCAAAAACCATAGGGAGCCACCTTAAGGATACTGTGGAAACAAAAATCTTGTTTCATGTTTGTATAAGTTTTTGTTTCTTTAGAGCTTTATGGTGGAATATTCCTGGTCTTATTTTCATCGTGACGTTCTGCTGTCTGGATGGTCTTGTGATTTTTGCTGTGTATGCTGATTGTGATCTTAAGAAAGCTAAACATGTTACCAGTAATGACCAGGTATATATACAACTGCATGTATTTTTTATTATATATTAAAAGTAGGGTCGACGTCGGGTGCATGAGATAGGGTCGATCGGGAAACCGAATTGGAATCAAACAATATTCCAGTTTAAATGTTTCACGTCACGAATAACTACAACATGACCCTTGTCTACAGTTGGACCTTTCGCATCGCGCGGACGATGATATTCGCGTAACTGAGTTAAGCATTATCGTTGCCACCTCTTCCAGAAAAATACTAAGACAGTTTGTAAGTGCTTTTGGCGTCGTGTGGCCTTTTCTGAACTATCAAGCTCCTCTGATGTATCCGAACAAACGCTTTTTGCTGGAGTAAGCACTCTCCCTCCTAGAACAAGGTGCGAAGGAGTTAACGGTTCATCGTTGTCTTCATACAAATAAGTCAAGGGGCGGGAATTCATCACGGCTTCTATTTGAATCAAAAGCGTAAGAAGTTCCTCGTAAGTCAACCGGGCAGTTCGTAGAACCTCCTTTAGACATCTTTTAACAGACCGAACTAAGCGTTCATAAAACCCTCCCCACCACGGGAAGCGTGCTAGAATATGTATCCACTTGATTCTTTTCGTTGAGCAAAATTATTTCAATTCTTTCGACTTAAACGTTTTACCATTATCTGAAATAATGATTCCTCTACGACTCATGAATCTCTTCAAACTGCGAATAAATGTCTCACTAGTTGCATCTACAGCGAGATCCAGGTGAACTGCGCGACTCGAGGCACAAGTGTAAAGAACAATGTACGCCTTGTTAATTTTACTGTCATTAGAATATATGTCCTTCACGAATAATGGGCCAGCGTAGTCGACTCCGACTCTTGAAAAGGCAACATCATTATCTAGGCGGTATTCTGGTAAGGGGGGTGCTGGCGGGACTCCATAAGACTTGTCTTCTAATCGTTTGCAAATTAAACATCCAGCGATGATCTTCTTCACTACTTGTCGCCCTCTTACGATCCAATATCTTGATCTAATCTGAGTTAACGTTTTGCGAACGCCATTATGCATAACTTCAGCGTGACATTGTAAAACTACGAGCTTCGTAAAATCACGATCGCTGGGTAATAACATAGAATAGAATAGAATAGAATAGAATCTTTATTTACCCACGGTGAACTTATCAGGATTTACATATATGGTACACTAACTAATTACAAAATTTTACAAACTAACAAATTACAGTTATAGCTCAATATAGAAATAATTATAAAATAAAAATACCTGCTTTCCATAAGTGCCGTGCAATAATATAATTTGTTAAAATTCAATCATTTAAAAAACCTACTACAGCCCGATGGTAAACACGCTGAGATTATTTGTTTTGCGTAGCTCAGTAGGAAGGCTATTCCAAAGCACAGCACCACTATAACCAAAGCTATTCTTTAGGTAGTTGGTCCGTGGCTTTGGAATAGCTAGTTTGCCTTCGGTGTCTCTCAATGAGTAGTTCGTGATGCTGCTACGGTATATGAACATGGGACGCAAGTAATCGGGAGCGAGCCCATTAAGTGATTTATAGACCATAACAGCTTTTTCAAGCTTGCGCTGGGTATCGAGTTTTCTCCAGCCAAGCTTCTCTAGTAGAAAATCAGCAGCAATGTCATAGCTAGAAGATGTTAACACTCTTGCTGCACGATTTTGCAATTTTTGAAGCTTATCAGCATAGGTTTTGTTACAATTATCCCAGACGACGCAGCAATAATTAAAATGCGCTTGCACTAACGAATTGTAAATATACTGCAGAGTCGTAAATGGAACAAAAGGCCTTACACGTTTTATAGCTCCAATGCTTGATGCAATCTTTTTAATTCGCTTATTGATATGCATATTCCAAGACAGATTTTCATCAATCAGTACACCTAGAGACTTTGTAAGCGAAACCTGATTAACAGGGATCCCATCAATTCCCAGAGATGGTAATGGGCTCAACGTACATAATCTTTGCCTTGAACCGATTAACATGAACTCTGTCTTGGATTGATTTAAAGTAAGCTTGTTTGCGATAAGCCACTCACTAACGTTGACAAGGTCTTGATTCAGATTCTGATTAATATCACGAACGTTATTGCTTGCCAACGTCAAATGAGTGTCGTCTGCATACATACGTGCCTGGGAATGTTCGAGGCAATTAGGCAAATCATTTATATAAATTAAAAATAGTAATGGCCCCAAGATAGTCCCTGCGGGATACCACAGGACAGTGAGCGGTTCGGTGATAGAAAACCGTTCACGAAGCATTTTTTATTACGATCGCTTAGGTAAGATTTAAACCATTCACTTCCTATACCATATGCATTTAATTTAGATAAAAGAATTGCATGATCTACGGTGTCAAACGCTTTTTTGAGATCTAAGAAAACTACTGCGTTTACGTTACCGTGATCGATGTTGTACGCCCAGTCGTTTGTGGCTTCGAGAAGAGCAGTAACTGTGGAATGTAGGCTTCGGAATCCTGATTGACTAGTTGAAAGTAATTTGTTATCCGTAAGAAAAAAATTGACTTGATCATAAATAATCCTCTCAAAAACTTTGGCCACAATAGGGATAATAGAGATGGGCCGATACTTTGTTTCGTTAGGTAGATTTGACTTCTCGATTCGACCGTGACATCGGATTAAGTGCTCACCGTCCACAAATAAACTTCGACATCGTTTTATTTTCTTATATTTCGGCAGCTTTGTTAAAGAAGCTTGCACTTGCTTAATCCAGGATTTCTCGGCTAAATTTAATCTTCGGCAGTTAGAGGACATTTCCGAGTTTCCTTGCCTTCCAAACTACGCATTGCATTGTCAACGAATCTTTGAACATAGGCAGTTATACGAAGCAAGGGTTCTCTTCTCCGCACGACGGCTGTTCCGGCCACGTATCCTTAGGATTTAACAAAAAAGCAGGACCGTGCCACCACTTGTTATCCGCCGCAAGCTTGGATCCCGACTCTCCTCTTGATGCAATATCTGCTGGATTTCCTTCTGTTGGACAGTATTTCCATCCCTTGGATCTGATAATCTTCGAATTTCCTGAACTCTATTTTCGACAAACTGTTTGTACTCCTTACAAACACTCCTTATCCAACGAAGTCCATATCCTGCTAAATAATCTGGCAAAATACGATATCCCTAAGGCTACTCTACTTTGGATATTAAACTTCATTACTGACCGCAGACAAAGAGTTAAGTTAAGTGACGATTGTTTCTCTGAGTGGAAAACGGTACCTGCTGGTGTTCCGCAAGGGACCAAACTTGGCAGTGGCGTGCTGACAGGGGGGCCGGGGGGCCATGGCCCCCCCAGCGAAGATTTTTTAGGCGGCGCCAAAACATAAATGGGGCGCCGAAATTGCACAAATCACACAAAAGCGCTAGTCCGAATTGGAATTTTGTCAGATCCGATGAGCCAACGAGAGAAAAAGAGTTTGAGATTGTTAAGTAATAGATACATTGTCGTTTATCTGATAAAACGTATCCGATAAATATTAGTGATTTCCGATATGCCAGGTTTTCTTATGTTGGCTATCGCAATATCGCATTACTTACTACCGCACTGCCGCAAGCACTGTTCAAACTGCTAGTACGCGCGCTTAATTTGAGTTCTGTTAGTCGGAATACGACTTATACGAGGATTAAAAATTCACCAGCCTACCGACAACTACAAGCATTACTGTCCAGTCTGTAATATCTCAAAGGATGTAAATTGTTAATTGTGAAATGTGAAGTGATTCGGCTTACGATCACTGGTAAGTTCACCGTCTACTTCATGAATGTTCGCCGTCTACTTTTCTTTGTTTAAGAAAAAAACTAAGTCATCTATGAATTATATATTTATTCAAACTCCTGAATGTGTTGTTTCTTGCGCATTTTTATTTTATAGGATGTTTTATAATTCTCAGAATTCCGTCAAATCGCCACCCAAAACGCAAGAAATAGCATTTCAGGGACTCTAAATTTCAAAATTTTCCCGGGGGGGCATGCCCCCGGACCCACCTAGAGGTATTGCGTCTAAGAGGCTCAACCATACACATATTACAAGGGGGAATATGTAGATGATTCCACCTTGTCGGAAGTAATTGACAAGCATTGTCCAAGTGCTATGCAAGATTATGTCAATGAATTCGCCTCAAAGTCTACAACTAACAGTATGCAATTAAAATAATCTAAATGCAAAGAACTCCGTATCTGTTTTTCTTCTACGAAGTTTGAGTTCGATCCTATTATTATTAACGACAAAGAAATTGAGGTTGTTCCGCAGGTAAAATTACTGGGCGTCACGTCACGAATATATGCAAAAAGGTCTCAACCCGTTTATACTTTCTAAGACAAGTTAAACGGGCCAGAGTTACCTAATGACCTCCTTTTGTTCTGTATTACTTGCATCCGGCCAGTCATCGAATACGCGTGTGAGGTTTTTCATGACTCTCTCCCAAAATATTTCTCCGACGACCTTGAAAAACTGATTTAAGAACGATTTTATTAATTGTAATTCATGTAAATACGTAATTGAATCGATCTAATTTTTAATACGTTGTACAACTTAACGTTATTCAGCCGACGTGTAACACTTAGGCTGCGAGTTTTTAAGTTCAATAAATATATCTAGCTATCTATCCAAGTGCAACCGTTGAATCTGACCAGAAGAAAATAGCATGTATCTGCAATACGTCTTGCAGTGCCTTCTGAACGTTGTCAACTAATCGTGCTGAAATCAAACAACCGAGTAGTTCGAGACGTGGTACCGACTGTTTACTCATGGGTGCTACTCTCGTTTTAGAGGTGACTAAATTACAACTGACTCCCGCTTCATGTTCATACAAGAAATACACACAAGCACCATACGCAGCATCGCTTGCATCAGAAAAGGCATGCAACTCGATTAAACCAGTTGGGGCTTTCTGAAAATAGCAACGAGTGATAGAAACTACTCCGGCTTCTTTCAAAGTTGAGAAGATTGTTTTCCACACTTTACAAAACTGTTCGCTTAACTGTTCGTCCCATTTTACGTTACTCTTACATAATTCTTGGAACAACAACTTTGTTGAAGAATAACAGGTGATATCAGCCCCAGGGAGTCATAAAACTTTGCTGAGATGCTTAATACAATTCGCTTCGTACAGTTATTCGGATCATGACCAGCCACAACCTTAGCCAAATCGATTTCAAACTTATCGTTCACGACATTCCACGTTTGACCAAGGACTTTGTTGTTTGCATCATTCTGGCCCCCAATAACTGATTTTGTGTAACCACAATCTTCTTCATTCATAATTGGTAAGGAATCTGCAATAGGACTAAGCTCTTCAGCGAATTCGGGATCTACTTGAAATGTTTGCTGCAGTTCTGGTGAATTTGTCTGCCATTTTCGCATGTTGAAACCTCCGACTGAAAGTCGCGATTTGATCTTCCTCACTAGCTCTAACGCTCTAGGTATATTCTCGCATCCGGATGCATAGTCATCGACCTAGAGTGATCGCAACAGCTCATAGACAAATTCTGGATCGTTCAGCAGATACTGATTATTATAACATGATGACGAAGGGTCGCGTTCAGAATAAACAGGCTTGGCGTGACTCCGAACACAACTCTGGTGAATCTAAGGGGTATAAATTCGGACTACTGCTAAAAGGATAGTAGAATGTCGAAACCATCATCAGAGTACAGCTCAAGTAGTCGGTTCAGTGAATCTGTGTCCAGTGTTTCTTCTGTCACATCGCCTATCACCAGCTCAGATAATGAAGAGAGTTCAGTTGTAGCAAGATCAGTTCCAGTGTCCAGCAATGTTGTGTCCTTGCCGCGGTCATGTCAACTTCAAAATATTGCTATTAAATTTATCTCAAACACCTTCTCAATATCGGCTGTCATAGCAACTGGGTGGACAAGGAAACGCAGTAGAATGTCGAAAATCAATAGGGTTAGAGAAGGTCCTGCATACAGGCATTCATTTAAACTAGGTCCTGTCGCCTTAGCTGACGCGTCATACACCACTCTAAGAGGGTCTACAATAGGCTTCTTAAATCCCGTATCCCGTTCCATATTTTCTATCGTTCCCGCAATCCCGATAGCTTTTCTTAGTTATTCCCGATCCCGAATAATATTAATACAAGTAAGGCTCTCATGCAAAAGCAAATTCGCGAATTCCCCAAGTAAGGAAAAATCCCTTGCGAGTGAAATTACTCGATCGAGTATTTTACCGGATAGTTTCCTCAGTGATGTACACCATGCTCCCTAGCTTTCAAGAAATTTCAGAAAATGATGTTTTGAAACTGCTCCACGGCTTAGGGCCCAAGAAGGCATCGGGAATCGATGGTATCTCCTCTCGTATCCTAAACATTTCGGCAACAGTTATTTCACCATCTCTAACATCAATATTCAACCAGTCAATCTTAACAGGTATATTTCCCAATGATTGGAAAATCGCTAGAATTACTCCGATTTTTAAGTCTGAAGCTAAAGATGAAATGACAAACTACAGACCAATATCTGTTATATCAGTAGTTGCCAAAATAGCGGAAAAGCTGATTCATAACCAAATTTATAATTATTTACATAACTGTAATCTGCTTTCAAATTGCCAACACGGATTTAGACCACTTCACTCAACTGTTACAGCATTGCTGGACATTACCAACGAGTGGTATAAAAATATTGACATTGGGAAACTAAATGGGATTGTCGTTTTGGATCTGAAAAAGCATTCAATACTGTCGACCACAATATACTTTTAGACAAAATTGCAATTTATGGAATAAAGGGAACGGCGTATCGCTTGCTGGAGACGTATTTATCAAATAGGACCCAGTACTGTTGTGTGAATGGTAAACTATCAGCCTCGTACCCAGGCGCTTTTAAGGAAAAGAAAAAAAATCGCGTTCAGCTAATTTATAGAGATCAGTGGCTGAGATTAGCGAGCGCGCGGGGGTGCTTGGGGAGGTCGCGACGAAGGAAGCGCCTGGCAGAAAATGTATTAAAGATGGCGGCAGTGTTGTATGTTCAGGAAATATTTTGTGTCCAAATGATGAATGCACTGCGAAGAGTTTTTTCTGGAAAACAAAAAGCATTTTAGTGTACTTTCATATATTTTTTACGTATTAATTAAATAATAAAACATTGATAATTTGCAATTTAATTTAATATTGTTATAAATTAAAATTGTACTTTCCTGCCAGTGTCCTGGCTAATGTAATCTCAACTCCCATCTGAATATCATTAATTTGTGCCTATTAATTTTATGCTCACTGAATTATTCCATGCATGTGCTTTCTGCCATTTGTTTTCACAGAAAGATTAGTACCTATTAAAATTGTACACACACACTGTGATTTGACAGCAGTGTACGTGTAGATCATCGATCATTTCTCATACTCAAATTGTAATGAATTCATGCTATGTTTAAAACATTTTAGGGCTACTCCTATATGGGGGGCACTGTGTGCTTTGTCTTTCACATTCGGATTTCAATGACCGACGGGGCCATGCTACCCTTTCCCCAGGGTCCCTGAAAGATATTTTTATCAGGCTCTAAAAAAGTTCAGCAAATAACATTCAAACATACAAGACATTGAAAGTCATTTGCTGGGCTATTACTGTATATCCATTTTTAAGTTTTCTCAGGTTTGTTATTGTATTAATCACCTCAAAATCTCATACTATATATTAAAGCAAAATAAAACACCCTAATTGCATTATGCTACAAACATTAAATTTATACTATGGCATGCAGACAGAATAATTTTACAAAATACAACACATTTGTTCACATTCAGTCATTTCTGTTTTGTTGGACCTGGAAAACATGCTTTAACTGTTCGAGGTAGAATGTTCTCGTTGGATGTCAAATCAAGCAAATCCATCACAATGACTGTTTCACATAAATATTTGATTCTTCATCAATACTCAGCAACATTTTCTAGCTCAGTTGACAACTCATATGCCTTCTCTCATCACACTGGGAACTGGACAGATTGTAAGCTAAAAAGAACACAAAACACACTGTTTGACCCATGGGCTGTTTACATGACAATAGGGTGATCCTAGCCACAAGGTTACCCTGGTAACCAGTAACCCTATAGTCTATTGTGTGTTATGCATCAGTCAAATCCAAGCGTGCCCATCCCGGGGGTTGGGCATTTGAACTCAAACCTTTGCCCGGGGGCGGGGCATTTGAAATTAAGGATTTGGAGGTTTTACGATCACCGATAACTTGATAATAATATAAAACAAAACAATACCAGTTTCAGAACATTTAACCATGATAGAATATTCAATATAAACCAGTCAAGTTGTAAAAAACGCATAAATTCGAACCACACCGCAAACTTTAAAAATAAATGCGCTAGAGCATGACGACAGCAAAACGCTGAGTAGAACCGCACAATACAATGGTAGCTTGCAGCGCAGGAGAAATACTTGGGCGATATATTAATCAGAGGGCATTCGCTCGAAACGTCGAAGAAAGTATTCTCTTTATGTTCAGGTAGTTGGATAACCTACTCTTCTTAGCCAAACAGTCCAGCTGTCCCCGGGGTGGGGGATTTGCTACTGATTTTTTGCCCCGCTGCGGGGCATTTTCACGTGTTTTTTATCCCTGCCCCCAGGAATTTGTCGCATATTTTCGAAAACTGTCAAAAGCCCGGGGGTTTGCCCGGGGGGGGGATGGGCACGCTTGGGTTTGACTGATGCATTAGGGTGATGCTATATTTATATTATTATAAAATGATAATAAAAAATAATAGTAAAAATTACCTTGAACATCGAGTTGTCGAAAGGAAGTATTAAATTCATCGTCTGAACTAAATTCTGCATATAAAAGAAACTTGTTTTAGCGATACAAATTTACCAAAATCGTAGACTGTGTCTGACAGTGATCAAGCATTCAATTGTTATTGTATATAAAAACGACAACAAAGTATGCAAATTGCTTAAAGAAAATAGCCAAATAGCCCGAATGAAAAACAGCAATCTCGCAAGGATATAGCATATCAAAGGTCTAATTAGTTTTGCGACCATAAATAAGAAAAAATCGTCAATTCTGTGCAACCATTTCATATATTTACACAATTTTAACCACTAGAGGCTTTGCAAAAATATTAAATATATTATATATACATAAAAATACCTGTAGTTAGAGCTTCTGGAAAAGAATGGTCTGTTTCATCCATACAGATATCAATGATAACACACCAGGGAGAAAAACTGACGAGAAGGCACCTCAAATCAAGCGATGGAAAGGATTCTCACATTTCGGTCAAAAGGCGCTTCCCCCTCTCGTCGCGTCCTCCCCAAGCACCCCAGCGCGCTCGCTAATCTCAGCCACTGATCTCTATAAATTAGCTGAACGCGATTTTTTTCTTCTTTTCCTTAAAAGCGCCTGGGTACGAGGCTGGTAAACTATCAAGTCCATCAATTATGAAAACAGGCATACCTCAATGTTCTGGTTTAGGCCCATTATTATTCCTAATTTACATTAATGATTTACCAAAATGTTTAAACGCCGGGGCAAAACCAGACATGTTTGCGGATGATACCCAAATTGCAACATCAAGTGACGATATTAAAATAATTACTGAAACATTAAATAGAGATTTAAACAATGTTGCAAATTGGCTGTCCGCAAATAAACTGACTCTAAACAATAGTAAAACCGACCGCAAATAAATTGACTCTAAACAATAGTAAAACCGAATATATGATAATTGGTTCCAAGAAAAGGCTTAGTCAAGTGACTGCCGATCCTGCTATCAACGTAGGTAATTTAGAAATTAAGAGAGTTGAGACGACAAAATCATTGGGCCTAATGATAGACGAGTGTCTTACCTGGACTGCACAGATCGACCACATTTCAAAAAAGTCACTTCGGGCCTCGCTATTCTCAGACGACTCCGAGATATAGTCGAATTTAATACCTTAATAACAATATACCAATCCATAATTCAACCTTATTTCGATTATTGTGCTCAAGTGTGGGGTTGCTTAGGGAAAACATTAGCAGCTAAAGTACAAAAATTACGGAACAGATTCTCACACGTGAGAATTACACGACACGATCGGTTGATATATTAAATAAGCTAGGATTTCCGAACCTCGAAAAAAGAAGAATGCAACAACTATCAATTCTCATGTATAAGGTATCTTGTGTGATATGTTCACAAATGTGAGTGACGTACACGACCATAACACAAGACAGTCGGGAGCTGATTTGACATTACCTAAACCAAAAACAAATAATATGAAAAATGCATTCTCCTATAGAGGTGCGGAAGTCTGGAACTGCCTTTCTACATCGCTAAACTCATCGACAACTATTGCTAATTTTAAGTATAACTTGAAACACGCAAATTAACATCAAGTAATCTTGCCTTTGTTTCTATCTATTTTTAAATAATTTTCTTGTAAATAATGTATTTCTTACTTCTACTAGTTACTGCTTACAAGATTTTAATATCATGCTGCCCGTAATGTAAGATAAAGCATCAATGTGATACATGCCAAAAGTTTACAAAAACAATCGTTGGTGACACTTTTCACAACAGACAGAATAGAACACACTGAAATGTGACATTAAATCTCCAAAAATCTCGCTTCCCGCCAGAGGTATTACTCTCGAATCCCGCGGCATATTTTCTTATTATCTCGCCTCCCGATATAAATATAAGTCAAATCCCGCATCCCGAAAAACCTATTGTGGACCCTCCTCTAATTTTCGTTGTTTCCTTGTCAGTCCTTACGACTTCTCTGTGCGGCAGGTAGTGCACATTTCCAGCCTTGGTAACAGCTTCGGGGTCAACTGGTTCCACAATTCCTTTCTGGATTTGATCCTGAATTATCTTATCATATTCAGCAAGAAGAGCAGGTTGATCTTGGAGACGATGAATCAATCTTCCCAACCTTTTTGTACTAACAGCATGGTTATCAGGAATATAATTATGGGATGATGCTCTTTAAAGGGCAACTTTGCTTCATACCTCTCTCCATTGAAACGAACTTCTTGTACAAACTTGTCATAGATTGAACTAGTGAACTTTCAGCAACACGAATGCCTACGGTTTCTAAATCCCAAAATTTCTTAAGTTGTTCGGTAACGTTTGGGTTTAGCTCGTCCTGAACTGGAGTAGCATCGATCCGTAAAACATGCTAAATCTAAACCACGTAAATGTGGGTATTTCCTCCTTCCCGCGAAATCGTGGTAGTTTAACTTCAAACGATTACCAACAATTATGCGGATGTGAGACAGACATCTTTGCTCTGATTGGCTATCGCCATTGATTCCTAAATTAGTCAGCCAATGAACGAACGTCGAAAGGTCCTGACGCAAGATTTTTCGTGTTAATGCGATCAATATTATCTATACTGATACAGCCCCTGTTTTTCCAGCATTTGCTTAATTACTGAGTATCGTGCCAAAATGTTTTGTATTTTGTCCGGTCCTGAATTGTCTCGAGCTAAAATATTTTATACTGTATCAATCCAATCTTTGTTGCATTGTTGTTCAGTCAATGTTTGGAACCATACTCTCACATTGTGTGTAAGTCTACCAATGGACGTGTATTTAACGATTGCCTGATTGTCTCTAACTACAGTAGTACAGACTCTCGTCTGTTTTTGATGGTCTAGAGACCACCATTAGTTATACTGAGACAGTAAGGGCACTCAAGACCTGACAGAGCATGCAAAAACTGTAGGTTATTCTAGAGGAGACGGTGGGCCTCTAGATAACGGGGGGGACGGCGGCCCCCCGTTCAGGTCAGTCACCTCGTTGAAATTGAGTCCTAGTTGGACTTGGTGACCAACCATTGGTGCAGGGTACTCAACCTCTCTCCTCCGCAGAGGTTATTTATTATATCGTATTTATTATCTTGAAATCTTATATTAAGTTTCTTGTGAGGGGTGCTGTACAAAAATAACGAAGGCGCGGAAAACGGAAGCGAAGGGAGAATATAACCTCTGCCATATTTCTGTCGGTTTCTTGTACAAAGTGTCGTTTTCTTGTACATAGTGGTTGAACTACTTTATGTAAGTAGAATATAATATTTGATATTTTCCCGCGCTTACACTAGGTTACCTTGGTTACTGTACAAAGTACAATGTAAATTACATATGAAAATACAAAATAAGCTATATAGTTTTTCCATATAAGAATTGACAGAAAATTCTAACCCCATTTTGGATGAGAAATATGGCAGAGGTTATATTCTCCCTTCGCTTCCGTTTTCCGCGCCTTCGTTATTTTTGTACAGCACCCCTCACAAGAAACTTAATATAAGATTTCAAGATAATAAATACGATATAATAAATAACCTCTGCGGAGGAGAGAGGTACTCAACTATGTATGACTGACCCATCGAGTCTCTAGGTCAGGTCATTAGGTCGCATTTACGACCTGAATGACCTGTAAAATGCACTTCACGTGGCGAAGTGTTGTCCCAAAGGACAGCACTTCCCTGCCATTATTTATTTAATTCAATTATTTGAACAATTTAGTTACAAATTTACAAGTTACATATAGATAATCTTGGAATATATTTGAGCATGTAAATTTAATTCATAGATCAGTACTCGGCTCTGCCTATGGGGAGGTGGGTGGGGTTTTTTGTGGTACAAGGTTTGATACCTTGAAACAAACTTTGAAAAATTTCACTAGCACTGTTTACGCACTGAAGGAAATCTTGCGAATGAGCAGCACACCCATAAACTGTACCCAAATGCCTTTAGTACAAAGAGGGCCATTGTATGCATGATGGTGACAGCTATCTTTGGGAGAACTCTTTGATTGGTTAGACCCAAGTTTGCATCAGTTGTTCACATGCCAAGTTTCCAAAGTTCAAGTTCTTATCGTATTTTATATTTATTAACAGGACACGAAAATAAACGCCTTGTTCTAACAAGGTACTTGAGTTTTCCCTGAGCTATAATTGTTGGCGCATGCACTAATTGTGCTGACAGACTGGCAAGGCCTTAGGGCAAATGTAATCTTCTTGAACATATTACTTCATTAATCGCAATTTTTAGCTTTGCATAAATTGAATATATAAGTTAGAATTGGGTGAAGAAAACATAGAAGGTAAAAGTCGACGTGTTTTATCTAAACTAGTGAGGAAAACTATTGACGAAAATGTGGAATTATGTCAGACTGTCCCTAAGAAAATTGAGTATTTACACAAGCTACAAGAGCTTCTAGAAATAGAACCACCGCCACTGGAAGACACAACTGAGGATGCTCAAGATAATACTGGAAATGTGGCTGCTTCTCAGATTCCAGTACCACTGAAAGAAACTACACCAAAAGTTGTAACTGTAAGTAGTGGTCAGTCAAGTTCTTTTACTGTTTATCGTAGAGAATTGAAGATTGTTGGCATGGTAGGGCCTGAGAGCCAGAAAGACAGATTGTCTTTTGTTAGCTTAACCCGTGAAGTCGAGTCGGGGAAGTCTAAGGGATATACTGAAAGCGAAGTAATTGAAGCAATTATCCGAGCAATATGCCCAACACTCAAGCTCAGGTCTTATGTGGAAACAATGGAAGGGCTAACATTAAAGAAACTTCTCCAGATACTAAAAGCACACTATAAACAAAAGAGTGCTACAGAGTTGTATCATGAACTGACAATTTTGTGTCAAGACCCAAAGGAAAGTGCTGAAGATTTCTTAATAAGAGCCTTGGAGCTTCGACAACAAGTGTTATTTACTTCCCGTGTAATGGAAGAAGATGTTAAATACTCACGTGAGTTAGTTCAAGCTGTTTTGTTAAGAGCGTTGGAAACAGGGATCAAGAGTGAGACCATTTGTGCAAAGATGAGACCTTTGTTTAAGAAACATGACGTCACTGATGAAGAATTAATTAAGGGAGTAGGTGATGCAATGTCTGAAGAGACGGAGCGATTAAATAAATTAACCTTGTCGTCACGGAAACAAGCTGCAAAGGTAAATTCCTGTATGTATGATAAAGATGGGCAAGAATCGAAAGCATCCAAGAATGTACAAAGTGGAGAGAAAGGCAAGCGTGACACTTTAATGATGACATTAGAGTCTGTCTCATAGCAGCAGAATTGTCGGTAATCGTTAGAAGTTAAACCACCGCGATTTCGCGGGAAGGATGCTTAGAAATATCATATTTTTTCACTCAAAATTTAAGATTTCGACTTGGTAACACCTCAAACCTTATTCCCTACATCTACCTGAGTATGAATATGGTTGTTACCAGCTTCTAACATAAAATTGCCATCAAAATATTTTAGGAGCATATTTTGAACTCTTGGCCGGCCGACTATCATGACTAAAAGAGATTGTTTATTAGCAGGTTGAAGACCCTATGAATATAGTTTAAGATGAATTAAACGGTTTTGCAACTTCACAGAGTGAAACATGATGGCTATTTCCACATTTCAGGCATTTAAACCTCGAAGGGCAATGTCTGACTATGCGACCAGACTTCAAACGTGTAAAACATTTTCCTTTTTTTCGGAGGATGGCTCTACGTGCTGAAATATCAGTAATTATGTTACACTTGGATGATAAATGTTGTTCCCCGCAGTACGAGCATTTTTGGATTGGACGATTATCACCTCCAGTGAATAATGCTGATGACGTATTAGGCTCATATCTTTTCTTGGCACCGTCTTTTTTCTCTGTGTGCTATGTAACAAAGAGCACCTTTCTCGAGCCTCTAACTCAATTCTAAACTCGTTTAGTAGATCATCTAATTTCCAATTATCCTTGCCCACTTTCCGACTAATTAACAATTGCATTTCCTCAGGAAGTTTAGCAAGAATCATTTGAATCAAAAGAGTGCCATAAGATTCACTCTGTATATTTAAATTTGCTAGACTACGAATATGTGTTTCGATACTGTCATACAGCTTTCGAATCTTGCCAATTTCATGTATATTTGAGACAGACTCCAACTTATTAGGGCATCAACATGACTGGAAACTATGACTTGTGGATTTGCAAATCTTTCTTTCAAAAGCTTAAGAGCTGTCTCATAGTTTTCTTCAGTTAAAGAAAAACCTGCGATTGCTGATGCTGCTGGGCTCTCCACCAGATTCTTTAGGTAATTGAATTTGTCAACTTTAGATAAACTGTCATTGTTATGAACAAGCTGCATTGTAACTATCATAAAATGATTGTCAAGCAGTAGGATTTCCAGACTAAATTTCTTCAAGGACAACTTTGGTAGTTTTGCTCTGGCTGGTGGGGGGTGTATCAGCTGGCTTTCGCTCGATATGGTTGTACCCAGTCCCCCTAGCGAGTGCACGCTACTCGTTTCAACTTCCCTCATAACACTGTCAATTTTAACAATCATTCTATTGATCGACTCACCAACTTCACCAGCCTGAAGTATATCTTCCATAATCTTCTCTTCATCTTCAATCTCATTTAGAATAGCTTCATCAAGCTTCTTTAAGGATTCTTTCTTAACGATTAACGTGATTTTGTAACTCTCTAACACATCTTTCTCGGTCTGAGTTCCACCAAACTTGTCAATAGCGTCATTTGCTGTCTGAATAACTTTCGTTATAAATGCTCGATTTCCTCTTCGAATAGCCTTTTTACTCTTTTCGGTAGACATATCCGGGTTCGAAGGACCATGTAATAAATTGAACTTTACTCAAAAAGAACTGTACTCGGTTTTAGAATTTAGAATAATAATAATAATGATAATAATAATAATGACTTTATTGTAGAATCCATGAAATGGCTCTTCCTCTACAAATATAAATAAAGATACTCAACCTCTCCCATTATATTAAAGCAAGTTTATACATGCCCATAGGCATTATCAAGTTAAGTTAATGAAACAAGCGTTCGGATAAAAAGTAAAGTTGTGCAAAGTCTGGTTATCTTCAATTGCGCATCAGGTCAGGTACAAAGGTCAGCCTCTGAAACGCGTGATCATACACGCGTAAAGCGCCAGGAAAGTAACAATGAACCCATTGTCAAACACTTTCTCTCTACATGCGCGGAAAAATAGACCAATCAGGTCTCACCGTTTTGTCTGTATATGCTTCCTGCTTGGGTCACAAGACTCATTGTGTCACTTGCAAGCCAAAGCGAATGACCCTTTGCGGCGAAAAGTTGATTTTTCCACCCATCCCACCCTTCAATGATTTTGCACCACTTTATCAGTTTATATAAATATATATACAAAAAATAATAATAAATGTATATAGCGTTTTGTTTATACTGTATCATGGGCCATTTATCATTTATAGACCCGGAGCGAGGGGAATTCGGCGAAATATTACCCGAAGTGATGATATTTCCCAAGGGGCTTTGCCCCGAGGGAAATATCATCACTGAGTTTCTGGAAATATCATCACTGAGTATCATCACTGAGTTTTACCTGAGTTTCTGACGTTTTCCCTTTAATATATTTGAGCTTGTATCCTTTGGATCATTGAAGGTAACATACCTCTTGAAAATCGTCATTTAAATGAATAAATCTTTTACGAAATTACAAACAAATTACGAACGCCATATTGTTTTCCCGCCATTTTCACACATTGAGTCGTGCATTGTCAAAAGGAACATTGTCAAAAGGAACGCAGGCTCGCTAAGTGATGACATAAGGTGTGATATCGCGATTAATTTCATGCTCACGTGGCACAAACTGAGCTTTCTGATTGGACAATTTGAAGTTGAGGTATAATATTATCAAGAATCTCATGGACTGCAATGGGTGCAGTGTTAACTGAATTATGGAGAGTTCCTAGTTAATTATGTTAAATGTAATAATAATAATCTTTATTGCACACATAAATTACATAACAAAAAATACAATTAGTAAAGGAAAAAAAAAGAAAGTTTTACAAAAGACAGTGTGCAAGATCACCTATTATAACCATAAGGGGCTAATCGAGACAGGTGATCTGCTAAAATAATACATTTATATAACACAGAATTACGAAAAAAAAGATAGCATTACATCCACGGAAGATAAAGATAGCACAGATCTTTATCTATGTTACTTATGTCCATGTTCTGTAATGCATACTATAAAGAATTGACTTTGCAAGTCTGTGTTTTGTAAAAATAAAAAGTTTGGTTTTTGGGGATGGAGTGCTCCCAAAGGTCACCCTCAACCCCATAGACTCACAAATCGATGTACTATACAGTTAAAATATTAGATTAAAGTAGATCATGTCCAACATGGGGACCACTACCCCCTGAGGACATTAATTGCACCAGAGTCCTACATGGGGACCATTACCCCCTGAGGACATCAATTACAGTAGAGTCCAACATGGGGACCAATACCCCCTGAGGACATCAATTACACTAGAGTCCAACATGGGGACCAATACCCCCTGAGGACATTAATTGCACCAGTCCAACATGGGGACCAATGCCCCCTGAGGACGTCACCAGTCCAACATGGGGACCAATACCCCCTGAGGACATTAATTAGTTTAAACAATGAGTCTGTGGGGTGACACTTTGGCCACAGTTTAAAGTATAATCGGAGCATTTCTCCCCAACAACCCTTCTCCCACAACATTGTGTGTACTTTATTGTCTCTGAATTGTTTTAAATATTAACTAACCGAATTGGAGCATTAACAATAAATTTATAAAATTAAGCTAAGTTACTTTACATTCAATTAAAAATTATTTGGCTAATTTACTAAAAGTGTTAAAATTCTTGCAGTTTCTAATATAAATTGGTAGAGAGTTAAAAGGTTTTGAGGCGTTGTCCTGAAAAGTTTTGTTTTCTAACGGTACTTTTAGGCGAATGCTACCTTGCGACCGGAGGTTTCTGTCGTTTGCAGACTGTTCTAAACCTAAGTATTGAGGCCAGTTTGCAAAATGGATGCCTTAAAAGTTTGTTGTAGGAGATGTAAGTCTCTTCTATCTTTCATGGAAAGCCACCCGATCTTTTCAAGGTCTGCTTGGTCTTTAACATATTTCCCTAGGACAAAGCTTGCTGCGGCATTTTGGCATTTCTGGAGCCGCTTCAAATCTAAATTTGTCAGTGGATAGAAAACTGTATCACCGTAATCCAGCTTCGATAGGACTAGTGATTCAGCTAAGGTCTTACGCAAATTGCATGGGGCCAGATGTTTCAACTTCCTCAGTACTGCAATTGTGGCATAACAAGAAGCTGTGGTATCTTTCACATGTTCGCCCCACTTGAGGTGCTGGGTAAAGTGAATGCCAAGTAGTTTAAAGCACTCGACACGAGTTGTTAACAGACAGTTCGAGAGGGACTCTGTCTAGGTTGTGTAGTCTGGCCAACTGCGCAGCAGAGAATAACATCATCTTAGTTTTAAGACCATTGAGGGTTAAACTGTTGGCCTGCGACCAGAGGCCCATGTGTTGCATGGCACTGGTTATATTACCCTGGCAACTGCTAAGATCTGACACTTTAGAATGGCGATAGAGAGTAGTGTCGTCTGCATATTGGTAACATTTGGCGTTTATCTGATCTTGAAGGTCGCTGACGTATATGTTCAACAGTACAGGTCCAAGAATAGATCCCTGCGGTACGCCAAATTTTACATCAATTACCTCGGACTGATTATCGTCAATTTGAACGAACTGTCTTCTATCTGACACGTAGTTAAGCATCAGGATAAGGAAGTTTTTTTGACAATCCAAGTTTGTTCATCTTCATGATAAGTTTTCCAAAACGAACCGTATCAAAAGCTTTGGAAAAGTCCGCTAGAACCATCATTGTTACTTCTCCACGTTTCATAGCTTTAAGAATGTCATCACGAATCGCTTGCAGAACGGTTATAGTGGATTGGCCTTTGCGGTAGGCTGATATCGAGTCATACAGGGTGCTGTTTTCATCGATATGTTGGGCGAGCTGACGGAAGATTAATCGTTCGTAGACCTTTGAAAGAACTGGAAGCACAGATATGTGTCGAAAGTCGTTCTCACACGTTGAGGTGTTCGTCTTGGGGATGGGGCAGATTCGTGCTATTTTTCAGGCAGCAGGGAATGATCGCAGGCCTATGCAAGAGTTGATGATGTTTGCCAAAGGTGGGGCCAAATCTTCTGCAACCATTTTAACCAGCTTGGCCGGGATGTGATCAGCACCAGTTGAACTGTCGATTCGGAGGTTACGAAGTTCTTGGAAGACTTCATTTTGGTGGACGAGACTAATATCAAACGCACAAGGAGAATCGGGTGGTAGGGATTCTATCAAATTCATAATGCTTTCAGGCGAGTCATTTTCGTCGTAGGATATGCCCGCAGTACGTTCGGCTGTCGTAGCAAAGTGAGTGTTCAACTTATTAGGATCAAAGATGATTCGCTGAGGATTCGGATGAAGCACGCGACGAATAATCTTCCATACAGCCTTAGTTTTCTTTGATGACAGGGCTTTTTGAGTGAAAGATTTCTTTGCCGCTCTAATCTTTTTATATATTCTCCGTTTTTCAAACTCGCATCTTTTCACTACAACTTCTCAGAACTCATTCATATTCCATGTGCTCACAATAACGCGTGGCATACGCGTGATGTTCACGTAAACTAGACGTAATTATTTACAACAAGCCCAATATTATTCTGCTTCCGGAAAATAGCGCTTGGAGAGAGAGGGGTGGGTTAAGCACGTGTCGTCTAGAACGAAGACCATTTTTTTACCAAATTTTTTTATTAAATAAATAGTTCGACAAACATATATAGCTTATATGGATATATAATTACCGGCCTTAACCGTTGCCTTAACTGTTCCAATGCCTTGCTGGCTTCCGGATGCTATCAGTGAGTTGAGTAAATGGCACCACGTATACTCTACCTGCAGTGATATTTTATGTTCATTGGTTAATCTCACGACGTCATTTACATAGTAAGCATATTGCGTAGCGTTAATTTTCTTTTCCTAATCTGTGCTCACGAGGCTAATTGTTGAGGTGGTTCGCTACATGTTTACTTTTAACCACGGGTATATTTGTAACAGTTTTTTGTGGAAAGATCATGGGTGTTCGCTGATTTGGATAATATCAGTCTACTTTACTATACGTACATGCAATAACTACATTTATATTTTCCTCTATTCAAAGATTTATTTTCATTATATAGTACACACATCACAAGTCAAGTAACTAAATATAATTATATCTATTTTCAGATTTTACCTTACTTTGTGATCGACCAACTGGGTCACTTGATTGGAGTACCTGGAATTTTCATGGCTTGTCTATTTAGTGGCGCTTTGAGGTAACGCAGGTATTTTATTGAACAAAAGTAAATTTAATTGTATATAAATTGTGTTATTGATAATGGTAAGCCACATTATTATATATTCAGATACTTAAATCGTGGTTTTATTTTCCCATTCAGCACGGCCTCTTCAGGTCTCAATTCATTGATCACTGTCACGTTGGAAGATGTAGTCAAGAAAAGATGGACAGATCTATCAGATCACGAAGCAACAAAACTCTCAAAAATATTAGGTAAGTTAACTGAAACATAAATAGAAGTTTAACAATTACTCAAAGTTGGTTTTTACGAGTACCGACGCTACACTATAAATATAATTCGGTTATATTGGTACCAATTTGAAGGTGTAAGATGCACATTTTTTCTAATTCGTAAAAAATAGAATTAAAATTCGTGGTTATAAATGCCAATAATTTTCAAGTAATGACAGTGATTGTATTTAGCCGACTTTAATTATATTTCAATATAAGTACGTTGAATTTCCATATTTCTATTCCTAACAGCACTATTAGTGAAGGAACTGTGCTAATTAATCATCTTCCAGCACGGACCGGAAAATTTTAACGTTATATCACAACAATTTGTTCTTTTAGTTGTGTTTTATGGTATAGTGATAATAGGCGGTGCTTTCGTCATAAAATACTTTGGTACATTGGTTTTACAGGTATGAAAATATTCCATTTTGTTGTATTAAAGGGCTTATGCAGCGAAAATTCGGTTAGAGTGAAACTCTCTTATTAAAGAGAACGTTTGAAGTTATGAAGATTGACGTTTGGAGCTTTTCCATATCCCACTTCGTTCTTGAGATATTAGGATGTGTTTGATATGTAAATAGCATCACTGTGACATCACCCTGCATAACTAATTGATGGAAAATCACGAATACCTCTGAGATTATTTAACCAATCGCCTTTAAACTGTCATTTGTTTCTGCCTATCGCAGGACACCACAGTAATGCAGAGTTTCAAGTGATTTAATTCAATTATTTCAAAGATATTCGTGATTTTCCAACAATTCATTATGCAATGTGATGTCACAGTGATGTTATTTACATATCAAACACATCTTAATATCTCAAGAACGAAGTGGGATATGGAAAAGCTCCAAACGTCAATCTTCATAACTTCAAAAGTTCTCTTTAATAAGAGAGTTTCACTCGAACCGAATTTTCGCTGCATAAGCCCTTTAAAAATAAGTGGTTTTTTGAGAAATAGATATAATTGTTTATACATCGACTAGAACGCATCATAGTTTCGTGTGGGAATTTACCGCCAACAAATGACTGCTAGTGATACAATGTCCCATCTTTCGTTTCTTGAAAATAGATATGTTATTGCATATACAGTACATGTAACTAATTCCACACTCCTTTTTAACCATGTAGCAATGCTCCCTGATGCGCCTTACCCTGTTATTTACTCTGTCCAGCATCAAACGATTTTACTTGTCAAGGAGAAATGTTTGGTGTTAATGGGTTCTGTTCTATAAAACGATTCATTCTTTGTTTTTCAGCTTACCTACAGTATAGCTGGTTTAATTGGTGGTCCTTTCCTTGGAATATTTTTCTTGGGAATTATGATACCAAGAGCCAATTATAAGGTATTAAAAACATCACAAAATTTATCTTTTCTGTACACAAAGTTTTTGTACAAATGTAAAATAATTTTAGTAATATGAAAACTATTATGGAGATCTAATGTCTATTAATATAAGTAATTTTCAAGTGTAAAACAGTATTTAAGAAATATAAAACACTTTCTGTGTTTACATACAGTTATATCAACACGAGTGGAAATTGGAAAAACGAGAAATTGTGTGAAAACACGACGCCCGGAGGGCGGAGTGTTTTCACAAAATTTCGAGTTTTCCCAATTTCCACTCCTGTTGATATAACTGTATGTAAACACAGAAAGTGTTTTATATTTTTCTTATAATATAGCACTAAGAAATAGAGCGGCGGGAAATTTTCCGTGTTTACATCGAGTTATGTAAACACGGCTCTCAGCCAATCAGCGTTGAGAGTTTGCAAATGCTATATTATAAATACAATTATAATATAGTCATCCACCGTATATGACCTATTCTGCAATCTGATTGGCTGAGCTACTCGCTGTATATCAGCTCATATACTAGTAAATACTCTCCTGTGGGTAATGGGCCATAGAAATCAAGATGAACCATTTCCCATGGTCCTTTGGGCATTTCTGTCATAGCTAACGGTTCTGGTGGTGGTGGTTTACCAACTGCTTGGCATGGTAAACATCTTTCGAGTGTACTTTTAACTAGTTTATCAATGTTCGGAAACCATGATATATTTTCTCTTAGTAGTGCTTTCGTCTTTGTAATCCCTAGGTGACTTTCATGAGCAAGATCAATTTCCCTGTTTTGTAACGACTGTGGAATGACAATTCGAGTTCCACGCAAGATTAGTCCCTTTGATGTAACCGTTAGTTCATCTTTAATTGCTTTGTAGGGTTTTACAATGTCATAATCCCACTTGTTTAATTTTATTGCAGCTCTCACCCCTTTCAGAACTCTATCTGAATCAGTGGCAGTTACGATTTCATCCATGGTCATTGCTTTTGGTACGCTATTTGAAGCAATGAAGTTGACATATTCTTCTGTCATTTTCTGTTGTTTACAACTTGTCTGTGTCGGATGTCGGGGGAGGTAATCTGCTGGATTTGTAGCTCCTGGTCTGTATACTACTGTGAATGAATACGGCTGTAAACGTAATACCCAACGTTCTATGCGCGCTGACGACTTTGCTCTCTTATTTCCATAGATTACTTCGAGAGGCTTATGATCTGTTACTAAGGTGAAATCTTTGCCATATAGGTACAAATGGAAGTGTTCTGCACCCCATACTAAGGCAAGCGCGTCTTTTTCAGTTTGAGAATACCTCTTTTCGACGTTTGTCAACGCTCGACTTGCATATGATATTACCTTATCATCCTCCATTCCCTTCGTTTTTTGTGACAAGATTGCAGATATGCCAACTGGACTGGCATCGAAAGTGTCTTTCTGTGTGTCGAAGTATGCCATGCATTGGGCTGATGATAACGCTGTAGTTAATTGTTCAAATGCTTTTTGATGGATTTCTTTCCACTCAAACTGTGCATTTTTCTTTAATTCTCGCAATGGCGCTGTTATGGTTGCAAAGTTAGCAATGTACTTACTGCTATAGTTCGCTATAGGCTTATGCCTGTTGTGGTGCTGGATCTTCAGCCATCCTCGTTGCCAATGTAATATCTCTGTGTTTACTTATTAGAGATATGTATTTAATAAAAGAATACTTTGTACAAACGCCTTTAATCTAAAGTTCCTCGCTCCTCGAATGTCTCCCAAGATAAAACTCCTATTCTTTTCAAGTCCCTTCCATATATGGAGTTGTTTACCGAATAGCAATGTAACTATTTATATATATATTTATAACTAAATATTAACTCTAACTATTATAGGTGGGTTGGGTTTAACCCCTAACTGGCCCTTCCACCGTAGCTGTGCTCCGTGATGGCGAGCAAAAGATGGCTGCGATATGCGCCTAGAAAGCCTTCGACTCGGTCACGTTGAGCATCCTTCGCAATTCAGCTTAGCTCTCAGCTGCAAGTAAGGATAATAAGCACACACCCCTTATTACCTTATTACCTATTATTACCTGTATGTCAGCTCGACACAATAACTACAAGAGTTTTGCGAACAAGAAAACAGCGAAATATTCGCTTTGAAAGCGACAAAAACAGACAGAAAAGACTCCAAAAATCATTGACAGCTTAACGATTAACGATTAAGATTTCTATAGCGCAAATTTACATGTGAATATGATCAAATGCGCTTTACATCAAGTGTTAGTGTTACGCTTACCTAATTACATACTTAGTCTTAGCCTAGACTATTTTATCTTTACAACGATTGTGATATTACTTTCTTAACTGTGTTTATCTTAACCCACCCTGTCAACTTTCCCTGTGGGAGGAAACCGGAGTGCCCGGAGAAAACCCACAACTTTCGGCAGAGCATTGACCGACTCTGTTCACATCAGTCCGTTGCGAGAATCCGGAACCAACGAACTCAGAGGTGAAAGGCGCTTGCCCCTTCGCTTGACCGAAGCCCCATAAGGAAATACATTTAATATATAGAAATTAGTTTAAATCAAAGTTTTCTACAGAATTAATAGCGAAAGAGCAGCGAAATTTGCATTCAATAAGCACTTACTTTGCTACACAAATATTATATAAAATATCTCAAACTTTTTATATCAAGCAATACTGTACTATAAAACCGATTATTTCACTTTAAGTTATGAAAAAAACCATAACAAAAACATTTAAAATTTTCAATCCGAGTCGCGACAAGGTTTGTGGATGAACCAACTGTAAAAATATTACAACAGAGAAGAGTATATTATTGCTGTAGTTAATGTCTATAAGACTATATTATAAAACAATTATACCATTCGCTCTCGTCGTATATGGCTGATAGCCGACTTGGTGCTGCGCACCTCGTCGGCTATCAGCTCATATATACGACTCGAGCTCATGGTATAATTGTTAATTATAACACTACTATGCAATTACTGACACTCATGGCCTATCCTTTCACACGTGAAATCGATGTGTGCATGGAATTGAAACAATTCATGGAGTGAAAATTGCATATTTGAAACTTTTATATGTGAAACCAAAATATTTCATATGTGAAGTTTCTTATCTAAGCGGAAGCAAGCATTTTCTTTCTTTTCAGAGTAACCATGATGAGGGAAACATATCATCAGATTTATCCACAATAAATTGTGGTGTTCCGCAAGGATCTGTACTTGGTCCGCTATTGTTTCTCTTATATATTAATGATTTTCATAAATGTTCAAAATTATTGGATTTTCATTTATTTGCAGATGACTCAAATTTATTCTATAAACATAAAAACCTCCTGTCACTTGAGTCTGATGTTAATAGGGAATTAAGTAACATTCATGTTTGGCTTTGTGCAAATAAGTTGTCTCTCAACATAGAAAAATCTAATTTCGTTTTTTTATTCCATCCAGTCCAAAAGAAAATAATATGTGTTTTTACTAATTGGAGATTAATGATATTGAATTAAAAAGAGTGCAGAATATGAGGTATCTTGGAGTCTACATTGATTCTCATTTGAATTGGAAATGCCATATTGATTACATCGCAAAAAAATTGAAAGAAGTATTGGTCTACTCTCTAAAATTCGTTTTTTTACCAATCTGAATACCTTGATAAAGTTATATTATGCTCTAATTTACCCTTTTCTCATTTATGGTATAATTGCTTGGAGTATGACATATCCTACATCTTTGCAACCATTATTTATTTTACAGAAAAAGGCTTTGCGTATAATTAACTTTTCTAAATTTGATGCTCATTCCACTCCAATATTTAAATCTCTAAAAATAATTAAATTACATGTAAAATGATCTTTTCACTCTACACGCCACAATATTTATGCATAAGTATTATCACGAGGAATTACCATCTATCTTTAATAATCTTTTCACTCCAGTCAAAGACCTACATACTTACAATACGAGGTTAGCATCGAGGCAGTCGTATTCTTTGCCAAAAACAAGAACTAATTTTGGAATTTTTAATATTAGATATCAGGGAGTAAAGATATGGAACGCCCTTGATGAGGCCGATAAAAAATTGTCAGTTTTTTAATCTAAAAAATAAACTTAAAACAATGTTCATTGATTTATATTAGTTTATTGCTCTGTTTATTTATGTACTGAATTGTTTAATTGCTTGTATTATTTTTATTTATTGAATTCAGTTGTTAAAAGCTTCAAAATTTTAATAATTCCATAATTATATGGTGCTTGCTTCTCTCTGTGGTTCTGCTAAATTGAGTACAAATAATTAGTGAAATTGATTGCTCTATACAAGCTTCGTTATATCTGTTTATCAAGCGTTGTGTGTAAATTGTCTGCCTGATTCATAGCCCTTCAATGGTTATTTCGGGCAGACGGAACCCATAATATGTCAAAATATATAATGTATAAAAATACTACAATGTAAAAAGTGGGTTCAAATATATTGTCTTGTCTTTAATATATGAAAACTTCATATGTGAAACTAGACGTGCTAAAATAGGATAGTCAAATTTTGTATAGAAAAGATTAAATCAAAGATGAAAATTCCAATATGTCAAATCAATGTTTGTTCCACATGTGAAATCATGTGTGAAATTTTCGAAATGGGTTGAACCTTCCCCGGAGCATTGTCGGGAAAACATTTGGAATATAATAGTAATCAAGGCCTCAGTTTACGTAATCCGCCTCAGGTTTTAGCTTCTGCAGATAACGCAAACTTCGACCTTGATAATTCTCGATATCATGCCTAACCTCATTCGATAATTGTTAATTGTCATTTTATAGGGTGCCTATGTTGGAGCTTTGGTTGGTTTTGTATTGACGTTAACAATTGCAATCGGCGGCAAGATTTATCCTCCTGACAAAATGGCTGGTAGTATTTCTATAAAAAAATGCGACTTCTATAACAGTACAACGTATGGAAATACAACAGTCGATGGAATCATATCAAAGACCTTCCAACCATACAGGTGCTGTATTATTGTTATCGACTCAGGAAACTCTGTGGCAATCGGTGGAATTACAGTATCCATTATTTGTCAGAGCACTGATCTTATAATTGCCTTTTACAGACGGCCTTACTTGGGCACTGGGGTAGGAAGGGTTAGCGCCTTAGCCTACCACAGGGAGATGGACGACCCCGCTAGAAGGCTACTCCGAACAAAGATCAACTGTAAGGGAGATGTGGGTCACCAACTCTATGCGTGGAGGGTGAGATTGGGCATCCTGATAGAATGAAGGGCTCAATGAGATTGGGCATCCTGTCCTGTCACATGGTCTATGGAGGACCACTCCCAATACGCAGCAGACATTGGTGCCGGTACGTCTCGTCTTGTCCTTGCCACTGGATCACATCAATGACCTGCCAAGATAGTGCTGCTAGTAACAGCAAAAGCTAGCAGTACTTCAAATCTGGTTTATTTTTAAACCATTTGCACGCAGTTTCATGAAATGGCCGAAAGGAATATGTATCATGCTGGATCAAACGTCGGCCGAACAAGGTTCGCGCTGGCCACCTTTTGCTCCGGGAGCCAGTGAAAAGTAAGCTAGGAGTCAACAACAACGATACTATGAGAGGATGATTAAATCCCTGAATTTAGCCGGTTGGAATGTGCGTACCCTGATAGACAGGACTGGCTTGGAAAGACCTGGGGCCGGTTTATAGTGTAAACTGCAGTTAAAACGTAGTTAAATTTACTATGCCTTCGGGTATCGTTAACTTTCCAAAACGTAGTTAAATATGCCGTTTTATAGGAGTAATGAACTTGAAGGATTTTCAATTGTCATCTTCCCTAGAAATGTTTCTCTGATACTCGTGAACTTTTAAAACCCTATAATTGGTCTTATCGGCGAAAACGGAATATATTTTTTGCATAGGAAAATTTATCGATGACGAGAGGCAACCCATAACAAAGAAAAATAATGTCGTTTTTACCAAAGAACTGCAGTTTGACTTTCATGGTAAATACGCCTTTTTCGTAGACTTTATTGGTCTTTATGTTTTGTTTTCTTGTATATTTTTCAATATTTTGAATCAAAATACCGCCATTTTTGGTAAATACGAGTCCGCAGTCGTATTCAAAATGCTTGTCAGCGGTTGCTAAACAATGCTTACTTTGTGTTTTTTATTTATTTATTTATTTATTAACTTCAGCCGTTATCACAAATGTAAAACATTCACGCAAAGATAAACAGGAAAACGACTCAGGAACACTAACACAGCGTGAGCCAATTACGTTAGTGTCCTGTTACAAAACATATAATGAAATATTTAAATATATACAGTACAAACAGGAAACAAGATTGCAAAATAGTACATCCCATACCGAGTGGAGAGCGCATTGCAGAACGAATAGTAGAAACGATCAGATAATAGATTAGGTAGAACAATAACTAAATAATTAAAGATGTGTTATTTCATGTTTAATCACTCCACGCGAACCCCACGCGCAGTTAACTGTGTGATTAGTTAACTACCCGACTAACTACGTTTTGTGCAACGCAGTTAAGTCATGTAGTTAACTAATTATAGTTAAAGATTTAACTACGGTAGTTAACGCTAACTATAGTTAACTTTAACTACATTTTTATACAACCGGCCCCTGAACGCCAGACTGCTCTCGTGGCTATGGAACTGAATCGTTACAATATAGATATAGCAGCCCTCAGCGAGACACGTCTTCTGGAAAATGATAGCATCTGCGACCATGGATTCACCTACTTCTGGAGTGGAAAAGCGAGCTGAGGCAAGACCGACGGGAATCACTAGGAGTAGGCTTTGCAATCAAGAACAGCATCGTCAAACAGCTGGAACAGGAACCATCACCCATCAGCGATCGGATTATGACCTTGAGAATCCCGCTGGAAAAGAACATGCATGCAACCATTTTAGGTGTCTACGCACCAACCATGACCAACCCTGGTGACGTGAAGGAGAACCTCTACAGCACACTTGGAGCAACCATTTGCAAGGTACTATCTGGAGATAAGCTCATCCTTGTCGGTGATTTCAACGCACGGGTTGGATGGATGCTGACAAACGGCAGGAGTCATCGGTCACCAATGTATGGGCAAGTGCAACTCAAATGGTGAACTTCTCTTAGTCGTATGTGCAGAGAACAAGCTCCCAGCTCATAACCAATACAGTGTTCAAGCACAAAAGCTCCCGCAAAGCTACATGGATGCACCCAAGATCAAAGCATTGGCATCTAATAGATTATGTCATCACTAGGCAGAGAGACAGAAACTTTATTTGACTTTATTAAAAACGGTACTATTTCACCTGATTAATTATTTACAATGATGTTAATAAAAAAAAAGAAAGAAAGAAAAAGGTGATCTTCCAATAGGCCGTGTGCATGCACTACAAATATATTATATAAAATATCAATGGTCTACAAAAAATTAGGTGACTGAAAATGAATTTCCAGTATTAGTATATTCGCTTTATTCTGGTTTTAAAGCTAGAGATGCTTTTCGATTATTTTATTGCAGTGGAAAGGTTATTCCAAGCCTCAGCCCCCCTGTAGGCAAAAGCCTTTTTCATATTATTTTGAAACGACATCCTGAATACCATGACCATGAGGGGAGCACGTGAAAATTGGAGCAAGACCGCCAAAAAAACTAGCAGTGGGAGAGCTGGCAGATAATTCGATCAAAGCTGCCCTGGAGAGAGAGATTAATAAGGAACTAGACGTCCTGAACAGACATGACGATGATAGTGATATAGAGGCTAGCTGGAAAAATCTGAAATCGGCTGTATATGATACTGCACAGAGGGTGCTGGAGAAACCTGAGAGAAACACCAAGACTGGTTCGACGAAAATGATGGAAGGCTGAAAGCATTGATCGAGAGTAGGAACCTAGCACGAGAGCAACAGCTACAGCGCAACACAAGATCAACAAGGCTAAGTACGTCCAAGAAAAAAGAGAGTTGTAGAGGTACACGGGAAGGATTAAGTCCGACTGGTGGGAGAAAAAGGAAGAGGAGCTTCAGCATGCAGCAGACAGGAATGATATGAAAGGATTCTACTCTGGGTTACGAGAAGTAAACGGACCGAAGGTGAGAGGTACCTCACAGCTGTTGGCTGAAGATGGCGAGACAGTAATACAGGAAAAGGAGGAGATATTTGACAGATTCGCAGGTCACTTAGATGCGCTGTTGAATGTACCTGGAGATTTAGCTGAGGAAGCTCGGGATAAAATAGATCAGCGAGAAGTGATAACATCTTTGGATAAAGAACCAGGTATAGACGAACTACTGGCTGCCATCAGGATAACATCAGAAGGGAAATCGCCCGGACATGATGGCATACCAGCGGAAATATGCAAAACGGTGGAAATCAACTCACCAAGCAGCTACACCAATTGATTCTGAAGATCTGGAACTCCGAGCAAGTGCCTTAAGACTGGAAAGAAGCATGCATCGATTTTCAAGAATGGAACAAGAAGAACTGCGACAACAACCGCGGTATCACTCTACTCGCTATAGCTGGTAAGATTCTCTCTCGTATACTTCTGAACAGGCTGAATAAACATATCTCACCAAATGTGATACCCGAGACGCAGTGCGGATTCAGGAAGGGGTACAATGGATATGATATTCTGCCTTAGACAGGTTCAGGAAAAATGTATCGAACAGAATATGCCGCTCTACGTGGTCTTCATTGACTTCAGCAAAGCTTTCGATACCGTCTCGAGGTAAGGCCTTTGGTATGTTCTCAAGAAGTATGGCTGTCCCGACAAATTTATCAATCTGGTAAAGGAGCTTCACACAGGTATGCAGGCTAATGTGTCGATGGGTAACACCCAATCGAAGGAAAAACAAGGGTGTGTGTTGGCGCCTACTCTTTTCTCCATTTACCTGGCAGCTATGTTAGACGTGGCCTTCAAGGACACGACTGGGGGAGTATACATACTTGGATGTATACGCGGACTTGTTTAACGTCTGCCACTTCAAGGTAAAGACCAAGACCACCATGAAAATCGTGAGAGAGATGCTGTTTGCTGATGATAGTGCGCTTGTGGCACATAGCTTGACCGATGTGCAGCTCCTTGTTGACAGGTTCGCCAAGGCAGCATTGCAATTCAGCTTGAAGATCAATATCAAGAAAACCGAGTGCCTCTATCAACCACCGAAATCGGCAAGCACCGACGTTGAACAACCCATTGTAAGGATCGACAATAAACCACTGAGAGCGCGTGAGAACTTCACCTACCTTGGAAGCACTGTCTCTCAGAATAGCAGACTAGATCAAGAATTGGCCTTTAAAATGGGTAGAGCAAGCACAGCTTTTGGAAGACTGCAGGAGAGACTATGGAAAAGCCGGCATGTCACCATCCGAGTAAAGTGTAAAGTGTATAGAGCCGTGGTGCTAACCTCCCTCCTGTACCGCGCAGAGACGTGGACCCTATATAGGACGCAAGTGTTAAAGTTGCATGCTTACATGATGCGACATCTGCGGCAGATTATGAATATGGTCTGGCAGGACAAGGTTACCAACAAGGAGATCCTAGAGAGGATGGGCCTCCCATCAATGCCAGATCTGCTTATACAGATGAACCTAAGATGGGTGGGTTATGTGTAGAGAATGGATCATGTGTAGAGAATGGATCATGACCGACTGCCTAGACAGCTACTTCTCAGTTGTGGCGAAGAAAAGAGGAGTCAGGGTCGGCCGCGATTAAGATTGAAAGATACAGTGAAGAGGAATCATCAATCCAAGAGACTGGCAAGAACTTGCAGCAGACAGGCTGAAATGGAGAAATATGATAAGGGCCTAGAGTCATTCATGGAACAGTCATCGTCGCCTCGACAGACAGCATAGTAGTAGTAACATACCATATATTAATAACCATGGAGTTAATTTGAAGTGTTATCAAACATAACATTCTGCACTTCCGTTATATTCCATTTTTACTTTGCGTTATATTCCATAATCACCCTGAGACAAACAACCAAACAGACACGCATTGGTACGCATTTTCATCATTTAACACACTAATATTTTCTTAGTGAACCTCTCGCAAAACTTGGCAGTCTGTCATATCTCTGGTATAGTGCAACTGCCGTTGCTACGACATTTGTGGTGGGAGCTATAGTCAGCTTGATATGTGGTGAGTAGTCCCAGATCTCCTTTAACTACCATGTTGCACTGCTATATATGCCACGCATTTTGTACACAATTGGGGAAGATGATTTCCAAAGATGTTGACTAACTAATTGCCATGAGAGTTTTTTTCCTTAATTGTGTTAAGAGTACAGTACAATTACTCGAAAATTCTACGAGTAAGCGTTACACGTCCCTAAACGTTTTCGTAAGATGTGTTCACACTGGTGATTTTTGTTGCGATTTGTCTCCTCCTCCCAATGTATGTCATTAAGCAGATTTACGATACGTTCTATGTTCCACCACCCAAGTCTGGGCTATTAATAAAAGGCGGAGCACGGAGCAGCATAAAATTAAAAATCTGATATAATAAACAAATATTTTTTATTACTTATTTTATGAATTATTATCTATAACAGTATTTTTTTTCAGATATAAAGGGAGATTGCCCTTCTCACTCTCCGTTTGCGTCAGCGCTAATACACGGTGCCAAATAAAGACTTTTTTATTTATTTTTACCTATTCGGGAAGTAACAAATATGCCACCTCGCTCTTGCAGACGAATGGTTGTTTTATACAACACATACAAAAGCTATTGACACAGTTGAAACGCGCCGCACAGTCCGCACTGTGCCTAATTTGGAGTACACAAGGATCCATTCTTGGTCCAATCCTTTTTAGTATATTATAAACGACCTTCCATGTAGACCTAGTTCAAGCTCCTTGGAATCCTTTGTAGACGATTCGAAACTGTTTCTTTCCTTCGTTGTTAAAGAAATGGAAGATGCAGCGAAACGCCTCAATGAAGATCTACGTAGGGTAGCGATTTGGTGTTGCAGCCACAGCCTTCTCATAAACCCTGAAAAGACGAAGCTACTTCTTATGGGCACTCGTCAATTGCTGTCTACCCTACCGAATGGCTTTCACGTTACATTACTTGGTAAAGATATTTACCCCGTCCTATCAGCAAAAGATCTTGGTATTATCTTGGATAGCTTCTTGACCTATGATGACCATATTATTATAAGTAATATCATGAAATGAGGTGTATTAGCTATTATTATATAAACTAATATCAAGCAGTTGTCGAACTAATTGTCGAACTAATATCAAGCAGTTCACAATCTTATACTCAGGACCAAATATTTGGAATTCTTTACCTACAAATATAACTGTGATAAACACAATCTCGTCTTTCAAGATGCAACTTCGTAATTTTCTGCTTAACGAATAAGGAACAGCTAACTCTGATATGCTATGACCATGTTTATCGAATATTCAGTAACAATATAAAAAATTATTGGAAAATCTATTTTATATTTTCGTAAATTTTCTCTCTTAACTTTATTATGTTTCAATTTCATTATATGTGTCTGTAACTTAATTCAATATCATATTATATATGTCTGTAACCCTAAATTATACTGATTAATTAAATATTTAACTTTGAATTTTTGAGATGAGGTGGCCTCTTTACACAAGCTCTAAGCTTCTTGAGGTCTCCTCGCCGACTTTATTTTATTAATATCTTGTAAATAGCTAATCTTTCTTTTTTTGGGCAAATAAACCAATAATAATAAATATGAGGTATTCTGCAATCTGATTGGTTCTCTACTAGCAGGATATTAGCTCATATCCTGCTAGTAGAGAAAAGTAGAAAAATGGCTGGCAAATTTGGACAATTAAATGAAGAGGAAATTCAAGTTTTACTTAAAAAAAGTATGCCAAAATGTTCTGTTCATTTCCAGAGCTTGTGTATATAATAAAACAGTTATTCTACTCACTCTCGTCGTATATGACTGATAGCCGACTCGGCGCTATCGCGCCTCGTCGACTATCAGCTCATATACGCCTCGAGTTCGTAGAATAACTGTTAATTAAACCGCCCGCTCGATGAGGGTCATTAAGTAAAATTCCTGAGGGCCATACACCTCATTTCATGATATTACTTTGTAATATCACGTTTTGCGAGTTTTCTGAAAGGGTGCGGCAGTCTTTGCACACTTCCACTGATGGCAGGACGTTTTAAAACTTTTTGTTCGGAAGAAGAGGTTGCGGTTTGTCGACAGGATTCAGTGCCAAAAAAACACAAGAAAACATACAAATTGAGGACTAAATGTTTATAAAAATTGGGCAAAAAGTCGGAACGAAGCCTTTAAAGATTTTCAACCGACCGAGAAGAGATATCCGGTTGCGCCTGAAGATATGCCTTGTATGACGGTAGACGAAATCAATTTTTGGCTCTCGAAGTTTTGTGTCGATGCTAGGCAAAAGAATGGTGAGGAGTATCGACACGAAGTGCTTTACTCTTTAGGTTGCGCCTGAAGATATGTCTTGTATGACGGTAGACGAAATCAATTTTTGGCTCTCGAAGTTTTGTGTCGATGCTAGGCAAAAGAATGGTGAGGAGTATCGACACGAAGTGCTTTACTCTTTATTCTGTGCACTCAATCGAGTTATACGTGAAACAAAACCGGATCTTGTTCTGTTTAAATCTCCGCAATTCAAACCACTTCAAGATGTCCTAGATAGTCGTTTAAAAGGTCTACAGGCAACACAAATTCCTTTTCGAAAGAAAGCGTCTCCGATAAGCGCAAGCGAAGAAGAGAAGCTTTGGTTTTCGGGCGCCTTAGGCACACACTGCCCTTCTGTGTTGCTTGATACGTTGGTGTTTCTCGCTGGCAAGACTTTTGCATTGCGTGGAGGGCAAGAACATCGTAGCCTTTCCCGGGAGAGTTTTGAGTTTGGAAACTTAGAGGATGGGAAATCCATCGTGACCTATCGAGAAAAGACCTCCAAAATTAACCAAGGTGGTCTTAAGCACCGAAAAGTTACTCCCAAAGAAGTAAAGCATATAGAAGATGGCCAAGATCCTAAATCATTTACATACATATTCATTCTTGTGCAGTTGATTACTATAATTAATGCTTTAGTGTTCAACAGGTTGTATTATTGTTCATCGGTGTGGTCTAATACATCAAAGAAAAACATTAATAAATTGCAGTGTGTGCAGAATTTTGCAGCACGATTAGTTACGAACACCAGGAAGTTTAATCATATAACACCGGTTTTGTCAGAATTGAACTGGTTACCAGTAAATAGTACGTTGAATCTTAAGGACGCTGTAATGACTTTTAAATGTCTAAAAGGTTTAGCTCCAACATACTTTACACGTTACAAACTCCGTTTTATTATAGTGCCTCCGGCCAACGTAGTTTTTTATACAGAGCCGTAAAAATTTGGAATGATCTACCTGACACCATAAAGTGTATCGACTCTGTGACTAGTTTTAAATTAGCATATAAGAGGATTCTTAAGAATTTGTAACTTATAGAATTTTAGTAGTTATATTTAACATTGTAATTGATGCATGTTAACTTTTAGATTTTTATATATAAATTAGTATGTATTAGATTAATTCTGAAAAGCCCATTGGGAGAATTAATAAAGTATAATTGCTGCCGAGCCTCAGCGAGGTAGCACACTATTCTTGACGTGCTAAGGTTTCTCCAGAGTTCACTTGCCCCAGTCTTTTACCCGACCTATATATTGTCGAGATCGAGATTTGGCGTCGGATGGATGTTTGTTTGTTTATTTATCATAATTCCGGGGCAAAAGGTCGACTTGAAGTCATTTTTTAAATTAGGGGGAGTGAACGAGAGATTGCAATTGTATGCGCACGCATGCATGTGTCTTTCCAGGTGCTCGATAAAGATTTTGAAAACTTTATATACAGATGCAAAAAGATCGAAATTTTTCAGAAAATCACAGGTATTTTATGACTCTGTTTCTTTCTACTGACATACATCAACGCGATGAACTATTTAGTGTTCAATCTAGAGTGAAGCAATGTGCTTTCATGAGTTTATCGGCTATTTTAACAGCCCAAAATAACCCGCTGATCGATTGGTCAAAAACAACATTAAATAATGCTTATTGCAAGGAGACAAAATAAAAGTACTTAAAAGCACTAGATTGTTCTAGACCCAGGTGTAGAATAGAATTTTTGTCTATAGATAACTTACCAACAGTTGTCAGTGTTTCATCTGGTAAAAACATGTTTTCTTACGAGATCTGTGGATCTGTGCTATTGCCTGTACAGGCAAAAACAGCTGCATTATCGGTGATGGCGACAAATAGTGATCTACCATAGGTGGCCCAGAAATCAATTGTGTTTACCTTCTGTAGCCTGGCGGTCATCTCACTTGTATTCAAAAGTCTCGCGTGACGTTCGTGGGGCTTCAAAATTAATTTTTGAAGGTATGAAAATGTCACAAAAACGACAACATTATTTTTATACGTGAAGTCGACTGAAACAAAACAAAAACAACTAGGAATTTCACCTACTTACCTATTAAATTAAATCTTCAAGTGTCCAGTAAAAAAACTCGCAAAAGTACGAAGAAAAACAAACACGGTCTACGTCGTATTCAGTGCGAAATGTGCGCTTTTAACATGATTTTTTTCTAAAAAATTCTCTGTATAAATTAAATTGAGCCGTAACTATATTTCGCGCCTCCCCCCAGTTTCACCTTTTCACAAGACGAAACGTCAATCATTTTGACGTGAATTTTAGCCAATCAGCGATGCATTGAAAATATAAAAATATGACGATTGCTAAGGATGGGTGTCCCCCGCATGATTTCGGGGAAAAACTTGCCGAAACTACGAAAAACTTTAGCTTTTTTTCACATCTTTGGAGATATATTTTAAAGGGAAAAGATGTAGAAATGTAGTAAAATTATTCAAGTTCAAAGTGTTATAGTTTTTTTTTATTTTCTACACTTTGTTTACGAAATATCCGTACGTTTTTGAAGGTGTATAAGTCAACTGCCGGTGATTTTGTGGCGAGAGTTGCCAACCTTGTATATATAATAGACTCGCGAGCCCCACGAACGTCACGCGAGACTTTTGAATACAAGTGAGATGACCGCCAAGCTACAGAAGGTAAACACAATCGATTTCTGGGCCACCTATGGATCTACAGGCACTAAAAGGCATTGATTTGCCCGTTGAGGCGCAGAATAACATCGACCTGCCCGTTGAGGCACAAAATAACATTGATCTGCCCATTGTCGAACAAAATAATATTGATCTGCCCAATTGTGATAGAGCCTATTGAAGCACAAAATAACATTGACCTACCCATTGTGGTAGAGCCTGTTGAGGCACAATATAACAATCTACCCATTGTGGTAGAGCCCATTGAGGCACAAAATAATATTGATCTGCCCATTGTGGTAATAATAATAATAATAATAATAATCTTTATTGCACACATAAATTACATAACAAAAAATACAATTAGTAAAGGAAAAAAAAGGAAGTTTTACAAAAGACAGTGTGCAAGATCACCTATTATAACCATAAGGGGCTAATCGAGACAGGTGATCTGCTAAAATAATACATTTATATAACACAGAATTACGAAAAAAAAGATAGCATTACATCCACGGAAGATAAAGCATGAGTTAGCACAGATCTTTATCTAAGCATGAGTTTGCTCCATATCAGTGCTTTTTTTTTTTCTTTTTTTTTACTTAAATTAAAATATATATATATATATAAATATGTTACGTAACCACCTGGTCAGTAAGACGAGCAGGTAGCCACACATATTTTTAATACAAAATTGATATTTTTAAATTATAGTAATCAGAGTTAGGTAACTAGCTAATATAGACTTATCAGAGATATTTTAAGTTGTCTTTTAAATGCTTTATTACTTAATAATTTTAAGGATTCATCAACAGAGTTCCATGCCTTTGGACCACAGTATCTAATATTAAAGATGCCATAATTTGTTCGTACTTTTGGCAAAGCAAAAGTAGATTTGGATGACAACCGCGTATTATAATTATGCTTATGTTCTTTAAAAAAATCAGTAAAAACAATTGGAAGAGTGTCACAATGGTACTGATGCATAAATAGGACTGTACAAAATTGAACAATGTCAGGAAATTTCAATAAGTTGAGTTCTTTGAAAAGAGGAGAACTGTGAGTTCTGAAGGGTGAGAAAGTTATAATACGTATAGCTTTTTTTTGTAATACCGTCAAAGGTTTAACGTTGGTCTTGTAAGTATTACCCCAGATTATTATTCCATAAATTAAAAATGGATAAATAATAGAGTAATAGATTTTAATTAATATATCCATCTTAACAAAATTGCGAAGCTTTAATAATATGCCAATACCACGGGAAATCTTTTTAGAAAGTTCATTAACATGCTCTTTCCAGTTGAGGTTAGAATCAAATGATAACCCCTAGATATTTATAACTCTTTTTTTCAACTAAATCTTTATTGTTAATGCTAAGATTAATAGTATAATCAACTACCTTTTGAACTGGATGAAAAATAACAAAATGTGATTTATCAACATTTAACGATAACTTATTCACAGATAACCAGTTATGAATGTTTATTAGTTGATGATTAAAATGTTCTTCAAGAGACCTTAGGTTTTTGTGCGCATAAAATAGATTTGAATCATCGGCAAAAAGGTGAAAGTCGAGCAAATCAGATGAGTTATTGAAATCATTAATATAAACTAAAAAAAGTAAGGGTCCCAAGACTGAACCTTGTGGTACCCCACACACAATATCATTTAGGTCAGATTTTATAGTACCAACAGAAACAAACTGTTTCCTATCATCAAGATAAGAATTGAACCATTTATTTGCGATACCTCTAATTCCATAGTGCTGCAATTTATTTATCAAAATGCTATGATCAATGGTATCAAAAGCTTTGCTAAGATCAAGGAATACACCACAAGAGAAGAGCTTTTCTTCAATGGCTTTTTGAATTTTATCAGTAATAAGTATCAGTGCTTGAGATGTGGAATGATTTTCTCGAAATCCAAACTGTCCATGAAATAAAACATCAAACAAGCCTAGTATACATCAATTTTTCTAGCAATTTGCTGAATATAGAAAGTAGGGAGATTGGACGATAATTAGATAAATCTATTGTAGACCCCTTCTTATATATTGGAATAACTTGCGCTATTTTAAGTTTATTAGGAACAGTTCCTGACGAAAATGACCAATTATAAATATAGGTTAAAGGCTCAGATACATTCATTTTTATTGTCTTTAATAGATTTATTGGAATACTAAATGGCCCAGTTGATTTACCTAGTTTCAACTTCTCAATCTCATTTTCAACATACGATTTTAATGATATTTAGGTAAGATTTTTCGTGTTAATGCGATCAATATTATCTATACTGATACAGCCCCCGTTTCTCCAACATTTGCTTAATTACAAAACATTTTGGCACGATACTTAGTAAAGTATCGTGCCAAAATGTTTTGTATTTTGTCCGGTGCTGAATTGTGTCGAGCTAAAATATTTTAAATTTTTATACTGTATCCAATCTTTGTTGAATTCTGTTCAGTCAATGTTTGAAACCATACTCTCACATTGTATATCAGTCTACCAATGGAAGTGTATTTAACGATTTACCTGATTGTCTAACGAACTACAGTAGACTCGCGTCTGTTTTGATTGTTGTATATTCATTTGCATATATGTTTGCACTGACCTATATCAAGGCTAGCCTGTATTATTCAATGTCTATCGCTGTAGCCTGTAATTATAAACACAAACGCATTTGACTAAAATGACTTTATTCATTAAGAAACTATTGTATATATATTTTTATATTTTAGTGTTAACTGTTAGAAACATATTCGGCTTTTGAATGGAACTAATAATAAAAATGTACTTTGCAATTTGTCAAGTTCTAAATAATGTTCGTGAACAAACTCAAGCACGGAAATTTTTAAAGTTCTGACTTCTAGAATGGCTTACGAGACCTGTTATCATTGGGAATGATATGTTATTTTTAATAAATATCGAACACAGGTATCAGTCCGAGACAAACAGCTGCAACTTGCTGCTGCGCTAAACCAAAGGCTAAAGAATTGAACTGAACAGTGCGGTAAAATCTTGTTGAAATTATAAGAATACTCTCTGATAGTATTCAATAAGTCGAGAAATGAGATAGTATCGATTGAATAAAATAGTCCGAGACAGTACAATATTTTGTGCACTATATTATTGTACTGGCTGTATTAAAACTATATTTGACTTCACACGACATAGCCATAGGCAGCGGCGATAATCAAGCAAATGCGGGCAAAGGGGTCTAAATCAGTATAACTAAGCAAAGAGCAATTGGGTATAGATAATATTGATCGCATTACCACGAAAAATCTTTAAAATAGCATAAATAGCATATTTCTTTCTTGTACTTTGAATAACTTTGAGTTGTTTACCTCTTGTGTTGCAAAAACCGGAAGCGTCAGGACTTTTCGACGTTCGCCCATTGGCTGACCAATTTAGGAATCAATGCCGATAGCCAATCAGAGCAAAGAAGTCTGTCTCATAGCAGTAGAATTGTCGGTAATCGTTTGAAGTGCTACTACCGCGATTTCGCGGGAAGGATGCTTAGAAATATCATATTTTTTCACTAAAAATTTAAGATTTCGACTTGGCAACACCTCAAACCTTATTCCCTACATCTACCTGAGTATGAATATGGTTGTTGCCAGCTTCTAACATAAAATTGCCATCAAAATCTTTTAGGAGCATATTTTGAACTCTTGGCCGGCCGACTATTAGCAGCTTCACCTTATTTTTAGACAATTTTTTCAAAGGGACATGTTTCTCAATAATTATATTTAGTTTATTAAAAAAAGTATTAAATGCTAAATTTGCATCATCACTATTGTAAACAGTCTCCCAATTCACAGCACCAGATCAATGGAATTAAAATAGATGTTATCGATCAATGTAGCGGAATGATCAGTAATCCTAGTGGGCTGCAAAATATGAGGTTGAAAAAAGTAAGAAATCATTGTGTTAAGAAATTCATCAGTACCACCATGAGACTCGCAATTCAATAAATTAAGGTTAAAATCTCCCATTAATACACAATATTTCCTTTCATTTGAAATCTTTTCAATAATGGGAGTAAGATAGTTAGAGAAATTTTCAAGACAACTATGGGGATGTCGATATATCACCAAGCACACATTGTTACATTGATTATTTGAATGAATTTCAATTGGCAGACATTCAAAGTCATTAGTGGTAGTAGTGAAATCATCTCTAGCATGAAATTTAATTTTATCTTTAATAAAGAAACCAACTCCTCCAGCATTACACAAGGTGGGTTGGGAAATAAATGAATAATCTGGTATTGAAATATTAGTAAACAGATCCTTACCTTGCATTATTTTAGTTTCAGAAATACCTATAACATCGAATTCGAAATCCAAATCAGATAGCAATGACATTAAGCTATCATGATTAGCAGACAGACTTCTTACATTGCAGTGTAACACAGAGAATGAAGAACCAGTTGTTACCCTGCAGATACTCTGTGCATTTTGGAACTCTGTTGTTGAGTAATATTTAAAATTAACCTCAGGCAATAGATGATTTTCCACATCATGACCATCTAAGTTTGGTAAATTCGAAAGTCTAGAAATCAGTTCAAATTTTGGTAAATTATAGTAATTAGACATGTTTATTCATAGGAACAATGAGAAACGTACATTTATAATAATTACATAGTACTTATCCTGTAGATGATAATTTCTCCAAATCGGCAACAACATTAATAGCATGTGTAGGGCTAGTTGAATTTTTCCTCAAATAAATTTTGCCATTGTATGTCCATATATAGCGAAAGAATTTGTCTCGTTTAAACTTGAGGCAATTCTTAAATAGTTGCTTGTTCCTTGGGCTGAGACTTTCAGAAATATATAATTTGTGTTCATGTGACCTCAAAAAACCAAGATCTCGAGTTGTTTTATCTTTTAGTCGTAAACGACCTTGATAAAACTTAGCTTTGGTGACTCTACGTGTAAATTTGACAATGATTTTAGCAGAGGTGTTAGCTGCACTTCGATTTTCTTGCTGGTTTTCACTTCTCGATTTTGGAAGCCGGTGACATATAGATATGTCCCTCTCGTCTACTTCGACATCCATTAAAGATCCAATTTTAACTACTAACTTGTTCAGATCTTCATCAATCTCTTGAGGTAGCCCAGAAATCTCAACGCAGTCGCGTCGAGAATATTGCTCTATTTCATTTAATTCATTACTCTGTTGATCGACGATAGTTGAAAGTCGCAAAAGTTCGGCTTTGAGGTGCTTGTTTTCTGAATGGACATGCGAGACCTTGTTGTCTAGTTCTTCTACCTTCTTGAAGACATCATCGAATTTTTCACTTAGGAACTGAACAGAATCTTTAAGGCCATTAACAATCAGGAGAATTGGACTTAATTTCTCGTCTAGAATGGCTGAAATGGCTTCTGTAGTAATAGGTTTGTTTTTACTCATTAGGTGTATCACTCAAGGCAAAATAAAATTGCCTACAAAGATAAAAATGACCTTAAAAATAGCTTTTTACTTCGATTTAACGTGGAGCTCATATTTTGTCTGCCATCTTGCTTTCGTGCTTCCACACTGGTAGAACCTGTTGAGGCAGAAAATGAAAACCAAATTTGGTTTATAAATTATCAAAAAGAGCTTCAAGGTCTTGTTATAACTGATTGAGAAATTGAGTCTCACTACTATGATATTCATACAGCACTTTTGAATACTTTTTTGAATGGTAGTCATGCTATTTTAATATTAGAAGGTTATATGATGGCCTTAATCAAGCAAATGGATGATTTGTACTCACATAAACAAACCACTGAGTTTGAATAAGAGATGGGGTTACAATCACGGATCCCTATTACAACATAGCATGTACTGTAAGTACATATATTCCCTAATTGAATGTTTAAGACATTTCATTTTCAAATTAATTTTAGCAATCTATTGTAATCAATTTTTTACTCTTTATCACTGACACTGTATGTATGAAAATGTGTTGGCAATATAATATGGTTTTGTTCTATTTTCTGTATCCCCTCCCCCTTTTTTTCCTTGCACGGGTAAATTCACATACTAAATATTTCTTTTGGGTTTTGGAATTCTTACTGAGCTTAATGTTAATCATTTAACTGACTGGTACCATCTGAACAGCTGGATTACACAGAAATGTATATTTACTTGATACTTGATGGTTGTTTCAAAATAATATGGATATATTACATCATCTCTTATGGGGTGCAATCTGCTATACGAGGAATTATGTATTTCCAACATGTCATGTGGGTGTGGATCCTGTGTATAATAATGTGTTTCAAAGTTGCTTTGGAGAGAGACACCATTATGTTGGTTTGCTGTATAATCATGTATTTCGATAATTCACTGGGCAGTACAGATGAACACTGATGGAACCAAATGTTGATTAAATACACGTATGAAACATCTACAGATGCGAACAAAGAGTCAAAGACTGTTCTGACAGACTGCACATGGCAAGTGCATGATCAATATCTTATAAACACACTGCCTCTATGATTTCAAATTAGTTATTCAAGATGTCATTGACAGCTTTGAAGTAAACAATGACTTCTATTAACATTTGATGTTGATACCAAGAGTTCCATTAACAATAGCACACTCAGATATCTTGCTTAATACTGCATGTACAGTATATACTATTTACAATAGTATAGTGTTGTAGTCACAGTGTTGTAATCTCAACGTTTTGACAACAAAATAAATCAATACATACAGTGTATCATTAGCTTCCGGAATTTTCCATGCAGTTTGTGCGTCAAGGCAGCACTTTCCTTGCGGTAGTAACTCCTAGTATAATAATAATTTAAACAGTGTCTTGGAACGAAGACTACTCGCGTGTGCTTTAATTAAAAATCTAGCTACGTTATGTTCGCTATGTTAACAAAATATACTGCCTATATTATGTCACGCTTAGTTGCACTATTCGATGGCAAACGCATTTCAAAAAGACACTTCCAAAACCGCGCTTATTTTTGGGCTTATCTTGATACCCGGTTCAAAATGGGTGTAGATAAAAGGCGGATGCGGACGCGGACTAGCGGACCCGGACTCGCGGACTGGCGGATGCGCCAAAAATTATCATTTAATATCAATATTAATAAGAGTCTAGGTAATTGTCGAGTGTCGAGTAGTCGAGGGTGAAAGTCGAGGGACGAGGGTAAAATGCCGAGAGTCCTGAAACCCCGTTGTTTCGCATTCTTTTATGAATTTTACATGTACTCAATATTTATGATCGGTATCGCATCTTGGGCTTAGCAACAGCATGCAATCGCGCTTTAAACAATTTCTGATCTTTAGAGTTTAGACTTATTATATATTGACTGAATCAGTATCATTACCCTATCAACCGCGCTTCAAGTTTGCGTTTTGGTTGCCGCAGCACGTCCTGAATTATATATCTCGTATTGAATATCTCGTATATATATTATATATAATTGTTTTGTTTACTTAAAATAAAGTCACAACTCCGAGTTTCACGTTTTCACGATCTTCAGGTGACGAGATGTAATGTTCAACTAAAAGTTCCTGCTTGATGGCGTTAGTTTCCGTTGGACTGCTTGCGTGATTGTTGCGCGTGCGCACGTTGGAGAGCTCTGTATTGTTTTTGTATCTTTGGTGATTGATACAAAAACAATACAAAAACAATACAGAGCTCTCCAAATACGTATGGATTTTAAAAGAAAAACAGCGTAACTTTGAAATTAAGTGGTCTATCCTGAAACGAGCGGGTTCATATTCCAGCGGCGGGAAAAGATGTAATCTTTGTTTACAAGAGAAACTTTGTATTCTGAAAGCGGATAAGTCAACCTTGCTTAACAAGAGACGCGAGGTCTTTTCAAAATGCCTCCACCAAAAGCGATTCTTGGCCGGAAAATTCAAACGTGCGCACGCGCAACAATCACGCAAGCAGTCCAACGGAAACTAACGCCATCAAGCAGGAACTTTTAGTTGAACATTACATCTCGTCACCTGAAGATCGTGAAAACGTGAAACTCGGAGTTGTGACTTTATTTTAAGTAAACAAAACAATTATAAAGCTCTACCAATACCAGGTGTTGAGCACTCTTCAAGCTGTGCATTAATACTTTGTTTGAAAGTATTATTATAACTACTATTATTATTATTATTATATATATATATATATGTATATATCCCTCGGGACCACGACCTGGTGCAGAGCGCTGCACCGGAATCGCAGGGCCGTGGGTTCAATTCCTACCAGAGGACCTAGTGTTGCATTTTTCGCAACCGTTCCTGGTTAGGTCTTAAATTGTGTATATATCTACTCACTTGGATTATCCACCAAACCCAGTATTCTAGTTCAACCAAGTGAAGTGCAAAAAAATATTTGAAGTTATTTTTTTAATTATATATTAATATTGATATTAAATGATTATTTTTGGCGAGTCCGCCAGTCCGCGTCCGCCAGTCCGCGCCCGCCTTTTATCTACACCCGGTTCAAATTAGCCAAGCTTTCACTGCTCACAAAAGCAGGAAGTCTTTCGATTCAATGTAGCCAACGGCTTAAAATAAAGCTGGTGATGGCAAAAGTGTATTAAAACAGTATACAAAACATTCTGGATTTTTAGCAACCCGCTCGATAGAACTAATCAGCATAGTCCGTTTTGGTACGCAAATCCATGATATTGACATTCAACCCACTGCATGCAAACGGCTCACGGCACATACAATAAACAGTCGCGGTCACACTAGCACTAGAATCGTGCTTGCTTGAACCATAGTCCACTTGAATCTGTCAACACGTCACCTTCCAAGCGCGCTTGCTAGTGTGACCGCGCAAAACGCGAAACTCAAGCACGCTTGAAATCTGATACAATTTGCTTGAAATTTCAAAGGCACCGAACCACGGTCCAAGCACACTGCAGGGTATGTTTGAATCGTGCTAGAATGTGCATTTCAAGTGGATTAGACATTTTAACCAATAGAGTTTTCAGTTTTAAGAGGAAAATAGACAGGCAATTTGGACATGTCAATGATGTCATTTTAATTAATATAGAGATAGAAGCGGTAGTTTCGAAATATTTTATTTATCTTCGCAATAATAACGCGCCAACACTGCAAAGTCGAGTAGGAAAATTTTCAGAGGAAAAATGTCGCAGACGCCAAGTAGTTCGGACGGATTCGATGATCGAAACGATGCTGCTTTCTTGTATTCGAACCCTTTTGCTGGGAACGAAAGCAATCCTGCTTTTGCTCGTTCGACGCCAGAAGCCAATTGGATGTTTGCGCGCCAACCACAACCACAACCACCGCCATTCTACCCATATTTTCCTCGAGCGCCCTTTCCACCGCAACGCGTACAAGCTCCACGTGCGCATGATAATAGTTTCACCGGCTCAATAAATATTCCCGACAACGGTGCTTCGTCTACGGCTATAAACACCGCGTGCGATACAAACGGTGGCGCAAAATCGTCAACGAAATGGGTCGAAGCCCAAACGAGTGTGCTGGTTAGCGAGTGGAAGGAAAGGATCGAGGACGTAGAAAGTTCCAGGGCAACTAAGACCTGGCACAAAATTGTTGAGGCAGTGAACAAGGCCGGGAGTAGAAAAACGCAAAACAGTGCAAGGACAAGCTTCGGAATTTAAAGAAGGCTTACAAAGATGCAAAGACAAACAACAATGCGACTGGAAGACCACCCCAAACCAGTCCATACTTCGATTCGTTTGACGAAGTTCTCGGTACCCGGGCTGTTGTGACAATGCCAGGGATAATCCAGAGTGAACAAACCAGATCTGGAGACTCCTCTTCAAGTTCGAAAGAACAATCTTTCAATGATTCCGAAGAATCTGACCAAGAATACGACAGGCGGGATGCGAGTGGATCAGATTCTGAGAGTTCACCCAATGCTGGACAGCGCGAAAAACGCAAAGCGCCAAAGAAAAAACAAAATGATAAAAAAGTAAAGAAAGGACGAATTACAACTGCGAGTGCCATGATCGACTTGACAGAAAAGCTGGTGGGGATGCAAAACTCGCAGATGCAAATGATGGAGAAGGCCCAAAAACGAACTGAGGAGCTGTTGATAAAACTGGAAGCAGATCAAAGAAAGCTAGAAGAAGAGTCGCGGGCGGAAGAGATCAAGAGTTTTTCTTGCGAATGGCAGAAATAATTAAAAAATAGATGGTGTCATATAAACTTTTAGAAGAACAAACATTTTTTAAAATTTAATAAACATATTCCATCGATGTATTATACTGCAATAATTTTAATAAAAATTATTTACGACCTAGTTATTGTAAGGATTAATATATCGTATATTGTATTCAAAATGTATAGATTATATAATTATATATATATTACTACAATTGTACGACTATGTGTCTATGTTGTCTTAGTTTCCAGAGTTTTGATATTTGGCGTAGCAATGAAACTTGGGTATAGTTAAGTTAAACTCTGTTCGATTAACAAGCGAATACGTTCAGCAGCTGGATTTTGGGCAATGTTTTCTTGGCGTCTTGTTTCTAAATATTCTACGCAAAATTTCCTCATCGTCAAACTCTTCACCAGCCTCTTGGCAAAAATTATGTAATATGCAGCATGACAATATTACTTCTGGAACATTTTCAAATCGGTTGTCCAGCCTTTTCAAAAGGGATAGCATCTCGAAAAATTGTGTTTTCCTTGGCGATTTCTGGGGTCACAAAATCTACCAGCCGTAAGAATGTTTCTTTGCGCATACGAAAATGCTGCTTCCAGTAGCCAGATTGATGGTCGTCTCCAAATATCACCTCAAACCAACCCAGTCGTGGTCTTGGAATCTCCCAGAACTGACGTTGATTTATTTGACCAACCACTCTAGCAATAGCCATTATTGCTAATGTTATGGTTCGGACGTATTGAAAATACATCATATTTTGGTTGATTCTTTGCAATGTAAGAAACAACCGTCTCCTCCTTCTGACAAGCGATCTGCGTCTGGCAGAAACGCGCGTTCTTTGATATTGGTAATAAAGCAATAGCAAAGAATCGTTCTCCATCTCGCGCGTCAAATATTTAAAACTGAAACTCTATACGAAATCTCAAAAAAAATATTTTTAATGGGCTTTATTGCTGCGTAGCGAGCGAGCCTTAAGCGAGCGAGCGAGCAGCAGACCTAATTTGTGCGGTGGGGCTTGATTTCTCAATTTTTCTAAACGCAAGGAATTGTGGTTATGCGCAGTAGATGCGCAGTTTAGTTAAATGTTATACCATAGGTCGCCCAACTACTGCTGTTTATATGGTTATACAGTCGTTGGCACGTGGAAGCTGACTTTCTCAACCTTCTCACTTCAAGTTCGAGTTTCGCCGCAGTGGATTTTCGGTTTTTAAACGTACGCTTTTTCTCAAGACTTGTTTTCTTTAAATGTAACGTTTTGTCGATTGTATTCACTTCATTGTTTTCTTGTTGTTTATATTCGCCTTCCGTACACTTGTGTCATTGTTTTTTTGTATTTATATTTGCCTTTCGTATTGTTAATAATTTTGTCTTTATACTAGGCTATTAGCTGTCTTTCGTCGCAGTAGATTTTATACACCTTTTCTCAAGACTTGTTCTTTTGAAAGGTAACCTTTTGTCGATTGTATTCGCTTCATTGTTTTCTTGTTGTTTATATTCGCCTTATTATACGTTTATATTTGCATTTCGTATTGTTAATTTATAATATTTTTTTCTTTGTAGGCTGGTGTGTATAATATTTATTATTCACGCCTCGTTTTCGGCGTTTTAGCACGCCTCGTTTGTATTTTAATCCAGTTGACCAGTTTTTGTGTTTCATATGCGTCGTTTATGAAAAGGTTTATTTATATTTATTTCAGTGTGTGAATACTGTGAGGCAAATACCGTGTTGAGGACGTGTGTTGTGATACACAGGTATGGCTCATTTTCCTTTTGCTTTTATACCGATCAATGAAAATGCTCAAAGGTTTATGTGTTCATTAGTTGAATTACCACTGATTGTGCCACACAAGCCAAGGTTATCAAAGCCCTTAAACAAACCGACTAAGTTGCAAACCATTTTAGGAGATGGAAACTGTCTATTTCGAGCAATTTCATATGTCATAACAGGACGACAAGTTTACCATGCTTTAGTTAGACAAAAAATATTGGATCATATGAGATCTATTGAAAACTTGTTACTGCCACATTTGAATATGTCTTTAAGTGATTATTTAAGGTCTAGTGGAATGGCTAATGAAAGGGTATGGGGAACAGACATTGAAATTTTTGGGGCTTCATCTTTATTAAATACAGATATTTATGTATACACTAATAGTGGTACTGAATATAGGTGGAATAAGTTCTCTAGGTCAATGCTTGACGGTTCTTGCCCACAAAACCCATGTTGCATTTACATTCAACACACTTGTGGTATGCATTATGATGTTGTTCTTGATGTTGGCTCAGATACGAGTGGAGCATCTGCTTTGGGTTTAAACAAAAAGTTTTTAACAAAACAATCTTTGAAAAGAAAACATTCTTCAGATGCTTGTGCAATTTCTGTGAAAAACATACCTAAGTCTAACTTTAAACCAATTGAAGTATTTCATATTAGCCAGTCACCTGTAACTATATCCAATATTCAAAACGTGCATGCTGGTGATCATTCCATCAGTGTAAGTGAAAAACCTTTAGCAGAACAAACTTTAAAACATTCTTCAGGTGAAGTAAGTGCACCTACAGTTGAAGATTTACCTAATACTAAATCAAACCTGAATGAACTGCATCAATTTCAAAATAGCCAGTCACCTGACAGTGTACTTATTTCAAATACAGAAGTGTATAGTGGAGTTAAGGTAGATTGTAAGGTTCAGAACACTGAAAGCTCTGAACAAAACCATGAACATAAAGGATACACAGTTGTTTCAGAAGATTATAAATCAAATATTGATAAGTTTCATAAGGGAATGCAACACTTTTTATCCCAATGCTGTGTATGTCATGAGGCATGGCCTTTAAAGTCCAAACCAAAATCTCTTGGTACTTATATTTGTCGCAAATGTACAATTGATAAACAAAATCCAAAAAAGTTTTCTTTGCAGAATAATATGATTCCCTCTTGTGTCCCAGATGAATTACAGGGTATGACTCAAATTGAGGAAATGTTAATTGCCAGTGCACTTCCCATTATGAGAGTTTATGTTAAACCAGGTGGTCAAAGAGGCTATTCAGGACATTGCATAAATTTGCCCAAAGTGTCAGAATTAGCCAAATCCCTTCCACGATGTCCTAGTAATATTCCAATGATCATTGTCACAATGAAAGGAAAAGATAATTCTCTGAAAGATGTTTTAGTAAGGAAACATAAAGTTGAGCAAGCATTGTATTGGTTAATAAAAAACAATCCACAATATAGTAATGTACAAATTGATCGAGACACATTGGAAGCTTTACCTGCCAATGGCATTCCTGGTAATATTCAAACAATAGAAACATTAGATGACCCAGATGCTGCTCATATTGATGATGCTGATACAACTACATCTGAGAATGAAGTTTTTAATTCTGAAACTGAAACAAGTAGCTTTCTTCCGCACTCTGAAAATGATGATCTAGAAAGTGATGCAATAAAAAATAGTCTTAATGCCACAAAAATTGACTGGCCATCAGTTGAGGATCAGCCATTAAATGAGTATAGAACACCATTTCTTGCCACTCTTGCTTTTCCAACACTTTTTCCAGATTCTAAAGGTGATCCAACAAATCCTTGTTTATTGAGAGATGTTTCTTTTGCAAATTGTGTCCAGCATCTCATTAAATTTTCTGAGAATGTTAATGGTACATGGGTTTATAGATTCGCATCTCACCCCAGGTTCTCATATTGGGCTCTTAACATGATTCAGAGGAAACGAGTTCTTCAACAAACTGCAATATTTTTAAAGCAAAACCCTGATGAGTCGCATCTTACAATAGATGAGTTGCGTCAGATGGCTTGCAGTAACAATTCCTCTTCTTTCATGCGTAAACTTTCAAGATATGTTGCCAATGTCACTGGAAGCTCTCCATATTGGTTTAAAATTAGGGAAGACTTGAAGGCAATCATTGTAGCAAAAGGTGCTCCAACAATATTTTTCACATTTTCAGCTGCTGATCTTCACTGGCCACTCGCATTAAGATGCGTCCCGTAGCGACGTCCCGTAAGACTGTTCCATGGCAAGACCTACACAAACCTTCGAACGGGACCCCGGGACGCCCTAAATATGTCCCGCAACAAGGTCCCGTAAATGAGTACTTCTACGGGACTTGCTAAATATGTCCCGCAAAAGCCCGCATATCGAAATAAATATTGTCCGAGTGGTCCGATTGCCTTTTGAAAAAAAATAAAATAATAAAAACCGAGAGAACCCCGAGGGAACCCCGAGGGAACCCCGAGGGAACCCCTACGGAACCCCGATAGAACCCCTGCAGAACCCCTACAGAACCCCGAAATGTTTACATCTACCGAACCGGACTCGAACCGGTGCCCCACATCGACCTCACATCGACCTCACAGAGAGTTAGTTTTATCTTTTTATTTTACTTCCTTTCCTGACTGTCTGGCCTTTTTGGCCTGTTTGGCCTGTTTGGCTTGTTTGGCCGTCGACCTCACATCGACCTCACATCGACCCTCGCATAGAAAACAGTGTAAAAGCTGGACAATATGTTTAATAACTGTATATTTGTGTAAATAATTGTTATACCTAAAGGAATACAATAGATCGTGATAGCGTTACAACAATAAAAGGATCATACTTTATTATAGAAACAGTCTTCGCATAATACAATATAATATAATAATAATATAATATAATAATATATAAAGATTTATACAGCGCTTAAATTATATAAAATATTCCAAAGCGCTTTACAACAATGAAGTTCTACTATATACAAGCAGCTAAAATATTAAGAATTAAGGTATAAGTGTCTATAAATCTAAAAGTTAGAATCGAAAGCTTTCTTAAAAAGGAAAGTCTTTAATTGAGATTTAAAACAGTCAATTGTTTTACTATTTCTAATACCATAAGGTAGCATGTTCCAAATTGACGGAGCTGCATGCACAAATGCTCGATCACCAAGAGTCTTGGCTCTAGTTTTTGGGATAAAAAGTAGTCCCTGATCATCAGATCTCAGTTGGTAACAGCAGTTCGGTTTTTCTAACAACAGTTCCATAATGTAGCCTGGCGCCATCCCATGGAGAGCTTTATATACCAGGAGTGCAATTTTAAAATCAACACGAATGAAGTATAATTATTCATAATGCTTCATTGAACACATAAGTGTCAAATTGTAAACAAATGAATATATTTATATACCGGTATATAGTTTCTGACTTTCTGTGTGATCATCTCATGAAGCAATTCTCTTCCACATTTTGCTACATAAACTCATCTAACCTAGGGTTATGTGCTCTGCAATGTTTAGCCATATAACAAGTATGAAAAAGTATTCATCTCATGAAGCAATGTTCTTCCACATTTTGCTACATAGGAAAAAGTACACGCCAAAAACAGTGTTTACATCCTCAGTTTATACTCTGAACACGCATATGTGCATATTTACATGTATCTACGCGTATCTACACATATCTATATGTGGATATGCGTAGATACGCGTATCTACGCATATCCGTATGCATCTACATGTATCTACGCGTAGATACGCGTATCTACGCATATCCGTATGCATCTACATGTATCTACGCGTATCTACGCGTATCTACGCATATCCGTATGCATCTACATGTATCTACGCGTATCTACACGTATCTACGCATATCCGTATGCATCTACATGTATCTACGCGTATCTACGCATATCCGTATGCATCTACATGTATCTACGCGTATCTACGCATATCCGCATGTATATACATGTATCTACGCGTATCTACGCATATCCGGATGTAGATATGTGTAGATACGCGTATCTACGCAAATGACGTCATATGGCGAGATCCTCAAAATGCTGACGTCATATGGCGGGAAAAATCACCCTGGATGGGGGGTCTTATCTACTGTAGATCATAATGCATGTGTAGAATACTTGTGCAAGTATGCTGCTAAAGGTGAACCCAGGTCCGATATATTAAAGAATACATTCAATGCAGTTGTACACAATTTAAATGATAGTACAGATTCTGTAAAAGCAATGAAAAAAATTATGATAAAAACACTTGGGGAGAGAGATTTTAGTGCACAAGAGACTATGCACTTACTACTTTCATTAAAATTGTACAGTTCTTCATTTCAAGTCTTACCAGTTAATTTAAATGGATCTCGCCGTGTAAAAACACATTTAAAACTAACAAGTAATTCTTGCACAAATGATTCTTTATTGGATAAATATGCAAAGCGTGTTATTTTTCAAAATGACTTCCCACAAATACTGAAAACAAATTTTGTTCAGTTTGTTACAAATTACAAAATTGTTAAGCATAAACTAGAGCCGCAATCAACCAATGTGATACCACGTTTCTTCCCTTCATACTCCTCAAATCCCAAAGGGAACAATTATCCTTTGTATTGTAAATATCAACTTTTGAAGTATAAACCATGGAAAAATTCACAAAATGATGCATGGAACAATATAGCTCCCGCAGACTCTGCATTTGTCAATGCTTGGCTTGAGTTTTTAAATTCTCGATCTGTGAAGCAATATGTGCCAAATTGGGAAAGCCAGTTACAGAATGTGTTAGATAACGTTGTGCAACAAAGTGATGAATTCTGCGAGCAAAATATAACGCCCATTCAGGACGAATGGATGATTCTTTCCAATTATCATAAGTTGAATGAAAATGTCCATGTAGACAATGAAAAACAATGTGATTGGCATTTAGATTCTACAAAGTACACCACTCAACAGATTGCTGAAATGCCCAGCTGGATTAAGACAAAAAAGAATGACCACAGTAGTCCAGTTATAAACAAGTGTTCTGAAAACATTGACACAAGCACATTCGGTGAGAAGCAACAACTAGCATATAATATAATTGTAAATCACCATAGCAATATAATGCCTAAAGAACCACTTTTGCTTATCATTATTGGTGAGGCAGGTACTGGAAAGAGCTACCTCATAAATGCTATACGAAACTATTTGAACCAAAAAAGTATTATAACTGCTACTACTGGCAAGGCGGCTTTTAATATAAATGGCATAACTATTCATTCATTTTTTAAAACTACCAGTAGGCAAAATGTTGCAAAAGAATTTATCTGGCCAAAGTCTAGACAGTTTGCAAAAGAATCTTTTACTTGTCGACTACATTCTTATTGGTGAATACTCTATGTTGGGTCAAATTACAATGGGATGGATTGATAGACGTTGTAGACAAGCTACAGGAGTAAAAGACAAGTTATTTGGAGGGAAATCTATCATTCTAATTGGTGATCCTGGCCAGCTACCTCCAGTTGGTGATAAGCCATTGTACCATGGAAAACCCCAACCCAATAGGTGAGCAAGGTTCTCTTGCATACAAAATGTTTAACAAAGTGGTGGAACTTGATGTCAATCAAAGGGTAAGCGGTGATCAATGTGATCAAACAATATTCAGAGCCATCTTGTCAAGACTTCGAATTGGCAATGTAAGTTATGATGACTGGAAAGTATTCCAAACTAGACAGCCCAGTGTTTTGTCCAATCTGACTGACTTCATTGATGCTACTAGATTGTATTACAGTAACGCAGAAGTAACAAAATATAATTACGATCGCTTACTGCAGTTAAAAACACCTGTTGCGGAAATCAAAGCTATACATTCTGGTAATGCGGCCAAGTGTGTGAATGCCCAAGAGATGATGGATTTGCAGCCAGTCATTTTACTTTGCAAAGGTGCAAAAGTGATGCTTACAATGAATTTATGGGCTTCGGTTGGCCTGTGCAATGGTTCAACAGGAACTGTTCTTGATATTATTTATGCAACAAATCATAACCCACCAGACTTGCCTATTGCTGTTGTGGTGAAGTTTGACACGTATCGTGGTCCATCCATTCCAAACATGCCATCCTGTGTTCCTATTCCACCAGTCATTGCATCTATAAACGTGGGTAACGCTTTGCTTGAAAGACAGCAATTGCCATTAACACTTGCTTGGGCATTAACTATTCATAAAAGTCAAGGTATGACATTGGAAAAAGCGTGGGTTGATATAGGTAAAAAAGAAACCACGTTAGGTGTTACCTATGTAGCAATAAGTCGTGCACGCAATTTGTCTTCCTTAGTAATAGAGCCAATGACGTATGACAGACTTTCCTCCATAAAAAATCTAGAAGCTCTTCAGTACCGATTAAAAGAGGAAAAGCGATTGCAAGCAATTGCCAATCTAACTGTTTTGTAATTTGTTCGCTGTTCTGGGTAGTTGCCGTGCATGGGTCCTATTCTTAGAGTCCTGTTGGTACTTTTACTTTTTAGATCATTTCCTGTCTATTTAATTATGCATTTCTGTAATCTGTATTTTCTTGTTTACTTCTAATGTGTTTTGCAAAATAATTCCGATCCAAATAAAGTTCTTGAACAAATGTTTTATTTTCAATTTAATTAGACTTACACTATACGCACATGTTAGTTTCCATAGTAAAATTTGTACTCTTGTATTATAGTAATCAATATCACTGAACAACATGAAAAAATCAACAGGTATGTGCATAATTATGATGTTTTCACACACTGAAATATACTGTGCTGATGTACTGTATGTCTCTATGTTGCTGACTTTTTAATGTTGTAAAGGAAAACAAAAGACCGCGAACAAGGCCACAGACAAAGCCACGAACAAAGCCACAACAACACCTCAAGGTAAGAAACACTGCATGGAGATTCAAACCAGCTGAGGTTGGAAGTAAAAACTTTATGCAAAGTAGAAACTATGCTTGCATGCACTGACTTCACATTTTATGCTCAGAATAATTTTTGTTGAAGTTATATAATCGAGTATTCTCTTTATTTCCTATTTACCACACTACAATTTAATAATTATCACTCGTGTGACTCGACTCTAGACAAGACTTTCTGATACCTTCACTTACATGTGTAATATTGTAAACATAGTATATTCTGTTTTGTTTTGCATTAAATTTTAAATGAAGATTTATATATTGTTTAAAGGTGTTATGTCCAAGGTGCCAGACTGCACCACACCAACTAAAGGTAAGAATAAAGCCCTATAAAAGCCGTGCAACAAACGCAGAAATATATTACGTCCACAATATTAGATAAACACTAGATCTAATTTTCTATTTATCGATAGCAAATACATGTTATTTTATTTTGTTTTGTATTTAACAGTAGCTTTATAACTTTGTTAAGGTAAAGAAGAACCCATGGGCACCAGCACTGCTGCTCAAATCAGTGCTGCTCAAATCAGTGATGGTAAGAAATGTCTGATATATACGTACGCCAGCTTCTTTCAACGACATGTATATACTCAGTGACTACATCTGCATACCAACTTCTTATTTTAGAAAAACCCATAATAGCCTACCTCCACAACCTATCCCCCGTAAAGACTAGTCAAAGATCTAATCTGTGCTTTGACTTGACGTTACAAGCTGAAAAAAGAACATTCAGGACTGTCTGCTTCTCGCCAGAAAAGCATTCCGAGTTCTCCGCGAAGTTCGAAGCGTCTTCACCCATAAAGCTCAGCAAGTTCCAAGGTGAAAAGGAATACCAGAAATGACCAAGACGAAATTCATATTAACAAGCGGACCAGATTAGAAGATCCATTGGAATCAGAAGTAACTTTTGATATAAAAAAATTTCAACCAGAAGAAAAATGTAAACCGGGGCTAACGACGGTTTCCGATCTGCTAGAAGGGGATACAAACGTTGTCGTCAATGTATCTGGACGAGTTACATTTCAAGGTCCCAAAGAAACCGTTTTGTCCAAAGGAAAGACACTTTGGAAACAAGAAGCTATATTCACCGACAACACGGAACCATTCGCCTTGTCTTATGGGAGAATGATATACCACGAATCACCTCAACGTCCATCTACAAAATATCGAGAATAGTCGTTCGCGAGTATGAAAAGGCGAAGTACCTCACATTGAACAAGATGTCAAAGATTGAGGAATCCGATTGTACCATTGAAAGGCAAGATAATCCATCTGAACATTTACCTGACGTCAAAACAGTTGATTGCCCTGCCGATGGAATTCTGTCATTACAACGTTTTTTGTCATGCAAGAAATGTCAAACTAAGTTAGTCCCTCGTGCTGACAAAAACATCGTGAAGTGCAACGAATGTGGTCTATCTCAGTTGAAATCCAAATGTAGGCAACGGCTCTTTGCTAACGTCGTGTTTCAAAACCAAGGTAACCCCATCAATTTGCTCCTTTTTGACGATAAACTCCAGCAACTACACGAAATATACACCGAAGAGAGCAATGGAAATCGACCGTTCGAAAGTTTGGATGATGATGCTTTAATGGAAGTCATTCTTACTGTAAACGCCACTGTTTACTACAATGCAAAGAAAAACGTTCTGTCGGTACAAAAGAAATAAGTTTAGCATTGCCGAACATTCATATTTTTACTGCATGTTCGTGTAGTTTATAGTTATTCATAACCATTCCAGTTGCGTTAAAAAATACATTACCTGGACATAAACGTAGAAAAACATTCTGCTTGGACACTGCAAGTTTAGTATTGTCGAACGTTCATATTTTTACTACATGTTTATGTAGTTTATTCATAACCATTCCAGTTGCGTTAAAAACACATTACCTGGACATAACGTAGAAAAACATTGTGCTTGGACACTGCAAGTTTAGTATTGTAACTATTGTTGATTATTTAGTTACTAATAAATTAGAATTTTCAGTTGCGTTCAAAAGGTGTTCACTATATATATAATTCTTTTCGATTATCTGGTAATTGTCCCTTGAACAAATAACTAATCTAGCTATAAACCAAATCTAGGACTGATTACCCAATATTTTAAACCGAAAGAGCATCTCGATAAACCCATGGAAATATCGACCATAATAAATGCAACAAAATTTCTGTCTTACCTTAGCGAATCATAGAACATAATATTTTGGCCCAAGACTTTTATATTTACCAATTATTAGTGCACTCTTTCTGTCGTTTTACTTAATTATTTTTTAAAATTCTGCTTTTCAAAGTCAATATACACAACAAATGCATACTAGACTTATTATAAGGTTGTCACAACAGTTTCAATTCTATACAATGGGCAATGACAAAAAATGTCTGGCATTTTCTATATCTGCGCAAGAAATGTCCCCATTCATCTTGTTACAGCCCGCAGCATTCCCTACCTTGCAGGTAACCTAGTTTTAGATTATTAAGTTATCTGTCAACAACAGCGAGCAAACATGCAATACTTTTCCGAGTGTGACCGCGACGTGTTTGGCTTACATTCTAGCACGAGCTTGGTATGTGTTCACGCAAGCACGCTAATATTAAGCCGTCGACTAATTGAATCAAAAGCTAGACTTTCTGCTTTTGTGAGCAGCGAAAGCTTGGCTAATTTGAACCGGGTATCAAAATAAGCTCGAAAATAAGGGCTGTTTTGGAAGTGTCTTTTTTAAATGCGTTTGTCGTCGAATAGTGCAAATAAGCGTGATATAATATAGGCAGTAAATTTTGTTAACATAGCGAACATAAGGTAGCTAGATTTTTAAAGCACACGCGAGTATAGTTTTCGTTCCAAGACACTGTTTAAATTACGCACAGTGCGGCGCGTTTCAACTGTGTCAATGGCTTTTGCATGTGTTTTATAAAACAACCATTCGTCCCCAAGAGCGAGGTGGCATATTTGTTACTTCCCGAATAGGTTAAAGAAAAAAAAAGGCTTTACTTGGCACCGTGTATTAGCGCTTACGTAAACGGAGAGTGAGAAGTTAAGGTAATTTTCCTTTATATCTGAAACAAATTACTGTTAATAGATAATAATTCATAAAATAAGTAATAAAAAAAAATTAGTTTATTATACCAGATTTTTAATTTTATGCTGCTCCGTGCTCCGTCTTTTACTAATAGCCCCAAGGCTGTCCTTTAATGAGTCATCCATTCAATTCCATGCTTCAGCAGGAGAAAAAGTGCCACACAGCGTGCATGTGTCAGGGTAAAATTGCCCAGTGTAATACCTTATATTGTCCAGACTCACCAAGTAATGAATAATCAGGAGGATATCAGGTGTTGAGTAAACGTATTATTCCTTATACTATGTTCGTGGCAGCTCGTTTGATCGCGATTTTGCATGTTATGAAGTATGAACCATACTTGTAATTCCCAGGTTTTTATCTTTCTCCACAGTCCACACATAACGTACTCCAAAAGCAGAGTATAGTGTAGACTTGCTCCAAGTCTGTCTCTTAAAGGGTTTTTTATTGGGGAGTTTTAAAGGATTGGGGAGTAATAAAGGGCGCACGAAAATGCGGGCGGGAGGAAATTAAGGCGGGTAGCGGGCGGGCGGGAGACGAGAAGTCTCTCCTCTCCCAATTTTCTCGTCTCCCGCCCGCCCGCTACCCGCCTTAATTTCCTCCCGCCCGCATTTTCGTGCGCCCTTTATAACTCCCCAATCCTTTAACTCCCCAATCCTTTATAACTCCCCAATAAAAAACCCTTTAAGAGACAGACTTGGAGCAAGTCTAAGTATAGTGTTGCAACAAATGTCTGCCGATAATTAACATTTTTATACTTGAACAGAAATCACTGTTGTTGTAAATTGGTCACACCATTCTTCGTAATTCAGAGCTGGGTACTTACAGAGCACATGCATGAAGAGAGAATAAGGGGAAATTGCGGTTTTAAGAAAGCCACATTTGTGTCTCTTTACTTTCTTCTCTATTTAAGAAACAGAGAGTGATCGTCAGTTCCGTCCTGGTCCTGAGCTCCTGTTCAACATTCCAGACTTTTTACGATCATTAATATGTTGCAAGAAAGAAAGCTGGAGCTTGGCCAGTGATTCCTCACCTGCTCATCGCTCTTATAATCGAAACAAAGCAAAGGTATACATTTTATATTGGTTAAAAGACGAAGTTTTAGATCAGACGTCTAGTCTCTAGACGAATAAATTTATCTTAAGCAATCAGGCATCAATATTGTAAATCGAGGGGCAAATCATTCCTAAAAAGTGTACGAGATTAAAAAATCATATGAATTTTTTTGACATTTTTGTGATTTGTGTACGCCTTTAAATCAGTGATTTGCCCCTCGCTGTAAACATTGGACTGGACTAGTTTTGGACTGGACTTTGGACTGGACTTTGGAGTGGACTTTAAAATTTTATTATATTTTTACGATTTTCGATGAGTTCGCATAATTGCAAGTTCACAATGCTTGAATGCCTGAAAAGGACAACTTGGAGCTATCGCGTCTGCCAAATAGCGTGTAGCAATAGCCGCCAATAGCGTGCTGCATATGCAATATAGCCTGGGAGTCATACCTTTAGTCTTTGGAATTTCTCGCTGTATAATGACTAATGTATTTAATATACTGTAATTCTAATAGACTAGCGTCTTTCTCAATTTCCGAGAGCAGTCTTACCTTTTGCTTTGCTAGGCCTGCTCTGGGATCTTAACTCGCCTTAAATCGCCCTAACTCGCCTTAAATCGCGGATAAAAATTGGCAACAATTCTCTTAAATCGCTTAAACTCGCACTAAATCGCCTAAACTCGCCAACCAAATTAAAATGCTGAAAATAGTAAATAATATATACAGTGTAAACACCCTTTCCCCAGGAGAGGGGGGTTCTGGTTGTTTATTTCAGATAAGATTAGGAGGGCGCTTATCCGAGGGGGCTTGCTGGAGAGAGGAGGCTTAGCCGAAACAAGGGAAGTTACATGCTTATTGATAAAAGCCGAAAACACAGTAATGCACTAGTAATTGGAAAGCCACGCACCCCCCTACCCAGGGAACATCGGACATTAGATAAAGGTTGTGTCCTAAATCATTCTAATCCCCAACCTATACATGGCCTTCTTACTAGTCTAAACATGACTAAAGTCCCCCGCTACACGGGCACCAAAAATGAAGGCTACCATAATAATTGCTTTTAAAATTCAACAAATAAACTATTCTAAAATTTCCCCAATTTTGATCATTGGAGGCCAAACATGCAATCCAGAGTTTGTCAAAACTTTGCCAAAGTAGGTAAATATTTTGCATTTTGTCTGTTAGCTGTATCTTGCAATTTATACAAAGTCAAATAATACATTATCCTGTAAAAGCTATTTTTAGTAAAACAATGTCTATAGAGTATTGGTTAATGTCGATGAACAAGGCTTAATAATACATCTCTGGCCATCATGACACATATCTAACGTACGCTGTCTAATGCCCTGAGTACCCAGGCATAACAGATAGGCTAATCTGCAAATAAATCCCGGCATGTCCCGGATAGGGGGGTGCGAGGCTTTCCATGACTGGTATATAATGCAGGGTTGGATAAAAGAACATTTTTCCAGAAAAAAAATGTTCTTTTGTCTTTTATTAATAAAAGAACATTTTAAGTAATAAAAGAACATTTTCGGCTTTAAAAATATATACGATGACGTCATGATGTGACGTGATTTTGGTATATATATATATATATATATATAGTCATATATATATATATATATATATGTCTTTGTGTGACATCATTCATTTGTAGATATCATGCAATGATACTTTGGAAACATTTTCGACATTAAAGTAACAGTAATACTGCGACCTCAATTGGTGAGGGTAATGAAATTGTTTTTTATTGTATTTCTTTATTTTGTTTATATATATTATAAAATTGTTAGTGACAATTTTGAAAATTCTCAAATTAAAAATAATAAAAGAACATAAAAGAACAAATTTGGCAAAAAAAAAAGAAGTTCTTTTATTATAAAAGAACAAATAATAAAAGAACATATGCCAACCCTGATATAATGACATAGGAACCCTTATATTCAAACAGAAAAAAGTCAGGATGGCAAGAATCAGTCTGTTTTCAACATTTTATCTATTTCGATAAGTATAATTAATATGCCAATATTGTGATATGAACTTCCAGAACAATTCATAAATTGTTTCGTTTTCCTTTATTGAAAATATTACGGGGCCTATAAATTACAGGGTAGAGGGCTTATCAACTTTCGAAATTTTAAGTGACGGTAAACTGATACTTTTAATAATTCCGACGGCCTTATATACAAGTGCTGAATTGCAGTGCCTGTAGTGCACAACATTTAATATTTTATATCAACAGTGTTCAAACTTACATAAATTGATAAACCACAGCATGATCCTGGTCAACTTTTATAGTCAGCATTGTCCGGTTCATATCGTCTTATATATTAAAGATCCATGATCGTTTTAATAACCGAGGTTTAACATTTTTAGCGTACGATCTTGGGTCGATAGCAAAACCTGGCATTTTCATTAATTCAGTTAAATACTTCATGTTAGCCACTGCGGGGAGGGAGCCTTCTCTCAAGCTATCCAGCGGAAATTTATTATTCAAGTCTGGGAAACTTTATATAAACTAAATTTTAACATTAGTGAATTTTATAAATACTGCACTTTATATATTGAGGGGAATTAAAATAAATACCAATCAATGTTCAGTTTTACTTATTAAATGAACACATGGAAATGAAATACTATATTTGCAACGTAAATTCAAGCTTATTTGGTAAGTTTAACACATATGTAAATTCGTTTGAATATTAAACTACAATGTATTGCCACATTGGAACATGCATGGTCACAGTTTTAATATATTCTGTACCCTTGGAATTTCCAAGATATTGACAAGGCATTCATGCATTTGGAAATTCTCAAAATATAGGATAGCAACCCCATAGGATGCACTAAATCTTCTCGTTCCTACATTCCAGCTACAACCCTGATTTTTTAGATTTCCAATTGATTGTGGTTCCAGGACTGAACTTAGTAATAGGTATTAGTATGCAATTCAATTTAAAAATACATGTTATTATATACTGGTTTATGTTCTTCATTGTATTAATTCCAGCAATTTGGTGGTATAACCTTAAAATTAGTAATACGGCAAAATAACAAGCTAATTAATAATAAGTTTCAACTGGGTCTTGTTTACATGACAGTCTAACCAGACCCCCTGGGGGTGTGAGGGGGGGAGTGGTGCTCTTTCAAAATACATTTACTATGCACTATTAATTATGTGTTATTACTGTATTTTGCTTAAAGTACTATACTTGCATATTTAATTACCATGTATTTTTTCTTAAAACGCCTTAAAACGCATTACCTAAAAGTTGTGTTTTTTCTTAAATCGCCTAAACTCGCCTTAACTCGCATTATCTCGCGGCGAGTTAAGGCGAGTTAAGATCCCAGAGCAGGCCTTTTGCTTAATTAATACTTGTTTATTATAACATTTACTTTAGTCTTTACTCCCGTCAATTTTCAGGTCATTCCGTTGAACCCGCCTTATATTGTCTTATATCATAGCCATAGGACTACACACGTACAAATCTTCGCAACAGACTTGTAGCAAGCTTGTCAATAAGTTGTAACAATGTTGTCATTTTATCAAGTTGCTACAACTGTACAACGTTGTCACTCACAACTTGTTAACAAGTTGTTGAATTGCAGGACGATAACAAGATATGTTGTAGACGGCCAAGCTTGAAAAAAGTGTCTAGAAAACACTGTCGATGGCATTTTTTGTTACAAGCATGAAACTACGCAAAATGTCTTAGACTTAGGATAGTGTTTACTTTGAGGGTGAGAGTGGTTGCCAACCGTAATTTTTTATTTATGTACTAAAATTTGAAGGTTTTCTCTAAAACATTTCGAAGGATGGGATTTTTGTCGAATGCTGTATTTTATATCAATGTTTTATTTTAATTGGCTGACTATCTAATTGACATTTCTAAAGCTCGGGTAATCTTCTTTCGTATAATTCAAAATGATATGCTAATAAGAAACATGGCGCAAATACATCAAAACACGACCTTTCAAAAAGAAGCCACAACAATATGTTTTTGTTGTGTTACAGACAGGCAACAATCCCATATGTTTGGACTACATACGAATCAGTACTACACGCCCGGTTGCCACTCGTATAACACAATATATCTCTAATGAGCCAGTCGAGTTTTGGAGTGTAAATCGTTGAAAAACAGCATGTTGGCGCAAACACGTAGTTTTACTACAACACATAGACCTTAAAAATCGGTAAATATTCTAAATTAAACGCAATAATTTACGAATTTAAGCCTTTCATACAGGTATTTTAACAAGTGTGATAGTAATACCATGTTTTCATTAGCATGTCACTTTGAGTTATGACAATTAAGAAAAGGAAAAATTTGCACATGTTAATTAGGTAATGAACCAATTACAATAAATCCATGATATCGAAAACTGCTTTTAAATGGAATCCCATCTATCGAAATGTCGTTATAAAAACCTTCCAATTTCGGTACATAAATAGAAAAATTTCGGAAGGCAACCACTTTCACCATCAAAGTGAACACACTCCGATGATATTTAGTGTGGTTTCCTGCTTGTAACAAAAAATGCCATCGACAGTCACTTTTTTCGAGGCTGGCCGGCCGTCTATTGGAACAACTTGTAACAAGTCTGTTGAGTCAAGTTGTCAACAGGCTGGGAACAAGCAGTGCGAACACTGCTGCAGGTTTGGTAAAGTCACCCATCAGCATGATTCCGGAATTCGGATATCTGTTCAGTGCAGCATCAAGATTTTGAAATATATGATTACGCAGCATGTAGTCACCATTTCCAGGTGGATGGTAACCGTAGCCAATATTATGGAGCTAATTCCTCTGGGTAGGCGATTTTGTCTGAGTAGGAACCATTGTGTTTCAAAATTTGGGTCGTCAAAATTTTGTAAATATGTATAAAATTCATGTTTTTGCTAAGAAAGTACATAACCCACCGCCAACGTTATGATCACCAGGACGTACGATCTCTCCGAACATGCACGTAACCTGGCATAGCAATAAGGTCATTAATAATCTTTGATGTAAGTCATGTTTCCGTAATTACAATGTGTCACATGAATTAACGGAGATACATTCATACAGCGAGAATTTTATTGCGGATCTCACCGAACTGTGCCATTGCATCAAAAATTCTTACAGTTCTATTTTTAAACAGCCAATCCGGTGCTTAGTAGCCCGCGTGCAGGCCCACTGATGGAGAGGAATAGTGGGCCTGCACGGAAGACCGGGTATTTTATGTTTTCCGCGTTCGTACACGAACGCAGCATTCTGATTGGCTGTTTGAAACGCCGTTTGAAATTGCCGTTTGAAACGAGCGGGACTCTCAACATTCTCTTCGTTTGTTGTGTTCTTTACCAAATTGAATAATTGATACAAATTTCGTACTTTCCGCCCACAATTAAGCATTGCACACACGATCTGATAAACGTGACGATTTATTTATAACAATGCCGATGGAAGCGCAAATCAATGCTAATGTGGTACCACGGCTTCCCTCACGATTTGACGTTTTAAATATATTTTCTGTCGAAATTCGTCCTAACTTGCCTGTTCCGAATTTAGTTGAGAATGAGCACTTGCAAATTCGGCAAAAGTTATTTAAATCAGACTTGTTTGCTTGCTTTTTTGGAGTTGATATATCCATTCATACTTTATTTTTATTTTGGATACTCAGAGAAAATCCCGCAATGTTTTCATGCGAGTTTGTTTATTTTTTGCTTTGCTGTCATTGGTTATTTTTTGACACTTGACGCGCGAAGGGGGCGTGTTTAGAAAAGGGGTGTTTTAGATTTTACCCGGTCTTCCGTGCAGGCCCACTATTCCTCTCCATCAGTGGGCCTGCACGCGGGCTAGTGCTTAGTAACAATTGCTATAAAAAGTTGATTGGCTGTTTATTATTAGAATTGTAAAATGCAAAAATATGTAGGTGCGGTCGTAGACGTTTGTGGGAGTGGCAGTGATACGAATGTTTTATGCAATGCCACAGTTCGGTGAGATCCGTAATATGTGCAGCGCGTTATTTGGCAGACGCGATAGCAAGTTGTCCTTTTGAGTTTTGAGGTATATCAGGTATTCGAGCTACAATTATGCGAAAATCGTAAAAATCCAAAGATTAGTCCAAACCTAGTCCAGTCCAAACCTAGTCCAGTCCAGTGTTTACAATATGCCAATGCAAAAGTTTTAAATCTCTGTCTGTATAAATACGGTCAATAACAAGTTTGGTTAAAAAACAATATCGTCCCCCGAGCCTGCGATCCTTTGGGATCCTGGGTGTTGGTAAGGACTTCATGTAACCCTTGTCGATATATATAAACACTAATCCCTAACCGTAAATATAGTATAGTAAGGGTGTGGGTGCCAGAAGGATAGCAGGCTCGGGGTACAAGATTGGTTCAACACTGAAATAGACGTCGTCACATCTTTTCTCGGTTTAAAAAAATAGCATACCACGCCCCTCCACTGTGGGCGAGAGATTGTCGCCCTAGCTTGATGAAATGTACAATCCTACCACTATTGTTTCTCTGATTTGCAGGAAACTAAAAATGGTGACGATATGCCGTTGGAGGAGATATATAGAAATGACGAAAAGTAAAGTTCTTGGAAGGTTAAACATGTAAAAACATATAAAACAAAATCTTAGTTTTCATCAACTTGCTGCGAAACGTAAAAATGCAAAGAGACTAAATCAGTTTAAAAACATATAATTACAGACAATAATAAAGCGGCTAGTATTTCCTTTGTGTAATTTATACATTTTATTATTACAGAAAGAGGAAACACTATGAAAGCGTATTTGTTGTATAATGCAACGTTTTTATTTGATGCAGTAAAATCTCCATGTTGAGATTTAATAAACAAAATTTTAATCAAGCAATTGATATTTTCCATGGCACAGTTTGCTATACCTGCCAATTCATGTTTAAACTCTCTTTGCGATTTTACAAGTACGTACAGTAATTGTTATTAAATTTTGTAGTCAGTCACTGGACAAAGAGTAAATTTTTAATAATTGCTATGCTAATGCTTTTGATGCAAATGTGTTGCAATTTAGAATCTGCATGTGTGCATCTTCTATGCCACATGCCATATATTTTTCCACTGTTTCGACGTTATCAGACAGACAGAGGGGATGAAATGAAATATCAAATGCATGAGTTTCTACCCAGGCTGATACTTTCGATGATATTTTTATCCCGGAATAAAGAGTTTCGGAGGCTTTCGTACATCTTTCGAAAAAGCTTCGTTCAATTTCAGCCCAGGGACCAGTTGTTCAAAGCTCGATTAACGCTTACCCTGGGTTAAATTTTAGCCCCCTGTTTTGGGTTGTGTATTTCTCTATGTCCGCTTCATGATCCCGACAAGATTTTAATTTGAAGATTTTCATTAGCCTAAGATTAAACTAACCGGCTTTCGAATACCCGGCCCCAGGATAAAATTGCCCATCTTATCGAAATGTTTATTGCAGGTAAACCGGGCTAATAATCAACCAGGGCTAAATTAGCCTCTAACTATTTGGCAGGACTTACACGTGCAGCAATCTCAGGGACCACGGAGCAGGGGGTCGTCGGGGGCTTTAGCCCGCCCCCCAATAATTTGTCATACATATTGTGATTTCTATTAGAATAGACAATAAAGAAGTTAAACAGAAGAAAACATTATACATACAAGATCTCTGCTATGCCTAGGACTTATTGCCGTTTACTTAAATCTAGCAGGATTTTTAATATGTATGAATGTTTTAGGTAATAAATTAGGCACTGTATTCTCTTCTTCAGTCTTGGCTGTAAATACTGATTCGTTGCGTAGGTACGATCGGTAGGTTTGGTATAGTCAGCTGCTTTTCGTATGACAAAATATTTGGAAAGAATTCTTGTGACATTGCTCTTAAATCTTCCCGCAAAGTGCATGAAATGGCATTTCAGAGACTGTAGAGTTCAAAATAGCCCCCATACCCCCCTAAAGGTCTTGCGCCCTCAGCACTCTATACTATTGTCACTGCGCCCTCGGAGATATCCCCCCCCCCCATCCAGAAAATGCTCCCGAAGGTCCCTGAATTTCGCATTAGCACACCACTAAAACTTTCATTAATGAACAATGGCGTACACTGCATTTGCGCATGTGAAAATTTCAAATATGCGACACATTTTCATCATGGCAAAGTCATTCTTCATCCAGTATATAGAAGTTGTATTATGTGTTGTAGTTATTCATCTTTTTAAGCAGTTATATAGAACTGGTTGTATTGTACGTAATTTTAAATCCATTTTATTGTACCATTGATTGGTTTACGATTGCCTAAACATTCCAATTCCATTCCATTCATGAATTCGTTGACATTTTCTAGTTACTCAATCAGTTATGTCTGGAAAGAGGGCTTACATAATTTATAGTTCTAATATTTCATAGCATATAATGTATATAAGTTGTCTAATGATAGCTTAAGCGTTATCTACTTTGTGGTTTAAAATACAGAGGTGAGCGTTAGTTTTAGATAAAATCATGCCAAGATAAAACCAGTGGATAAGAAGGTTCTGACATATATGTTTTTTCAAGAGATGTAGTTTTGGTGGATTTGATAGATCAAATCAGGGTCTTTAGCAATAGGATCTTTAATTCTACTTCCCAAGCAATCATATATCCTAACTGAATAACTGTCAACATGACAACTAAACGCGTTCGCAAAGGCTTGTAGTATCAAGCTTGTCGATCGCCGTACGCGTGTTATTTCGCTAAAGATAGTGTGCACTTACAACTTATTAACAAGATGTTGAAATGTTATTAAAGAGAAACTTTATGTTAGAGTGAAGGACACATACAGTAGGCTCCATTTCTCACCCATGTAATGACATACCACTGCGAATCGCCTGGTATCCCAGTAACGCATCCCGCATACTTGGTGATAGTAATGGTTTTAACAGGGCGCTGAGAGGTAGGGCCTAGGGGAGGCAAGAGGGACTTTAAGGACAGGAAATGAGGGCATGCAGGCAATCGTAAAGGATAAAAATAATGGGACATAAAACCTTAAAATCAATGATTGTGTTTCCATTCGAAGCGTCAGTAACGGATTTGTTGCTCTTGGTATAAATTAGGGTGTAAAGGCATGTTACACGGGACAAGTTTTAGCGACCACTCGCAATGCAAATGAGGTTATACGAAATTTGATTGGTTCTTGAACTTCGATTTGAATTGCGAGTTAATGTCGCTAAAAGTTGTCCGCGTGTAACATCGCCTTAAGTGCCACAGAACTTGAAATTACGCATCTTTATATTCGATCACATAAAGGCCAGGAAAACAATTGCATCGTTGAGATCATCGAGCTATAAATACTTAAAACCCATGGTGCATTTCCGAGCTTTCCTAGATTAACGGGACAGATGAAAATACGCTCTGCCTTCATATTTCTGATAGCTAGGATATACAGGTATTCTTCAATATACTGTTATAGATATCATATAGATCTTGCTGATATAGCAATCGAGGTCGGGACGAATCTATTTTTACACATTTTCCCCAATAAAGCAAGTCTAAGAATAGATAGCAGTGATATAAAACTAGAGAATACCTACTTATAGCTCAGAGCCTATAGCCTACATCATGATCATGACATCGTGCCGAGTCCCATGTCATATGAATTATTTATTATATGCATGTACATCAATCGCATTATTGAAGGGCGAGCGAAAATTATATGTATATTTTAATGCTGACCCGGGGCAGCTGCGAAAAATGCAACTATATATACTACATGACTATATACTGTACATATAGGCAGACCTTCCGGCAGGAATCGAACCTATTCCTCGACTCTGGTGCAGCGGTCTGGCCACTGAGATTTCAGTAGGATAACAACGTCGGCAATCACGGCAATTCATAGCTTCTGCTAGGTCTTTAATTTTAATATATGCAACAACAATAAAAATTCACAATTAAGAAGTAATTAAATTTAAGAGTAAACGAAATTTTGGAGTCGTGCCTCATAAATTAGATTCGTGGCTCATAAATATTTTTAAATTTATATAGAACTATAAGTCTATATAGGTTGGTACCAACTTGCACAGTCATATACGCGTACACGACGCGTGTCCACCCTGTGGTCCACCAAAGGATCCAATCGAAAAGTTCAGCTTCTGTGCGTCATCCGGAAATAGTCAGCTGATTTACATGTTGTCACTCAGATAACATGTGTGGGTTCTATCTGTCATGTGCGAGTGGAAGACTCTCCGAGTTCCTGAAATCAAATAAGTTTGCTATACTCAATAATAGTTCACTACTTTCTTACGTCAAACCTATATATAACTGGTTTTCTGCAGATAAATTCATGGTCTACTTTGTGTAAGGTATGGTGTAGTTGATTTCATATAGCATTATAGTTAGCAGGGATACCGTTTAGTCGTTTAATTTCTGTCATATATATCAGTGATGCAATGTTTGCAGTCCAAAGTTACTGTACAGTATATACCAGTATCTTCATGAACATATACATATAATCATTAATGTCTATATCTAAACTCTTCTTTCAGTTGGTTCTATGTTATTGTTAATGGCGAAAATGAAAGCTATTTATTTCGATTTCTGCAAAGCAATATGATCGATTCCAGCAGCTTTCTACAGTTTCAATTCTGACCACTGGCACTATGCAGTGCTGTGTTAATTGTGACCGCCCATCAGAGTCTTTCATAGAAGTATCAGTCTTAACTGGTGCAGGAAACTAAAGACTAAACATATCTCCCGCTAGGAAGACTACATGTAACATGCACTAGTGCCATAGTGGCAGGAACTGGCAGCAGAATGCGTTAAAATATACTTGACTCACATCAGATAGTTTATAGTGCTAGTGCTAGCACGTAATAGGAAATAGACTTATGACTTATGTTGATAGATTTCGTCTCTGATGCAAGCGTAAAATCGTTTAAAAAATTTCAGTCTGAGGATTTTGTACGCGAGATAACAGACAAAACATATCAACAAGTGACTGTTTATTTATCAGACAACGCTTGGAAAGGAAGGTAGATATAAAACCTATATATACTGTAAGTTAAACTTAAACTACTTCCACCGTTTTAGAGCATGAAATATTACCTAAATTCTACCTTGGCACTGCTGCAGTCTGCATCGAATATACCTTAATGCTGTTGACAATGTCAATGATTCTAAAACAATAGTACTGATTTTTAATTGTAAAAATTTGACAAAATACCATAAATTATTCATCTGGATAAAGAGCGTGTCTAATCCTTACAACAAATGACAAAAAAGTCGCAGAAAATTTGCAATACATTTCTCGCCAGCACCAAGCCTTAGTCTAAGGCTAAGCAAAACAAACTTATTACATAGCTTTTTCTTGATAAAACAAATAGTAGACGTGATTTGACTCTTCTAGATCTTATCCGGCTTCGAAGACGATTATTATCAGCGGGCTGATCTATTAGAAAAACAGGAAAATGATACGTTACATGTTTACTGAAGAGCTGAGCAGCTGACATGAAAATGGTATAATAGTAGAAAGAAAAATGTGATTTTGTTTTTTTCCTGAAACTATTCGTTCGATATTCGTGCTCACAACGTATATGCCAGCGTTAGAAAATCTTTAATTTTATTGTTTGACAACATCAATTGTTTTCAAGTGGTCTCTGACTCTGAAGAATATCAAACATAAATGCAATATATAGAGTGTACATATAGCGGTGCCAATATATTTTACCTTGTTTACACAAGACTTGTTGTAATCATGCCACGTTAAAAATTTGAATAATTGTTTTGTACGGCTCAGTTTCTATCAACGCGAGGGTTTAAGTTGTTTATTTTAGCAGCATGGTCCACTGCCATTTTTTATCCAGCATTAATATCTGAAACATCATCCATAATTGTAGTCCAAGGTTTCCACTTTTGAACTGACTTAGGTTCGAAATCCAACGTTATATACGCATGAGCGAGTCTGGCTGATACCTCTTAGTTATGATGTTAGCTTTGATCCAGAGGCTTTGATCTTAGAATGTGGGACTTCATCTAACCCTTATCGAAATTTATATAAACACTAATCTCAAACCCCACCCGAACCCTAACATATATTATAATAAGGGTTAGACTAAGTCTCGACGTAGAATGTGCGAGAAAACCGCCTGTCTGCCAAACTAGAACATACGCATACCCAGATGCAATAGGATGACTCGTGGTAGAAATATGTTTGGATAAGCATCCATGTATAAGCTGTAAATAAGCATGTTTTAGTGCGAAAATTTGCGAAAATTTGAATCTTTGATTAAAGTACTACAAAATATGATGGGGGCCTTTTTTGGGATACCCTGTGTATCCAGGATTTCTACTCCGCGTGTCTTCATGTATGGTAACTTAAATCACACATGCAAAGGTAGTAATTAACCGCGTTTGAAGAATATATCATATATCTAATCATGCATGTTGATAGTTTCTACCTTAGCCAGGGAATATTAAATTAACAATATTTTCTGTCTGCTCAGCTCCTATCATACGCGGCAGTCAGCTGAAACATATCAGTTATCAGTATGTTCCTCTATACATCATTTTGCCATAACATGAACATAACTTCTTAAATTTACGAAATGAAAAACGCTTGCATACTGAATATGAATGGGAAATAGGCCTCGAGCATTTCATCATCGGGTAACGAGGAAATATAACATATGCATGCGAATGAATGAATTAATGAATGCACTTTAATCTTTATTTAAATACGCTAGCCTCACACAACTATTTCAAGAGTTGATTTGCAGGAGGGGCGTATGAAAACTAACTATATGTACAAAAATGAAGCCTGATAGAAAATAAGAACTTTTACAATACAGACCAAAAAGATGACTTAATATTAAGTGGCGATTGTTCTTTTAAATTGGCAGAGCGAACTTGCCTTTTTTGCCTCTTGGGGGAGACCATTCCATAGCATTGCACAGTGATTGCACCACTATACTTAAAGCTTCGTTAGGCCTTGGAAGTGCTAGATCAGTATCAATGTTACGCAGATTATAATTCCTACTAAGGTCCCTAAGTCTAACAAAGTTTTCCCTTAGATTTGGTGCACACTGGTCATTAAGAATCTTATGCAAAAAGTTTTCATCACACTTTTCATCCTATCGCGCCTAACATCGAGAGTGCTCCACTGCAAACCTTCCAGCACATCAGAAGAGTTTATATCATACTTTGCTCCAGTTATGATCCTGGAGTACCTCATGTGTAATTTATCCTTTAAGCCTTTTCCGCAGGTATCCCACAGTGGAGAACAATAATCAAAATACGGTTGAATTAATGCTTTATATAGCGATAGAAGAGAGTGCAATGGAACAAAAGGTTTAATTCTCCTCAAGACACCAATTAATTCCATGGCCAGAACATTTTTTTACATAAATTATCAATATAAGTATCAAAAGTATGCGAACGGTCTAAGAAGGCGAATACAAAGTTAATATAGGATAAACTTTTAATCACAATATATATGCAGGCTTAGTACAGCTAGGTGGTCTGATTTATCAGTCATACACTTGAAGATATACGTATTTTAGAGACTAGGCTGACTTGAGATAATGCAAAATTGAATTGCAAGGATATATCTTTGAAAAATAGGACAAATAGTATAAACACATATTGGACTTGGTTCGATAGTATTGTACAGTCATGTACTCTGTGGTGGTTACTGTACAATATCGGCTGGTCATGTCCGATCAGACTCCACTATACTTACAGTACTTTCTACGTGACCGTTCACAGCACTGTCCTGCATCGAATTTGTAGCTAGTTCGTACTCAATGACAATGCCTGTTCTAGGGATTCAGTGGATTTACAATAGGACTTTCGTATTTCGAATTTATTACTATTCAGTACGTTTAACCGTAGATTCAGATCCCATTCCCGATTTCCGAGTCCGCGAAACTCTGCGCCATGTCCTTGTTACCCACGACCCGCCTGCATGTGATCGCGCAAAACCTATTGGCCCGGTTTTGTCCATTACATTGCATGCGTTAGGAAGTATTCGAAATATCTTAAGGGATGTCGTTAACAAAGTATGGATAATTTTACTTATCCTAATCAACGTTGAAGATTTCAACAGTGCACTAGCCACTATATATTGTAAAATTGTAAAAAATTAGTATAAATCAAAAAGGGTAAAACGTTAATCAGGTAAACGGTAATCAGGCCAAAAGTAATGATATGGAAGAAAAAACCCGTTATTGTTGCCGAGTCTCAGCTCGGCAGCACCCTATATTCTTGACGTTACATGACGTTCTTGCTTTTTCGTGTCCAGTCCCCGGCCGAGTTATGTATTGTCGACATTTTAAACTGCCGTCAGTGGAGATGTCGGTCCATTTCCAGGGGTTCATTAAGTATTCAAGTTCGTTTGTAAAATGAGGGGGTTGTTCAACAAAATTTTCTTCAATTCGCCTCAAAGATGTGTCTTGAAAGTGTTTTACTCGAATTTTTCAGTACATAAAAGTGTTTTTACCCGAAATTTTCAGTACATAAAGTGATTATGAACGAAATATTGAGCAAAATTGACAAAGAAAATAAAATTTGTTACCTTATGGGTGATTTTAACATTGATTTACTTAAATCAGATCCTGTGATTATTCAAGCAGATTTACTGAACAACTATTTACTTCTTCCTTTTATCCTCTTATTACAAAACCAACCAGAGTTACTGCACATACTGCGACACTCATTGATAATATTTTTACCAACAATATTCAACAACTCGACACAAGTATAAATGGAATAATTAGTTTCAGTGATATCTCTGATCATCTACCTAAAACTCAAAACAACATTAAAAAAAATTGTGAGAGTTCCTATTGCAAAAGAATAATATGTAACAAAAATGTAGATCTCTTCACAAATGAGATAAAAAGATTAACATGGGGGAGTGTTCTAGCTGAGAATAATCCCATAGAGTCTTATGAAGCAAATTTCTCATTAAAATCTATTGTAAATAGAAACCACATAGATAAAATAAGTCCATGGATGACAAAATGCACACTTTATTCAGTCCAGAAGAAAAACAAACTTTATAAAAAGTTTTTAATATACAAAAAATACAAAAACAAATTGAACCATGTTATAAAATTGTCTAAGGCATTGTACTACGAACAACAATTTATTAAATATAGACAAAACACAAAAATGATCTGGAGAACACTAAATGAATTACTAAATAAGCCTAAGAAAAAGACAGCATTGCCAAAGGAATTTATCGAATGTAACTCACCAAATACCATTTCTGACCCAAATGAAATAGCAAATAAATTTAATAATTACTTTGTAAATGTTGGACCAGAGCTTGCCAAGAAAATAGAAAAAAACTCTACCACCACATTTGAAAAATATCTCACAAACCCAAACTTAAATTCTATGTTTCTAAATCCTATTGAAGAATGTGAAGTTGAAAATGAAATCAAAAATCTAAATGTAAATAAAAGTCCAGGGTATGATGTATTTTGTGCCAAAATATTGAAGAATATATACAAAGAAATATCCATACCATTGACACATATATTTAATCGGTCATTTAAAACTGGGATTATTCCAAGACAGATGAAAATAGCACTTGTAACACCAATTTTTAAAGCCAATGAAGAAAACCGATTCGAAAATTACAGACCAATATCTGTTCTTACTTGTTTTGCAAAAATATTAGAAAAACTATAATGTATAAAAGGCTAATTAGTTTTGTTGACAAAAATAAAATTTTATCTAAGCATCAATATGGATTTAGAAAAAATAGATCAGCTGAACATGCTATAATTGAGCTTGTGAATAAAATAACAAAAGCTATAGATCAAGGAAAATACACAGTTGGAGTTTTTCTTGATCTATCAAAAGCTTTCGATACTATCGATCACAGGATTCTAATTGAGAAACTTGAATATTACGGAATCCGAGGTATAGGGAAAAGTTGGTTTAAAGATTATTTAGACGATAGAAAACAAATTGTGAAATATAACTCAGTGCAATCAACAGAAAAGACAATACTAACGGGTGTACGCCAGGGTTCAATACTTGGGCCACTGTCATACGTGCATCAAGAAACTAAATGAAACACTTGATGAATAAAATCACTGAATGGCTAAATTTAAACAAATTATCTATAACACAACTAAGACAAAATTAATTTTATTTAAATCTCCAAACAAAAAGAAATAGGAAGTAAAACTTTATATTAACAATCGAGATATTACACATTCAAGTAAAAAATATTACGCGTTTTTAGGCGTCGTTATAGACGAATATTTAACTTGGAAGGATCATATAAATGTAATAACCAAGAAAATTATAAAGTCAACTGGAATAATAGCAAAAATACGTCATTATGCTAACTTGAATACTCTAAAATTAATCTACTATGCCTTAGTCTATCCATATCTAATTTATGACAATCTTTTATGGGGTAATACATCGAATTCAAAAATTAATAAACATTCAAAAGAAAATTGTACGTTTAATGACAATTAAATCTTATTTAGATCATACTGATAAAATATTTGAGTACCTATAGGTATATATTGAACCTGAACAGGCTTAATGATTATCTTACCAGTTTATTCATGTTCAGATACCATCAATCATCATTTAAATAATTTACTAGAATTGTTTACAAACTACTATATCACAAATAGTCAAGTTCATCAACATAACACGAGAAACTCATCAAAACTACACAAGTCTTATCAAAGAACAAACTATATTAAACACTCACTCTCAGTAACAATCATACTATATCACAACATATATTTTTCATTATGCTTCTTAACTATTATGTAAATAGATGTAATATATATAACTGTAGTTCTTCTATCAGCAAAATCTACAATAGACACTGTAACGTCACTTTTCACTTATATATATTTTGTGTAAATTAGGATTTTTAATCTTGAAAAAAACACTTTATGGTTTTAACTAGGGGTCTTCATTTAAAAGCCTGTAAAGGTTTCTATAGTAGACTCCTAGCCCTATAGATAATAATTATGTATATATATATAGTTGGTATTTTTGTGTAATAAATGGGCGGCGAATAATAAAAAATATATATATATCTGTAAGTTTAGTTTATAGCTATATATTCAGTGTTTATTTATCGATGTGATGAACCGGTTTAATAAAGTTGCGAATATCGAGGGAAACAGGGTTCATTATAAATATCGAGATTTATATTTTATAATGATTTTAATATCATGCCTTTTATCTCTGCTATGAAGATTACTATGTCTATGCATGGCAACCTACTAGTTATGGCTACCTACCATAAATCTCTGCATGGCTACTATGTATATGAAAGAGTTTGAGAATTTAACTGTTGTTTGTTCAAAGTCGAGTATTGTCATTACACTATAATTTGTCTTCAATATCTCTCAACTCTCTGGCTGCTATAAAGACTACTAACTATGTCTACTACATTAAATATCTGGCTAAAAGACTACAGACTATGTAATGACTAATGTATATGAAAGAATTTGAGAATTTAACTGTTTGCATGTTCAAAGTCAAGTATAATTTTGTCTATATCTTTGGCTATATATAACAGACTAGTACCATTTAGCTGTTGTCACACTATAATTTGTCTTCAATATCTCTCAACTCCGCTCTGGCTGCTATAAAGACTACTATATGTCTACTATATTAAATATCTGGCTAAAAGACTACAGACTATATGTAATCATTCAGTCTTGGTGTTTTGTTGTCATGGGGGATTTTGTCTTCATGTGTGAAATTTTCCGCCTGAAAGTTTCCCGAGAATTTAACTTGCTCAATCTGAAATATGTTATGGTCCTTGTTAACCCATTTACTGACAGTACTCTACCCACTGACGAGTAAATTTGTCCGGCGTTTATAGACAGTAAAGTAGGACGCATTGCCAGCTAATGGGTTAATAAGAGACAATGGCAGATAGGTTTGTTAACCCATTTACTGACAGTGCTCTACCACTGACAAGTAAAATCGTCTGGCATTACACAGTGTAAAATTGTCTGGCGTTAGACAGAGTTAATACTAAAATAGCCAGTGCATTACCAGCTAATGGGTTAATAGACCTAGATGCTGTTTATCCACTTTTGACCCAATGGCTTCATTTTCATGTTGGTTATTTACTCATGTTCCGTGCACACAATTTAAGAATAAGTTTGTGATTGGGCTTAAAGTGCCTATGCAACGAAATTTTTGCCTGATTTTTTATTGTTTTGTTAAAAAGTACACCTCGAATGATGAAGAATGATGTTTACAGTTTATTCATATCTCATCTCATTCCCAAGTTATCACACTTTGTACATTTTGATTTGTGACGTCACTGGTTGTGTTTGAGATAGTGGCAATAACAAGAAAGTCTGATATCTTGGTGATGATTTAGTAGAATTTAATGAAACTTGGCACACTTAGTTGGTGCACCTAAGTGACCATTTTGGGTTGTTTCTATGGTTGTCATGGCAATGCACTAGTCCCTTCTCGAGTTCTCGTGCATTTGCTATATGATCTGTCTCCAACGAAATCAAAACCAATTTCTGCAATTTGCGCTTATTACTATACTTTAATACTTTAATAACAATTTACCATAACTTACAAAAAAAAAATAATAATACAAGCAAGTATGGAAGGATAGCAATAGGAGGAAACCAAATTCCCATTATTATAACTGCTCACCCAAATAATAAATATAAATACAACACATAAAAAATTACACAAATATTACAAAGGACTAACATATATAGCTGAAAAAAGGATATCAGCTAAATGTCTAAATAAGCCTTAAGAGTTTTTTTGAAGCCGGCCAAACTCGATGAGTTCACAACATGAGAAGGGAGAGCATTCCAGTCTTCAACATATCGATTAAAAAAGGAAAATTTAAAGTAATTAGTATGAAATGCCTTCGGCCTCAATTTATAGCTATGACTAGCTCTAGTTCTTGTTGGTCCAACTAAATCCACATACTTTTTTGGATCAATGTCACAATACCCAAAAAGTATTTTGTAAAGTGTGACTAGACACAGATATTTTCTTCGATCTTCCAATGTTGACCACCCAAGTTTCTTCAGTCTGTCAACATATGATAACGATGAACCACAAATCAGGCGGGTAGCTCTCCTCTGTATTGATTCCAAGGCATAGATATGTTTTTGAAGATAAGGGTTCCAAACTGGACATCCGTATTCCAAAATTGGTAGGACAAGGGATTTAAAAGCAACCTCGACACCTGTGTGATTTTTAGTTGTAAAAGTCCTCCTAATCAATCCCAGGACGCGACTAGCTTTGGCACATATGTTATTAACATGACTGTCCCAAGATAGCGTTTCTTCTAACCAAATACCCAGGTGTTTATGGACATTGACTTTGGATATAACTTCATTTTCCAGAAAATAGTCATGATGTAACGGATACTTTTTTCTGGACACATGAAGTACCTTGCATTTATCGGTTCTCAGTTTCAGCTGCCAGGAATTACTCCATGCTGAAACATTTTGAATGTCCACCTGTAACTGAATACAATCTGCTGGTTTTACAATCTTTCGGGATAAGACACTATCGTCCGCAAAGATTTCTGTATTAGACGTAACTGCTGCAGGAAGGTCATTAATATATATAATGAACAGCAGTGGTCCTAAAATACTGCCCTGTGGCACTCCTGAGGTAACATCCATCCACTTAGACATTTCTCCACCAACCACAACACGTTGCTCCCGTGCTGTTAAGAAATCCTCGATCCATGTTGCAATTTGACCTTGTATACCATAAAGATGTAGTTTACGGATGAGGTGTAAATGGGAAACTTTGTCAAATGCCTTGGCAAAGTCCAGAAACACTACATCAGACGATTCTCTTTTATCCATTATACTAAGCCAATTGTGTACTAACTGCAATAATTGGGTAATACAGGAACGCCTTTCACGAAAACCATGTTGGTTATCGCATAATAGCTGTAGATCTGTTAAAAATGTCATAATGTGATTATGTAATAAGCGTTCTGCGACTTTAACGACAATACAGGTTAACGAAATTGGGCGGTAATTTTCAGCAGAGGAACGTTCGCCAGATTTAAAAATTGCTGCTACGTTGGCAACCTTCCATTCATGAGGGAGTTTTCCAACACTTAAGGTGTAATTAAATAGAACTGCCAACGGATGAGACAATTCATTTGCACATTCCTTTAAAATCCGGGGAGATATTCCGTCGGGACCACATGCTTTATTTGTATCCAACGAGGCCAATACTTTAAATACATCATCAGCAGAAATAACTAATTCATCAATTTTACGATCTGTCACTGGTATCAAATCCCCTTCAAAATGTGCTAAGATGTTATTGGGCTCATTGAAAACAGAATGAAAAAAGTTGTTTAATAGATCAGCTTTACTCTTGGCAGTATATGCTGAAGAACCACAGTAGTTGATACAAGAAGGGATGCTTGAAATGCCAGTACGCGCCTTTACAAATGACCAAAATTTTCTCGGCTTTTCTGGAAGTGCGGAGACTAAGTTATTCACGTATGACCAATATGCTTTATTCAGTTCATCTTTGATCATATTGCTAAACCTTTTATACTTTAACCATTTATTAGGACAATCCGACATCTTGGCTTGCTTCCAAAGGCGACGCTTTTTTCGTATGCGTTTCTTAAGATCAGGTTTAATCCAAGGGGTGCCATATTGCTTACGAATAAATCTAGATGGGATATTTAGCTCGACTGTTTTAAAAAACAGCGTTTTCCATGATTCCCAAATTTCATCAATATCATTAACTAAATAAATGCAATCCCATGGACCTTCTCAAAATCCTCCTTAAGCCCGGCCCAATTTGCTTTACGATAATCGTAAACCATACGAGCACCGAGTTTTGTTCTCGAAAATTTAAGCTTAACACTAAACTCAACAGAATCATGATCTGAATTACCCAGTCTTTCGCAAACTTTCACACATGAAATTAACTCTGGAGCCGTAGCAAGTACCAGATCTAAAATATTTCCATCACGTGTGGGTTCAGAGACAAGTTGGCACAGAAAATAGTCTTGACTTATATCACAGAACGAGGATGAGATTGTATCATTTCCATGGGGATTTGCCGCCATCCAAGATATATTAGGCAGATTAAAATCACCGAGTAATATAATATCAAGGTTATTTCCACTACTTTCGATTAGTGATAAAGATTTAGCCAATTCATTAAGGTAAACAATGTCAGTACCTGGTGGTCTATAAAACACTCCTACTAACATAGACTTGCTTGGGTTACGTACTGTCACTTCGCACCACACAAGTTCACAGTCAGTTTCAAATTCCCCTTTTCTAACACAGTTCAGCTCTGACTTGTATGCAAGCAGCACCCCGCCGCCGTGTCGAGAACGATCTTTTCTGTGCACCATAAAGCTGTTAGGGAATATCTCCGAACTATTAATCGTAGAATCAAGCCATGTTTCAGTAATTGCCACCAAATCGTAGTCATTACAAGACAATCTGCCTTGCAAATCAAGCGTTTTGTTCACAATACTTCTTGCGTTCAACGATAAACAGTTTAAACTCGAAAGTCGAGTGCCTACGTTATTCTTTTCACCTTGAGAATGTTGATCAGGACCAGGGTTTGGGTGAACGTTGACCAAGTACGGTTTCGCCGGCAAAGCAAACGAAGCCACATGATTGCTGTAATAACATGTACGCCGTTTGAGAAATTTACGTGTTAAACACACTCCATACAATCCATCCCTCGACAATCCATTCATATCCCGATGAACGAGTGTGTTAGAAACATTTTCTTGAGATCTTATTTGATTAATGAACATAAATAAAGTCAAAAAGCCGTAGAAAATCAAAGACTTTGACGAACACGTATTGTCCGCCATCTTGATGCAGCAGATATATGGTATGTACAGGTGTTGTGTACAGGTGTTGTGACAAGTTTAAACCCATGAAATAAGCAAACGTCCTCTGCACGAAGTTTAGAGGAGGAAATTTGGAAAAAGGAAGTGAAGAGACTGGGGACTAGTGTGTTGCCATGACAACCACATGACCACTCCAAAATACTCACGTGGGTGCATCCACTGAGTGTGCCAAGTTTCATTGAATTTTATTAAATCACCACTAAGATATCAGACTTTCTTGTTATTGCCACTATCTCAAACACAACCAGTGACGTCACAAATCAAAATGTACAAAGTGTGATAACTTGGGAATGAGATGAGATATGAATAAACTGTAAACATCATTCTTCATCATTCGAGGTGTACTTTTTAACAAAACAATAAAAAATCAGGCAAAAATTTCGTTGCATAGGCACTTTAAATGATCAACGTACGAGAAACAAATTTGTGCAGGAAACATATAGGGGATATAACCTTCATGTGCAGGCCTGCCATGCTACCAATGATGAAACATGGAAATGATGCCATTGGGTCAAAAGTAAACTTCCCTTTAGATAATTATCTAGAAGTATAAACATTACCCTTCCCCTTGAATAATTTTATCACACAACTTTCTGCCATGTCCAAATTGTTGCATTCTTCTACGTGACTACAAGCCTTCAATCGTAACTTGTAGTAATATGATCATTGACTTAACTATACTAGTGAATGCTCCCAGAAAAACTCAATTTACCAATGAAAAAATATTAATTCATTCAACTCTTCAAATATTTTATAAAATAATTTTTTATAAAAAATATCAACTTTAACTATATGTCGCAAGAATAACAACAAATTTCATAAATCTAAGATGACTTTGTAACAAAGTTCATTTAGTATTGTCAGATAGGACTATAGAAGTCTAGAACAAGATGTCAACAATTTAAAACGACATTAACTGGAACTAAGAACAATAACAAATTTCATAAACGTTTTTAAATTTAACATGACTTTATAACAAAGTTCATTTAGTATATCATCAGGATAGTTACATGTTCACCTGAAGGAGTTTGTTGTCGGTTATATTATAGGTTATGCTAACATTTTCCACGTCAAGAAGGGTGTTGGTGATCTCGACATTGAATATGTTTTCCCATTTGCTTCAAATATTTTTGACAGATGCTGATTGAATACCATCAAGTTAAACTTTTCCTTGCTACTTTACATTTGTCCTTGCTATTTACATACTTACATGTGTATAACTATACAAGTTAAATTTGCATTCAGTTCATGTGGCAAAAAGGCAGCACTTTCCTTGCGATAGTAACTCCTAGTATTAATATATGGTACATTCGAACCTGTATTAAGCGGCACCGTATTAAGCGGTCACCCTTTGTTAAGCGGTCATGTGGCAAAGTCCCGAAAATTTCATAATATATAAATACTATTTAAGTGACCTTTATTGAACGGTCAGTAGGTCACCTCTATTAAGCGGACGCGGTCACCTTTTCCACGGTCCCAAACTTAATTTTTCATTGTTTTGAAACTGTATTAAACGGTCAGTGGGAAGTAACTACAGCAAACATAACACAATATATAATTAAATATTTATTCGCCAACATGTCAAAGTCTTTAAGTTTGTTTATCTCATTACTCGAACTTCCGTAGTAATCACTGAAAGTGTCAACCAGTATTTTCAGTTCGTGTGGACGTATTGATATGTGTATTGAAATGTATTACTGTTTAGTTCAAATTTAGTTATATTAAATGTTATATTTAAGCCGTGTGTTGATTTTCTACAAGACCTGTATTAAGCGGATCCCCGAGGGTGATCGCTTAATACAGGTTCGACTGTATACCCATTTTGCTGTTCGCGCTTGGATTGTACATTTGACTCAGTTGACTGACAACTGTAATTGAAATAGCTGTATAAATTATGAAATATAACAACCGCTAACCTCACAAGCAATATTACTATTATCAAGCATGCATGTGCATTTTACTTTGACATTGTTCACTACATGCCAATCCGACGAATATATATTTTGTCTGTAATCTGGTAATCCAAGACATTTGGTTAATTCAACAAAACTATGTTATATCATCACGTGACGTTGAAAAGAAATTTCCATTTTCATGATCGTGCAATGGAAAAGTTCCATTGCACATTTGCACGGTCAGCCGTGGTTTTTTGTACTATACGATTTTTTCCATTGCACGGTTTCGTTTTCATTAAATTCCATCGTAGCTCATTTAACCCTAATTCCATAATGAGGTCGATGTAATTTTTAAATGCAAACAAAATGGCGGGTGTAAAAATATACAGTGTTACCAGACATGGTAATTTAAATTACTTTTGGTAATTTTTCATCATTTTTGAACGATTTTGGTAATTGAAAAATTTTGGGAATTTGGTAATTTTTCGGAAATTCTGGTAATTTTTGGTCATTAATTTGAAAATATTTCATTTTAGTCGTTTTTAGATATTAGTAATACTGAATTTCTTATTTTTTCATTTTAAATTGTTTCTGTGACACATGGCAACCTACAGCGAGTGAACATATGGCAGTACGCACAGCTTTGAGACCGGAAGTGATATTAGAGGTCTGGCTCTATGGTCTGGCTCTAGCAAATACTGTTGTCATGGAGACACATTTCAGAAACACAGTACAATGTGTCTGTTTTTCAGAATTCAGTTCCTCTTAAATCTGAATCATATTTATAGATATTTTCAAAAGACCAGTTTCACGAGTTGCCACAAAGTCTTTTTCGGGGTACTAGCCACTAGGGATTGCAAAAACGGCTTGCAGGGGAGGCCGGACAGAAGGGTTTTGGTAATTTTTTGCCCGTTTTGGTAATTTTTTGTCACCTGATACGGTAATTGCCCCTGAAAAAACCTGGTCACACCAGGTCACACTGAAAATATATTTTACAAGCTTTTAATGAAAATTGGAATTGACGACTGGAAATGTTTCAGTCTTTTAGATTAATAATCTGATTTATTTTAAGCTTTCGGTCAGAAGGGAAGGAAGGAGATTTTGTGTAGTTTGCGGTGTTATAAGCATGTATTTGTAACTGATACGAATGAACACTTTCAAAATTTGTGAAAAATATTCTAAGAAAAGTTTCACGCATGATGAATTAGAATTTATCGCGCCATCACTGATTAAAAATTGTCTTTTGAACCGTCGCCGTATGTACAAAATTTGTATCATGAAATGATCCGTAAGCGTTAGTTTCACATCAACACGGGTTCAATAATAAATGTGTTTACCTATAGCATATATAGTTGTGTTTGAACCGCAAATTGCTTCTACAAGTTTACTAAAACCCACTGATGATAAAAAATTAATTTATAATTATGGGATATTTTTGGAATCGCGAAGTTGATCATAACCTTAGGTTACAGTTACTGTTAGTGTTAGTACCGTACATTGCTATTATATATGCATTGTTAATGTTAGCGTAGCTCAAACGAAGACAGCTATTTGAGCTATAGCTAGGATCTAGGACTGTAATTAAACTTTATATTTAACAGTATGCAAATACTAGTTCAGTTTTAGTTTACGCTAGCTATAAATTAAGTTTCTTTGATCACAGTGGCGTCATGAAACTCCCTGACTCAAAGTGACAAAGACTATCAGATCAGACAAAAAAGCTTTACTTGATGAAAAAACTTCGATAGTGTAAACCAGCTTTATAGTATGTAAAGTATTGTTTTGACAATATAGATAATGCTCTTCGAGTTTCTATGTAAACAAATTTAGTTCTACTAATTGTCGCCACGTGGTGATGCCTAAAATAATAATGAATTTCAATGAAAATTGATCTTTGACTTTGCTTTGTAATGCAAAAATTTTGGAACTCGTATGTTTCGCATATTCACCGATTTGCAGCATTTACTCATATGGAAACAACTACATACGGAACATTATAGGCTATAAGTAAACACCATCTCAGTTAAATGCAAAATTAACCAGTTAAAACGCCGATAATTCAGCTGCGATTTGCATACTGCATGGATATTACTGTAAACAGTTCATTGGCTGAACACAGGTAAATAGAGATCATCATCGTCACATCGTGTGTTTTCAAGTCAGTTTACTATTTGACTTCAACCGTTATGTCATACTAGTTTGTCTTTTTTTTCAGAAACAATGGAAATAACATGGGGATTGTTTATAAAACCGAAACCTTTCATCTATTTAACATCGGTATTTCTTTTCACGCTGAATTTTAAATCAGGTAAGCAGTTGTATATATATAATGTATTCACAACGTTTACGACATATGAGTCCAACACTAACTAAACTGAAATTGAGAAACCCTATTGAGCCTCCTCATAAGCCATATATTTATTATTCAGCATTCGTATAGTGTGTCGATAATACATGATATGTGACATTTTATCTTGTAGGGCATAAAACTAACATACTTCATCTAATATTTTGTTGATGTAGTTCATGAATTATTTTTAGTTTTTGATCAGAAATACATGCAGATACAGATATCCATGCATCAATTAGTTATTACTTATGGAGGAAATTTCCTGCGTTTTCTAACATATTCAATTGAAAAGAACAAACTATTCGTTGTTTTTCACATCCTAAAACTTTATTCGTACTACGTGCTCATAGCCAGTGCCTCATAGCCCACAAGAGCAGGTGTTCTCGGTCGCTATGGCAACATTTACGTTACTACTTATTATTCTAGCGTAGGTGATGATAATTTAATAAGATCTGTCGTTATATTGTCTGGCAGAAAAAATGGCGCCAATATATCGCATCCAATGATATTGAATTACCAGTAATCATCATGTTCCGTTTGTCAAACACAATTTACTTGTTTGGCAGTAAAACCTTGTCTGAGGTTGTTGTTTGGTTTGGATAAGCCAATAAAATTAAACCATCTAATATAATCGTCGATTACAAATCGGTCGTAGGGAGGCAGGAAGCGCATTATTCTTGACAACCCGTGACAGTTTTCTGACAACGTTATGTGAATGCAGCCTCGCTGATGTGAATGCAACTGTGTCGTTCTGTGTGTGAGCAAAAATATGACGTAGAAGACCAGATTATGACGTAAAGACCAGTAAACTAAACATTTTGTTTGAAACTAACTGGCTTCCCGCTGTTTGGGGGGAAGTGGAAAATTTACGATGTAGATTTCAGTCATGAGAGCAAAAGCAAAAATTGACTTTTGAAAACAATTTTGAGGGAGGGACTTGCATGCATGTCCACCTCCATTAGCCTTGAGAACGGCACTCCAGGCAGCTCTTCCCTTGCGAAAGTAAAATTCATTCCATAAATTTATGAAATCTTTGCTAAGGCGTTCACAATAAAATAAACAACTGTTGCTTTGCATGGGTGCAATACAGTGCACTCCAGCCAAGGGCGACATAATACACACAATGTTCTGTAACGATTTGCATTAAGAATTCGGCCGCTCAAAGTTGTCCCGTGAGCCGGGCTAGCCCGCTATGCTGGGCTAGCTCCCTTTGCCGGGCCAGTTTGTCATTTGCTTCACATGAGGCAGGCTAGCCCGGCAAGCCCTAACAAGAAATTTCCGCGTGATTTTGGCGGGAAAACGAAATGTATTTTTTATTTCGAAAAACACTTTTATTGTCGGCTACTACTTCAGGAGACATAATTTCGTTAATTTCTTACTTGTTTTGACTTTTTAGACGGTTTTTAGGCCGAATAAAGCATGCGCGGTGACACGATTTCCCCACTAAGTGCATTCATATGAGCCCGGGAAGGCGGGATCTCGCCTCGCTCAAGCGGGAGCCCGGCAAACCGGGCTGGCCCGGTTCCCATCTGAATCAAATCTCAAAAACATATGAAAACAATATACGAGGCGGGATCTCGCCTCTTGCGAGTCAGCCCGGTAAAGCGGGCCAGCCCGGTAAAGGAAAACCAAAAAGTAATAGAGCATCAAAAATATTTAATAGGGCCGATCCTTTAGTGAACTTAACAAAAAACCTTTACCTTACCTTGTATATTGTTCAGATCATAGTTCAGATTCAAGTGTTCCAACATTTAAACTGATCAACATTCAACGCAACTCGACGATCAAAATTTCGGACTTTCGTTCTTGTTGCACCAAGAAAAACACGTTAATTCATAGCGAGAAGAAGTCCAGAGTACAATAAAATACGAAATCCATAAAAAACACGGTACAATTCGGTGAGAACTATGTAACGAAATTGTGTGAAATATTTATGCACCTGTCAATGTAAGGAGAGGAGAGGGAGAAGTCAAGCTATCTAACTCCTTCAATAGGATGTACATGTTATATAGATATACAATATATCGTTTTCAACTGATGCAATAAAACAGTACAGACAATTAAGTTCCTGCGCGCATCGCCTGGAAAGTGATGGAAAGAAAACTCGCATAGAAAATTTATTGATGATTGTAATCTTTATTAAAGTTCAGGAAGCTTTCTCACAAAAACGTGATTTTCAGAAAGGTCCTGACACAATAACTACTTTCACAAGATTAAAAACTAATTTAAAACCCTAACCTAACAAATTAGATCAATATTACAGAAAACAATGAACTACTTGATTTAAATTTCCTAAGTGAATCTGAGGTGACGATTTCCTCATCTAGAGAGTTCCAGTCCGATATTGCGTGATAATTCACGACATATTTACCCCAGTTTCCTTTTACTTTAGGAAGCCTTAATTTGTTCTTAAGTCTAAAATCCATTTCCCACATTCACACCAATTAACTTTATTTTCACACGTACATAATGCTTTTCAAATATCATATGATTTATCAGCTAGGGATCAAACACACAGAAAGAAACTGATAATAAAACCACAAATATCCAACGGGCTAAATTTTCACACTAAGAGTGCACTTAGTGTTTCTAAGGTGCGATAAGCCCGGTTTCTATTTGGTCGTATCTGTCGTGACCAAATCATGTGCGACGATGTGAAATAGTCTGAATCGGTCTTTTCTTTTGCTTGTGCTGTATGCAAATCAGTCTTTACGGACTGTAAAAATATATCGACACTCTATTTCATCGGTCACCTTGATATATTCACGACAGCTACGACTAAATGGAAAGCAGGCTTTATATAGAACACCTTGACCTATGAAAGGTTTACGAAACAGAAATATTTAAAAAAAGAAACAAACAAAACAAATGTTAAAGAAGCTTAACACCCAAGCCTCTTCACTGCCCTTAATATTTGACCAAAAAGCAGGAATTGTTCTACACTATTTGCCCATGATACATAACAGCATTGTTCTGTTTGTTTTGTGATATATATGTATGGGTAGCCATATTGTATTATTAATAATAGGCTAGTATTATATTTTTTATTCAGAACACTGACTATATATAGGCCTTAGTCAGTCTGTTGTCAGGCTATTCTCGCGATTTCTGCTTCAGGATTTGATAAAAGCATCATGAATTATTGTCAGCGGAAAATTAAGTTAAATATAGGATGATGAAGAGACATCATCGAGTCTTACAGTTTACGTTTTGTCGATTTTATCTGCCTATCCAACCTGGAGAAGATCTGCATGCCTGGGGATCTCCTATACCTTCTAAGTATGAAAATTGTTAATGATGACAATTTAGAGATCATTAGGCTCCTCGATGTTTAAAATCTTTTCCATCATTGCTAAACATTTATCTGTAAACATCAAATTTAACAAATAATATTATTTGCTTTTGCATAAAACACGGGTGTATTTTTCTTAAACATCATTTTAGGAGGTGGACAGCTTCAGGTTTTAAATGAGTCTGCAGACTTTGATGGCCGTCAAATTGATTTCAATTGTCTACGTTGCCTGGTGGATGGACCTGTTGACAAGACATATCAATGGTACCATGATGGAAATCTTATCGATCCGCAATATTTAAGCTTTGCTGTGTTTGACGGAGATACACTAACTGTGAATGAGCGTTTGGTTAATCTAAGATACCAAGGAATCTATCAGTTGTTCGTTTCATCTGCATTTGGAAGAATATTTTGTCGAAAGATCAAAGTAAAATTCAAAGGTATGCAGCATTTGTAATACGAATTCAACTATTGAATTAACGTTGTGAATTGATTTACCACTGCACCAAGTATCACATTCGCCATCATAATCTTTGCGTTCGGATGGCCCATCGGACTAATGCCTTTGACCGTGACTACCATAAAGTGCCACTTACCTTTACTATGATTTTTTATATATATATAGGACTGTGTAATATTTGGGTCTTTCAAAGACGAAATATACTATATATCTTCGTTGAAAAAAACTCATGTTTATCGACTTTTTCACTGTAGAAGTTACAGTATATGAATGATGTCATTAGACGAATTGCAAATTCGTTTGCCTTTCTTTCCGTCTGCTAAAATTCGTCTAATGACATCATATCCGGCAACTCCTACAGGGAAAAGTTTAATAAGATGAGGATTTTACTATACAGATATATTACATTCCTTCTAGCTTAGAATGACCCAGTTATTACACATATAAAAAAGATATTTGGGGTTAGTAGCACTTTAATTCAGTAACTCATGTATACAATCATTATTATTAATCGCTATCCTATTGCATTTGTTAACAAATCTAACAAAGTGTTTGGTTTTAGCACGGGTAACAAGTATGGTTAGGGCGTTGCATCTCACCCCCAAGTTAAACATGATAAGATTTCACATAAGCAATACATCTTCTTATATATAACTTTCCTTTGTCATATGGGTATGGGGTAAATTTTCACCTCTGCTCTTCTATAATTTATGATCACTATGCAGTTTCTGCCTGTTAATATGCGACAAATTATATCATGTCCTTGCTTAGTTGATGGATTCTTTCGATAATAGTATCTGCACAGCACTCCAGAAACTGGAGTTATAAAAATTTAAAGAATTAGCTTTTAGGATAGCATTTTCACCTGACGTATACGTATTCTCTTTCCATACATGCAGTTCATCCCAAGAAAGAAAACATTTAAGAAATATAATTCAGTAATTATGTAATTTTATAAAAACAGCATGGAATTTCAGCAGGGATGCATCACTCATATCTTAATTTGCTCCGTTTTTTGGGATACACTACATATTCTATATTTGACTTTTCTTGTTCTTTTTTCTTTGTTTCCAGTTGCTGGAGTTTTTGAAGGTGGTCAGTCACTACCAGATATTCGTCAAGTTGTTATTGGCCAACCTTTCCATTTGAGATGCCCAGAACATTCCTACACGAGAGGTTGTGTTTACAAGTGGGGAGGACATAGCCATGCTATTGGTATAAAACATATTACAGAAGATAGACATCGTGTAATTTTGCCTGATGGCACGTTGTTCTTCTCCGCTATTCACAGAAGAGATATGATAGATTTTGACTGGAAGTATGGTGGTTATGAATGCATAATAGACTGTGTTTTGCCTGGGTCTCATAAAATGGTGCGATCTCATATAGTTGGCTTTAATAAAACAGGAGGTATAAGCAGCGCATTTATAACTGAATTTTGTTGAGATTAGTGTAATAATTATAATTGAAGTGCATAAAAATTCCCAAAAGACGAAAGGGACTTGGAATAAACTGCGTCAACTCTTCGTTAAAGCTTGGGAAGATATATAAATATCACTTGGTTTGAGCGTAGTGTAAATTTTCAATGTATTTGCTATAGTCTATAACATATGATTATACTTATATTTATCAGGTCCTTTAGTAATGGCGGGAAAAGTATAGTTAAAGTTTACTATTGTTAGTATATTGCTCGTGCAAGATTTATATAAAGCAATAAGAATCCTCTTTTAGAGAATGCGTCTAGCTATGGACCGAAGATTGTAACTATAATCAAGGACAAGGAAGTCTTATTGGGAGCTAAATATGTACACATAACCTGTGCTGCTGCTGGAAGGTATTACGTTTTCTTTAATCACTGATTGAGTCTTCAGTCTGGTACATACGAGTGAGATAAGCATAAACAGAAATAAAGGCATGCAAAGATCACACGGAAACATGCTTATATTTGTGATTATGTCAAAGGCCTGTTCCAAACGTCGCGCTTCTCATGTGCCGAATGCATTAAAAACAATACATAATCAGCTGAAATGCCTCATTATCTATTGTTTGTAATGCGTTCGGCACTGCAGTAGCGCGACGTTTGAACGACGCCAAAGCTTATTCGCAAATTTCAGTGCATCTTTTTGTTTTTACTTGTGTTTATCCTTGAGCTTTTCTCGCACGTGTTAACCAGGCTTTCAAGTCGTTTCTTATGCATGTATATAGTCCTACCGCACTAACTTTGGGAAATATGCGAATCCTGGCTAAATATTGCCTAATTAACCTTCGTCTATTTTCTCTCTGTAGTCCAACGCCATCATATCGTTGGGTAAAAGTTGATGAAGATAATAACGTAATGGACATCAAGGAAACAGAAGACATTGAATTTGGAAATTTTAATCATACTATGACAATCCACAATATAAACATCACTCACAACGGAACATACGCATGTATTGCAACGATTGGTGCCAATTATAGTGATATGGTAAAATGGAAGCTAAATGTAAGAGGTATGTGTTGAGGAGAACAAAGACAATATTACTACAATTATACAGAGCATTCTGTTGGTGTTGTTTCAGTTCTTTAAGAAGGGGTGAATGCAGGCAGATGATTAAAGAGGTGCATATTTTTAACAGGAAGTGCACACACACAACCACCCTGAATTATATATTTGCGCAAAAATGCCATATATCATGAAACTGGTGATACCTTGAGTGAGCACCTCCCTTACACCTTCAGAAAATGTTTCAGAATCCACCTGAAAAGGTGCAGTAACCACTTGAAGCAGTTTACCACTTGAACTCTTGAGCAGAGACCACTCGAAGGACTTTAGTAAACTACGTTTCTTACTGTTTTCCATGCAGTAAGATTAATTTCCGTATTTCGGCCTACAGCGCTCTATAATAGTCCTTATTATACAGAACGTCAGAAAGAAAGAAAGATATTCTAGATTAGCCATTCCCTTGCACGTATATCTTTACTTTCAGTATAAAATTGCATCGAAATGCAAAAACAACATATTATTTTTCCAGAGAAACCAACATGGCTGTCAGATGGGAAGATCGCGGATAAAGTTGTTGACGTATTTACTAATCTCACATGGGAATGCAAGGCTCATGGGGACCCTGTGCCTACATACACTTGGTACAGTAATGCCAGTCAAATGGATACAAGAAGGTAATCTTTTTAAATAGAGTCGAACCTCTTAGCGGCCATTCATTACGCGGCCAACCAACCCTCCGTTAAACGGCAGAGCGTCAAAGTTCTAAAAATAGCCCCTGTAATTTACTGTACATGAAGATAACCCCTCTATTAAACGGCAACTTCTATTAAGCGGCCACGCCCCTTATATGAGCGTTCCTAATTGGTGTTTCATAATAATAGTTTTGTACCTATACCTACTAAACGATCAACCCAACATATTAGGTACAATTTTAAGCGAAAGACGACCGAAACTAAAACTTGAAGTAAATTAGAGACATAGAACACTAGTTGTAATTTCGTTATTTTGAGTTGTTATTCGTTTCGTTGCTGCTTTCACTGTTTTGTGTCTTTTCGATTTTTTAATACTGTTTTGTTAACAACTTGTTTCCTTTTCAACGTTTTACTCGATACTGTTACCAGTAATTAGTAATTTAATAAAGGAACATTTGACCACACCCAAGGTCTTCTCTATGGGGTTCTCCTATTATAGATTCGGCGATTGAGTAGGATAAAACTACCTGAAAAATACAATAAGAACTTCGACGTTTCGAGCGAAGGCCCTTCGTCTGGAAGTTAGTAGAGTGGGTCGGAGAAAACATGTGTTTTTATTGTGAATACAAAAGCGACCACGTGATAAAAATAAACCAATCAGCTGGATTTATGGATTTATGGATTTATAGATTTGTAGATTTTTCCACTACAATTTCGGCACCAAAATCTACTTATACTATTAAGCACAATTTGACGTGCACTTCCTCTCATGTCATATACTGTATTTCATGCAATAAATGTCGCATGCTCTACATTGGTGAAACTGGAAGATATTTAAGGATAAGGTTTGGTGAGCATCGTCGTGCTGTCGCAGATAATGATGCTAAACAACCTGTTGCCAGACATTTTAACACTGGCAATCACAATGTTTCAGATATGAAAATTCGAGCTCTGTGTCCCATTTCAGGCAGCAATGATGAAATGAATCTCATTTCCCAACTTGGCACCATTCGAGCGCTAGCTTCTCTTACATTTAACTCCTCTTGCATTTAACTCCTATCTGTTTATGCCTGCCATCAGCAGATATTGTACATCTCACCTCATCTCATACATAGTTCCATAATTTCTCCTATTCTTGTTTTCTTCTATATTTTATAATGTGATTTCCATATTTTGTTTATAGTTTGTTTTGATTAAATTCATCTGATTGGTTTATTTTTTATCACGTCGACGATCGCTTTTGTATTCACTATACAAGCACATGTTTTTTTCCCAAGCAACGCTACTAACTTGTATTTTTCAGGTAGTTTTATCCTACTCAACCGGCGAATAATAATAATAGGTTTAATGAGCCGTATTGAATTACACGGAGAGAAAATATACGTACAGTGAAAGAATAAAATTACAATATGCATAACTTACAAAATAATTAAATTAATCTATAAGCTAATTAATAAAACGTCAATAATATTTAATAGTAATAAATTTGCTAAATCGTTCGGTGTTTGTATTTACTCTATATACTTAGTCGTTCAACCCTTAAATCTTAATTATATCACAGATATATTGGTTCTTTCGTATAATGTCGGCTAGAGGATTACTACCAGCTTGCATGATCATCGGATCTCATTTTTGCAACGAATTTTAGGCAAGCGTTATGACGACCAGTGGCACCGGCAAGGGGGGGGGCGAGGGGGGGGGGTGACGGGGTGTATAGAGAATGAACTGTGCTGCGTAAGTTTCTCTCCAAGTGCCTCCAAAACGCAAGAAATGCCATTTTAGACACCCAAAATTCAAAATTTTACCAGGGGAGCTGCCCCCGGACCCCCCGAGAATTTGTTTGCCCCCCCAAAAATAAATCCTGTCGGCGCCACTGATGACGACGGGTTGCTAGTGTTTCCAAACCGGTACATGTCAACGCAGCTTCATAAGAAAACAATGGATGAATAATCCGTAAAGCATGTTTTTGGACTGACTCAATTAATTTAAATCAGCCCATACCGGTGATGCATATTCAACACAGGACCCCACAAACTGCTTATTATCCAATTTACCAGACACTTGAAACAACAGTGATTCGAGGGTGAAACCTTCCATTAACTTCGCAACGGTGAGAAATATAGGACGTGGGTCTTCTTCAATTGAGTTAATTCAATTCAATTCAATTCAAAAGTCTTTTTATTAGATCAAAAGATAAAAATACATATCTTATGTTACAAGTAAATATTAAGAATACATTAGTAAAGTTTACATCATATGAATAGGTTATAGTTAAAAATTAATCTATTTACAAACGACAATTTAAAACGTTCCGTGTTCACTCTTGGATACTGACTAAACTCTGTCCTCAGAGAGTAGCTTGTGGAATCAAGTCGACTATGGCACTCTTCTGATTTACAGAAGCCTTAAATATATTTCTGTCGTGTATTTCTAAAAGATATCTAATATTTACAGGTTCTGATATATACTTTCGCTTAAAACATCTGTCAAGAAACCGTTGTAGAGTACTGAGTTCGGCTGGAGAAGAACCTTAAACGGACAGGCCAAACGTTATAGTAGATATTACTAAGGTCTTAAATAGATAATCTATCTCACATTGGCTATAGCCTTCTGCCCTGAGTGTTCGTATAACGTACAAGCATTTGTTTGCTTTGACCAATTTACCTCGCACATGACTGGTAAACTTGAGATTGTCTTGAAAAGTAATGCCTAAAATGGGAAGTTCCTTGCATTGGGGTATATTATAAACATTGTCGAGTTGATCATTATATCCCTTCTTCCGGATGATAAGCTCTTTACATTTACCAGGGTTACAAGTCATAAAATTATCGTCAGACCAGCTCAGGAATTGTCCAACTGTATCTGTTGATATATCAGGACCGTCACTCCAAACTGGCACTATTATATTTGAATCGTCCGCATATTTAAAAAGAGCGTTCTCGCCGTCTATGTCCACCTCTAAATCATTCAGGAAAATATTAACTAAGGTAGGGGCCACTTACGCTCCCCTGTGTTGTACCCTTATTAACATCCATCCATTCTCCACAAAAATCGTTACAAACGACTCTTTGCTTTCTATTCTTTAGAAAATTTAAATACCAATTTATGATATAAGGGTTGAGTGGCACATTTTTTAACTTTTCCGAGAGGAGTGAATGTTTCACGGAGTCGAAGGCCTTGCTAAAATCCATAGAAAACAGTCTAACTGCTTTGCAGTCCGCTCTATCTAAGAAGCTGAGTACTTTGTTCTGAATAGTCAACAGAGCGTTTGTACAACTTCCCCCCTGCCTGTACGCAAATTGCGTTGGGGATAAAATTTCCTCAATTGTCGACTTGACCTGACTATTATAAACGAGCTTTTCGAAGGTCCTCGCAATTACAGGTGTAATATTTATTCCACGAAAGTCACCATCTTCCTTTGGTAAATCAACCTTTGCAAGAGGGTTAATATTCGCTCTTTTCCATGAATCTGGCCAAGTATGTGATGAAAGGTACAAATTCCAGACGTTAGTTATAACTTCGGTTAGAATTTCCGCATGATCATTCCAAACCCAATAGGGAATATAATCGGGACCTGTTGCTGTCTTCTTTATTCTTTTCAAGGCATTCCATACCTGCTGTTCCGTGAAGCTAGGAATATCTACTTCATCACCAATAATTGAGAGCGTCGGTTCGACATAACTATCATCGTGGCAGAGTTCGCCAAAGTAGCGATTTAATCTTGTAAGGGATGCATTATCTAAAGTAACTCTTGATGACGATGCATTTCGCTGAGAAATATCATTCGTCTTTCTCCACCAAGTTCTACTTCCCACCAAGGCCCTAAAATTTCTTCTGTTTAGACAAATGACATCAGAAATCCTTTTGTTAATTAAACTGAGTCTATCCTTTTGCGACCGAGCAATTCTGGATTTAGCTTTTAGCAAAGATTTCATTAAAGGACTCATCCAGTAAGGATCCCGTGAGGAAATTGAGACTGTTTTTGTGGGCATACATTTATTCATATGATCCATGATCTTACGTTCAAGACAATTCACAGCGTCATTTACATTCGTGGACTGCGATACATCCTCCCAATCTTCTTCTGCTAAAGCTTTGTGGAAATCTTCCTTTCGATGCTTTCTACAATCCCGAAATTCAACCTTTCGGCGCATAGGTTTTAGTTTCGTTCCTGCTGGTAAAATAACCCCTAAGTGGTCGGTTTTAGTTAACATATGGAAAGGATAACATTTTGAGAACAAATCTATTCTATTTGTAAGGCAGTTATCCAAACATGCGTTACCCCTTGTTGAAAAGTCGACCATTGCATCCCATCCTGATAGTTCCTCAAGGTGTTTTATGTCCAAACTGTTCAAATCCCCTCCACAAACAATTACAGTGTCTGGATATTTGTACAGAACGTCGTCAGAAATACTTATCAAATAATCCAATAAGTAGCTCTCCAGATAATTGTGCCTAGGCGGGTGATAAAGGCCATATATCAACATGCGATTTCCTGTAGGTAACAGAAGTGTGACACCAATAAGTTCGTACAAACGATTTTTTGTTTTTGCCAAACTACATATATTGATGAACATAAACTTAGGAACAGCAAAACCCGACTCTCTCGAAGGAACCTTTCTTGTGGATGTTAAATTAATAGGTACCAAGTTACTTCGTCTCTTTGAGTTAATGTTTGGGGTATTATTAGAATTACAGTGGTGGTAATTTTGTCTCTGTGTAATTCTAACAGGAATAGCTAAGTTAGGAGGAGATGTCTTCGGGATAGGTACCACAATGGAACGTTTTAATTTTTGAGGGAAAATTCCCTGTTGCAATGAAGAGTTATATGAATGTCAGATATTACTGGAGCAAAGGCAAAGGTCTTTAGTATCTTATTCGGGATATTATCAGGCCCAGGTGATTTTGTAGTTTTAATGCGTCGTTGCGGAATATACTTGGCCGACACCAACTGTAAGATAGTTTGGCACCTCCAACTCCTCAATTTCACCACAACAAACCACTGGCTCAAACTGCTGGGCAGTGAGATCAACCAGAAAATCATTGTAAAACTCAGCAAGGTCGGCGGGAGTAGGAATGTCGTCCGAAAGCAACTGGTGAAACCAAGACTCTTGGGACGATATTCCACCTAACGATTTAAGTTCTTTCCACCACCTTTCAGGATTGTCACACCCACACACCCCCCCCCCCCCCTAATGTGCGCCCCTGCATTACTGTCTCGCAGATCTCTTTTACAAACTCGATCATTAGGAATCTTATGAACACGATGTAAAAGACCTTTAACTAGAACTGAGTTATGGTCACTTGAGCCAACCGATGGAAGTTGAGTAATCTGAAAATTAAAATCTTTCATATTTATAGTAAGGCACCAACCAAAATTGAATTTTCTCTTGTCGGAACGTTAATTATTTGGCGTTCGTCAAGTATCTCGCTTACCTATAATTACGTAGCCTACATTATCTATTTTTACAACAATTGTGATATTACTTTCCTAATTTGTATATCCTAACCCACCCAGTCAACTTTCCCTGTGGGAGGAAGCCGAAGTATCCGGAGTGCCCGGAGACATTCGGCAGAGGGTTGACTTACTCTTTTCACATGTGTGTGATGAGTAAAGTCCTCAGCGAGAATCGAACTCAAGACCCAGAGGTGAAAGGCGATTGCTCTGACAACTGCGCCACCGAAGCCCCGATGATGTTCGATCATTTCTAAAAGGATAAAATGCAGCCGGGAAACCACAGATTCAAGAATAAATTGGTTCAGCCAAGTTTCAGTGATGCACATAATATCAATATTATTAATATTCGAAATACCGTAAATCTCGTCAACTTTCTTTTCAAAGATCGAACATTAGCAATGAGGACACTCGGTAAATAAACATTATTTTCACCTGTTGTCAACGCCCGGGAGGTCTTGTTGGAATCTCCATCAGAGGCGGAAGGCACAGACCTGGGTAATTCATGAAGCGATGAAAAATTGGGTATCTCATCGCAGGTGGAAAATTTTGGTGGGGTATAATTAGGGTATGGCAATTGCTACTGAAAAAAGGGTGGGACATTATGTTGTTGATAAAATTTATAAAATTTTATAGGCTGTCATATTTACTATATGCGGCCACAAACCATATTTCCCGATGGTGGCCGTTTAATAGATGTTCGACTGTAATACCTTAGAAGCTATCAAGCAAATGATGTGAAAAGGCATTGGATCGAAATTTAATTGGCGTTTAAAATTTTGGTGAAAATTATATTTCATTTGTTCTGTAGTTGCGTTATGCATTTTGATTAGAGCAACTTGTATCTGTATATAGTGCAAATTGCAAACAAAACCAGGCATCAAACGAATATATTTTCTATTTTGTAAACATCCATGAAATAATTTTGTCATTGAATTCTTCAAACCATCTTTTGAAATATACAATTTATACATAAGCGAACACAAGTCACTATATAGACAGCAATTTATGAGACGTTCTATGATCGTGATTTATTTAAACACGAGCTTTCGACTCAGCCAGTTTGCAATCATATAAAGGAAACCTGTCGAAGACTGCAGACTGTGCTTAAATAGAAAGTTACGATCAGAGAACGTCTCAAAATTTACTATGAATAATCCTGGTTGCGCTTCTAGTATTTTTAAAAATACAAGTTGACTAAGCCAAAAATGATGTCAGTAATATTCTGTTTGCTAGGTACGTTTATTGATCAAGTGCATGCATGTAAAACGTTACACAATGTTTCGATCTCTGTTTTCAGTGGAAGATATGAAATAGATGGTGGGAAAATATCATTCAGTCGTGTTCTTCTTGAAGATATCGGAATGTATCAGTGCGTAGCAGTAAATGGTTTTGGATTTTTGTATCAAACTGTTTCATTGCGTGTTCGAGGTATGATCTATGTATTCTGCGGACAGTTACATGCACATGTACTTAACAAATATCAGATCATGAAATCTATGAAACGATAAAAAGATAGCAAATGGGGTTTAACATACCTTAATAATGATAAGAATTAATATTTTAGTACCTGTGCTAAGTAGTAAATAATAATCAAGATTGGTATTGGATGTTTTTCAACCTTTCAAACTATTTAAGAAAACATGTGTATGCATGTAGACAGCCAAAATGTTGAATTATGATACCAATCGAGGAAACACCCAATTAGTTACTCAATAATATATATTTTTTCTACAGCAAGAAGACCAGAATTTAATGAAACAAACATCAGCGTCGTGGTCCTGAAGAATTCTCAAGGAACTCTAACATGTCAGTCTAATGCAATTCCGCGAGCAAAATATACCTGGACTAAAAATGGCATGCAGTTTCTTCCTGGCATGAAATATAACGTCAATGACGGAGAGTTCCTAGTTATTAACAAGGGGACAGAGGAGGATACAGGTGTATATAAATGTACTGCTGAAAATGTGTTTGGTAAAGCTGAACAAGTTATAAACGTCACAATAGGTACGTCGCTAACATATACTGACATACATAGCTTGCTGTAGAGGTTTTGCACCATCACGTGACTAAATTCTAAAATCTTTAACGTGCAACCTATAAGCTGGCTGTATAACATGTTTTGTATGTCATTATCAGATCAGTGGTCATTATAACAAGTATTCAAAACAAATTTGAAGAATTAATTCATATTGCTGACGTCAGCATTATTTTCAAATGCCTTTAATAACGTGATTTTTTTCAAACCTAACGCGAAAAACTCAATTTAGTTTTTAAAATCAATATTGTAGTATCACAGTAAACAGAATATAGACATATGTAACAAAACACGTCTTTCCTTATTAAGTTTGAAAATAGTGCTGACGTCAGCAATAAGAATGATTTAAACCTTAACTCGCAAGGGAATAATTGTATCGACTTGAAATTTGTTTTGAATACTTGCTATAATGACATACAAAACATGTTCAACAGCCAGCTTTAGAAATTTCACGTTAAAGATTTTAGAATTTAGTCACGTGATGGTGCAAACCCTCCATATCAAGGCATGATGAGGAGTATGAGGCGCAATGGGGGAATGTAGTAGTTCTAACCATAGGGATCCCAATGCCAATTTTCTTTAAAAAAATTCCCAATATATACCATTTACGAGTTGCTTGGCTTTTCATGATGAAAAGTTCACTAATATGATTGTCAGTATATATCAACTGATGTAGAATACTAATAACCCTGCCATTCTGTATCAGTAAATACAATGAATATGTACCAGATATAGAATACTAATTGAAAAAAAGGCGTGGTTATATCATATTTTCAATGGTGTTTTCGTGATCTTGTGACTAATAGTACACCTAAGTATTTAATGTTTACATCATAAATGTTCTACATAGAATAATTTTGAATTTCGCTTGCCATTAAGGGAAAGGGTATGAAGCTGCATAGTATGAATTAAATATGGCTAGCTGTGATTCTGCCTTATAATGTATACTACATTCATATAAATAATACATGCATGCACAGTGCCACAGATGCATTAAGCTGTGGATTTCTATGCAAATATTGTACATTCATGTACAATTTTGAAAAATGAATCATGTAAATCATCTTTTCTCGAAACGGTAGTATTATAAATGCCCCTATTATATATATATATTTTTCCTGTGGATATATCGTCACTTGTCAACATCACTCTTTCATGCAATCAAATACTGCCTGGAATTCAGTGAAATTCTATATTGCTGCGGCATGTTGATATATTTATCATGTGATGCAAACAAACAGTAGAAGATTATAGGAGTTTGAGCTCAAACGATGCTTATCAACAATACTACATTTCTTTTCTTAACAATTTTAGAGGATATCACATTTGTTATAAAACCTGAAAGCGATCACAATGTCACCAAAGGGTCATCGTTTTCCTTATACTGCAAGGTCAAGTCCTCTCGTCAAGTCCAATACAAATGGAGATTAAATAGCCGTGATTTAAAATATGATGACAATCACATTTGGTTTGAAAGCGTGAACAGATTGCTCATTCAAAATGTTAACGTAAGTATGTTGGTTGTGTAAAGTACTTAAATGTTAAGAGTCAGATTAAAAAGTTATAAATCTGCAACTGCAAGTACAATAGTCAGTGGTAATTCTTGTACATGCGTGTTGAATTATATTGGGTCGAGCTATTCGTTTCCCTAATGAGCGTTTGAACTTTGGTATAGAAGCCCGACATCACATGACGACCTCCTATATATCGTATAGATATCGGTAATGTGTGACATTGTGTTTGTTTACAGTCCCAGCGGAAATCCGTCATTCCCAAATTCTGGATTTACTTTCCATATCCTTTATTGTGCGCATGCGTGCACGCATAAGTGGCTGTGGCGTACTCCAACTCTTCTTACGGAGATAACTAGTGGATATACGCAATAACCATTGTTCGATGTATTTACAATCGAACCTGAATCAACAAAACATTTAAATTGCAAGGATAGACGACTTTCATCTATTTCTCTAAGAAATGTCCGCTCGTTTAGTCTCACGAAAAAAGTCCACAACGGGGGTGCATATATTAAACTATGAAGTACGCGCACACGGCAGTTAATGTTAAGCTGATGGACCACCTTCACTCACAAGGAATGAAGGCGTTTCATGATGATGAATGACAATGCTGAAAGAAAATTGAATAATATCGTATATAAACTGCAGATTGACGTGTTCCGTATTACAGTAGAACACTACCCATACAGTAGACCCCAAATTATTAGAATTAAGTCATTTTTCCGAAGAAAGCTGACTCTTGGTGCTTTCTTCCATGCTAACGTCTTATTGTTTAATTTTCCCTCAGGAGAGTGACAGTGGACGATACGAATGCGTTGCGTACATTACCCATCCAGCAATGGTGGAGCGCAGTGCCGCAGCCAACATTTTGGTCACAGGTAAGTTTATACAGACATGCTTGATTCAACTCACTCTATAGTCTCTATGACTATATATATTGATAACACACGAGTGCGCTAAAATTTTAATGAAACCAGAGACAATGCAACTACGCAAGACTATAAAAAGTCTATCCCCTAGAAATATTTATCGTTTATAATAAATACTGAATTAACAGACAATTCTGTCAACCAACATGGCTTTCAAGAATCAAATGCTAAAAAAGGGCGAATTTTAGCAAAAATGTTTAAATTTAAGACCGGATAAAAAATCACTTCTCAACTTATAACCAAATATTTTCGAACTAAATTGTGTTTATAACATAGTTTGAACAGTCTTTGAAATAATGCTGATGTCAGCAATAATACTTTTCAAATCTCCGTAACTATAGAAGAAATAATTGTATCGACTCAAAAATTTTAATGAACACTAGTAGTAACGATATACGGAGCACATATATTGTGACATCAAGTGAAACCCACCTATATTAATATTGTCAGTAATAAATATATTTGTATATTAACGGCTCAGATCATTCTACATCATTTCTATTATGAAGTAGTAATTAAATTTTAAAAATATTTCAGGTCCACCAAATGCTCTTGAGGGATTTCATTTAACTCAACAATGTAATAATTTCACTGCAATACTGAGATGGCACAGCCTACCAGGTTACAATACTTCGGAAACATCAGTTATTATCGAATGGCGCACAACATATGACCCTCCAGACCGCTGGTATAGAGTTCCTGGGAAAATGAACGCCATTGTGGGACAAGCTAAAGTGGAGAATTTATCACCTTGGTCGAAATTTCAGTTTAGAGCAATAACCCAGAACAGTTATGGCGATGGGCCACTTTGTGAACCAACTAGGTATCAGAGCTGCGAGACTTCGCCAACTCGTAAGTAAAACACGACTATATTTTACTATCTAAACCTTAATCAATTATATTCTGAGAATTGATTAAATTACGTATATTGGAGTAGAATAGAATGGATAAGAATACAGGAACGTATAGAATACCATGTACTGATGCCTAAACCATAGAATGAGTTGTCCAGGGATATATAGTTGTACGTATACTCGGTCTGCAGAATATCCTGAACGCCACTCAAGCTTCTGTACACTTATAGTACTTATTATAATCATTGTGTTTATCTGGACGTATAGCAAGGAGGCAGAACACCCCAAAGGCGGGCGAGGCAAAGGAGGGAAAATTTGCGGCTAGACTGTCTTCTATGCAGGCTAAAAACACTTCGGTAATGAGGTTCGAGGTTTGAAAAATGACATTACTTCTTGGAAGTAACTATAGTCAGTGCATGGCGAAAATGGTGCGGCAGGACCTCCTGAATTACCGACAACCCCCCCCCCCCATTTTCTAGACTTAACCGTCTATTTTCCTCACTCCAGCAAAATTTCCGCCACTGAACTGCTTGCTAAAAGGTTACCGTAGATTGCGGACTATTTTCACCAAATAGAATATCTATATTACATTAAGGTCCAGTTAAATGTCCTGAATACATCACTGTCGTTCATGGAGGTCCAGGTGTTCTAGATATCAAGTGGAAGGTCAGTGAACATTCTTACGAATGTTAGGAAGTTATCGAATTTGACTCATATTGAGGTCTAGTATAATAATTTCATGTACATATGTGCTAATATACTTTATATTTTTCGATCATTAGGCAATGATGGTCATTGATTTTAACGGTCCAGGATTTAACTATGTCATGAAGTACAAACGTCGTAATGATTTAACATGGAGGAAAACTGTTGTAGATAGAACTGAGAAACAGTTAACAATACCAAATGCTGGTACAAACCAACTGTGGTATTTCACGCTGCAAACTAACAACAGTGAAGGTCTTGGTCCTATATGTTTTGAAAATAGTTCATACTCTGGACAGTCAAGTAAGTTCAGTCAAGAAATGTCAACAATACGTGTACTTGCATTGGAGCCAATAGAAATTGGGGGTACAGTTGTACTCTTTACCAGAGCTTAAGATTTAACTACGACTCTACGAAGACTACGACTATAATATATGTCTACACAGGCCTGGTCTATGTGCACCAATCACGCCATATTTTTCTGTCTCCACTATGTCTATATACTTGAATGAGAACAGCAGATAATTACGGGACTGTCACGCAAATGATTAATCTTCCTTCCATTAATTGTTATAGTGCCCTTAAAAGTTGTACCCCTGTCCGCAACATCATCTATTAAAATATCACGTTATTCCTTCAGAACCTGGCTTCATATCACAATTAACAGTTAAAGAAGTTGGAACGTCAAGCGTATTAATAACTTGGCTGCCACCAATATCTGATCTCTGGAACATTGATGGCTACAAGGTAACCGTGTCTGAAGACAAATTAATTGAACATACAATGGTGTTTGGTCTTGCACTCCAGCACTTGGACGTTCTTTCATGTAATTAATATTCCAAAAATGAAGACAATTTCCAAGTCCCGCAGTTACTATACTTAAGTCCCAATGTGAGGCGAATTTATGTCCATTTAAAGCTTTTATGGTACAATCATATAGTGAACACGACATGGGGATAAGAGTAGACATATTTTTGTTGGGTCGAATTGCATTCATGGCCCAACGTTCCGACACTCGGGGCACGGGGGGGAGTAAGGTTGAATTATAACCTCCCCCCTCTTCCCCCTCCTAAAAAATTGGACCTATGTCAGTTGTAAAATTCAAGCCATGCAATTGTCCAGCGAGATATTTTATAGGTTGTTAGTTTCATTGTTTGTCAGCTATCAGATGAGATGATTTGTCAAATAATATATGCTTTGCTTTCTAGCTGGAATACGGTGAAGTGGGAACAATAACAAACAGAAAGAAGCGTTCGGAAAATCTTGATAACTGTAACGATATTTCCAACGATCCATGTTCCATAGTGTCTCTATCTGGACAGTCTAATGAGTACAGATTAAGTGGCCTCACTTCGACGACGCAATATAATATTTCTATCAGGGCTTACAACAGTCAAGGAAATGGTCCTCCAAAATATTCTATATTCCGAACCGCATCACTTAGTTTTAGTAAGTATATATTTGGTAATTCGTTGGTATAATTCGTAGTCAAAAACGTATAGCCAACCATGATGGGCTATTTTGGTCAAATGCATGGAGTATATTTTTGAATCCTGACGAAGTATGCACTAGGGGTTTGAAATGTTGCTCAAATTATGCTCTACTTTTCCAAAAAGATGCTCGATTTTTAGAAACTTGCTCTATGTTGCTGGTCACATGCTTTGCGAAATTTAGCAAATTTTCATGTATAGCTGGTGTTTGCATGTAAAGGTGATGTTGCTGAGGGCGATTTTCAACAACGAACTGTAATTTCTTCGTCATCTTCCGCTCTTGTACTTTCCCAATGTACTTTCATCATCACTCAAACTTTCCGCCATTTTGAAAAAAAGGAAATTAGAAAAGTGTCAAGAAACTCCGACGTTGATTCTCCTGCAAGAAGTATAAATACCGTTGAATACTGGAGATAAACTGAATATAATAACGAAATAAAACTAATTCGTACTAAAAGGGTCGTAATTTATAAGTAAAATAAATGGAAATATAAAGCAAAATAATCTATATATTTTCGCAGTTACATTCCTCGTAACTAAAAAAGTTGCCAGCTCAAACATTTGTTGCTCATATAAAGAAAAGTTGCCGAGCATCTTGTGGAAACCCCTAGTATGCACGTCTGTTAAATCAATTGGGCCAATTAATTTAGATCCAATTCTAGGATTATTTTCAATTGCCATTTTTCTATTTCATTTGGCAATTGATTGCAAGTTATTGAATTATCTTCTTTTCGTCAAACTCGTATAAATGAGATTTCCGGGCTTTTTGAAGGAAAGGAGAAACCATGCAGAGGAGAAACCTGACTATACTTCTGGAAATATGGACTCCATATTTTACAATCACTTTAACTTTAATTCATCTTAAATTCTAGGTGAAAGCAGTGATGGTTCCCCGATGTATAAACGGAACTGGTTCATTACAGTTATTTCTATGACTGTTCTACTCATGTTCATTATTCTCTTGGTCATATTTGTTTTAAATATAAGACGTTCTAATCGATACCAAGGTAAGTGCTTTATATTTTAATAATATACGTTGCTGTTGGTCGTTGCATGCGAGCTAAGAAACGTGTTTTTAACTAATACCGTCCATGACACTGAAGATAGAATCAAATTTTTGCATTTATGAAGCCTAAACCTCAGGTATAGATGAGCTGCCGTAGTTGGTGTTGGGTATTACCTAGAATACCTGACGATTACCTCAATTTTGCAATGTATGTATCATGCATATATATATATTAGGTTAAAATAGAATTTTGGATATAGAATTCATCGACCTTAGATATCAAATTGAATGCTAAAATCCACGTGTACTGATTGATGATCAGAATTTTAGTATGCAGTATTATATTTTTATTTTCTGGATTTCAGTGGGAAAACGAGAGAGAAAGAGAGGCGGATTTTGTAATTTACACGACAATCATGCAGATCCAGAACCAATTATTTCACAACCTGGGCCTGGGGATAAACCTGCAAGGCCTAAATCAAGGTAAGACGAAGTACAAGGTGTCCCAGAAAATGCCTTACTACTACTACGTTAGCTTTAATAGATTTCAGGTTTTTATACTGGATGAAATAATTAACTATCTTATCATTTTAATCTATTGATATTTGTCTGATCAAAATAACGAACTTTTTTCTTTCTAGAATCACTTCACTGGCGAGACTAATATTCCAATTTTGTCCAAATATGCAAATTAAGTAAAACATCAGCTGTCATGTCTTTAAAATTGATCAGTTTTGACAACGTGTCTTTTAAATTTCAAATCTTTTAAATTCAATACATTACACCATTTTTTTCTCTCTTATTCGTACGACTCTTTATCTATCTTCTCCGTCTAAAACAGCAAATTCGGGAAAATATATTTCTCTTCTTGGGCATCAGACTCATTTTTACTAATTTTTACATAACCGTAAGTCTTAGAGTAGATAGGTCGATATTCGCTTTAATGATCCCATCCTAAAAGTAGTTGATGGTGTTTGTGGATGGAATACATCCTAAAAGTATTCAAATATTTTAGAGCTAATTTCCATAATTTGGACAAGTTGAAATATTGGTGTCGCAACATGCATATTAAAGTGTTCTAGAAGGCAAGCCGCGGTTGCATATTTTGATCAGTCCTGCAAATACCAATGGGTTAAAATGATATGATAGTTATTTTATCCAGTATAAAAATCTGAACTTAACTACGATTAGTGCTAACGTTGTAATACCACAAAACATAGTGGGGGGAATTTTTGGGGGACATTCTGTAGACTCTGTATGGTAAAATTGTTTGTACATTATTTCATTTTATATACACCTATCGCACACATTCATTGCGAAAATAAAATACCTACAGCGCCACCAATTTCAATGAATGTTATCTTTCAAATCATGAATATATTTCCAGCCTAGTCCCAGACTCGCTTATTGTCTTAGTTTAGCCTCCTCCGCTGGCAAGTCGGTGGCAAAAGGCATAATTACGCAATAATTTTATAGGCAAGAGGGTGGTAACACTGGATGGTGAGGGCCGAGAGTTGCCTGCGACGGAGGCTACTAGTACCCCGCCGAATTTAACAGAGCGTTGTGCGATATAGATAAACTTTGGCAAAACTGTTTGACTGCTCAAAAAAACATATACAGAATGCGCCATTTTTTCGGGTATCAATTATTTTACCACGTTTTTTTTATAGTATGTACGTTTCGAACGGATCAACCTTAGCAGCTGGTGATGAAATTAGCTTGGCATTGTCCACAGAAGATAAATATGACGACGACGGGTCTTTTGTTGGAGAATACTCAGATATGACTTCGACAAAGAAATACGAAGAAATGTTCGTCTGATATATTCATTATCATCGTGCTCTAGATGAAATGACTTGGGCCGGGGTTTGCAAATGCTACAATTGACTTTTCAACTGACATCCGGGTTTTACTCACATAGGCACCAACCGTTTGCCATTACGGTGCTTTGCCCACGCGAAAGGTGCGACCTTGCTTGGGCATGCGCACTTGGTGTCGGTCCTGTGTAAGAGTTTTACGTCCGCTCCGGCCTGTGCTCGTGGACAGTTTTCAACTTTCCAGACGAACGCACGCGTTCACGAGAGTCCACAGAAGCAAGGTTGGTTCGCCCGCGCAGGCAAAGCGACCGTAATGGCAAACGGCCTCAGTCTTGATAATGCTGAAGAAATAAAGTGATTATTTATTGAGAAAGCTGACTGGATCCAATAACTTCCAGGCCTTAAAATATCGGTCAGCAGTGCCGTCGGTCAAAATGTCCGGTGTCTTTCAGAATGGGTCGGACATTTTTATAATTATGTCCGATGGCCTTATGTTTAGTTTGGCGCGAAAATGTATTCTTTTAAAATCGTATACTGACGCTAAATGTTGGGCAGTTATGCATTGATACTTTAAGGCCCGATCAAACGTCCAAGAACGCAAGTCATCGCAAGGAAACGTGCGTTGACTTACGATGCGACTGGTCGAACAATTACCCGGCTCCGCTGTCACGCTTAGCGGACCACCTAACAGCTCTGATAAACATTTACGGGGTAAATTTACGTCGGACAAAGTTAAAGTTTGGTCGGACATCAATACAGTTGGGTCGGACAAACGGTAAACCTCAATTTTCCTTCGGTCGGACAGAATGTCCGGTGCGTTTCTTTCTTGGTCGGACAATTTCACGAATGGGTCGGACAATGTCCGTGACCGACCGATATTTTAAGGCCTGAACTTCTATTAAATCAACTGTTCGATCGCAGTCTTAGTGCTTGATGTGTTTTTGGAAAGTATGGTACGAGTCAGTCACAAGTTTTGAGCAATTATACATGCAGTTGTGCATGGTAAGCCTGGTAATGCAGCTTAGTTCTGAATGGCTTCTTTCAATTGAAAATACAAAGATCTGGATAATCTTAAAATACGTTTTGGTAACAAAATGTTCAAAAAATAAATATATACTATACGAACTATAGCGTATATTTTATAATTTTGCTTGTAATAGGGTGTAAAATAGCGTAACTATATATATTCTATATATACAACATATATACTGTTTGTAGATAACTTCTCGTTTCATCCAAGAGGCATTTCCGCCATTACCATACAAAATATCTGGGTCTGAAAATAAAACAAATCCTTGCATGGTTGAGTATACATGTACAGATTTTAACTTTAAAATATTTTACACTTCGTCTGAAGTGTATACATGTCCTTGGTTCTGTCGAGGCTTTTCTGAGTTGGACGATGCTGGGTTGTGAAAAACTTGAAAAATAATCTATTTTTAGGTTTAATATTTTAGACACGAACATTTAGTATTATAGATGTAATATAATATATAATTTGTTGTATTTTGTAATATATTCCTATATTATAATATTATATTTAATTTAAATTTGAAGAGAAAAAAGACAGTTTATTAGTATAGCCTGGAATATTTTTTGTGTGTAAACAGTTTGAGTAATGTATTTTCGCTCAAGATCTGTATATCCATTTAAAAATTATTTTTAGATTTTATTATAAAATGACTACGATAACAGGGGTGGCGACCAAAGCAAAAGGTAATGAGCGTGGTGTGTTCAAAATCTATTTATAATTCAAGTTGGCCCACCCCTTTCCTTGTTTATAATTACGTTGACCACCCCCCAAATCAACCGGCCACCCCCTCTCCTAAATAATGAACGGTCCGCAAGGTTGTCAAGTGATTGTCGTGGGGTGTAAGGTCGTGTCAGATGGTTTTACAGGAAAGGTCTGTCAGATGGCGAAGATGTTGTCAGGTTGTGAGGTGGTTGTCGTGTTGTCGAAGGTCGTGAACGATGGTTCTACAGGGAAGGTGTGTGAGATGGTATAAGGTTGTCAGGTCGTCGGATGGTTAATAATAATAATAGTACATTTTTGTAGCGCTATTTCCTGTAGTTCAATAGCGCTGTACAATTTAGTTACAATAAAGCCCACTTGATTTAGAAATATTATGGTTACATCTAGTGATAATAAATAGAAAAGGGAGTTTGTTCTAAAAATAGTGGCCTACAATATAAATTACATGTTATTTACAATGTCTATTAATATCATTTGCAAATATATACATATATAATAAAATTATTTGGGAAGGTCTGTCAGATGGCGAAGATGTTGATTGATGGCGAAGATGATTGTCAGGTTGTGAGGTGGTTGTCGTGTTAGTAAGGTTGTCAGGTCGTCGGATGGTTGTCATGTTGTGCAAGGTCGTGTATGATGGTTCTACAGGGAAGGTATGTGAGATGGTGTAAGGTTGTCAGGTCGTCGGATGGTTGTCATGTTGTGCAAGGTCGTGTAAGATGGTTCTACAGGGAAGGTATGTGAGATGGTGTAAGGTTGTCAAGTCGTCGGATGGTTGTCATGTTGTGCAAGGTCGTGTAATATGGTTCTACAGGGAAGGTATGTGAGATGGTGTAAGGTTGTCAGGTCGTCGGATGGTTGCATGTTGTGCAAGGTCGTGTACGATGGTTCTACAGGGAAGGTATGTGAGATGGTGTAAGGTTGTCAGGTCGTCGGATGATTGTCATGTTGTGCAAGGTCGTGTATGATGGTTCTACAGGGAAGGTATGTGAGATGGTGTAAGGTTGTCAAGTCGTCGGATGGTTGTCATGTTGTGCAAGGTCGTGTAATATGGTTCTACAGGGAAGGTATGTGAGATGGTGTAAGGTTGTCAGGTCGTCGGATGGTTGCATGTTGTGCAAGGTCGTGTACGATGGTTCTACAGGGAAGGTATGCGAGATGGTGTAAGGTTGTCAAGTCGTCGGATGGTTGCATGTTGTGTAAGGTCGTGTACGATGGTTCTACAGGGAAGGTATGTGAGATGGTGTAAGGTTGTCAAGTCGTCGGATGGTTGTCATGTTGTGCAAGGTCGTGTATGATGGTTCTACAGGGAAGGTATGTGAGATGGTGTAAGGTTGTCAAGTCGTCGGATGGTTGTCATGTTGTGTAAGGTCGTGTAAGATGGTTCTACAGGGAAGGTATGTGAGATGGTGTAAGGTTGTCAAGTCGTCGGATGGTTGTCATGTTGTGCAAGGTCGTGTATGATGGTTCTACAGGGAAGGTATGTGAGATGGTGTAAGGTTGTCAGGTCGTCGGATGGTTGTCATGTTGTGCAAGGTCGTGTATGATGGTTCTACAGGGAAGGTATGTGAGATGGTGTAAGGTTGTCAAGTCGTCGGATGGTTGCATGTTGTGTAAGGTCATGTCAGATGGTCCAACAGGGAAGAGGTCATAAGGTTGTCAGTGTGACAAATTGTTAATTATGCATGCTTTAGTGCTTATATATTCAAATATTCTATACATATATAATTAGATAGATTCAGCCGTATATAAACAACTTGTAAATAGTTTAGTGGTATTATTGAATAAAGAGTTAATAGTCAACATCTTAAACTAAACAGTCGTGAGGTGGTTATCATATCTTTAAATTTCGGGGGTTTTAGAGTTGCAACTAGATTGTATACCTTTAAAAAGATCGTAAAAATCCGTACAACATGGTCGAATTTTTAAGGAATCGTATGACTTGATTTTGCGCAATTTTTTTCTGAATATATAAGTCTAAGCGGCGTTGTACTTGACTAACATTGACTGTATTTCAGGATACCTGACCATCGGCCGTATTTTTTATGTTGAGAATTTGCATGCAATTTTTGAAAACCAGATTATGTGCTGGCTTAAACACAGTTTACAACAAAAGACGACTATCTATGGAAAGTAATAATTTATGTAATAAAATACAAGGAATAGATTTCTATTAATAAAACATGTTTAACCTACAAAACTATAACATTCGTTCATCTTACTACGTTACGTAGGAAACTATATTATCGTTTAAGAAGTTTAGGATCTCTCCAGGGTTCGTACACAATGTTGATTGAAGTACAGTACTGTACGTCTGTATTTTTCAACATAGCCGAAATAGTCTCTGAAAGCTAGTTGGCATTATAATTTGTTTGCGGAACTTTCAAATTAGCACATTAAAAATATATAGGATAAAGCAAGATGTAAACAGAGTGCACAAACCCCCGGATGGATGAAAACGCATCTTGTCTTCCTCAATTTATACCAAAGGTTCTTCGCCTGGCTGCGACATACTTGAAAGAATCAACTCAAATGCGAACTAAGGTTATGTACACAATGTGTCGTTTTCACAAGCGCTTTTTATTGTCCTCTCAGGGAAAGACAATACAAAACGATGATGAGAACGATACCGCATGCACATACTTTAAAACTGGTCATTTGTTAAAACATCCTTGAACGGTTGTCCTTGTTATACTTTATCTTGAAAAGTCTGTTTCTATACTGTGTAAAATTAGGCTTCAGGATCTTGTTTCCTGTGAATAAGAAAGAAATATTTTACGGGTGTGGATAAAAGGCGGACGCGGACGGCGGACGCAGACGACGGATGCGGACGGCGGACGCGAACGGTCGACTATTCTTATATTGTGAGAAAATACAATATTAGAATAGAAAACACAGTCTTCGATCTCTTGCTTGTGGAAATTTAGAAACAAGATAATGTACAACTAAATCAATATTGTTGTATAAAATCTCGAGTGATTATACTGGACCAAACTTGAAAGAAGAATTAATAAGGAGAAACCTTATGCAAACTAATCAAATTATGACCGCGTCCGCCTTTTATTCACACCCATATTTTACATCGCATAATAAACAAAATAATCAGGAGTAATTATCGTAAAATATTAAAAAAAGGTACGCTAAGCGTACATGTATCTGCTCATGGTGATGCCACAGTTTCCCATGAAGGAGTAATATTCAACAATAGGCAATTTCGTAATTACGGGCGCCATTTTGCAAAGGGGGCAAACACAATAAAGCAACAATAGCATGACTCTAGGGACCAGTATTCCCATTGGGACGAGGTGTATATAGTTACTACGGCTGGCAGAGCCAAGCCATAGGTTTAATATGCCCCTGTCTGTTTTTTTTCGTCATCGTCGTCGTCGTGGTTTTTTGGGGATGTCACAAACTTGCACTCCCCCCCGGTCACCCAAGTCATCCTGGTGGTGAAAGTGATAACACATCGGACTAGCAAATCGAGGCGGTGGGTTCAAATCCCATCCAGGGTATAAATATATTTTGCTTTCGAACATTTGAATCTATCATTATCAAAGATGGTAGCACTCTTGTTATGTATATATAGCGTAGGTGCAACGATTTGCATGCTTGTTATATTTATTCCAGTGCATTTTAAAAATATCGAACCTTAAATTCGTAAACGATCATGGTAAAATTGTCGGTATGCCAACATCATATTAATAGAAGTTGATTGTGGTGGGCGGCGGTGGGCGGCGGTGGGCGGCAGTGCCCAGCACTCAAAAGCGCCAGCTATGTGATAAGGAAACTTCTATAGTACATTCTGTTTATGTAAACAACACTATTCATGATTTTTGGTGTAATTTAACAACAAGAGTGCATGCAGTATTGGTTTCCAGTAACTTGGTAAAAAGCAATGCTCATCCAAAGCCAGATTTGTACATGGTAATCCTCCTTACCCATCTTCATCTATTTCTTTTAATTTAGTTCCCTCTTCTGGTGAGCCATCCACATTATCTAAATAAGATAATCAAGATGAGTTAATCATACAAAACAAAAATCTCAGACAAATGAAAATTGCGGGAAGGTGGCTCACTACACTTTTCTAAGAAATGGAAGATTACCGATTTAGATCCGAATTATTCGACAATTGCTATTTGTTGAAAGACAAAGAGAGTCTGACTTGTACAAATTTTTCAAAAAAAAATCCATAACTTCCGTTGCTATGGCAACAATGATGTTTCAATATGGCGGATATTTTCGCTTTAAAGTGATTTAACTCGAAAATAACATCGGTTACCTTTTAGTATATTGAATTTATTTCACAATTTCACAATTTTTTCTGTCATGGCAATTTTTTTCAAAACAGGTAAATGTAATTATTCATTATAACGTATAATATATTGCCATGACGAAATAATAAGCATTTGTTAGAATAATTTCAAGTTAAATCACTTTAAAGCCAAAATAGCCGCCATATTGAAACGCCATTGTTGCCATAACAACGGCAGTTATGGATGTTTATTTGAAAATTTCGAACTCTTTAGTTATGGTTTTATACAAGTCAGACTTTCTTTGTTTTTCAAAAAATAATAATTGTTGAAAATTTCGGATCTAAATCGGAAATCTTCCATTTCCTGAAAAGTGTAGTGAGCCACCTTAAATCAATTTTATGGCGCCTCCCAAGAAAGATATCGTCTGTCTCTTAATGATTACGATCTGGTTGTACAGTAGCAGACATATCTGTCGTTTTACTGTGCGCCAGCGACTGGAATTGACATGGGTGGTGTACCCACCCCCATGATGATCATATACAGCGGGTATATCCCGAAATGAGGTAAAACTAAATCGCTTACACTTTTCACGTCCCTTCCCAGCACAAGCAGCAGCACACATGTGTACAACACCACATTGATTAAAGAAACAACAGAATATATCCACTGCTATAAGTACAAGCAGGATAATAACAATGACAATAGCTGCTATGGCTCCACCACTTAGTCCTTTCTTTCGTGCTACGTTTCCTGGTGGTTCTATAAAGAAAACACTTTTTTAAATATCTGTACAAGATGTTTGTTGGGCGGCAGAACTCGGGGTTGTGAAACAGAAGAAGCAGAAATACAAAAGAAAACTTACAAAAGACGACAAAAGGTAAAACAAAGGATTGCAGTGAAGTGTGCAACATAAACGTCGACATAAGCACAAGCATAAGCACAGCCTCTAAGCATAACCTAAGTCGGAACAAAAAACATTTCAAAAGAAAATTGTTCCCGCTTTGTCTTTTTAAGTCCTAGAGGGAAAGTTTTCTTTTGTATTTCTGCTTATGCTTATCTCACTCGTGTGAAGCAGGCTTAAAGTGCATATGTCACAATTATCATTTTATTCTCAAAAATCGGCCGTGACGAGACAATTCGAATGATATATATCATTCCTTAAACGAATAAATACTTCCAGAGATATTTTGGCTCAAACATGCCAAAAAAAACATGGCCGGGAGAAAAGAGGCTGAGTATGATGAAGTATTTACGGGAACTGGTAAGTTTTAAACAAGTAATTGCATTGTAGCAAAAAATAGATAAAAACTACATACCACCATCGACTACACAGATCTACTAAGCATAGTTATACTTGGTAGAATGATATATATATATATTAAACATATTTTCTTCATATTGTATTTTGTAGTATCTAATGTTAAGCAAGTCAGAACACAAGTTCACAGAGCAATATTACATTTACAATGTATAGTATCATCAGCTGATGAGAGGCCACTAGAATGTGATGGATAGCACAAGGAATGTTACAGATGGCAGAGACAACATTTCATTACTATACATTTAATTGTTACTATATATTTTTCTATACCCACCAGATTCAACAGTTGAACATCCTAGCACGAGGAGTGCTATGGGGCAAGACATTTAATATATATTTATTTGGTTTCTGTGTAGTGTAATGTGGCAGGTCCATAGAGATAGTAGATATCTGTTATTTCTATGGGCAGGTCTCTTGCCACTATTCGGTATCATGTAAAATGCATTGAAACTTGGCCACCCATGATTAAATGAAGTTATAATTCCATGTAACTTTCCACACAGCCACCTTCCTTTTATACAGCCTAATGTATATCTTATGAATATACACTGCATGCATACCTAGGCCTGGCCGTGGCCTAGTTTGGTTTATGGAATGGCTGATTAAACTACTCAGCCAATCCGTGAAGCAAATACCTGACCAAGTGTAGGCCTCGGCTTGCAGTGTAACACTGGTGGCAGCTTTTGTCCAACACTAGTGACTGCTTGAACCAGGGGTTGCACTTATGGCTCATTCTGACATATGAAAATGATTAACACCACCAGAGTTCCTATTCATTAGTCAACCGATTAGCTTGCAATGAGACCAGATGTGCCCTACAGTACGTTAGTATTTTCTTATTCTGTCTAACGCCAGACGATTTTACTCGTCAGTGGTAGCCAGGGTACTGCGAGTTAATGGTTGATTTGAAATGTGGCATCTTTAGTCCTGTTTATTCAACTACATATACCTGGATAAAAATTAAGTATGACTAATTGTATTGTTTAGATGGGCATTTAGCCTTGAGATTAAGGAATAATCTAATGTATACTAAAATGCTAAATACAACTAGTCAAATGAAAAACATAGAATGGATGGTCATAAACATATTTATTTGTTTTTGTGATTAATTTTTTATTAATATGTTTGCCATACTCTTACAACTGAATTATGAAAATGTGTTGAACCATTAATGGAGTATCCCTTGATCAGTAATAAGGAAATTGGTTATATCATTATGTTACAGTCACAAGAGGGTAGGAATAGGGTTGTGATTGGGGTCAAGATAAAGAAATATATTTGTGCGCATAACATAACAATATAACGAGAATAGGGAGCATTAGGGAAGATTACTGATTATCCTTATATGAGGGTCCTGAAGGGGCAAAACGGGAGCTGGGATTCGCCTGCTTTTGGGCTGGGAAAATGAGATTTCCATGCACTGGGACTGGGATTCACCAACAAAAAAACAATAGAAAATGGGATTTGGATTTGAGCAAAACATAGGATGGGACTACGGACTTTGGGCTGGGAAACTGGGATTATTACCCCCTCCCCCACACCCTTCAGGACCCTATTATATCACTACTATACCCTCTAAATATAAACAGTGGCATACAAGTAACAGTGATACAGGTAATAACTAGACAAGTAAATTAACAAGTTAGGTTATGTCTTATGAGTCTGAATTATCTTCATTGGAACCTAATTTCTCTGTTCATCTTTGTGATTATTTCCTACATAAGCATATAAATGATGTCAGTAGTATTATAAATACCATTTATAAGCAATATATTGAACAATATCAAATGTAAGAATCTGTTTGATAATTTACTATACTTTATAGACACTGAGAATGCAAGCACAAGAAGTTTGTTTATAAACATGTTAAGACATGTGGTCAATCTGAAGTCATACATCGTCTCCCATGACTGTTTTTTTATTTTATGCTATATATTCCTTTTATATAGTGGCACATCATGCACAAAATATATTCAAATATTTTAAAAGGATAAAACAATTTAATACAAAACTGTTAATTTCAATTTACTAACTTGTTTCTACATTCCAATCTTTTCGTCTATTACAAACGTTCTCACAAAGCATCCAAGCGTATATCCCTTTATCCTTTTAATTTTCTTCATGTAAATTTGTACTTGAGTAAATTTGCCGAAGTCCAGCACGGGTCCATGACTTCATTTGCAGCCGACATTTTAGACTACACACTGCATTGAGTTCTAGCTCTCCATTATAGAAAATATTTCACCAAATTCTGGGAAAGGTTTTGCGTAAAATCCTGAAGTCGAATTCCACACGAATATGCCAGAAAATCATTCGGCAGTTTTTCGCTTCCAACATGACTATATTTTATATTGTTTTTAATGTAAACAAAACACGACTTCCCGATTGACGTCATCGCGGCTATTCGTACTCAGCCTCTTTTCTCCCGGCCATGTTTTGAAAAAAACCTTTTTTGGCATGCTTGAGCCAAAATATCTCTGGAAGTATTTATCCGTTTAAGGATTGATATATATCATTCGAATTGGCTCGTCACGGCCGATTATTGGAAAAAAAAGGTAATTGTGACATATGTATGCACTTTAAGGTAAATGCTATTCTACGTTTTCACATGACGCCCGTGTATGATAGAGCCTGAAATAACGGTCAAAAATGTTCTGGAAAACGTTCCGGCCAAATGCAATTTGGTTTGTATTGTAACACTGCAATTCCACATTCTTTGCGCTATACTCATGCCCAGTTGTTATTTAACTCTGTCTTTGAAGAAAACTGATTGCTCTGTTTTGTCCAGACAAACCACCCAATTGAGCATTTGGTCGGAAACCGTCTGACCGTTATTTCAGGCTATATACGTGTCTTTGGCCGCCATCTTGGTTGATTCTAAAACTAGTTACACCGTTACTACAATATTTCCTGGTTTCGTTTGAAAACAGTTTATACCGTATAATGGCCTGATATTAGCAGCAATGAAGAATAGTTAGTTTATGTGTGTTTTGAAAATCAACCAATATAGCGTCCATTGCACATAAGTCATAACTAATTCTCAGTTCCGACTTTGGTCTAAAACTGCAGTGAACACATTGTAAAAACAAAGAAATTCCGTAGATTATCTGCTCTATTGAACATCGCCACTTTGAAGTCGTACCGAAATATGAGTATGTGACGTCAACCCGGAACATAGAATACTGGCAGCATTGATTCAGATAGTTTTTATCAAATACATGTAATAACATACAAGATATTACACTTACTTCTCACATCTTCTGTAGGGGTACTTGTCACTGAAGCTTTACCTATTGCATATAGTAAAGTTTGTTCTATTAGTATCGGGGTTATGGAAGTAAACCATTATATTAATAGACGAGCTCATTACATTCAAATTAACCATAAACAACTACTAAATCTAAGGGAGAATTCAAGGAACTTAAGTTACACAGAAATTACCCAAACGAGGCTGCAAGATTGACCAAAACTCCATACACACGTACGTTACCTTCGTTTCCACTTACATAAAATTAAATAGTTCCTGACAAAGCTCAAAAAATTGTCGTAAAGATGAGAAATGTTACACTCACAATAGACCGGATTATTACCAAGGTGCATTCTTGTATAACTGATTGTAAAGCGGTGCAATAAATGATATAATTGTATATTACTCTATTCAACCAATTAGTAATTATTTATGTACGTAATATATCTTAAACACAGCGATGTCATATAGCACTAAGCGCTCGTGGTTAAAACTCAATAAAACAACACTCTTCCTTGTTTGTAAGCCTAATATCAAGCCACATGTTTCATACAAGATATTAAACTTACGTTCTGCTTTTCTGGTAGACGCAGGTGTTGTTGTAGTAGCTGTAAATAATGGTCAAAAGTTTAGTATCCAAAACTGAATAGAAAATTCCCGGTAACGATATTCCCGAAAATATCCAGTAACGATATTCCATAGTAACGATTGGACCTTTGCAGCATCAGAATGGTGGGCATAGGTTGGCAACCTTAATTCGAATCACTTGGATTACATGTAATGTTCCTAAAACTTGTATATATACCTGTATGTTGAGTACAGTATATCATACTTACCTCGTGATGGGATTGCAACATCGAGTTTTTTAGTATGCTCCATGTCTTTCCCTGCCACTCGATAAAACACTTGAAACTCATAAATTTTTCCATAATCTAGGTCCGAAAACTTCAAGTAAATTCGTTTCGTTGAGATTTTCCGCGGCTGGCCAGAAGATCCTTTGATTCTATACGTTATTACATATTCGCCATTACTCTTTGTAGCTTCAGGCCAGTAAATTGTAACTGTATTCTCATTTGTAGTAAAATTATTGATATCTTTCAATGGACCTGAAAGAACAACGAACAAACATATCAGAGAACACACGCAAATACACTCTGATTAATTCAGTCACATTTCACACAACTGTTCAATATGATGCCCAAAATGAACTCTCCTTATCGTATTGTATATTAATGGCATAATTCATCTGCACATAAACAAGAACATCTTTCTTGCCTTTGGCTAACGGACTTCTTAGTTATTTGGATAGAGTTCTGCAAACGGCCTTGTCGAATCTCCCCCAACTGCTTCCAGTTTAGTTTACAATCCCCTCGCATACAGTGATAGATACAAACATATATAGGTGAAAGTATAGGAAGAGTTTGCCTTCGACTCATACTGTATTACTGTATCTGTGCATAGGCCTTATTGATGTCAAGGCGTTGTGAGACGCTCCAACAAATTAAGAAATCAAGTTACTTAACAAAATAGGGACGACGCCTCGACAAAAGAAACAGTCTTGATAATGTATAGTATAGTGCAGCTAAAGCGTCTCGACAAAAAATTCTCTTACTGTCACTAATTATAAAAATACTGTATTGACTGTCTTCTGTAAAATAACTTTTAAAATGATAATAAAGTAACTTCTTTTAAAGATTTTCGTTTCTTCATCTTGTTTTTGAGATATTTCAGTTTGTTTGATACGCAGATGTCCGGAGTTTACCTCACACATCCAAAATAACTTATCAAAGAATGTCTGTAGTTGTTGTGTGTCATCTTGTCAACTTCAAACTTCTCAACTTTTAAAGAATTACACTCGAAAATATATATATAATACATTAACTTTTCGTATAAACCACGATAACTTACATTATATCATTTTAAAAATACTTTAGAATGAAATGATAAAAAAATGAGGTGCATGCAATAAGTATAAATGTACTCTGAACATACATATGGTAGTGGTTGTCTTCTTAGTAGATTCATATCCAATATCCACAACATCAGTCTTCTGTTTAACTGCCAGTTCATATTCAGTATTTTCCTCCAGGTCAGTAAATGTTGCTTGAGATGTATTGCTCGAAACTAACGTTGTTCTTTCCGGCTTTTGATCTGCAGATCGTGTAACCGTCACTTGGTATGACTTTACTTCGATATAACCCTGGGTATCATGATTCCACGAGAAACTCACACTATTGCATGTTGGCTTGACGTTGTTGATCTCTGGTTTGTCCAGTGGAACTGTAATTTATTTCATATGCAAGTGATAAATAGGAATCAGGAGTAAAAATAACCACACTAGCATAGTAGAAACGTAAAAATTGTTTTGTATTTCATATTTTGATTAAAACCCTTTTGAATTGGAACCTGGTCAAACATATGCTTCAATCCAGTTGTTAGGGATAAAACATGGTAAGATGTTAGAACTGATAAAAATCGTTAATTGGGAGAATAAGATATTATTTCATGACTCGTGTTATCATGAGTATAAGAATATGTAGTTAAAATGTGAAAACTTTAAAATTAGCGTGTTGAAGTTTTGAGACTTACATGTTGTATGCAAGAATACTTACCACTTAATGTGATATCTTTTTGTATACTGTTTAGTTTACTTGAAGCAGCACATGTGTATACCCCAAGATCGTCTGCATTTGTTTTGTTGATGTGATATATCAGAGAAGATGAAACAGAAGTGTTAGTAGCATATGCTTGTAGATCTTTACTTTCATGAGCCAATTTCATCTCTGGTATTGGAATACCAGTCGCATTGCAGACAATTGCAGCAGGATGATTCAAGCGTACATGGATCGTCTCCTTAACATTTTGGAACTCTGGTGAATCTAAGAAATAGCAGGAAATTCTTGTTTAACTGGACTGATTTGACTTAACACGAGAACCAAGGCCGAATCATATGACACGGGAGTGCATGCAGTGTTGTTAGGGGGTGCATAAGTGCAGGACAATGGGCAGATACTATATAGCTTTTAAATTTTCTAAACATCGAACTACTTGCCGAGTGAATGTTCTTATACATAATGGATCGAAGCTAAGTTAATTTGTATTTAGCAATTGTATCAGTGTTTCCCCTAGGTTCAGGTTTATGACATCCAGCCTTGTTACAAGTTTGTATTAATGTTTTCACCTAACGCATCAATATTGTCATGTAGGCTTGTCTCACTAGTCATTAGTTATATTTATTCCATCTTCTCTTATATTACGTAGCTGGTTCAGGAGGCATATGAACTGAAAGTAATGAGAGAGGTATACTTACAAACAACGTTGACTTGTATCGACTGACTACGTTGGATTATGTTCCCCATAGAGTCCACAGCATTATTCATTGCTGAACATTCGTAAATACCACCCTGATCTGTCTGGATATTTGTTAATTTCAATACACTTTTACCAGGAGATTTCATCTAAACACATATAAATCGGTTGGCATCTGTGTGCGCGGGTTAAATTTTTACATACTGTTTCAACTTATATTTTGATTGGTTATTTTCTTTTCACGTGACTGCCTTTGTAGTTTTATTATAGAAGCAGGATGTCTATATGTGTACTGTACTCTTCCTACGAACTCCCCTAACGAAGGCCTTCCGTCGTTTATGTTTTTAATCCTTTTCAGACTCACGCAAAACCACTACTTCTTGTACAAAAACGCAGGTTCAGACACATATGGCGGGATGCACAGCTATTTATGTACTCAATGTGCAGTAAACTACGATAGAGGAACTTTGCCAGACAATAACATTCGCAATTGGTAAAGGATCAAACGAGTTCTACTCCACCGAGTTGATTCGATAAGGCCAAATAAAAAATATGTGGGTTTCCGGTTTCCCGACCCTATCTTGCTTGTGGACGCCGAAATGCCGAACCTAAACTTTTTATTGAATACATTTATAATGCTGATAAGTGTTTCCACTTTAAAGAAAATGTAGTTGGCCGGAAGAAGGAAATTTGAAAAATCTGACAATAATCTGACAGGAAATTTCGAAGTTTTGATGCAATGCCACAGTTCGGTGAGATCCGTAATAAGAAACTTGAATATTGGCGGAAATGTGACACCATTGATATTATTTAAACATATTTTCATTAAATTTAAACCAATTCAATTTTAGGACAGAGATTTGCATCAACAAGAGTGGTAATATATTGGCATCACCCACTCCTGCGACTAGGCACCAGCCCACTGCCCAGTTCTCAGAGTATGAAGGTACTGTAGACGTAGGACTAAAGTGAACGTTATGTTGACAATACGCTGCTGGATTTTGTGAAACATGATTATATTTTCTGATGTTTAACATATAAACAATGTACGTACTTGCTGACTTCCGGGTAGAACATTGCCATCCTTAGACCATTCAACCGTCGGTGCTGGACTTCCGGTTGCGTTACAGTTCACACTTAACGACTTCCCTTTTTCAACTTCTTCTTGATTCGAAAGTGGTGCTATTGCAGGTGGAACTGAAAAGAAATTGTTACGAATAACTATTACGATAGAAATTATTCTAAAATTATTTATAATGATTTACAATATTCGTTAACGGCCTGCGGATGATACGGCTTTGCGCATCGAAAACCTTGTCAAGGCTTGCCCGTAAGCTAATTCATACTGTAGCCGTATTAATACAATTGGAATGTTTCTTTTAGGCGCATTTACAGTGTATAGTGTTTATTTCGTAATGGCGCCTATATGATTTTTATAACGTGACAACTTTTCCACTAACGTCATATAGGTGCCACCATTTGGGAACCATGTCCTTGTTTTAACTCTCTTAGGCTTAAGGCCATTTTCCATTACGGTCGTTTTGCCCGCGCGGGCGAAGCGACCGATTCGAATCACGTGAATAATTAGTCGCGCGGGCACGCCAAGAAAGTTGAATGTAGTTCAACTTTCAGGCGTATCCGCGAGGTGTAAAGCGGACAAAAAATCTCATGCTAGACACCTACAGCGAAAGTTGAAACATGGTCGCTCCGCCCGCGCGGGCAAAGCGGCTGTAATGGAAAATTGCCTTTAGTTCACACGGGATCGGATAAATTTAGCCTGCGTGCCGACCCTCGTTGAAGGAAAAAACGAGGGCCGGCCACGCAGGCTAGGATGAATTCTGTTACCCGTACTCAAACTTGCAAGATTTCGCCTTTTGAGTTCACACAGGAAGCATGAAACCGGACAAATTTGAGCACAGCTAACCTGGGCGCTTATATAGGGCGGTGCGACGGGAGCGTGCGCGCGGATCGATGTGTGATGCGGAAGTAGCCTGGGGCGAGAACGTTTTTGGTGAAAATTGAAGAAAAAGAGGATTTTGACATGTCTAGTTCATGTGCCTATATTTCTAAACCTTTTTGGTGTGAATACAATCTGATTGAATGTACACGTATAATATCACTCAGAGTACGGAATACGCTTGGGTTTAGCAAAAATTCCTCTGTCAGAAAGAATATATTAACGATAATAGGTGTGCCTTTGATCACTTCGATGGTGACTAAATTTCAAATGAGAATATCTTTTGTCAATTTGCAGCCCCCCCCCCTCTTACAAACTCAGGCGTGTTGAAGTTTCCTATCTCAAGTCAGGGATGGATCCAGCTTGATTTGATAGGGGGTGCTAAGTGGGCTTTGGTCATGAAGCAGGGGGGTGGTCGGCAACCGAGGAAGGATGAATCACACTGAGGACCCCCTACAGGGTCAAGGGGGTTATCTTGTCAGAAAAATGTTCAAAAATAAGATTGCCTAGATGGTCAAAAAGGCTCATCAATGGCCCGTTGTTATATTTTTGTTTGATAAATGCCCTGTCAAATCCAAAATTTGGATTTGATATAGGAATTGGCACCCCTTCTGCACCCTCCCTTCTGCACCCCCCTTGGCCAAGGCTAGGACGGGTGCGCACCCCCCTGCACCCCCCCCCCCCCCAATAAATCCATCCCTGTCTCAAGTTTACAGTATATATTAAAATAATCGTTAAAATCGGAGTTGATTCTTAGAAGATATCATGGCTGAAATTTGACCCTTTTTAAAGCCTCTTTTCAGGACGTTTAACCAGCAATTGTTTTTCACAAAATAACAAAGAGGTTATAATTTGACTAGCCCGTGATTCTTTTAAAACTGATCAATGTGTGGCTTAAGTTTTACGACTGTTGAAACAGGATTAATGTATTTACCGCACCGAACCTCTTTGTAGCTCAATTTACTAAAATTCCAATTTTTGCAAATATGCAGAGCGCATTGTTGGTTAAAACTTTGCCCCCGCCGTAAATTTGGGAGAGATAGGCGAAAAGTACTTTTCATAAATTTTTCTTAATTAAATATAACATTTTGAGGTTGATTCTTTCGCGCTATCCTTTTTGCAATCTGGGATACGCTGTGGAAGCTAAATGTTTCTTATATCGAACGCTAACAAAGGCCAATAGTTATGCATGCTATTTTTCAAACTAAACACATGTTTTTGACAACAAAATCTCAGCCCTTTGCTGTAAATGCCATAGGCAAGTCATTAAAAATTTTGATATATCAGTTTGGCTAAGTTTATCGAAAAACACAACCTATATCTGCTGTACATTGTGTTCTCAGACTGATGTGGTCTACTGGAAAATATTTCGCATTTAAAACAGTCGTTTTCAGCCCCGATATGTCCTAAGAATAGACTTCGATTTGAAACAAACTTTATAAAATATAAGCATGAGATTTTAAGGAAACAAGACGCTCTAAAGGTAAAACAGACCTAGAATCGCGCAAAACTAAATAATATTGCTTAGTACTTTCGTAGTCTTGACCCATTACAGAATCCCTTATAGGAAATCGCCAAACCGAATATTCAAGGAATTTGTAAGGAATTTTGTTTTAAGATTTTTGATCCAACGCTTGGAAATTAGTAAAGAAAATATCAAGATGTAAAAATCAGCCAATTTAGATAAGATTTCTTTGAAATGATTTATAAGATTTCTTTGAAAAGATTTAATAATTCAGGCTGTTCAAAAATAGAAAAATATCTTTTTCACAAACAATTTCTAAGGAATTTTACGAAAACTATAAGGAATATTACTAAAAATCTAAGGCATTCTAGAAGCAGGAAGTGAGAGACTTCGATGATTTTTACTTTTATATACACTTCGCCAAAAACTGTCAAAAAATGAAAATATGTTTTGCTTGGATTTTTGCGCGAAAACATGCTCGTCCCAGGCCACTGCCGCATCGAAATCTCTGGCGTTGCACCGCCCTATATATAAGCGCCCTGCAGCTAACCGTGTGAATTCCCGTGTGAGCTTGCGTACGGTTCCGAATTCGTCCGGTCTCACGTGAACGTAATCATACAATCCTAGTGTACGCTTTACGTAGAACATAACCATTTATAAGCGTTTGACTCAGGCCTGTTCCGCAACGTACTTGTGACGCTTTGAAATGTTTACATGCCAAAGAAGAAGTAAAAATATGTATTTCGCCGCGGTAAACTGAGCCTGGACGATATTCGAAATCCTCGTGAAACCTTAATTATTCATATTCTTCAATGCGTGAACATACCGTGAACAAACAACAGGCTTGAAGTCAGCTCCTTGCTACCAGCAATATTTGTAGCAACACATGTATAATCACCAGCATCACTTGGCTTGATATCCGTGATTAGCAGTCCAGAAGCAGATATGGTAAATCTTCCACCATTAGCAATAGCATCTGAACCTTTTTTCCAAGTGATATCCGGTGTAGGCACACCAGTTGCAGAGCACTCGAAACTTATGTTGCCGCCAATGGTTCGATTTTCTCGAATGGAGGTTCCGTTGATACTTGGAGCAACTACATCATTTAAAAACAATTACGATTAATAATAAAATGAAGTGAGGGAGCTAACACAAACTAACACTGCATGCAAGTGGGACAAGCTTTCTCTTGTGAGAAGGAAAAGTAAACTTTGCTTTATGACAATGTTTCTCAAAAGTCCCACTTTTTCGCTGGACAATATTTTTAGAACGCCTGCACAAACTGGTATTTTTTCCCATACATGAGTCCTGGTGCAAAATTTGGACACATGACCTTAACTCATCGCCTTCAGCTCAGGTTTGTAAATCATACAGATGGACCGCTCATGCTTATCTACTCCTTAAAAAGTCCAATGCCATGCATTTCTCCCGAATAACATGTAAGCTGAAACTTTGCACTTTCATCGAAGTGCTTGTTTCATTTCTGGCGTCCATAATGCATTCAGTTTAGAATACGTCATCAATGTAAACACCTCACAAACCATTCATATTTGCAGGGTAAATACAGTATAGTCGAAAGCTTAATAGCAAAGCCATTTATACTTTAATTGAACAATAGGTGTCAACAAGGTTATGTTTTATATTTTTCGACTATACATTTTTAAATAGTGCATATAGGCGTCTCAAAATTCGCCTCCTGTACTGTATAATTACAAACCCAAACACAGGCATTTGGGTTCTAGCTCGAGCGGCAGCGATAGATCGTGCCTAATTTGTCCACATAATAAATACTGTAGTAAATAAAAAATTAGAGAAACATATAATCTTCATTAGAGAGTACTACTAACCAAGTATCGTCACGTCTATATCACCAGAATCTGCATTATATATACCCGTCGTTCCTGTTGCATCATAAATGCCATTATCTCCGCTTTCAACGTTAGATATGAGTAAAGTTCCATTGAAATCTATACTATAGCGACCTGTGATATTCAATTTTATACCGTCCTTTGCCCAGACGAAATCAGGATGTGGATAGCCACGTATATCGATTAAGATAGCTCCTGGCTGGTCTTTAATCAAAGTTTGTTGTTTTTCCGTTGGCGTAATAACAGAAGCTAAAAAGTCACATGTAATGCAAAAGATTAAGTAATATCCATGCAATACATACATGCAATGCGTGAACAAATTTCCTCAATTCTGATTGGCAGAGAGCAGGGCCACAGAGAGGGGGCCAGGGGGGGCAACTTGCCCCGGGCGAATTCTGTCGGCGGCCCTGGCAGAGAGCAGCGCAACCATGTATATTTAAATACAATACAAAAAATGCAATTCGGCACGTTTACATGCATTCACACGATTATATTCTATACATATTTTAATAAATGAACTCGCGCAATTTAGTTGCAAAGCCCACTCGTGCATGTCTTTTTCCAAATTGCAATCAAAATCATGCATGCTACTACCTGTACAAATAGTATTTTAATACTTGCCCAGGCTTACTTAAGTTCTCTAACTATTTGCAGTAAGTAAATTTCTCGATATTTTTCAAGTGTGAAAATGATCGTGTTAGCCTTTTGATTCGCTGGTGTACTGTTTTCGCTCTCAAATTGTAAACGTGGAGTGATAGCGTTTTTGTTTGTTGTTGAATTTACGCTAATAAAGCAACGATATTATCATCAAGAAAACACACGAGGTGAAAATACTAAAGAACAACCTCTTTGTTTGGAATTCTAGCACGAAAATGAAGAAATATACGGTATGAAATCTGTTTTGAGGCTATAATTGTACAGGGTGTCCCAAAAAAATGCCGCCCCGTCATATTTTGTGGTATTGCTTCGTTAGCCTAAATTGAAGATACAATTTTTTGCACTTGATTGAATAACAAACATATCATGTCAATACATTGATATTTGACTGATCAAAATAGCTGACCATTTGCCTTCTAGAATCACTTAAGGTGGCGACACCAAAATTGCGACTTGTCCAAATTATGGAAATTAGGTTAAACATATTTCAAAACTTTTAGAAAGGATTATTAAAGGAAATGGCTACCTACGTAATCTAAAACTCGTGATTTTTTGTCGCTAACATCGAGAATTGATTAATTGTAAAAATTAATGAAGAATAAGGCAGAAGCTGGAGCAAGGAAAGGAACATGCACTGAATTTGTTGTTTCAGGACAAAATGAATGGAAAACAGCAAATTCTAGGCATTTTCCCCACCTTACCATGGCTTTCACCTCCTTTTTACTCATTTTTATATGAAACAGAATCTTGATAGTAGGGATCACAAATAATCAGTTTTAAAGATGATAGGTACAGTAGGTATTATTTTAAAAATCCTTCTAAAAATATTGAAATATAAACTTTTAACGTAATTTCCATAATTTGGACGGGATGCGACACCATCGCCACCTTAAGTGATTCTGGAAAGCAAACGTTTGGTTATTTTGATCAGTCAAATATCAATATATTGGCATGATGTGATAGTTATTCCAGCCAATATAAAAACCTGAAACTTCCATTAAACCTAACATAGTAATTCTACAAAATGTAGTGGGGGGCATTTTTTTGGGACACCCTGTACTTCGCTTCCAACACGTTCGTTGTGAGCCTGACAGTGTCGAATATTTATCTCCATACTCATATAATATACAAATGACTTCATGATTGGTTTGCTTGTACGATGTTTAATATTTAGAGCTCGTTGTGAAGAATTGCTAAAATCATTCGTTTGCTGCGCTCACTGTACGTTTAATGCGATCCTTCACAACTCGTAAATAGAATCGTACACACTTACCAGCATGAAATAATCTATATTTCTCACGTGAGACTTCCATGCTTGTACTTGTAACGAGAATTTGAATGTTTCAATTAGCTAAAACTATTTAACCGTGATTGGCTAATCAGAGTAAAACATTTCCAATTCTATTATGCTATTGACAAACATGAAAGTTTCTCGTGAGTAAAGACCATGTTTTTATCTGCGACTTACGTGAAAAACTTAATGTAACATAATCAGTTTTTCCTTCCTTCGAAGAGCACGTCCATACTCCAGCCATAAATACATTCATAGAAAGTATTTTCAGATCATGTTCATTACCATTCTTCGTATACTCAAGGTTAGACTCATTTTTTATTGAAGATGTATACAACGTATGGGACCATTTATCAAATGTATCAGGTGCAGTTACTGTACATTTTAAAGTAACGCCTTGATTGTTACCAACAGGTATCGACGTTTTTGAGAGTCTAACCACCACATCGCAAGCTGAAAAATAGAAATAGTTCAAAATATTAAGGGGGGAGATTTGTTATCAACACAAACAACTCGCTTGACAATACCATTGGAATATTGGAGGGAGTCCTAGCACAGGTAAAGTTGGTACTACAGGTAGGTACCATTTTTATCCGTGCTATGCCAAAAACTGAGCGTAGTGTAAACGGGTCTTGAGAAAACAAATATACAGAGAGAAAGTAGTAACAAAAGGTGTTATTATTACGCCTGCATACTTCCACTGGACTGCCCCATGCAGAAAAAAACACTTTATTTAAGGTCCTATGTTGGACCAACAACAATGTTAGATGATAATTTTGAACAAAGTCAAACTGATCTAACATCTTCCAACATCAGCCAACATTACCAAACATAATGTTCAAACAGACCCAACAATGTATGCTGATGTTGTAGCAACATGTTGGCCTGGTTTCAACGCCTGGGCCCTAAGAAAACACATCAAATCAATGGAGAAAGAGAGACATGGTTTCTTATGCAATAGAAATTCAAGAAGTTGATTAACTTGTTGGCAAAAAGTCTTATTGTAGCACCATTTGAATCACTATTTGGTCTTTTCAGTTTCAAAAGCCTAAGGGCGATGTTACAAATTTGATTGGTTCGGTAACGCGTTGCATTACGAATCGTCCTTCAGAATTGTCCTGTATAATAATATCAACGTAAATATAGAGAGAAAAATTTTAAAACATAAACCTCAGATGTTATATTGTTCTCTCTCGAAAAAACATGCCGTCTCACTTCGCAATATATTCATGAGAACAACAACGAACTTAATGTAGTCCACAATATAGCATCTCTCAGAACAGAGTGCATGGTGGATACCTCTCTTATGAAGTTGAGTGAACCTTTACATAAACAATTGTAATTGATGCAAATTATTTCCAACCAAACCGTATATGGTTTCGTTATGGAGACTGTCACACTAACAGACTTCCACATTGAAGTGGACAGTTTCAACATGCTAGCATCGACTTTGCTGGGCCACTCTACTCGCGCAACATCGCCGGCGGTGCATTTGGGGGTAATTAAATCACAAACTGTGGAAGAATTCCAACAGAGACAACTGCTCATCAAAAGACAGACATGAATACAGATAATTATATCAGATACGTACAGTAGCTGTATGAGTTTTTACATCACAGTCGATAACGAGTTGTTGACTTGAAAGTATATTGAAATAAAGGTAGAAGGTTTAGGTGGTGGATATTTCGAGTGAAATAATATATACAATATTTTTAGACCTGAACGGGAACGGCTGCGAAAAATACAACTCTAAGTCCTCCGACAGGAATCGAACCTGCGGCCCTACGATTCCGGTGCAGCGCTCTGACCACTGAGCTACAGAGTCCAGTTGCCAAGCGTTAACCGCAAGTTCATGTATATATATATATAGATGCGGGTACTGCGGGTTGTGATAAGGTAAACTACAACCATAGTAGTTTACCCACCACCTAAACCTTCTACCTTAATATCAATCGAGTGAGATGCAGAAAAAAAAACATCTTGTAGTTTACCTTATCACAACCCGCAGTACCCGCATCTATATATACATGAACTTGCGGTTAACGCTTGGCAATTGGACTACTACTCATTTTGAAAACATTTGGAATATAAAATCTTGGGAACTTACATTTTTATTTCTTCCACTGCCCGCCCAAAAATAGTTAGTAAATGATTATTCATTATTAAACTTAGGTATCCATGCATTTTTAGTAACAGTATCTGTAGGGGTCTGTGGCATGTTTTACCAGGAAAATTGCATTGGGGGTGTGCGGCATTTTACAGAGCTACTGTATACATCTCAGAGACTGAAATAACGGTTAACATTTTCCAACTAAAGTACCGTTTTTCTGACCATATGGTGCCATGGTGGTAAGTGTTGTCTGGAAAAAAACAGCTGATAGGCTGACCCAGTTAACCAAAGGGTGGGTCTGAGCCTTTTGCAAAGAACCAGCATTTCAGGTTTTGGTGGAAGGCTGTGGAGAATGTTATTGATGACTCATGGGAATCTGGGCTGAAATGCCATTTCATTTTAAAGCTCTGAAATGCCATTTCCAGCCATTTCAGAGATAAAAGATACTGTACAACTATGTCAGTAAGATGTACTCTTTCTCATATTAAATCACTACATTTTAAGGTTGTCTGACTAACAGACACGTTTCTCAATATTTATTTTCATACTTTCATCTCCTTAGGTTGAAATATAAAGTGTAAAACGTGAAAAATATTTAGTTAATGTAATGTATACTTGTACAAAACAAACTGTTCAGATATATAATGTAAATATACTATAAATGTGTATAACAGACAAAGCTAGTTAGTACTGCGGAAAGTTTAATCTGAGTCATCTTCATCCATCTCTTCCTCGCTTTCTTCTTCATCACTATCGATGTCCGATTGCAGATCAACTGATCAACAATCCAACTATCCAAGATTCAGCATTCTTAACTGAAGTATCTGACTGACATATCGGACGACTCTAGGGCAATAAAAGTCAACTTGCCGGTCACTTATTATAGCCAATTGTTGTCAAATTAAGTTTACTTCGACTATTTAATCTATTTCTTCACACAAAATAAGTATAAAAACACGTGTTCAAAAATTTAAAAACATTCGTGTCATCGTGAGTTATTTATTTATCCAGTAATTACGGCGAAATGCAATGGAGACACGGCAAATTTGCTACAAAATGCTCTCAAGCACCGGCTAAATCTGAAACGCTGAAGAACCCCATTTAATTTTCGGCCTTCATGTTTTTTAATTTACTATGAATAATTTAGTCTTATTTACTGCTTGAGGGAATTACCAAAGGGAGGCCAAGAGTCAAAATAAAATCAAAAAAAGGTCTGACCAAATTTTAAATATTTCCAATCAAAATTACTTCATTTTGGTTTAGAATTTTTCCAGACAATTTTTTACTGTTACTTCTGGCTCTGCATCTATTGTGTATGAGCACAGATCATGCATGTAACTACTCTACTTATTAAAATTACTAAACAACCCCAGACCTGCCAACCCATGAGTGGCAGAAATCATGAGTTGCAGTTTTGGGCCCCACTTCTGGCTAAAGCCCCGTTTACACTACGTACGATTATTGGCACGGCACGGATAAAAATGGTACCCGTACCATTTTTATCCGTGCTGAGACTACCTAAATAGGTAGTCTCAGCACGGGTAAAAGTGGCACGGGTAACATTTTTATCCGTGCCGTGCCAAATATTGAGCGTAGTAGTGTAAACGGGCCTTAAGTCTTTGTTTAACTAGCTGAAGGTGATGAGCACTAAAATGTCTTTTCATATTAATGGTAAGTGTAGTCTACTAAATACAAATGATGGTAAATTGTGCGTTTAATTGCACTCATATGTTTTAATTGCTCAAATATATTCTTTATTGTTCAGTTTCTAAACTGCCAGACCTATTTAAGGTGTTCGATTGGTTTCCTAATGGGAAACCCCATAAATACTTCATATTTTGTCTTGTACTGTATTAAAAGTAAAACAGATCACATGTAATGTGATATAGCCCTTGTAGTAATGATCCAGTGGAATTCTGCCATATGAGGATTTAAACATACTTCTGCTATAATTAATACTGAAATTAGTGCTTGGAATACTCCCTGAGAAATGTATCTTGTAAAATGTTAAAGTGAAATTGAAATGCAAAAAAAGCGCAACGGAGACTACAAGTCTCCAGAATTTCCATGACTAGGGACTATGGTTAGATGGTACTGCTTGGTCAAAAGAAACCCTACTATCCTGTATCGTTTGTTTAGTATATGAAGACTATTTAGAACATGTTGAGACAAAACATCTTTGATATGAGACTAATTATTTATAATTACTTCAAACTATGCCTTTGAGCGCCGTTTCATATTTTTAGCAGAACGCCATGCAAATTGCGAGGTAACCAGATATTATCTCAAATTTAATTACTAAATTTATAAACTATTGCCTTTGGTTAGTTATAAAACCTGTAAATAAACTAAAAGCAACTTTATATATAGCGGATATTTTGAACGTCGGATGTTTTGAAAATGTATACAAGTATATAAAATATTTACCGCGAGGCATCATGCTGACTGCTGAGGGCATATTATAAAACATGCAATACAACTGCACTTAGCTCAAGTTTGAATATTTTAATGTCCCAATGAACAATAAAGCTATAAAAATAGCCACACACGCGACTTTAACTGTGGCAATAAAATATACAAAAAGCTATGTAAGATAATATTTCATTCATATAAAATAGAAAGAATCTCGAACAAAAATTTACTAAAAAAACAAAGCATGAACAAGAATTTGGTCTATTATATATAGCGTGAGTTTCAATACAAAATAATTGCACAGCTTCCGTATGTCTAGCAACGCTTCAACGCCAAATAGTTACCTTTAGTATAGAACGATACTTCGTTAAAAAGTCGTGTAATCTACTACGTTTAATCGTTTAGTTATAGACACTAATAAGTATATAAGATTATAGCTGCCGCCCTTCTATGCCCAGTGTCTCGAACTCTCCAGGTATGCACAGTACATATTTCTTGTCGTGATATCATATAAACTCGTATTGTCTTGCGAATAAAAGGCACGGGAGATTTAATGTAATTTATTCGATACCTTATTTTGATCAAAACATAGTACGTGTGTGAAAGCCAAGAGTAAATTTACTGATCATTTTGAGGTTTGTCACGACAGATTTCGGCGGCAAAAAGCAGCATGATTTGTTAAACATACTTTTATATATAATTAACAATACGGCCATACCTGCGTAAGATATCAACATGAACAAAAGCTGAAGCAATATCATTAATCTATTCATTGTAAAAGCCTTTCCCAGTTCAATGGTTTCTCGAGACGATCCAAAGCTTAAGATGTTCGCACAGAAGATCAGACAATCGCCCTAAGTATTTTGTAATCGGACGCCTTTCCCTTCGAGAAATATCATAACATCTGCCAGAACCTTCAACTTTTTGCGGTTGACGTTTCACAGGAGCGCAGGCGCAGTTGTCTTTGTTATCGCTGCTTGTGATCAACCATACAGCAAGTGGCAACAATGAATTTTAATTACTTATAATTATAATATACTTCTGACATCTTTAATAATTCATAGATATAAATAGGTCTACACTTATAATATTTTAATATGAACTTTGTGTCAATACATAACAATATATTATGTATGTTATCATAACATACATAATATATAGCCTAATAGCCAAGGCAAAATATTTTAATTCGCGCTACATTATTGTACATGGTCAAATCTGATGCTGTGTGATGAAAAATGCCCCCAAAAGCTGTGTGGCGAAACTCGGAAACGGAGTTATTTATCTCACTAAAATGGAGTCGGAATGTCCTATCATAGTGATGTCACATGCCGGAAGATTTCCCACACCCAATTTTCCGGCTCCAAAGTAGGGTACTGCGGTATATAGCATCTCGTGCATTACCTCGAGGATTTTCCACTAACAAGTAAAAGATTACACTTCCAAAGGGAAGTCCCATCATATTTAACTTGAAGGTTTAATTAGGCAGAAAATTTGTCTGATAATACTTTCATTATAGCCGTTAGCCATGTATGCATGAAACACACGAGTGCATATATAGTCATACGTTTCATGTCGACACTTTTACTAAGTAACGTGAAATCCAGATTCTCCATCCATTATACTGGAAAAAAAATAAGGTACAGATAACATGATACAGCGTAACAGGATATTTTAATTGTTTCGAGAGTCACGACAGTTCCTTAGACTTAGTTTTAAATTATGAACCATTTAAAGGGTATTTTCGTGAACCGTGAATTGCCAATATTTGTTCCCGTGGCCGTGAAATGTGAAATGAGGGATTCTTGTGTCGTGAAACGTGAGTATAACCCCAGCCGTGAGCCGTCATTGCCGATAATTTTTGTCCGTGAAACTGAAAGTGAGTTGTTTCCATGTTGAGTTTTTATTAGTGAAATTAGTTTCGAAAACGTAAAAATAATGTAACGGGTTAAGAAAGGCTTTACATATTCAATGTAGAAAATAAAACTTACACAGTTGAAAACGTATTTTTCAATTTTCGTGAAATGGCTAATTTTTTACATGCATGTGAAACGTGAATGGCTGTTTTTCTTCACGTGAAACGTGATCGAATCCCCTCCCTCCCCCCCCCCCCCCTTGACCACCCTCATTGAATAATTAATACAACGATCCTGCACATGTTATGTCCCTTGCAATATAATTATGCAGGGAGATATTCATCCTGGGACTCTGCGGTGTTTTACCGCACGTTGCTTAAATACAGTGTGCGATTCTCGTGCGTTACCGCCAGGGATCTACTGTATATTCACGCAGCTTCTCGAGACTTTGCTCACCGACGGAATGAAGTAAAACAAATCCTTCGATTAGCTCCACTATACCGACTCTTTGACAGTCTTTCAAATTTACTCCGGAAAAAATATACGTACGCAATGATCTATTTCTCTAACAGAACAATAGGACGCAAACGCCCATGTTGCAATCCCATCATACAACTCGGGATGAGCGACTGGGTGGTTTTAATTTCTGTGCAGCCACAGGTGTCATACACGTGTTTCGCTGACAGGATCTAAAGTGTAATAAAATATACATATGAAAAAAGTTTCCAAAACTATTTGTTGAAGGCGCGCGATGTAATTATGATTGGTAATGATGATGTCACAGGAAATTTAATTGGTTCGGCAACGGGTTGCGTTACTTAATCGTCGTTGAAAATTGCTCAGTGTGATATAACCTTAAAGCCAGATGTTCGTAAATTGCTTTTGTCCTATCGTGGTTATACTGGTTAGAAATCCCCTGTGACTGTATATCAGGCAAACTGTCAGATTATACCTCAAAAGTTCAATAAAGCTACTGTATACCTTAACGTTTTACTGTTATTTAAAATCTCTAATAAATTATTTACCAAAAAGATTAGTTAAGAGTCTTTAGCCTTCAGGGCTAGGACAGGTTAAATCACAACCCTTATTACACGATTCGTTGACACTAGCTGCAAATGACTTTAATTTACGATGCAAACATGCTCATTGACATAAAGTTTAATGATTTACATTTTGTGTGGAGAAAACTCAAAGCACTCATATTGCACACATACAGGGTGTCCCAAAAAAATGCCTCCAATATATTTTGTAGAATTACTACGCTAGCTTTAATGGAAGTTTCAGATTGTTATATTAGATGGAATAACTATCACATCATGCCAATACATTGATATTTGAATGATCAAAATAACCAACCGTTTGCCTTCTAGAATCACTTAAGGTGGCGATACCAATTTTGCATCCCGTCCAAATTATGGAAATTTGGTTCAAGGTATTGCTGCAATATATATTGAAGGATTTCTAAAGATACTACCTACGTGCTACGTGTCATCTCTACTGACTAATTATTTGTGGTCCCTATCATCAAGATTTTGTTTCATGTAAAAATTACTAAAATGGAGGCAAAAGCCCTGGCAAGGTGAGGAAAATGCCCACAATTTGCTGTTTTCCATCCAATTTGTCCCAAAACAGCACATTTTGTGCATTTTCCTTCCCTTATTCGGGCTTCTACCTCGTTCCTCATTAATTTCTATAGGAAATGAATTCTCATCGATGTTGGCGAGTGGATATGTAGCCATTTGCTTTAAAAATCCTTTCTTAAAATTCCGAAATATGTTTAACCTAATCTCCATAATTTGGACAAGTCGTAATATGGGTATCGCCACCTTAAGTGATTCTAGAAGGCAAATGGTTAGATATTATGATCAGTCAAATACCAATTGATTAACATGATATGTTTGTTATTCAACCCAGTGCAAAAATTAGAATCTTTGATTAAAGGTAACGAAGTAACACTACAAAATATGATGGAAGGCATTTTTTGGGACACCCTGTATGTAGCCTGTTCGCTGGATCTTTGCATGGTTAAAATCTATACGTCTTTTCCTAAGGATTCCAATCCAGCGCTTGCATTGCTGTTGAGTTTAGATTGTCTTTGTCGCGTAGGTGTGTCCGATTCAGGGCCACTTTCTCTTCTCTATTGGTTGTCATTTAGTTCTGGATCACAAGACTTTTTTTAATATGCATATATTTTTGTTGGAGATGGCAGAGACATTTGCTTAGGAATATCGGCAGTTTCTTTATGTTGGTGAAAACAATACACCATAGTTTCGGCGATCCATATACCGTGGCAAAGCCAAAGGGTTGAATTTGCCTGATCAGGTTCTGATAGATATGATTCTCAACTCAATACCTGTCGTAAAAATGACAAAATAATAGTTGCTGGGCTTTGTAAATGTTTGCACTTACATCTCTACCTTACTTGTGCCACCACTCCATGCGATGACATTTTCCATATAGACAAACATGTCCACATGTCTTTCCATCAGAATGGTGTTATGCTTCTGGTCGGCGGGGGAAACTCCAGTGGTGGAATGTGGTGTCGCACGGTAGTTGTGCGAAGAAAAAGAAACAGTTTTTGTTTCCAATCAGGCTTAACTTAACAGGTTGTCAATGTGGTTAGCAATAGTAATGTGTCTTTTCCCTTCTTCAGTGGTCTTCGATATATCATTATAATACTTCTATTGGAATCGTGCACAGTTTCTAGCTCAGTGCACAGTTTCGTGCACAGTTTCTCGCCCGGAATCCGTGTGCATGTAAGCAGCCACCCTCCTTATTTAGTAAAGTCATTCGTGATTTTTTACTTTGAGTGTACCAGTCAGAGCTCAGTTCCGCGTTCCTGGAAGTTGTTCCTGACCTAGCGGATCCTAGCAACTTAGTAAAACACTTCTGAAAGAGGTGTAATAGTTGATACGTAATTATCGATGCCCTGATTCAAGTAGTTGTTCACATCCTGAACTATCAGAAAGGCCGCTAGATATCAATATCATTAATTTATTCATTGTCTGTTAGTATTTTTAAATAACCTTTTAAGGTTTTATCGTCAAATACAGGCCGCTTCAAGGTTTCGCATCCTTAATTTTATTCATGATATTTGCCTACAAATATTGATTTTCGGGAGTCAAGGATCCCCCCCAACGTTGACAGATATGCCGCAATGACTAGACATGCCAGCCTAGACATACGCCTTCAGTTTCTATTTCTGCGTTCTCTGCGATTCTTCACATGACTGATATGTGATTAGCATGCCACCTTTAAAACAGCTAAAACCCGCCGAATAAACGCCTAGGTCTAGTTCTACTAAGCGTGGTCTACAGTAGGCTGATGTCCGATGCATGCCTCGTGCTGCACACGTCGAGAGCTCTTGGCTGAGGTAATGACCTCCAGTGTGCGCATTGGTTTTCGCTGCGGAACGTTACGTCGCGAGGCCGTGAGACAAAGAGCTATCGTGCATATTTGATATAAGCTGAGTAACTTGCCAAGCTACAACCTCAGCTCTCGTGGTGGTGAGCTTCAAGGGGATTCAAGTGGGTGAGCTTCAAGTGGGGAATTTCAATTTTTGTTTGCCGAATATGGAACTTTTTGTTTACTGCTCAACGGAATGAGGAATTTTTTCAAGATGCGATCAATGGATATTGAATACGGATTTTTTAGGATATCTTAACATGAATTTTGGCCTGGGAATGTGGCCGAATTTTTAAGGTCCCGAAAATTCTGTCTCAATCCTCCAGTGTGCTCAGTCAAGGGCTCCCGTATGCGGCAGGCTTTAACTCTTTTTATGAAAGCCCAAGGATGGTGGGGGAAATTCCTAGAATTTGTTGTTGCCTGTCCCAAAACAGCAAATGCATTTTCCTTTCACTGTTCAGGCTTCTACTTCATTTACATTAATTTTACAGTAAACGAAATCTCGATGTTAGGGACAACATATGACAAGTTTTAGAGCAGACATTTTCTTTAAAAACTAAATATTTTCAAATACTTTGAAGCTAATTTCCATAATTTGGACAAGTTACAACATTGGTGTCGCCACCTTATATAAAGTGATTCTAGAAAGTAAATGGTTACTTATTTTGATCAGTAAAATAGAGATTGATTGACATGATGATGGGGAGGGGGAATTTTTTGTGGAGACCGAGACACCCTGAGACACCCTGAGACACCCTGAGACACCCTGAGACACCCTGAGACACCCTGAGACACCCTGAGACACCCTGAGACACCCTGAGACACCCTGAGACACCCTGAGACACCCTGAGACAACCTGAGACACCCTGAGACACCCTGAGACACCCTGAGACACCCTGAGACACCCTGAGACACCCTGAGACACCCTGAGACACCCTGAGACACCCTGAGACACCCTGAGACACCCTGTATATGCTTGACATTTATGTTATCTCATTATCGGATTATCGTTGTCTTTGAACTAAAATTGTACAACGCAACTCACAAATACTGACAAGGGGCCGGTTGTTCAAAAGCCGGTTAACTTAAATCTGGGTTAGTGGTAACTTTCATACAAGTTTCCCGACATCGGTTATATTAATATGAATACTTTTTTCTATCAACCTTGTACTTGGCGATAGAAGTTTTTGTTTATAAAGTTTTGAAATAAACAAACATGTAGAAGTGTTCAAACCAGAACAGCAGATTAAAATTTAACCCGGGGTTAGCGTTAACCGGCTTTTGAACAACCGGCCCCAGGAGACAATCTATTTGCGGTTTTAGATTGATCTATAAATATCGTAAGAATATATCAGACATTTAAACCACGATCTATCTCAAGATTTATGGGCGCTACCCCAGAGCAGGCTATTAAGCCCGTTTTCCACTAGGCGACATTTTTCGAATCAAAAAACAAAATCAGCAATCTGATTGGTTTGCGGCAGAACTCGAGATTAATTCAGTTTTTTGTTGTCTAGCGCGAAACATTTCGCCTGGTGGAAAACGTATTTTCATACCATCTAATAATAATTAATCAAATGATTCTAACAGTAGTATAACGCCAGTTTTCCACTAGTTGAATTTGTTTGGCGCGAAGTGAAGCAAAAAACAAATTTCGGCAATGTCGTTAGTTAGCGAAAACATTTTCCTCGAAAATTTTCCTCGCTAACCAATCACATTGCCGAAATTTGTTCTTCGCTTCGCGCAAACAAATTCGCCTAGTGGAAAACTACCTTATAATTATAACTTATTTAACACAGTACATGCAGTATATTCAAGAATATTTGAAGATGCGCGCTGGTGAAAATCGAGGCATGAGATGAAGGAAATTCAGTGTTTGGTTAGTTTCTCATCTATGATTTTGTTTTGGCATTAATCTGCTGTAAGTCATCATATCTATACATATCTATATGTGTATAATCAAGTCATTCATGAAATATCTAAAGTATAGTGGCTGGAATTGAACATTGATAACGAATTCTGAAAAATACCAACATTTGAGACTCTTGCATTGGAGATTACGGGCTTAATTTCTTGATATTTTAACATAGTTCACTATCAATTTTAAACACAGATCGAGACCGTTTGATAAAGATTCATTTGCCCTTTTATAAGCATATTCATATTATAACTTCATCTAGCCATTTTCATATAGCCTATATATAGGTCCCTCGTGACTCTCCACGACCAGAAACAATTCGAATGCCAAAAAGAGGAAGGCAACGTAATCGCAGTAGCGTCAGGCCACTTTTCCCAACAGGCAACACTAGTGTAAACATGAAATCCCATTATGCAACTAGAGGACACTCAGAGACTGCATACCTTCGCCAGCAAGTCAGAGCCAGCAAGTCAAGTATCATGCATAAATTATACATGCATAAATTATACATGCACTTATTACGCAATTATTTTCAGCCCGGGAAAGCAAGGCAAACGTTTGTAAATTTCTCATCATTTGGCCCAGTGTTGCCAGCCATGGGGTTTTTCCGCCAGATCTGGGGTTTTTGACAATTTTCTGGGGTTCTGGGGTTTTGGTTCAAAAGTCTGGGGTAATTTTGCCTGAAAACGCAAGTGAAATTCCTGGTTTCGAAAACGCACACGACTTTGTTTACAGTCGATTTCAACTCACTTTTCACAATTTCACTCAAATTCGTTGCGAATTCACATGGCCTTTTGTAAACAAACCCTCTGATTGGTTACTAGAGAAAAGGCAGCCAATCAAATGCTCAGTTTACAAACCCGTTCTGAATTCATTATGAACTTTTGAACTTCGCAACGAATTTCCGAAGTTCGAAACGAAGTTCGCAACATTTGAGTGAAAAGTTAGTTGAAATCGACTGTAAAACCTGTCTAATTAACAATTAGACAACGAGGCCGAGTTGGCTATGAGCGAATAGTCAACGAGGCGAAGCCGAGTTGACTATTCGCTCATAGCCAACGAGGCCGAGTTGTCTAATTGTTTTAGTATAAACTATAGCATTTATTGAGAACTAGGGAACACAATACAAAAGTAAACAAAAGTATTAATATTAATTTTAAACGTGAATTTTCACGCCATTGTTTTGAATTTTGCTACTAGTAGACTATCACTAATAGTCTACGAGTAGCGTAGCCAATCAGAACGCAGGAAAAGTGATAGTCTATTACTAAGTTTATACTAAATATGGATATCCTTACCGTATAAGGTCACGAAAACAATATTGACATACTATTTTTTTCATATTTACAATGATTTTTAGACTTTTTTATACATATTTGTTTCGGATCCTGCCTATCTATATGGATTGCGTATATATACATAGCGTTAATTAGAGGGCCTGGATCCTATAATTATTCAATATTAATCATTAATATAATGTTTACGGTATTTCGTGGACTGCCGACTGCAGTGGCCGAAAGTATCATTTTCAAGCTCTTCAGTAGCCTAGCTCTTCAGTGGCCTACGCACCCCTAATCAGAGCCAAACAGCGTTATTGGTCATCACATCCAGCTTGTTTGTTTGACCTGGGGTATTTTTTATGAAATCTGGCGTATTTTTTCATCTTTTTGGTCGAATCTGGGGTTTGGTGAAATTTCGGAGTGGTCACACTGATTTGGCCGTTAGCTACACAAATTTCCGCATTAAAATGTTTGATATTAATCGAGTTATCGTGCTAACAGACAAACACACCAACCCACACACACACAAACAAACCAATGTGAAACATAACCTCCTAGTGCCGGAGGTAATGAATAAGGCGCCCTACATATAGTATACTATATATAGTAACTATAATAAGGCGCCCTGCATTTTACTATCGTAATGAAGTCTGCATGATGACTGTAGATAGACAACATTATATCCTTAATTGAAAATGTGGCATTCATTATCTTTTCAGTAAAACAAATTAAACCATTAAGTCAACAATTTTATTTTAAGTGGCCGGCGCCGAAGAGGTTTATGACTTAATGTATCATATTTTTGTAATGGAAACTGCCAGAAAACGCAGTACAGCTGCAAAGGATTCGAATGTCTAGACTTAAATTTTCCAAAGTTCAGATTCGTATGATTTCAGTATTTATTTTTTATCTATGTAAATGAAGCAATCTGATTGGCTGACAAGCATTTCAGAGCGGTCCGGATTTTTGCATCCGGCCCGCTCTGAAACTCATCCGGCCCGCTCTGGATTACGCGACAAAACACAGGAGTGAAACAATTTTTAGATTTAAAAATCTACCCAAAAAGTTCAAAAAGCTAGCCTAACGATAGTTAGAGTACAAAAATGAATTGCATCAACTCCAAAGGCTTCATACTAAGCACGATGCGCCGAGAAAACTAATACATTTGTTTTAAATGCTCGTGTATTAAAACTACTACATTTGTTTTATTGCTCATGTATTCAGTATTTGGCCACATTAAAGTTAAAAAAATACAGTTTAAACAGATATCATATAAGAAAAAACTTTTCTCCATACATAAAACTTAAAAATATGGACCAACTGTAGTGAAAACATGATTTTTCTGCCCATTTGTTAAAGTACTTTTCGTATACATATTGTAAACAAAAAAAAATTAAAGCCGTGGCCCTTGGCAAACAAAGTTGAGGCTATATGTTTTTTACCGTGAAATGACCAGAAAAGAATTACTGCATACCTTGTTCATTGTCCAGTTTTAGTAGAAAGCGTTGATCGAAGTCAAAACACATGCATTCACTGCATGATTCACTTTATGAGTTTTTTATGGCCAAAGCAAGTAAACACGAAGATATCCTTGTCGAAGAAACACGGAATACCAGAAAACCAGGCCAAAACCTTTCATCCCTATGCTTTTTACTGCCATATTTAAAAATATCGTGTACATTTTTACAGAAACCATGGTTTTTTGTGAGTTTCTTGCCAGTTTTTTTGAGTTTTCGTCTTCGTGTTTTCTTTTAACGTTCAAGTTTTGTCAGCCTCGCTTTGAATTCACAATTGCACTGATCTCAAATTATTTCGCTACACTGGAATTTTCAATTTTAATAAATTCTTAAATTTTACCTATGATAAAAATTAAACACGTTTATTTGTCGGCAGCGTCGTCCGGATGAGAAAAACTGTGCCCTCGGTCTTGAAAACGTCCCTCGCCCTCCGGGCTCGGGCCGTTTTCAAGACCTCGGGCACAGTTTTTCTCATCCGGACCTCGCAACCGGTAAATAACATATATATATTTGCCACTGACACTGAGCCATTAATTAAACAAATTATCATAATGACATTAACTTCTTGCAATAAAACAATTTTACTCGAACCGAGTCGAACCGCCGACTTGATCTCGTAGCTCAGTTCGCATAGCACTGGCATTGGACTATAGCAAACAAAAGGTCGGGGTTTCGATTCCGATCCCATCGCGTTCAAGCAATTTTTCAGCTTGCCTGGTGCGGAGCCTGACCAGTGAGCTCCATATATCGACACCTTACTAACTTTTTTGCCTAACTCATTTCGTAGCAATTTAAGTAAGCATAAGAAATTAGAAGTAAAAGTGCCTATGTCACATGATTGAGTTAGGCAAACATCTGACTGAGATCTGAGAGCAAATGCATAATTGGAAAATCGACATACACACGTGTTTAGGAGCTGTATTACACTTTGGAAGCCTGGCTAAGTCAAACAACTAAAATTCTTCAAAACTGACTTAGGCAGAAATGTTAGTAAGCTATCGATATATATCTGGAGTAAGAACTTCTAATGTTCGGCCAATAGGCCAAGTGAAGCCAAAGATGGCGGCAATTGACGTCCAAACTCATGAAGGTCATAAACAGTTTTCATACCATTTTTCTAGCTAATTCCAGTTTTTTCTAACAGATCGTATCGCTAATCAAGTTATTAGTTCATAAAATCATGATGTTATTGTTTACATCGGAGTAAAAACACGAAATTTCGGCACACTCCTTGCCGGCTTGTGCAAACCGCGCGGTCGAAAACAATAGAAAGGGATTGGCACTGGACGTCAATTTCCGCCATCTTTGGCTTCACTTTTTGGACATAAGTTCTCACTCCAGATATATATATATAGAGCTCACTGAGCCTGACTCGTCCCCAGTCGTTCGTGCCGTGTTTCGTGCTGTGTTGAATGATGGGAATGCACTGGGTTTCCGACTACAGTCCCTCGCATTTCACGGGCCTCATTCATCACCTAGCCTGCGAACGGACATATAGCGAGGGCTGTGGAAGAGTCGGGTGCGGAGCCACTCAGAGTACCATCATCTAAAAAATTGATTTACACACCACAGTCATTAGATTAGACAAACTCCCAGGAATTAGAGCTAGGAGATTTCGTGAGAACTGACCCAGACTGCGAAACCGTGTTCCCTGGTATTATATGATGAAAGTGAACGAAGGCGTGTAGAGTTTTGATAGATACAACATCTGGCAGTGCATATATTTGGTAAAACCTTTAGACATTTTGAAAGTAAAACCGATTTCGACACAAACAAAGCAAGTTGAAATGCTCCTGTCAATATTAAGTCCCTAGCTGAATGCCATTTCCTGCATTTTAGATTACGATTTTACAAAATGTTGAACGCGGCAAAATGTCGTGTAAATTGCTCCAAGAAAATATATATGTTTATTTCTTATATCAAGAGATAAAGAAGATAAAGTCTGAAAATCAAGAGAAACATCACAGTCTTGACAGAAGCTCCATGTCGAATTGACCAAGGAGTCGTACATGCCGAGTTTAAAGAGCAACTTCGCCGCGACAAAGAGGGCTGGTATGAGACCGGATTACCTTGGCTAGCGCAGCCATCCTGAACATTTCCTGAACATGCATATAGATATAGGAGTCATAGATTGCTAACTCGTCATACGTCTATATTGACAAATGCGCCAAAATTCAAACAAAATTTGCCCGGTAGAGCAGCCATTTTGTATGATTGTGCCTCAAGTGACTCGATGAACGAAGCTTAATCAATGGGAGCATTTGCTGTACAATCGCAGCATTAATTTCACATTACCGTGGAGTGTATAATGTATTCAATATAGGAGTGTTGTGGACGGTTTTTCTTTGGAATAACAAACATTTGGCTGGTTTCAGTGAGCTCACGGATTGACGTTTGCAATATTTTTGCCCTTTGGAGCAATGATGTCTAATAGAAAGTTGAAAGAGTTATTCCTGGATAATTTCTAAACAAACTAAAGTGGATTCAGGGCGACAAACTTGTGTATTACTCCGCATTACTGAAGGCTAAAATATGCCTTAATTAAGGCGCATTCTCAAGATCCTGTCCTTCCAGCAAGGAAGTGTCTAGAACAGACGCCATCTTTGTTTATTTAATATCATATTATTCTTCATAATTATAGGTTAGCCAATCATATTGGTAATAGATTGAAAATTTAGTTGAAATTGGTATGGAGTGTTATAGAATGACACTATTACCAAAGTACCAACTTTGGCAGCAAATATTACAACACATACACACCATAAGCTGAGTTAAATAAAATTTAGATTCGGCGGTTGAGTTGTGTAAAACTACATGTAAAATACAATAAGAACTTCGACGTTTCGAGCGAAGGTCCTTCGTCTGGAAGTTAGTACCAGAATGGTACTTAACCCAGACGAATGGCTGCTTTTTATTCGGAAAATGAAACGCTCTATTCAGCATGAATTGCGGGGAGCGTTGGAACGGTGAATTCAATCGACACCTCTTATGTATCGGCGTCATACGTAATCTTGCATATCATAAGAAATACTGCGAGGATTGGAAGGAAACCCCACCAAAGTACTATATTGAAGAATATTGTTGGTTGTTACATGAAGAATGCTTGGTAAAGGTACTAAAAGAAACCAAATTTAATGCTGGACACTATCTACCATCCTGGGTTAATAATGTTATGATGAAACTTCTGTTCAGTACTATGGAACAATATCGTAAATCTAAATATCCCTTAACATTATTTCAACTATGTCAAACCAGTGAAGGTAGACTTGCTCCAAGTCTGTCTCTTAAAGGGGTTTTTATTGGGGAGTTATAAAGGATTGGGGAGTTATAAAGGATTGGGGAGTTAAAGGATTGGGTAGTTATAAAGGGCGCACCCCAATCCTTTAAATCCCCAATCCTTTATAACTCCCCAATAAAAACTCCTTTAAGAGACAGATTTGGAGCAAGTCTACGGTGAAGGCTGCTTTAAAAGTATTGCAGGTGCGAATTTAGTGCGAATCTGAGAATGAATGTGAAACAGCGTAAAATTTGAATCTGAAACAATAAAATCCTGGGGTGTTTGCCATTCTATCATTCTACACATTTTAAGCTCTTTTTTGGAAAAAGCAATTGCTGTCATTTTGAAATTATTCACACTTGAGTATAATTGCTAAACAGCTGGTATACATTCACTCTGAAGACAAAGAAAATTATTGTGTTTTCAGGCTCTCTCCTTTCCTTCACCCGCGCAACGATTTTCAGCGGTTATCTTCACACCATGCACCTTCTAGCGCAATTGCGAAATTTATTAAGCGAAATATATTATTCAATGAATTTTAATATTCCTTTAAAAGCCTCTGCGGAGGAGAGAGGTGCGTGACGAGGCACTTGCATTTATCGTATCGTTCCCTTGATGCATTATTCAGAACTTAATCGCCCGAAGTTCGATACACTCGTGAAACTCTGAATTGCGATAAATAAATATATTTTAAGATACACAAATTATATGTACATATATATAATATATAATATATATAGATTTTCGCTTACCTCAAATATATTTATTTATTATTTATTAACTTTTGCCGTCAATAATAATTATACATGATAAAGACGGCGCAGGAACACCAGCACAGCGTGAGCCAATATTACGTTGGTGTCCTGAAATTACGGATCATTATATAAACTAAATATCTATTACATAGATATAGTACATGACTTACATTCTCAATACACTTACAAACATACATACACTAGACAAAGTATTTTCATATAGTTAAAGTTTAATAAAGTTAAAAGCAACAGTTTTTTGAGGTGGTCAATTGTTTTGCTTGATGGCATTTTAAACATATTGATTTCCAAGACTGTTGGTTGTCAAAAACTGTTACAGTCGCTGCGTAATAGTACTCAAAAAGGAGTTTTTTGAATTTTTGATACGAAATATCCGGCATACGTAGTTCTTCAGGAAGTGTATTCCAAATTCGCGAAGCTCTCAACACATAACTGTTCTGTAAACATAACGTTTTGGTTGATGGTATGTGATATGTGGTGACAGAATTTTTTACCGACCGTAAATTCATGGTTAAGTTAACTCTGTTGACTTGCTTGGGCAGAATATCGAGATCAGTTATAATAAGCAATAATAATATATATATATCACAAGCTTGCATTGGTAAAACCTTCCTCCAACTTATTGGGAACACTTCCCTAAATCAAGCCATCCACATAATAAGATCCGTTTAACCGCAATTCAATCAAGATTAGTTACAGCTGCTATAATGTTAAGACCACTATTACTAACCACAACACGAGAACAAGATCGATCCAACCCACCACAACCGACGAAACTAATTGTAACTGTCGAAAGATGAATGCCCCCTCCAGGAAAACTGTTTGACCAAGGCTATCGTTTATCAAGCCGAAGTAAAGAGTTGCGACAACGGCGACACTATTGCAGTAACAGCCGGAAAATTTAAGGATAGGTACAGAAACCACAAAAAATCCTTCGAAATTCAGAAGTACGCGAATGAAACGGAGCTATCGAAGCATATTTGGAGATTAAAGAGAAGCGGAAGACCTTTTAACACCACTTGGTCTATCCTTAAGAAGGCTGCCCCATACGCAAGTGGAAAAACAAGGTGCAACCTGTGCTTACAAGAGAAGCTACTCACATTAAAATCTCGCGACGGAAATCTGCTGAAAAACCAACGGAATTCTATTCATAAGCAAATCAGACAAAATGTCTCCTGATGATCGCAGTAATGCGTGAAACTCGGAGTAGAGACAAAGAAACATTTTAGGTAAATAGTAATAAAGATGTCTAGTGGAATTTGTTGACTATACAATCTATTTTAATTATGCTCTGGATATCCATTGAGCACTCTACCAAAAGTTTTTATAATCAACGAAACCTAATTTATATATATATATATATATATTTATTGTTTCTATCTTAATGTAAAGCGGTCACTACACGGTGTTCACGTCTAACTAAAAGTAAGACGATCTTCAGGCGACTACTGATTCAGTTCATTGTTCGCGCAAGCAAACATCTGATCATCATGATGCCTTCATCTACCATCATGATGTTAACATCACCAGACATTTCATCTGTGAACTCTTGATTCTTCAGGAACTGCGTCTGGATAGGGATAAAGGTATCTTTCTTCATATCTTTCAACCGCAACACATGCAGAAGTAAGGGAATTTTCTTTTCTAGGCAAACAGACCAGCATTCATTCAGATAACCTTCTTCTTCTTCTTTGAAGTTGCTTGAACGGAAATGATGAAGCTTTGGACCTTCAGCTCTTGAATCTGCATGATGTCAAAGAATTCCACATAACCTTCTTCATTGTTTGTCCACCAAACATCTTTGCCAATCATCAAAAAGTCACTTATCCTCTCCAAATGAGCTTGCCAAGATAAGGAATGACTTGTTCTGGTACTGAAAAGAACAACAGTGTTGCCAAGAGAAGGAACTGATTTTGCCAGTTTGGATATGTGAGCTTGCTGCTTTAAAATTGTGTTTTTTGAATGGCACGTCCCCATTTTATTCTCAGCTTGGATTCGAAGAAACACATTCCCAATAATGTGAGCTGGTTTATTAGATGAGGTGGCTCGAGTGATGTTGGTAACCGCATTGAAAATTCTTTCTTGTTCTTCTGCATGGCATGATTTCGCACTGATGAGACGATTCTGTATTGCAGCACGGGCAGATATTTTGTGGAAATAGACACCATAAAACTTTCGACAACTTATCTTCTTTGTCTGGTAACCAATAACTTGCCAACATAGAAATGCATGTAGCCACGTCAAATTGTGCAATCGTAAAACACTGCGGGATGAGCGGGTCTCATCTTTTCCATATGCAATGGACTGTATCTCGACCAAGGTTTGCAACAGCTTCTGTACTTGTTCAGAAACTTTACCAATCACACGATTAGTCACCATGGTGAGAGCACATCGGTAGTCAAAACACCTCTTTGTTTCTTTAGTTCCAAGAAAAAGTTCAATTGTTTCATTGATAATTGTTGCTTCTTCGAGTGAAACATGCATCGGCAACTCGACAAGGACATTTTCAATATGCTTTTCCACATCATGCAATGGCTCGAATGGTAATATTTCATTGCTGTGCACAGTTAATTGAAGCCAAACTAGCCAGTGGATTTGTGTGGAGAAGAGCTGGGACTCTCTGTACTCCATGAAGCTCATCAATAAGCACCTTTTTCAGATCTTCCTGTGTTTCCCCTTCATATATCTTTCTGCTATTTAATTCCTGAAACAATTCTGCCTTCTTCAATTGTTGAACTGGTTTGGTATTTCCTGCCAATGTTTTTTGTCGAGCAATGGCACCTTCTGGGATCAACTTTTGTCTATCATTCAGCAACTATGTGTGCAACGAAAGCTGTACGTAATCGAGTTCATACACACGTTGTGCATGCACTCCACATACTGAACAGTAGAAGTTGCCTCCCTTTTGTTGGCCACACTCGTACAGCTGGGCTGGGTTGTCACCATGGAAAAAGCGCAATTTCTTCTCCATTCTCCATTTTTAATGGCAGGCTGATTTCGTCCAAGCATTCTAACCTGGTCTCTACATAGGACAACAGCTCCACATCTGAATTGCTTGATATGGCAACAATATATACTTCAGGCGATTCCTCAATTGTTTGAATGTCAACACTCCTCTTAGTCTTCATTTGAAAGTCCTCATTTGTATAGAATACAACTGGATCGTAAATACATGCAACCATGAAAATGAGGTGACTGTGATTAGCCACTGTTGAAAAATCATGCCATATTTTCAAGTGTCGAGTGCGGGGAAATATCCTTCATCTTTGCCTTTAATGCCTCTTCATCATCCAAATGTGAGAAAACAGCATTGACCTGAACTAATATTTTTAATAGCTCTTCTCTTGACATCTTAGACAGCTCATCATCCGTTATATTTCTCATGTAACTGGCATGTGATTTTAGAGAATTCTCCCTTATTACTGTCAAAGATTGCTTGCAACCTTCTACCACAAACTCTCTTTGAACAATCTTACCATCATCACTGAGTGTCAATTTTTCATACTGCAAAAATAGAAATAGAACAATACTCATGTATGAATCATATGGCACAACAGATAGTTATTCAAACATAATTTATATACTGAATGTATAGTTCTTGCTTAACCCATTAGCTTGCTTAACCATTTCCTCCTGTAGGAATTTGGGGCTTCGGTGGCGCAGTCGTCAGAGCAAGCGCCTTTCACCTCTGAGTCTTGAGTTTAGGGGAACTTTACTCATCACACACTCATGTGAAAAGAGTAAGTCAACGCTCTGCCGAAAGTCGTGGGTTTTCTCCGGGCACTCCGGTTTCCTTCCACAGGGAAAGTTGACTGGGTGGGTTAGGATATACAGATTGGGAAAGTAATATTACAATTGTTGTAAAATAGATAGTGTATAGGCTAAGTACGTAATATAGGTAAGCGAGATACTTGATGTAATCGGTCACTGAAAAGCCCCAATGGGGAGTGAACTGAATAATGTATGAATATGAGTATGAATATGGCAATGAGCCCAGATATGCCCTACTTTGGTGTTTTACTCTGTCTCATGCCAGATGATTTTACTTGTCAGTGGTACGGTACTGCAGGTAAAGGGGTTTAACAAAACTATCTGCCAGTGTCTCTTCTTGACCCATTAGCCGGCAATACGCCTAGATGCACCCTTCTCTAGCATTTACTCTGTCTAACGCCAGACGATCTTACTCGTCAGTGGTAGGGTACTGCCAGTTAATGGGTTAAAATGTCCAACACTAATTGCCCTTGACAAGTAAAATCATATGGTGTTAGACAGGGTAAGAACTAAGATAACACATTAGGGTGTATAAGGGAAAGATGGGCACATTGCATCTAACTAGTTTCATATATTGATGGTGTTGAGTTTATCACTCACGAACGTTCTACTATTCAGAACAGACTAACACGGAGTCGTACAGTCAATATGTATTTTCATTCACAGATACATAAGTACATCTAATCTAATAACTATGATACATGGATATATATATTGTATATGACAACTCACCGGATACACGTAAATCGGATCCATTATCTGATTATGGGTGTGTACCGGATAGAGATTAAGGTCTGCTGATCTGGGACATCAGCCAGCTGGACTCTAACATGCATGTCTATCTTTAGACCACTGATAACATAACAATTGACATGATATGAACACTACATTCCCTCGCACTTATTTTGAACTTACATGTTAGTATGATAGTCGGTTAGGAGGTTGTCTTATTCGAGTTGGATAACGCGGCTGAGTTTCGCCATTAGTATTAACGCTGTTAGTTGACACTACAGATGGCTTTCACATCAATGCGCCCATGTTGGTGGAGAATTTAATATATCGACAATCATATAAGAAAATAATTTTTGAAATTTTAAATTAAGGTATTCCAATTTCCACCAGCATGGAAATATGTGAAATTCACCAATACTAGTCTACTGACTTAATTGTAGTGGATAAAATATTGAAATACCTTTCTAGGAACAATTAATTTCCCAATTATTCACTCATTCGTTTTCTTGTAATGCAATTTGTTTCTGGCGTTGGAATTGATATCTCCCCCCCTAGACCCCTCCTCTTTTTTCGTCGAATACGTGGACCATCTGAATCTGTGTTATATCTCTTAAATCGCTCTGTGTCCACACCAACTGACTTCACCATTCTTTCACGACCTGGCCACCATTTGCTGCAATTTCTCCTTTTGTGTTGATTACAGTATAATCTTTTGCTAGTTGGGACCAATTAACAAACTTGCCATCTTCATATGACTCTACTTCTGATTTTAGAGCATCCTTGTCCCATGCCATCTTGTCAAATCTTCCAACAGCACTTCTCTTTGTTTCAAGTTCCTGTGAATGTTCTGGATTCATTCTTGGTTCAAATGCTTGGGCTAGGCGCTCATTCTGTCTTGACTTTAACGACTGTCTGTTGCCAAAGCACCTAGTTATATAACGAAAATTTATCCCATTGGCTTACCATAATGGAATGTATAATATAGACACAAAAACAATTATAATGCCTGGGTATTTGAACATAATACCTAATACCCAAAGATCAATAATAAAACCTAGTGTAAAATAAGGTGTGTGGTAATATTGGTCATGCATACAAAGTCATGAATTATGCAATTTGTGTATCATATTCAGGCCTATGATAATTGAATTTCTAGACTTGTAGAAATGTACTGTATACATATTGGCCTATTACTGCATATTATATTACACATTGACCTGATAGTAAATACAAAACAATATAGGCACTCCAATATATGCCACGTTTTGACTACTGTATCTTGCAGTCATCATCTTGCAGCCAATAGTATGTCTTAACTTTGTGTTGTATGCGGCTTGCGTTCTCAAAGAGAATATTTGATAGCGTTTCAGAATGGCAATGTTGGCTAATGTTGACCTCATTGCGACCGTAACAATCTGGATTAATATTGTTTTTTCTCGAGGACTACTACAGCATTATAGAACTGTGCACAAGCAAGTTAAATTTAATGATAAAATTGTGAAGGAAGGCGCTTTGTTGTTGCGCACACGTATACCGCATCAGAAACACTGTCTGAAAAGCGAAGGAAAATCACTTGCCAAACTGGCCTCTATATTTACATTTTCCAACGAAATCACGACCAGCAGATAATAAAAATATAAAACCAAAACCTCTTCTTATGCAAACAAGAAACCACTTGAATTATCATAAGTGAATAAAACTTTCTGATTGCCAAGATATTTTGGGATGTACCACTTTACGAAGATATGAACGAGAAAGCGTACCCTCAGTTCCTTCTTTCCTCCGCCCGCGCTCCGATTTTCAGCGGTTTCCTCATTATATTACCATTTAGCGCGTTTTATTTATTACCACCAAGCGCATTCTTTTATTTATTATCCAATATTAGCGTATCCTTTTATAATTTTTTTATCCAAGCCTCTGCGAAGGAGAGAGGGCCTATTATATGGTTAATCTTTCATCACGGAGTTTTCGAACATGTGTATGATTATATAAACCTTACCTAACAGTACAATCTCACTAACCTTACAATTTCTGTTTCCTTCCATTCCTCTTCTATCCGCTTTTTAGCACTTCTATACTGATTCCTTCTTTCTCTCTTCATTTCAGCTTTCGATTTCTTCTGCTGCAGTTGTAATTTGGGAACAGAAACTTTGATAGTGATTCTCCGTCCGATCGTGTCGCTTTTGACTGCGTTGATTTTGCTAGCTGCTAAGCAATTACTTTGGCAAATCCACAAGTATTGGGGTGAATTAGACATACGACCATTATTAACCACGCATATTTGAGTAAAATAGTATTACATTGAATAAATCTCTGAAAGAACTCTCTTGTTTGTGCTATAGAAGCTATATTATATTGTGTAATTTCGCGCGGTTTGATTTGTTTTCCTTTTGCAATATATACCGCTTATAACGTAACGCAGGCTCAAAATCAAAATGGCGTGTCTTCGATAAATTTTACGGAAGCCTTTCTTTCGCTTGCGGACAGGGATGTTTAACTTTTTGGTTAACATTAAACATGTAGGGACATTCGTATTAACATATAGAACAAATTGAGGGTTGCTTCGCGTGTGCCTAAAAGATATAAACAAAATCTCGACGTTTCGAGCTAAAGCCCTTCGTCAGGAGAAATTAGTAGACAGATAAACACATTACATCAGCTTTTATAGCAACGCTATAAAAGCTGTCACGTGAACAAAATATTAACCAATGAAAATAAAGTAGTCATAACAATCATAACAAAATCGTACAAGGGAAGGGAAGAGGGGATATAGAGGAAAGTATATAATAATAAGAGGAAAGCTCATTGATACCATCAGGCTGAATGGTGCCAAGTTTAAAAATGAGACGCTTTTCTTGCTTCCGACGGGTATCATTGCCACCAATAATGGAATGAATGGCGCATATTTTCATATCAGAAAAGGAGTGGTTGGCACTGTTGAAGTGCCTAGCAACCGGTTTGTTGTGCACATATAGTTTTGTACCCAAACTTTTTGTCACATACCTTTAATCTGTGGGGCGTGGGCAAACGACAAAGAATTTCGCCAAGATATTACGCAATACTTCAACTACGAAGCGTGTTATCGATTTATTAAGCATTTAAAATATATCCGATTCAGGATCGATTAGGGCGTCCTTATATAACGCCACTTTCGATTAGGGCGTCCTTATAATGCAGGAACGGATATACCATTCGAAGAGCTCGCTTTTGTACACGTTCAATTTCGTCGCTGAGGTATTTTGGCAGTGAGTAATGAAGGACTGTCGAAGAGTACACCAGAATCGGGCGAATGCAGACAGTATAAAACTGTATAGAATATCCTTATTAGATACTTCAGCACGCTTTAGTTGTACTAAGAGATATATCCGTTTGGAACTCTTAGAGATAACGTATTTGTTCCACTTCAGGTTTGATGTAATAGTGAGACCAAGTAACTTCGCTTCTTCTACAAGTTCTAGTGACTTTCCATTTACTTGAATTGGGGGGAATATGGGGATTTTTTGCGAAATCAATTCGCAGTTCCTTACATTTCTTTTCGTGGAGCCGAAAACGTTTGGACTCAGACCATTCCTGAATTTCTGCAACAGCATCCTGAATGTTACTTGGACCAAATTTCGGCACAGACTCTGATATTGTAAGATCATCTACGAATTTAACTTCATCAACACTGGTAGATTTAAGGTCGTTAATCATTAAGGCGAAAAGCCAAGGCCCAAGTTTGGTTCCCTGTGGAACGCCAGCGGGGACATTTCCCAACTCAGAAAAGCAGTCATTTCCAAGTTTAATACGTTATTGTCTATTACTCAGAAAATCTGCGATCCAGTTGATAGTAGAATTGGATATCGAGGGATTTCAGTTTGGAAAGAATGATAGAGTGATCAACATAATCGAACGCTTTTTGATAATCAAACAGCACCACCCTGACCGAGGCGCCCGTTCCATCCGTTGCTTCTGGGGATGACACTAAATTGATTTGGGTCTAAAATTTTATCTCAATTCCATGCTTACAACGAAATCTTCCGCTACTTTCGAGAGGACACGCGTAAGGGAGATAGGGCAAAGGTGTTGATTTATATGTTGGACCGGCGTCGATTTTGGAACTGGAACAGTGTTTGCCATCTTCCAGATCCTCGGTAGTTTATTTTCTTTAAAAGAACAGTTTAGCAATTTCGTAACAGGTAACGAGAGAAAAACGGCGTATTCTTTGAGTATCCAACATGGGATGTTATCAGGGCCACTTGCCTTTGAGGGATTAAGCGATCTTAGGCATTTATATACTTCTAGTTCAGAAACTGAGAGTACGTTTGAGATTATATCGCTAGTTTGATCAGTTACCTGCAACGGTTGGAATTCATGAAGTGGCTCAAGGAAACTCTTGTTGATTTTGTTCGCAATCGGGGTATCGCTCAAATGTTGGAGATTTCACTTGTAATGTGGAACAAAAATCGGGTTTAGTCACGGCGCCATACCACTGATCTTTTTAACTGCACTCCAGCAATCTTTGGGTTTAACATGCTTAAGGTTCTTAATCTTACTGTTGTGGAAGGAGGACGTACATTTTTCCGTTCACAGTTAACTAGGTTGCGGTAATATTTAAAGTTTTACTGCTATTTCTATGTTTATTAAGGGCTCTTTGACGATTCTTAATTGCACTTTTGAGTTTATCCGACATCCAGGGAGCATCATTGTTATGAATAGTTCTAGCTATAACTGGCGTGATTGAGAGTGTTGACTAGTGTTGGATATATACTTTTTCTTCAAAATAATTAATTCTGTCTAGACACGACCAGTCCACTTTTGAGAGAACTCTTCCCAGAGCTCTTTTGTTACTAGACCTCGTGTCACGTGTTTGAATTACTCTAGACTTTTTCTCGATAGTTTCTCTAATCTTCGGAAAAACTGATATTGTGAAGAAGTGATCTGATTGATCAAAAGGTGGATATTTCTTAGGATTGTCGTAAAATTGAGAAATGTTTGTTACAATCACGTCTAAGGTTCTCTCTCCCCTAGTAGGAAAGTTTACTAGTTGTTTCAACTTGAATTGTCGAGATATGCTCGAAATTCTCAACCTATTAAGATCACCCATGATTATAATTCCACAGTTTGAATACGTTGCTTCGGCTCTGGTCAAGCAATCAATAAGATAATTGAATCATAGACTGGTTATCAGATCCTGGAGGATGGTATATTGCTCCTAAAGCAATTGATGATATTCCCCGAGGTAGACAGACTTGGAGCAAGTCTATCTCCTAGGCTGTAACTTTAATATCCAAAGTACCTCAAACGTGAACTCTCCAACTCAGGTAGAGTACAACATTTCATTTCATTTTGAGTGTAGATACAAACTCCACCATGTTTCAGTGGCAGCGACTTCGGTACCGGCATTAATCACAAACGGGCGTATTTAATCTATTTTAGGTACTAACGACATGACATTAGACAAGATGAGTCCCGGTACAAACATTGATTTGTTATGTTCTTGAAGGCGGGGAATATACGTAAGGTTACACGAACTGGAATGTTCTGACTGGAACCCATATTTATTGCCTCATTTTCATACGGACAAAAGTCAGGTAATTCTGCCAGCTTTGAGTTCGTTTTCGTTTCCCAGTCACCGGTTTGTGTGAAAAAAATCTTTGATATTTTTCCCGCTTACCTCTTACCGATCTTTTAGTCTGGTTTGTCTTAGATGGCCTCGGTACATTTATTTCAATTAAATGGTAAATTACCCATCCAACGCGGTTGACAGTCATTATTCTGATTCATTGTTTGGTCGGTATTTAAGTTTTCACAACATATTTGGTAATTTGCATGTTAAGGTAATTATTTGACTTCGCTCGTTGGGACAGGCGGTTGACAATGGCTGTGGCTGTCATTATTCTGATTCAGTGGCGTGCTGGCTTGTGTTCGCCAGGGGAGGCCAGCTGGAAATTTGGCGCCCCCTTGTAATATGTGTATGGTTGAGCGTCGTACACGGTACACGTGAACATTTTGAAATTTAGAGTCCCGAAATGCTATTTCTTGCGTTTTGGGTGGCGATTTGACGGAATTCTGAGAATTATAAAACATCGTATAAAATAAAAATGCGCTAGAAACAACACATTCAGGAGTTTGAATAAATATATAATTCATAGAAGGACTTTGTTTTTTTTTTAACAAAGAAAAGTAGACGGCGAATATTCATGATGAAGTAGACGGTGAACTTACCGGTGATCGTAAGCCAAATCACTTCACATTTCACAATTAACAATTTACATCCTTTGAGATATTACAGACTGGACAGTAATGCTTGTAGTTGTAGGTAAGCTGGCGAATTTTTAATCCTCGTATAAGTCGTATTCCGGACTAACAGAACTCAAATTAAGCGCGCATGCTAGCACTTTGAAGTTTGAACAGTGCTTGCGGCAATGCAGTAGTAAGTAATGCGATATTGCGATAGCCAACATAAAAAAACCCTGGCATATCGGAAATCACCAATATTTATCGGATAAGTTTTATCAGATAAACGACAATGTATCAATCATTAACAATCTCAAACTCTTTTTCTCTCGTTGGCTCATCGGATCTGACAAAATTCCAATTCGGACTAGCGCTTTTGTGTGATTTGTGCAATTTCGGCGCCCCATTTATGTTTTGGCGCCCCCTAAAAAATCTTCGCTGGGGGGGCCATGGCCCCCTGGCCCCCCCCTGCCAGCACGCCACTGTTCTGATTCATTGTTTGGTCGGTATTTGAGTTTCCACAACTTATCTGGAAATTTGCATAAGATAATCGTTCGACTTCGCTCGCTGGGATAGGCAGTTGACAATGGCTAGGGCTGTCATTATTCTGATTCATTGTTTGGTCGGCATTTGAGTTTTCACAACATATCTGAAAATATCTAGTTTATGACATGCGCCCTAGGCGATATTGGTGGTCATTTCTACAGGCTAGATCTATCGACTTGTTTCTCTTGGGGAAAAAAGGAGATTCGGCCGTTCTCTTATTTCTTTCCTGGGAGGGTTTTGTTCGTCGACCCTTACATGCAGTGATGACCTGTTCGCCTTCCGTTTCATATGGTAACAATTGAGATTCTTTTCAAGTAGTCATGACGATGGTAGATTTTGTGTGTATCATACTTCGATTCTCTTGAGGGTATTGTCTTTTTCACTTGGCCTTTTTTCATAGGTGGCTCGAGTTTGGAAGCCGGCCTTACCCTGTTGTAAATGTGGCTATGTCAACGATTTCGACAATAATTTTTGTCAGGCGTGCGGCTCGTGCCAAGCACGTCATGGACCGCCACCTTCGTTGGGTAGTTATGACTTTGCGGCGATAGCCCAACGACTCACTAGTTTCCGTACCCCAATATTACTAAACCTCCCTCGGTTTGCGGGTCATTTAATCACTAATTTCCCTCAAAGCGTGCGTTTACTTATAATAACATCGCCTTGCCGATGATCGTGTGTCTTCATCTGTACTATTGAAATATTAATATACTCAAAATTATATAATGCTTAGATAATTATGTTAAACCGAAATAAAGTTAGAAATAGAAACTAAAAGCTTGAATTAACAATCACAATAAAAGCTGAACAGGAAAATCTATCTCGTCAAATAGTCAATGATTTTGAAACTTGGAAGAATCATACATTTATTCGTTAAAATTCGCTAACTGTGGAAATTTAAACTGTGGATATTCCCGGGGATATTCAGTTGAGAGCTCGCGAGTTCGAATTACACTCTCTATTGTTATTGGTTGATTCGAACGCGTTCACGCGACAACAACTACAGTCTACGATATACATAACATTGTTATCGCGTGAACGCGTTCGAATCAACCAATAACAATAGAGAGTGTAATTCGAACTCGCGAGCTCTCAACTGAATATCCCCGGGTATCGACAGCCACGCTGCCTGAGATTGTCAGAAAATCGAACAAATTATGGATTTTCATCGACAAAAAATCTCTTGTGTTTGCTGAAGACGATGAATGTGATGGGAAATGTAATGGGCTTTATGGATCTGGGTTTTTTTTGGCGATTCGATGCATTATTATGCGACGCGAGAAGGATTTGTGAAGCCGATGCGAGTTCGTTGGAGCTGTATTGACCTGCCTTCTCCTTATTATTACATATAATACCATGAGTGACTTTCCTCTCTAAGTGGATTTAAAATCACACCAAGTCAACACCGAAAAGTCGATTGCAGCTTGTAGTAGAAGTAAGTAACTTTATTTCTTCATTTGACACAATATTTTAGCAATTTTTTGACAATATATATTCGACTATTAAGTCTACTATAATTTTCTAATATGAAGTACCCTAACCATCAATAATAAATATATATTTAATTCCATCATACCATTTCTGGCAAATAGCATAACAGACATAACACATACACAAAATATACCATAACATACAAACAGCAATAATAATAAATTATTAATAGGGGAAAAATTAATATAGCAACAATGTGAGCTTGGGCTGCCTGTGCTCTCCCAAACTGTTGTGGCTATAGGGGGACTAGGTGGTATGTAATATTTATATGTGGTGTGTAAATACTGCTGTTTACTACAACCTTTATCCCAAGACCAAGTATAAAAGATTAAAATCTGAAGGTTTCACAATTGTTTTAAAAATTGCTCGCATGGGCTATAGGCCCTCATCCCTCTATGCACAATTGTTTAGGAGCAATATTAAAGTTCATACACTAATAGACCTCTTGTATTAATTGACCCATGGAAAAGAAGTTACAACTTTTTAATTACTTTATTAAATTATACAATTGTGCAAATACGCATGAGCAGATACATGTACGCTTAGCGTACCTATTTTTTTTGAGTGGTTATTATATAAATGGGCGATAAAATAGTCGGGCGGAAAAATTAGGGGGCGTGATTGGTCAAAATCTGAAGTTGCATACTAAAACTTCCGGACTGTTCGCAAACACCAGCCAAAACGTAACAAGACCTTTGAATTCCGCTCTATTTGTTGGCTTAAACTTAACACGTTGACAAACGACCCCAGAGAACCGTATTTATTTTTGAGAGAGCACTTACACGCTCTGCAATAGTCGTCAACAGTTGCTGCTTTTGGTTTCTTCCTTTTCGCGAATAAATTTTTTCGTAGGAGTTGTATCAGTCATTGCAATTTGGAAACTTTGACACTTGCGTACGTGTGCGCAAATTTTGTTTGTTTTCATTACGTCGCCACTTCATGGTGATATTTCCGGCTCGTGTCTGATTGGTTGATTATTTTAGCCGTGGAATGTGGGCGGAATTCAGGATTATTAAAATTATTAAGGATGATTGCAGGCTCTTTATTTTTCGCCGCCCTCCGCCCGCTTATTTTTCCGCCCGCTTATTTTATCCGCCCGATTATTTTATCGCCCATTTATATAATAACCACTCAAAAATAAAGCGACTGCTTCGCAGGCTAACATGTGCACACTACTTCATACGAATTTACAATCTAAACTTTAAAGAAACATTTGTTGTCTTGACAGTTTCTTTTGTTATATCATTAATCAGCATACATCCATTTGTTATTTGTCCGATCAGTGGCTCCTTTTGAGTTTCATTTACATAAATGTGGCTATATTTTCGATCGCATGTAAGAATATATTTCATCGCATGAAAAATTGTCAATTTCACAAAACAGCTGTGGGTTTTATTCACAATTTGCCAGAAGTTTCGGGACGTTTGTTAATTGAAAACTATATATTGTAAAATAAGAAGAGGCGGAAAGCCGATGGGGTTTAATCACTGCAGTGAAAGTTCCGTGTACGTACGCACCAACGTACGCACCATAATGCATTGCGCTTGAGCTCGGTTAGCCACCAAACTGGGGCTCGCTCAGGCTCGCCCCAATTAGACTTGATATTATAAAGTATCTCTAAATCTATTGGTACGGTATTTTGGAATGTTAAAAAGATTATGATTCCTAAGATTATATTTAGATGTCACTTTAGGTGGCAGTAAATTACGAAGTTTATGATCCTCATCGTTTAAAATTGAATTAAAAATTTTATTACATAGACCACCCCTTCGTGCGTCCCCAACATGACTAGAGCACCTTCATAGGATAGTTGAGGGTAAATGATACGTAGCGATCTCTTTTGTATCTTTTCAATTACATCTGACAAATATTGTGATAAGCTATAGTGGAAGACCTGACATGAGTATTCAAGTATCGACCTTATTGAAGCGACATAAAAGCACTTTAGATCACCAGCGTCATGGCTAGGGTAACCACAGAGGCCCAATTTCAGGGTGAATGATCAGGAGTTGCGGGTTTTTAACGGCTTTTAAGCCTTTTATAAACAAATTTTATACTCAACCAAAACTATTCTAAAAACATTCTTAAATTAGTCAAATAACTACACTTTAACAATAAAATATAGTTGACATGATAGTATAATGCCTTAATTTGCATTCTTTTAATTACTCCATGAGCTCATTTAGAGCGATTTATGCAAACTTTTCTATGGCCTACATGTTGTGTGTGTTGCCTGTCATATACATCAACCAATTATGCTCCTTTCAAAAAAGCGTAAACGATAAAATAGCAAGCGCATGATGGATTATTGTTTATTTAGACCAGTAAACTAACCTGAATTTTTTCTTTTAAACGATGTCTATAGGCATATAGAAATTACGATAGAAAAACCAACTGCCTGCTACAAAAGCCTGAAAGTAATGACTCAAATAGGGCGATATCCTATCATCGTTTGATCGCTTGAGAGCTTACCGGTTCCTTTTTTGGAACAAAACTTTATTAGTTGAATTAGCTGTATATATATAACGAGCAACACACAACATATATAATATACAGAGAAACCAAATGAATTTCGAATGACCATTACCAGAACGATCTTGACATTTAGTCTTCTCATAGTATACTGTTCACAAAATACTCCCAATGAGTTGATGTGTAGTCGCTGATCACCAGTGGATGTCACTATTCGAGCCTTTCGCCTTTTCGCTAGAGTACGTTATAACAGCAGTGCTGTTGGCAAAGTCACGCACATTCAACCGAAACTTTGGAATGGCCTATAAATAGTAGATAACTGATTTGTCATGGCATATAAATAATAAATGCTCAGTGATTGTCCATTTTCATAAACAAGATTGTTTTCTTTGTATAAGGTATAATGTGAAGTATACAATCATGTATAATAGAAATTAAAGGCGGAAAGCCAATATATGTAAAAAAAATTGAAATTCATACTTCAATTTCTACATATTGTACAAAAGGTTCATTTCTGCAAAGTCAGAGGTAGTTTAGGTGAGGGCAGATTGGCTGCAGACAATTGTACTTTTACTTCTACTTCAAGTATTTTTGAAAAATACTTTGTACTTTATACTCAAGTACGTTTCCCCCCAGTACTTTTACTTTTACTCGAGTCGTTTTAAAGTTAATTACTTCTATTTTTACTCAAGTACAAAATCAAAGTAATTTAGTCACCACTGAATGTGCACTTAACCAAGATGTAGATTACTAATATTATTAATTCGACGATATGTTTTCCAGCATACTTTTGATTATATATTTAACACTCTGAAAGGTAGGAAGTTTGACAGTACAGTACTATAGGGCGTTGTACATTAAAACGACCTTGGATAATGGTTTTAGTCAGCCTGAAAAGTTAAAGACATTTCTTCAGTCCTAATTTGTTTTAGACCCCCATGTCGCTAGCGGGAATGAACAAGTATCGTGTGCTTAAGGCACGAGGCCACTAGGGGGGCATGCTCCCCCACACATTTTTGAAATATAGAGTCTCTGAAATGCCATTTCATGCACTGTGGGGGAAGATAATTCTGATGGTCAGAAAATGTTGTGTATTAAATTAGCAATATTTTGAAATTGCCGAAACTGGTCTTCAGGATTTTTTGTTCTTACTCAACATTACTTGAACGTATTTTTGCCCCAACCGATATGACAAAATTTGTCCTACAAAATTGCAATTGTTAAACAGTGGGGAGGGTTCTCACCTCCAAATCCCCCCACCAGTTACGCCCCTGGTTTTTGGAGTCATTCCTAATAACATAGAATTCAGGTATCGTCTGTATCTGATTTGATGATACTTCAACTGTTCAAATTTCTAGAAATCAGCTGATGGAGTTAAAAAGCACAGAATGATTACGAATCCAATCCAGGCACAGTTTGTATGATTGTTACTAAAAATGATAAATGCAAAGAAAACCATAGAAATAGGTTTGTACTACTTAAAGTATACAAAACTTCACACCACCTTCAATGATTAAAGTGTATATATATATATATATGATTGTATACTATGTTATTTTACAACTTGCTTTAAGAAAGAGTTTGTCAGAATGTCAGATGGCTATGCAAAGCTATAATTAAGGTTAAGAGAGCTCAAGCTCAAGAGTACTGAGATAAGGCCAAAAACAAATTCTACTTCTGGTCAGCGCGCGCGTAATTTTTAACTGTGCGCGTCAACGTGTTTTTTTTTTCAAATACGGTCCATCCATATCCTTGCAAAATGAAGTACTCTTAAACTCTATTAAACCTGCAAATTTGGTGACAGTTTAGTATTAAAAGCATAAAAAATCACTATACACTTTATAAAAAATATAAAAATACTCACCCATTTCTCCAAAAACGCGCCACCTTATTAACTCTTAAGAAAAGAAAAAGAAGGGGGAAAAGCCGCGTCGCCGCGTCAATTCTGCCCAAACCCACTGACCAGAAACATAATTTTTTTGGCCTAAGCGCGAGTACGGCAAATACATCAGTTGTCATTGGAGAAATCTGAAATCCGACAGAATATAATTATTCTACTTCGTCTTCGACCAAATTTTGCAAAATGAATTATTATTACGGAATGAAGTTTAAAGTGTTCTTTTCTCTTCTATTGGTAAACTCAAGTACCTATTCAATAAAACCTCACCCTATAGCAGTTTTTGTTAACGGCGAACGTATATCTAAAGAACACTGAAAAGGATATTAACGTAGTCATTAGCTACTATGATCTTTATATAATTGGCTATACCAACGTTTTTAATAAGATATCTAGCAAGGAATTATTTTTCTAGGTGTGCTCACTGGCTATAATCTACTCAACATTGCTATGACACTTCCAAAAGATGGAAAAGTCATTGGATGTGATATTACTTCAGATTACTTTGATATTGGAAAACCGTTTTTTGATGAGGTGAAAGGATAAATTGTTGTGTTGAAAATGTCACATAGAATGATTCAAACTATATATCACATTATTTAGAGTACATTCGGAAAGAAATTTCAAACCACTTTTTTATGATGGCAGTGTAAAGAAAATTTAACATGACCACAAATGATATTTTGTCAAACTTTCTTAGAATTGCTTCATTGTGTATATTAAATTATTAATAAATAGTGGTGTCACGTGTAATCTATATACGACTTCTAAATACTCTAAAAGGTATGATCATTTGTCTATCATGCAATCATATATTGGAAAATATCTACAGAAGGAAGCAAGCTGAGAAAATTCGGAAAAATATCTTATTATTTTGATCATTCTGATTTTTTACACTGATTCTGATTTTTTACACTGCAGTTGCCAATTATAAAGAAGTGGTGAGAAATGTCCTCGCTAAGCAATTTATTGATGCATGCGAGGTGTGTATTACTCTGAAAAAGGCATACAGGTTTTTGGGATTTCAAAATTCATATCCAGGGATTTTGGGGTTTTTTTGTAAAATTTTCTGTGGTTTTTAAAGCAGATTTTGGCTCGGTTTTCGAGATTTTGGAAACATTTTGGGATTTTGAAATGGATTTTGGAACAGATGTTGGGATTTTCAGAGATTTTATGGCAAATTTAGAGATTTTATAGGAATTTTCCGACAAAGTTTAACAAGATTTCGGGATTTTTTTGGAAGATTTTTTTTGGATTTCTGAGGAAGTGTACGAGGATTGTTGAAGTAATACACCCCTCGGATGCATGTATCTGCATCTGGTGCATATATAATTAAAGTTTTACCACAGCCCATGAGGACATGAAAGCTGTTGCCCCCCTCAGTCACTCCTGTTTCTGATTTGATCACAGCTGGGCATCTCAAACCAACTTATATAAGAGGATTACCTGACGTGATACTTCATCGAATGAGAGACTTGGAGTAAGTCTAATTGTATACAGGACTAAGGATGTCATCAATCTTCACCAGTTAACCTTTAGCCTGCAAATATAGGCTCACCTCGCTGGCTAATCAATCTTGTAATCAAGTAGTAAAATTATCAAAACTGGGAACAAGCTGTGCTAACATATGCCGAGATGGCTCCTCGGGTTAAAGCAGACCTGTTACAATTCGTTCGCAGGTTTACAAGATCTTGTGAGATGTTTACGCGTGTCGGTTTACGCGCGAAACTATAGTATTTGATCCAGTCTTAGCGCTCGGATAGATTTCTGACCAAATTTAATGGAGTGGATAAATTCGTTAATTGCAAGAGCGAGTTCCCATTTTTGATGATCTATACAGCCCGTTGTATTTTCTCCCAAAGAATGTAATATGAAATTATATACCGGTAGTTGAAACTAAAACATACTAAATACAGACTACGGTGTTTTTAGGCTGGTGTCATGGACAAGGTTGATCTAAGAATTCAACCGGCTTTGAAAACATTAGGTTTGAACTATAATTAATCCTAATATTGATAAACAATATTAATAAATAATACTTTGAACTAATATTAATCCTTTTTCAAAACAAACCATTGCATTAGAGTCTGCCTATATTGATTATTATCAAGTCGGGCGCAGTGGCGCCGGCAAGGAGGGGCAGTCGCTCCCCCCAATATTTTTTCAGAGTGTGATTGTAGATCGATGCAATTCGGACGTAATTCGTTTGCGAATTCGCTCCAGAAAACGCCAAAAATGCAGTCCTAGAGTTTCAAAAATATAAAAATCCTTTGGGGGAGGACCCCAGACCCCCTATTTTTTAAGCAACTCTGTATTGCAATGACAATCAATCAGAAAAGGTCTATTAGAATCATCACACTTCAAGCAAATTTTACATTGAAATTCAAATTTCAGATAAAAACCTTTGACACCCCCCTCCCTGAACTCCAGATGCTTCGCTACGTCCCTGAATTCACATGAAGTACTTAAGTCTCCCACATTCTGAACAATTACAATATATAAAATATTGTATGAAAAATCGTTTATGTTTTTGGTTTCTTAGTATTGGACCGAAATATTTTTTACAGCCTTGAAGATACTGTAAAAAATATTTTGCTCCAAACTGCCTTCAAAATTTGGGTTTTGGGGGTGAATGCCCCCGAACTCTCCTAGGAATGCGTATTTTTCCCCCTCATTAAAAAATCCTGCCGGCGCCACTGGTCGGGAGAATTAGGCGTATACTACATTAGGCAAACTACAGTATAAATATGAGATATTTTTTTACATCTCTGAAGATGATTTTTTACATCTCTGCACTAGAATTGAAACACTATACACGTCCTTAAATCGTCATGCACGAAACTATTTCGTGCACTTAAATTTGATAAAACTGCTTTCCAATCCCTGATGGCTCGATAGCGCAAAGCCGGCCTATAAATCCGAATCGCTCGAGATAACGAATTTTTCGTTGCATATGCGTCTCCCCGTCTGGCGTTGAGTAAAATATCAAAGCAGGGCGTACAAGGGCACATTGCAGTCAGGTAATGAAAGTAAACTTAAGTGTCGAAATTTTTTCCAACCTTTTAGATGAACTATTAGCAGCAGGTGAAGGTGGCACATTTGATTTTGTCTATATTGATGCGGACAAGGTTACTTATGACGCTTATTACGAGAAGGCCTTGCAATTGCTTAGACCAGGAGGAGTTATTGGAATTGATAATGTAAGTATCTTTGTACCCTACTTATACACTCTAATAAGCGAACACGCTACATTTTTCAAACTGGGAATTTTGCCTGCATACTTTGCCTTGCATTCTCTGCTTCGTTCTTGAGCGAACGATATTCATATTAAAATTGCCTATATTCATATTAAATGCAGTATAAAATTATGCATAACTGTCCGTGTCATAATTGATTGTGTATAAAGTGGAATTAAACTGAATAATCAAAACAAAAATATATGTATACATACATATTTTACCAAATGAAACCTACCTAATTCACAATGGGGAAATAAATACAGATGTGGCTTACTGCAAGCATTTATAAGAGCCGTTAACAAGCCATTCGCTCTGAAGTATGTGTGATGCACAGCCCCCCCCCCCTCCGAAAATGCAAGCACTATAGCAAGGTATGCGACCACATTGTGCGAGCACAGTTTTCGCGCAACTTCAGAAATGTCTGCCGAATATTACCCTTTCCACCATTCAGTTGATTGTTCGCATATAGCAAAAAAGTGACAATATTATTACCAAAGAAAGATCTAATAATGGAGTAGCCGTGTCCTTGGTCTTGGAATTGCTAAGTTCTGGTGTCAGTGCAAGGTATTAAATATTTTACAAATCGAAAGCCAGTTGGAACTGCGAAAGCCGCCGTGATGAAGAATACGAAAGCTTGCTTGAAGACAATTCACATTTCCTCATTATATATTTTGGTTTCTGGTCAGGGATGATGAATTCTTTTGTCGATTAAAAATATAGAAATCCCAACAAAACGCTTAATTTAAGTATCTTTTGAATTCGTAAACTTTAAGATCATTCGAGGTTTCGAGCCTGGGAAATTTTGCAATTTTTATGCTGCACTCGACACACTATTGCAAAAAAGTTCAGCTCCAGGAAATTTGAGAGAAATAAAAATTAGTGCTTTGCTAACATGCTAATCACCCAAAATCCCCCAGGCCCAGAGTTAGTTACCAATAAAATATAGTGGCTACTGACAACAAAACTCGCGAAAAGATATAACTTATTTAATGCTGTATTATCACCAATTTTCTCATCTCAACTCTTATTAAGATACAGACTCATCTCCCATACCACATCAATACCATTATCATGACTGAGGGATTATATTTCTTACTAACTAGGTTTGTGGAGTGGCCTGGTTACTAAGGATGAAAAAGACGAGGAGACTGCTGCACTTCATAATCTTAATTTAAAGGTACATAAAGATGCACGTGTCGATATGAGTATGCTTCCAATCGATGATGGATTTTCGGTAGTAAGAAAAATTTGAGCCGTTCTCCGTTACGGCATTAGAAACTGTAGATTATTGATTTTTCACAATTAGATACTGTAGATTATTGATTTTTCATAATTAGATACTGTAGATTATTGATCAGGTATAAAGCCACTTCACGTGACATATTATGGTTGACATGATTTGCCAAAAAACTATTAATTATTAATGAGTTTTTGAATGATTTTTCGTAATTAGATACTGTAGATAATTGATTTTTCATTGTTTGTAATTTGCCATGACATAAAAATCTATTTTAAATTTGCCATGCAATAAATGTTTGAGTGGATATTGCACTTAATTAGTCTAACGGCGTTTCTACTACTGCACTTCGACTAAAATTAGGCACATGACAACACGATTGAAAAAAGGCCTTGCCATGCGTTACACGAAAACGACCAGATAACTATATTATTTTCAAGCAATATATTTCGGCATCAAAACTGCCAATTTGATTTGAGAAACTGTTTTGGGAAGGTTCATATAGAAAATACAAAAAATAACTATATCACAAAAAGAAAATGACACAGGAATGATCCCAAGAAGGCAAAAAAACAAACGGTACAAATAAACCCATGCGAGCTATCTGCCTAATTTATGTGTGTTGTCTTAGTTTTACATCTGACAGCCAGCTATTTCGAGAATACCTATAAACCAAGGCCAAGCTTGTTTTTGCCTACGCTTTTACTTCACATGCAATCCCACGAATCATCCACGATAGTCCGCACCATAATTTGAATATAACGTTTTATTCATTGTCACTGCAGCATTACAGACAAGTATAGGGATCAATAATTTCATGCCAACTGACCTTGACGGGCTGTATGTACCGATTAATCCCTTCTTGGGGCGGAGCAGTTTAATGAGGTGGAGCAATGAGGCAGAGGAGGCGGAGTAATACATGTGCGCGCGCATGTTAAAACGGAACAATGTAATGCGCAGATTCCTTGCGCAAAATATTTCCTTATATAAATTGAACCTGGCGTATAGTGTTATCCATTACGTTTTACTATTCTTTGGGAGTTAAGTGTCTCAACGGTAGAGAAGTGAAATGAGTTTTCACGTAAGTCTGGACAATTTACTTGGGCAGATAATGTACATGTCAGTAGACGAAGTTTCATCGTCAGACTATAAAAAGTTATTTAGTTTGCAAGAAGCAATATTTGCTGAAAAAAGTGTTGTGGTTGTCAGTATAACCATCCAAGTCAACGACAGCATCGTTGTCTTGGTGATGCTATCGGAAGAAGAGAAATGGAAATTGTATGATTTTGAAGCCATCCAACGCGTAAAAAGATAAACGTATGATCTGGAATGAGTTTGTCGAGGCAGTAAGAGTACTAAATTCCAGTATCATAAAGATGTCCTTGAACATTTACGACAGCTAGAAAAATGTCCATGCAGATTCTATGCCTGTATATTCGATAATGTAAGCTCACTTAAATACAAATTTAAACTATCTTTCTTATTGGAGAGAAAAGAAAGCCTGATACAAACTTTGAACCATTGTGTAAATCATGGAAATCATGTATATTTTAGCTTTGGCAAGTTCGGGCCGGAATATTTGAAGTCACCGGAAGTATCGAGCCCTGATAATATATAAAGACGAGAGCGTGATTGTCATTACTTCAGTTTAAGGTGCGTTTACACTTTGACCACAGTTAAGCATAATCGGAGCACTCTCCCCCAACAACCATTCTCCCACAAAAACATTGTTTGTGCGTCATAGTTGGTTTCTTAGCTGTCATAAAATATTAACTTGCCTAAATGGTTCATTAATCGATGCATGATTTTAGTTCTTTTACTCGTTTATGCCTAGTGACTTCAATGCATCAAGATAATCCTGGCTTCAGTTTTGACGTCCCGGCAAAGCCATAGATATCTTAAATACACTAGATAGTGCATCTAATTATTCCGCAAGTCAAAAATTGAAGCCGTGACTGCAGTCTCAGGTCGTTCCCATGAAATGACAAGATTCGTATATTTTTTTATTTCTTAAACAGCGAACTTAAACATTCGGTTAAACCTATCCCAAATACAGTTTTAAACTATTCAAATCATGAAAGTTATTGGTGTCTTTTAAGTGTTTATTAGCGAGTGGGAACGAGCAATATGGCCGCCATCCATTCAAATGGGGAAAACCGCTGAAATATTCCTGGCTTCAATTTTACTAAAAGAGATGCGCTATCTAGTGTATATAAGATATCTATGGGCAAAGCAGAATCATGAATCCAGGTCCTTTATCATTAGCACTTGCATATCTCAAATTTTGAGTTTATTATTTCACTATGCCGTCTCGTAGGTGATACGAGACCTAACTTCTAAAACATTTCTGCAAATAACATATCATTTGGAAATGTAAAATATAGGTGGGTTACTGGGTTTCACTAAGCACTGATGAGTAGATGATGGTCAACGGAAAGTCAGAGTGAGAAAATAATGTTAATAATTTTTTTTATAATATACTGGTTGTCCCCCCAAAAGTTACACTGTTTGATTAAATGTTACGTAAAAACTAGAACAGCTATTACACTCAAGTAAGTTTTATTTAATTTATTATATTCAGGCAAGGCTAACTTAATGTTTGAAACAATTATGCTATACCAGGCACCAGCGTTCTTTTGACCACAACAAAACTATCGAGTTTAACAAAATGGCCAATGTTTCGCATTGTAAAAAATGCTTAATCAATTTAAAACATCTGATTGAAAATCTTATTGCAGTACATCAAACTTTAAGTTAGCCTTTCCTGAATAAAATAGATCATATTTGAGTGTAATGCCTGTAATAGCTGTTCTAGTTTTTACGTTACATTAAATCAAACAGCGTATAATCAAACATCCGGCATCAAGGCTTGAGAATCTCCGCCAGCATGGCAGTATGCTGCCAGGAAATATTTTTGACCTCGCAGGAAATTTTTAAGAAACAGCAAGAAATCAAGAACGAAGTTCGACAAATTTATAAGTTTGAATCATAACATGTAGCTGACACTGGATGATTTAAATATGCATATGAAAGTATTGAACTGTTCAATTTGTCCTGAATTTGTCTTCTGTGTAAAGCAAAATAGAGAAATGTGTATACTTAAGGGATATATTTCCTAATTTAAAGGGAGTCAACCGTGAGGAAACTGTTCTTCAAGAAATTGTTCTTCAAGCAACTGTTTGCATATTCAAATGATTGAATGCGCAGTCGACACTATGAATTGGCTTATTTTGTGACAAATTAATTGAGATAAACTATCAGAGTCAAATCAACATTTCTCAAGCTGCCATGCACCATCTCCTGCCCTGTAACGCTTAGTGAAACCCGCCAATACGTCCAATTGATTTTTGTTCAATATACAGTAGATTACACAGAGAGACACAGTCTTTTCATCAATCTATTTCGTTTTCTTGGAAGGTAATTCGCGGCGAGCAAGTTCTCCAAACTCTTTTGTTTGAAATCTTTCCAAAGGTGTATCCTTTAGATGTTGACTCAATGACACGATAATTTATAAAACCTTGTTGATGATTTCCACAACTTTGTCCACTGGTATCTGTATAAGAGATTTTCCTTATCATTTATTTATTAAGTGAAAAATCTTCAAAATGTACAAAGCGATTTGGCTATTATTGGCGAGAAAAATTTTGAAATTTGAGTCTCTAAACGGTATTTCCTGCATTAGGATACTTTGCGGTAAAATACAATTTTCAAGTTCGTTACAAAACACAGAATGCCAATTTCTCCCCAATGAGGGGCTAGAGTTCCACGACGCCACCCTCTGGCACCACCCCTGATTTTAAGTAGATTGTTGTGTATTTAAAATTTACTTACTTTATATTCAGCAAATACGTGGCATGTAAACTTCCCTCCTCCTTGACTCTCAACTAATCCAAAATGTACCCGATCACTGTAACAAAATTATCATGCAAAAATAAGAGAAGAATAATCATTTTATTAATTGCACTGTATATATTATATTGAATATTGAACAGACTTGCCATTATATGATTAACAAGACCCCGAGTGGTTTAATCCAGTACGTTTTATGTCAGATGAATCTTACTTAGCGTAAATCCTCTATTAAACCTCACAAATAAGCCCCTTCTCTAATAAGCTCCCTTTTGAGAAGAAGAAATTTATTACGCCCCACCCACAACAAAGAAAAGCATGTTATTAATTTTTCTTGTCATGGTTAATGTTGTTACCATGTTTCCATTTTGCCATTCACAAAAATGGTAAATCATACTCGTTGAAAAAATTCAAATGTTAAAAATACACTGTAAAGTCATACTTGATAGAGTAGAACCGTTTTGGCTAAATCAACGAGCACGCTCCCTCTTAAGCCCCCTCTGTTAAGCCCCATCTCTGTTAAGCCCCCTCTCTGTTAAGCCCCATCTCTGTTAAGCCCCCTCTGTTAAGCCCCATCTCTGTTAAGCCCCCTCTCTATTAAGCCCCATCTCTGTTAAGCCCCCTCTCTGTTAAGCCCCATCTCTGTTAAGCCCCCTCTGTTAAGCCCCCTCTCTGTTAAGCCCCCTCTCTATTAAGCCCCCTCTCTATTAAGCCCCCTCTCTATTAAGCCCCCTCTCTATTAAGCCCCCTCTCTATTAAGCCCCCTCTCTATTAAGCCCCATCTTTATTAAGCCCTCTCTGTTAAGCCCCATCTCTATTAAGCCCCTCTCTGTTAAGCCCCTCTCTATTAAGCCCCATCTCTATTAAGCCCCCTCTCTATTAAGCCCCCTCTCTGTTAAGCCCCATCTCTGTTAAGCCCCCTCTCTATTAAGCCCCCTCTCTATTAAGCCCCATCTCTATTAAGCCCCCTCTCTGTTAAGCCCCCTCTCTATTAAGCCCCCTCTCTATTAAGCCCCCTCTCTATTAAGCCCCATCTCTGTTAAGCCCCATCGCTGTTGAGCCCCTCTCTATTAAGCCCCCTCTCTATTAAGCCCTCTCTGTTAAGCCCCCTCTCTATTAAGCCCCCTCTCTGTTAAACCCCCTCTCTATTAAGTTCCCTCTCTATTGAGTCCCTCTCTATTAAGCCCCCTCTCTATTAAGCCCCCTCTCTATTAAGCCCCCTCTCTATTAAGCCCCATCTCTGTTAAGCCCCCTCTCTGTTAAGCCCCATCTCTATTAAGCCCCATCTCTGTTAAGCCACCTCTAATAAGCACCATCTCTATTAAGCCCCATCTCTGTTAAGCCCCATCTCTGTTAAGCCCCATCTCTGTTAAGCCCCTCTGTTAAGCCCCTCTCTGTTAAGCCCCTCTCTGTTAAGCCCCCCTCTCTGTTAAGCCCCTCTCTGTTAAGCCCAATCTCTGTTAAGCCCCTCTCTTTTAAGTCCCATCTCTGTTAAGCCCCATCTCTGTTAAGCCCCCTCTCTATTAAGCCCCATCTCTATTAAGCCCCATCTCTGTTAAGCCCCATCTCTGTTAAGCCCCATCTCTGTTAAGCCCCCTCTCTGTTAAGCCCCCTCTCTGTTAAGCCCCTCTCTGTTAAGCCTCTCTGTTAAGCCCCCTCTCTGTTAAGCCCCCTCTCTGTTAAGCCCCATCTCTATTAAGCCCCCTCTCTATTAAGTCCCATCTCTGTTAAGCCCAATCTCTGTTAAGCCCCCTCTCTATTAAGCCCCCTCTCTATTAAGCCCCATCTCTGTTAAGCCCCCTCTCTGTTAAGCCCCTCTCTATTAAGCCCCTCTCTGTTAAGCCCCATCTCTATTAAGCCCCTCTCTATTAAGCCCCTCTCTATTAAGCCCCATCTCTGTTAAGACACCTCTCTATTAAGCCCCTCTCTATTAAGCCCCATCTCTGTTAAGCCCCCTCTGTTAAGCCCCATCTCTATTAAGCCCCATCTCTGTTAAGCCACCTCTCTATTAAGCCCCCTCTCTATTAAGCCCCATCTCTGTTAAGCCCAATCTCTGTTAAGCCCCCTCTCTGTTAAGTCCCATCTCTATTAAGTCCCCTCTCTGTTAAGCCCCCTCTCTATTAAGCCCCCTCTCTGTTAAGCCCCATCTCTATTAAGCCCCCTCTCTATTAAGCCCCATCTCTGTTAAGCCCCCTCTCTATTAAGCCCCCTCTCTATTAAGCCCCATCTCTGTTAAGCCCCCCCTCTGTTAAGCCCCATCTCTATTAAGCCCCATCTCTGTTAAGCCACCTCTCTATTAAGCCCCCTCTCTATTAAGCCCCATCTCTGTTAAGCCCCATCTCTGTTAAGCCCCATCTCTGTTAAGACCCATCTCTGTTAAGGGGGTCCTCTACCAAATTTTTTTTTTACTGTTAATCTAATGATATGAAACACTTCTTTTAGTATGTTGTTGGGCTAGATACCCTGACCAAAAAAAGGTATAGTTGGAAGAAGTGGTTGCCATGGTTACCAAGATAAAAGACCCCATATGGTGAAATATGGGGTCTTTTATAAGCATGATAACTAAAAAAGTATTAATGTTAAAGACATAGAATAACTTTTATTTATTAACTAACGACATTATCTAGGAGATGAAGTAAAATTGTTAGCATATGTGTTATAATAAATGTTTTACGCCATGAATACTAAAAATGAACATCACTATCCTCACTTAAGATATTACAATTTCAAAATTATTGAAGATAGGGTAATTATTTTACTATGTCTCCTAGAGCAGGTTATATAGAGTAAGCCCTGAAAATTTCAGCAAGATAGCTTTAATTCTTCTTAAGATATCCTGCGCGCGATATTGTTAATTACACGTTTTCGGTAATTTGAGAAAAACAGCTTTAAAGTAAAATATTTAGTTTATTTACAAGATAATCACTAGAATGCATAATCAGGAATGTGCTCTTTTTCTCCGATTTAAAGCAATTTTCATGAACTAAAAACCCATGGAGGTTATTGAGAAGGCTTTAAAGTATATAATTATTGGTTTTCTAAAATTTCATAAATATTTTGAAAACCGTAAAAAATTTGGTATAGGACCCCCTTAAGCCCCTTCTCTGTTAAGCCCCATCTCTGTTAAGCCACCTCTCTATTAAGCCCCCTCTCTATTAAGCCCCATCTCTGTTAAGCCCCATCTCTGTTAAGCCCCATCTCTGTTAAGCCCCTCTCTGTTAAGCCCCCTCTCTGTTAAGCCCCCTCTCTGTTAAGCCCCATCTCTGTTAAGCCCCCTCTCTGTTAAGCCCCCTCTCTGTTAAGCCCAATCTCTGTTAAGCCCCCTCTCTATTAAGTCCCATCTCTGTTAAGCCCCATCTCTGTTAAGCCCCCTCTCTGTTAAGCCCCCTCTCTGTTAAGCCCCATCTCTATTAAGCCCCATCTCTGTTAAGCCCCATCTCTGTTAAGCCCCCTCTCTGTTAAGCCCCATCTCTGTTAAGCCCCCTCTCTGTTAAGCCCCCTCTCTATTAAGCCTACTCTCTATTAAGCCACCTCTCTATTAAGCCCCCTCGCTATTAAGCCCCCTCGCTATTAAGCCCCTCCAGTGAACGTGCCTGAAATATTTTGTGTTAAAACTTGATAAGGGCCACAGTACTCCCTCAGAACAATATTTTTCTATTGTCATGGATGCACAGACACAGTGTTCTTTATTCATCAAACGTGTCGGCGATGCGAATTTTTTTTCCGTAAGCAATCGAAAGCATCCCAAGCAAACGAAAGCATCCCGCCTGCATAATTAATACGTCATTGTTACGACCCGCAAACAGGCTGGTAGGAATTAATAGTAAGTTAATATAAATAGTATTTTTTGCCGTTCTTTTCAGCGAGCTTGCCTGTGGCGTAGCGGGTTAGGGCGTGCGTTAGCTGGGGCTATACTGTATTGTAGGTTCAAGCCCGTGCCCAACACTTTTTCTTAAATTTTTTTGTTAAGTTTTTTAAGTTTTTTCTCTCGATAATTTTGACTTTCTAAGACTGGTTAGGGTTAGGAAAGGGGTTAATATTGGGGTTGGGGTTTGTTTATATTTATAAGAACTTTAAATTTGTAGTACAAATCATGCCGGATTGAAAGCCTGTTCGCGGGTCGTAACAATGACGTATTAATTATGCAGGCGGGATGCTTTCGTTTGCTTGGGATGCTTTCGATTGCTTACGGAAAAAAAATTCGCGTCGGCGATAGAGTTTGTAATTTACAAAACTTTTCGACAACATTTAAAACAAGAAAAATGGCTTACCTAGCGAGTCCACAATACGATATTCTCTCTAATGGAATATTTTTACGCGATTTGCCACTTTTTATTGAATCATCCAACGTGATAAAATCAGGAGAAATGTTTATTGTACATATCTGAAGCGTAGTTCCTTGAGCAACCTGTCGATAATTAAACGGAAAGCAACGAAAGGTCAACCTATCCAACGAGAAATATTTTCGAGCTACAGTATAGCAAAATTATTGCTAAACAGGGATATTAAGTTTCATAAGGCATAAATACAAACAGGCAAGCGCGTTACCTATTACCCGCATCAAGCACATGTCTACGGAGGACGTACTTTACAGACGTGGTTCCATAATTTGACCAGGCGGTTGAAGAAGTGCGCTTGAGATGTTCTTCATTTACATAATGGAAATTTGAGGAATGGAATTTTTTTGTATTCAAGGTTCGAACGGGATAAAATTGCTTCCAACAAGACCATCGAGGTAGAAACATAATGCGATTGAGGAAAGTTTTCATCTCATAAAATGGTCAATAACATTGAGTCATTGACTTACCCCAACGGCCTCTCTTATAGCAGATGGTCCTGTGCCAACAGAAACAGACTGATGTCCATAATATTTTATCAAAAATTCCGTAGATGAAGGTTGTTGTTCTGTCGGCTCCTAAGCAGTTAAATACTGATTAGTTATTATCAAGGAAATATGAAAACGTGTTGGTTGATATCGTGAATAACTTTATAAAATGAACAGATAATTCCCTGAAAGAATGACAAATTGGAAGGTATACACAATATAATGTCATATTCATCAGTAATTCATTATATAGAAGTTAGCTAGCCAATTGTTGAGCCATAAACATCTATTTTGGTCATATGGTGATAAAATCTGGTCAGGTATACTTGTAGATTTTGTTTTGATTCAACCCAAGATGCCAAGAATTGTACGATACAGTTTTGATCAGGCCATGAAAAACATCATCAAGAGAATGGGATGTGTTATTTAAAATCTTAAAATCAGACTGGATGGATTTTAAATAATCAAATTTACATCTTCGGATTTGAAAATGCATATGATTTCTTTAATAAAATACTATTAATTACACAGTCTCTCAAAATCGCTCTGACAAAATTTCCCGCAGTGATCCATCGGAACGGAAACGAGTCAGACATCATCATAACCCCTATTAAGCACTTCTTTTATATAAGCGGACACATGCATCGGCGATGTCCCGAAGGTATGGATGCATGGGTTCGGATGTACTAGTGTAGCTCAACTGCATGGGCACCCTCCCGAAATTCGTCCATGCATGCGATACGTATCGAAAGGTGTGCCTAGGTGTCGTGTGGGAAACATGAGTCAAAATGGGGCATTTTTGTATTCCCGACAGTCTTTGTTTCTGACTTGTTATCCATTCATCATACATAGTTATAAAAAGTGTGATATGTTACGAAAACATATTTTAAACAAACGACATTTAACTACATACTGGGCTACTTCTCCTTGGTACTCCAAGTTTTGCTTGATTAGCCAGCTTTCCAAGGAATCCTTTTATCCCAGCTCCAGACTGCAGAACAATAAGAATAAAAATTACTCCATAAATGCATGCTTACGGACAGCTACGTGCTACTTCTGAACGTTGTTTTAATTAATGTCTCTACTTCTATGCATGTTCTTTTTAAATACTCGTAGGTTTTGTCGTTTTAATTTTTAATAAATGTATCTTAAAAACATCGTTTGTTCTAACAACATAATTTACAAAATATTTTAAAGAGGTTGGAAAAACGTCGTAAAACAGACAATTTCATCACGTCTTTGACTCGCTCGTCACTCCCATAATTCACGAGCCCTCGCTCAGCGTTACACTGCATGCACCTATTTGATATTTCAGGCAATAGAGCATGAAAAAGTAGCTTATAAGTTATTTTACAGTTTTTCAATTGCACCTTTCGTTTGGAAGATATCGGCCTTTAAACATAGCCATTTGCATAAAAATCGCACAAATTTAGGGGCTTGAAACGAACAATCTTGTGACGTCATTTAACAAACTATATTGATTTATGACTTATACTGGACCTTTGTGCAACCATGTATGGCGCATCTATCCAGCATGACAGCAGTGTTTTTTTGGTAGTATTTACTACAAACTTAGAACAACAAGATAAATCTCGTTTCTTACATGACGTCACAGACTCGCTTCCAGACTCCGCCATTACGTTCTAGGTTTTTCACCAAAATAAGACAACTTTTCCTAACTTTCGTACAAATATCTTCCAAACGAAAAGTGTAATTGAAAAACTGTAAGATAACTTATACACTACCTTTTCATGCTCTATTAAAATATCAAATAAAAAAATAGGTTGTATAGCCTATAGGCACTTTAATCGTGATATTGATGGCATACCACCATGGAACAGAGGTAGCAATTATGAAATACACACCCTACTCGTTTCTTTATCAGCATTTTTCTCTGCTTCTGTGGTAATGAGCTTTTCTGCTAGTTCTGGATTCGTGTCTAAGCACGATTGTAAGCGTAGCTGAAAATACAAGTTGAAAATACAAGTTAGTTATCAAAACAGGCAATTTCGTAACTGGAACGACCATGCATGTACTTTATATATATGGAAGACAGAGCCGTTTTTAACTTAACGTTTGAAAAAACAAGTATGGTTAACGTCGCTATCTCTTTACAATAGAGTTCTAATGCATGACCTGAAAGGTAAAGGAGCAGTGTGACTATACGTGCATGCAGTATATTGATGTACAGCTAGTATATACCCTGCAAGCCTCTTCCAAGGCTTTTGTGAAACTGGCGGCGTTTGGTGTACATTGAAATACATGACATAGGAATGGAGAACTTTGATCACCACTGCTTATATAGCCACAGAATCTAAAGAATTGTTAAGGAATTCAATTAATGATTTTTATTACTTTCCGTTACTCTTATTAGCTCATTAGCTGTCGCAACACTCCAATAGAAAACGAGGAACAATTATAGTTATCATTTACCTTACGTCTTTAGCAACTCCAATAAATGACACAAACTTTATTCTATTTTCTGCGATTACCTGTTGAGACTACAGAAAAGAAAGAATCACCATTTAAAATTATAGTTGATCAAGTTTGCAAATTTCAACAACCCAAGAAATAACTCGTACGTGAATCCTCTATTAACCCCCCCCCCTCCCTTTCTAATTAACCCACCCCTTTCCAAAGAGAAATAAATTAATTAATCCCCTCTCTTTAAACTCCCTCCCACTCCACAAAGAAACTTATTTGTACTGATTGGATATATTATTGTCCTGGAAGTTCACAGTAGTTTCTTACTGAGTTTCGGTTAAATCAAGAAGCCCCCCTCTCTAATAAGCCTCAAACACGCCTGCATGAAATAAATAAGGTCCCGGGGACTTAATAGAGGGTTTACGGTACATCAAGAATAAAAATGATTTTACCAAGCAATCAGTGGAGCGAACATTCGATACAGTAATCTCAATCAAACATGTGCGCCACGTGTGAGGATCACGTGATGTTATTGCAACATCAATTGCTTTGTGTACAACATCAATTCCTGAAAACAGACGCACATTATACATCAAGAATCAAGATAGATATACCATGCACTATGTACAAGACTTGTAAACAACTTGTAATCATCCTGCAATTTAGCAGCTTGTTAGCAAGTGAGTGGAAGATTCCCAAGTCATTACCACAAACATTCGTTATGGGCTGAGACGTTGCCTGAAAGCGTGGCATATAAACATCATCATGCTTTGAATAGAGATGACGGTAGCTACATCTTGTTGGCAGATGACGTCATCCCTCGAGTATATAAGGAGCTATGTTATAGTACTAAAATCAGAGGCAGAGTAGCGAGCGAAAACATGTTTGATATTAAACCAGGTTGTCGTGAACGAATAAACTTCAAAGCGAGTAACAAGTTCAGAACCAAGTAATTGTTGAGAAAGAAATTGAGAAATAAGCAACATTGTTACAGCTTGTTCATACTTTTGCTACAATTTATGGTACAATTAAGAACGAGTCGCGCTGTGCAATCATTTTGTGCCAGTGGAAGTCCACACACCAGAACGCGAAAATCAGAACTTCTATGCTTGTTTTCTCGACCTGAAGATTAGTAGTTCATGATAAAAGCAAAACGCAACACAACCATACTATACAGCAGGTCGAGGGTTTTTCTCCGGGTACTCCGGTTTTCCTCCCTCACTACAAACTAACCCTTTGGCATTAACCATAATTGCAGTTTACCAGTTGTCATTTTATATAAACTCCAATACCATAGAAGGAAATTGGAATGCAGCATTCAGTAGCAGAGATTAGCTAAAGATAACACCAGCATACCTGTTGGTCTTGGTACTTCCACCTTTCCAATAAATTTTCCCGAGAAACTTCTCTTTGCTTCCGTTACTGGCTTCACGTTAAATCCAGCCTGGTCTAATGTAACGGGATGAAAATGGCAAGTTCTTAGAACAAAAAAATACCACAACGCATGTTCAACTGATTATGGTAAATGCAGTGACATTTTCATCATCAAACGCTTACAGAGTTATGATAAAGACACCTGCACACGTTCTCTATTTTATATACTCGTCTTCAACCAATAGAATAACCGATAACTGAATGGCACAACCTATATGACGTACAACTGTATAATCAGTCATCGACAAAGAGATTGCCAAGGAATTGGGGTTCTAAAGATTCGTGCCAGCTGCTTCACAACAAAAGAAATGCCAAATGACTGGAACAGACATCATTCCAGATACATCTGACGATTCAATAACTCATTATGCAGTGTGACGTCAAAATTGTATAATTGCATAGGCTTCTTAAATGAACCTGCATACTTCGATAATGTACAGGGTGGTATTCTATAATTTTGAAAGACCTTCCAAATAGAAATTTAATTAGAATAGAATTTTTTGTGTCATACATACGTAAAACAAAATGAGGTTAAAGTCGACCTGCACGGCTTGCTTATACAGTTATATTTTCAACCCGCCCTGTACAAAACTATAAAACCTTACAAATTGCAGTAAAATCAATTTTAAACAGCAATAAAAACATGTACTTCTATGGAAATAAAGAATCATTGAGCCTTCTTCACCGAGTGATGATGATCTGCCACACCTACTATACGCATTGTTTTCATTGTTTTATTTTAAATCATTTTGCAAAACCATCTCAAACTCGTTAAAAATTCATGAGAAAATTAGCCAAACATATAGTGCTTCGTTTTGTTCCCAAGATGACACTTGGTCAAGAATATATACTTTTGAGCACATTTCAGGGTTACAGTGGTTGTTTCATGCAAAAATTCAAATTCGGACTGAATTAGACCTCACATCCGATTCAGTACTTCCAAGTCTCAGCATCGAGAATAGACTTAATCAGCTAACGCGTGTTTGTGCCCGTTGTAACCCAATTCAATCAACTACATGATTAAATGCTCAGTTACCTTCGTTGCAATCAATGCTTACATTATCAGAACAGTGGTTACTAGACATGAGTTATCTCAAAACGTGTATTGGATGACAACGGATATAAACATACGTTAGCGGATTAGGTCCATTCGATCCAGAATGGTTTTAGTACTTGGCATCGTCTCAAACTGGAATTAAGTTATCGGATTTCAGTTCGATCCAGATCTCAATTTCGGTTTTGAAATATGACAGAAACGCTGGAACAGTGTAAGGCAGGTGAGGCAGTAAAAGCAAACCATTCGGTGAAAAATCATTTTTGAGCAAACTAACTATACTAACTACAGTACAGTACAGTACAGTACAGTAGAGTACAGTACAGTACAGTACAGTACAGTACAGTACAGTACAGTACAGTGCAGTACAGTACAGTACAGTACAGTACAGTACGAACAAAGATATCCTATTCTGATCGTGATTGTCGAAACATTCATGGAAAATAAACTTATTTTAGAAAATTGTTTAATTATAATAATTAATACATATTTCGAAATTCACGTATATAAAAACCGTTATACGATTGACAATTAGTTATGGAATTCATTTTTGGACAATCCAAATACATTAAGCAAGAGTTAACTAAGGTTCCGGGGTGGTACTGCATTGTGAGTATGGGCCATATTTGGATTGAATTACTTGGAAATAATATGCTAGTAATATGTTCGATTAAATAACACGTAATATATATAGTTTTAAATACTGTACCACTCCCGAGATGTAACATTATTTTGTACATTCACAACACATTGACTGAAAACATCTATTGTACACGAACAACCATATAGTTATAGCTATTACAATTTTTGGCTTTAAATACATATACGAGTATAATGGGTTTGTATAGGAGTGCTACAAATTAGTACTGACATTTGCCTGACATTATAGGATAACTCAAAAGTGGCCATCTATTTTTATACTAAGAATGGTTTTATAATAAGAATGGTTATCCGAAAATTTGGAATAGATTGAACGAGTTTGACTACTGTGCATAATGGACAGTGTACTTGCAGAAAGCTTTATCTTCAAACTATATTTTAACAGAAAGGGCTTACTGCAGCGAAATAATGCATTGGAAGGCTCCTTTGAGTTATCATTTTGGTGTTTCAGTTTTCAAGCATAGCCAGTTAGGTTATTATAAAATAAATATATATGTATCAAAAAGATTAAATAAAATATACTGTGCTGTATAAAATACTATTATTAATTTTTTATATAAAATACTGTGTTATTCAAAAATACTATTTGGAAAATTCCAGAATTAAGCGTCAAGCTTTTAGCAGAAGCAATTATAAGTATTTCAGTACCAGATGTACACATTAAATTGGTATATTGAATTTATTGTGGGAATATTTTAAACATGTCTGCCTCCCTTTTGCCTCCCTGCCTTTCAACGTTCCATCGTCCCTGCAATCAATTGAATCAGGAAAACGGCGACCATTTTCGTCCTAAAAGTGTAAAAATGTATTCTCCGCTTGTAAGTTGGAATCGTTTAGTAATGTGCTGCATGCAGGCAAACTGAGACACGGTGAAGGCGCGAGGGCGTGATTGTCAAATGTAATTATATCATACTGCATAGAGTAATAAATGTTCTTGAATACGGGCTATCGCAAAGTGATTTGATGCTGTATAAAGCTAATGTGAGTGGAGCTTAATCTGTCTTGATGTGCTTGTCTTGAGGGACTCATTACTGTAATGTTTCTCGTTTGTACTGTTTTACAGAAGTAAATCAGTACTCAACGGGTCGAACTACGAATGTTCGCAGGGGAAAATTAATAATCAGTCATGAGTACAGCGGGGAAATATAATGAAGCACAGAAATGCTCTCGAATATTTGTTATATACCACTATAATCGGCGTTCTACTTGGGAAGAAACAAAGACAACTAAGATTGGAGTAGCCTTGGAAATTCCAGGAAAATCAAGTTCAATATCTTAAGTCGAAATTTTTTTCTGATTTGCAAAGAATTTTAGAGATTTTCAGGGATTTGTATATTTGGAATTTTTAGGAATTCAAAGATGTTGAAATATTTTGGATAGTGTACACCCCTCGGGTGTATATATTACTCACAGTATACATCAAACCAATCGATACCAACATGTACCTTTGACATACATACCTTTTTGAGACGGTTTAGGTGGAGTATTCAAAATATCTGACCACTGTTTTGTCGAGCCATTTTGCTGATTCTCTCGAGCTTTTATCTTCTCTGCCAATATCTTATTGCACATCTCATGTAGTTTGTTATGGATTGCTCTTCCTGAAATGATTCCATGGCAACGGAACACGTGACATTTATGCTTGCTAGTAACTTGGTCTCTTGCCACATACGCAAAGTCTCTGTAAATGAGATGAGCAATTAATTTAGGTTGGTATCTGGTATTAGGAATTACTATGCATACAGTATAAACTGCATGAACTGAGCCGAGAGGAGTCGAAATGAACTACATGTAAGTTTTAACCACAGCAGCAACAACGTTTACCCACTTGTCACCTACACAACACATCAATTCTATATACCATGCATGTTCTTCAAACAGACATTATAGTAACTCACTTCTGTTCATCTCTTCCAGCTCCCCAAACTCGCATTTTCGAAATAGGTTGTAGCAGGAGAGTTGCTTTGGTTTGACAATCGACCAGTTTCAAATTGTCACTTTCCAGAAGCAAACGTAAATCTTTACCCTAAAAGAAGTAAATTAAATTACGATTCTCGTAATTATATGCATACAAAAGGTACATAACCAGGACTCTCATATGGTGTTAGCATTCATATTAATAACTTGTCCGGAATAACTTGTCCAGTACAAGGTTAAGTAGATCAACCTTCTCCGCAGGACTTTTCGATAAAAAGGATCCCACTCCTCTTTCACTGAAAGACCATGGGGACGCGGTTGAGTACGCGGTACGTTACCACATTGCAATTTGTCGGGCTGATTTCAGAAGCACACACTTGAAAAAACGTCACCCACTGAATTTACTGAGTAGTTATATTCAGCAACAATTATATTGTTGCCACCCTCTTGGATGTTTTAATTTCACCTTTCGTGCATTTCTTTTTGTCGCAAACATTTTATTTGAAAAACAATGATACTTTTAACTTGTTTTTGTTTGGTTCTCAGAAAGCTACTTTAAAACAGCAACATCAACTGCTGGAAATATCATTAAATTATTTCATGAACATACTTACACCACCCCACGTTTCAGATGTTTTCCAAAGATCTTTTCGTTCTCGTGCAAGATTACTGATACACTCAGCAATTGTATCACTCATATTGTGTGGTGCAACTTGACTTTCTTCCAGTTCAAGCCAACCCATTGAGTGAACGGGAAAACTGGTCACCTAAAATGTCCAAAAATTATACATTTAACACGAGTAAGTTTACAATAATGCATTGAAAAGAGTTCAACTTGAACTTTCGACAGTGGCTTTCAATGTTGGGAAATGGGAATTTTGTTCAAGAGCATTTAGCTACTTGGCAAGGAAAAGAGAAATTCATAGATACAGAATATGAATTTAGCATCCAACTTGCTTGGGTGCATGGAGGGGAATCGAAAGTGAAGATATACACGACTACAATATTGGTTTTTGCAGTTCTGTTATATTTGAATAGGTACATAATTCATAAAAAAGGTACATGTTACAAAGGCTTGGTTAGCGATTTCATCTTGACGAGTAATTAACCACAGGTTAAGAATATCATGGTCATACCATATCTGTCTTCGTACGGTTGATTCTACTGTGTAAAGGAATTCGCGTGTTGCTTTCTTAAAGGCATGAACAGTCAATGGTGACAGAAGATTGAATGCACAACAAAAATCTTTCCAAGGCTCTTAAAATGTCCTTGAAACAATTTGCAATAAACTAAATGATACATAGAGTCCTTCCGGATAATTGTTTATATGCAATATCATAAAAACAGTCTCTATAGCTACGAGCTAAATTATACTATATTTGTTTCCTCTTCAAGGCGACAGATGTAATTATCGAGCTCGTTCCTTTACATTTTGTAGTCTAATTACATTCATATTCTTGCATCAATTCATTATCACTCTTAAACGTTCTTTGACATAAATCAATAATATCAATTTAACCACATTTATCGTTAATGTAAGTACATAAATGAATTGTCTAATTAATCTTTATACATCGAGAAATATAATTGATAAAATGTTGTACTCTACAAAATATGGTCAGAAAGTAACATTGAAATTAAAATTACGATCTTTCATTTTTAGCTGATCTTTCCAATTCTCTCAGCCTCAGGTAAAAACTTCTATTTGAAGTTTTCATTTTAACAATTTCAAAAAGGGATACGTCAAACTTCAAAGCCAAAGGCAAAGCCAAAATGTAAAACGGTGGCCACCAGCTATAAACCAAATTATAATACTTCTGGTATGAGTAAAACTAATAAAACTATATTCTATAATTGTAAAAATTCACTACTTTACTATAAGTACTACAGAATTTTACTCTTTAGCCATACAAAGCACGCCTATACAGTAACTTAGACTCTTAGTCAAGTATAATTATACTATAGTGTAGGGCAGACTGTCGCGGTAGTTGTAATATATCCAGAAACATGACGCAGAATAAAATAAACACGACCTTTCAAGAAAGGCACTTCGTTGTTCGAGATACAGACGATTTATACCCTTCACAAAATTTCATACTATAGAATCAAGTGCAATAATGAAATACTTTCACATATATTAAATTTTCATCATGTTTGGAATATGTACAGCGGTATATAGGTACTTGTAATCGTGCAAGTATAACAAAAATCAGGTTTATTATATATACTTTCGATCTTCATTGCAGTACCTGCAGATCTATGCTATACATGGTCCATGCATATATACAGTATTTGCTCCATTTAATTCGAAGCTCGTAAAGCTATACATGAAGTATACAATTTAATAATAGCCAATATGAATTTAAACATTATAAGCGGAACAAGGCGAACGGAAAAATTGAAAAATTTATAAATATTCTATATAATTATAAACATGAAACGTTAAGAGTATAAAAACCTACAACAATGTAGTTCTTTTCTGTAAAATCCTCCACCACAACAGCATCTTCTGTCTCCATAACTATTAGGCTAATAAATCCTGTCAATCCTACTTAAAGCCATTCGTAAAATTCGCAGTCAAAATAATAGTGTTTTGTTGCTGCATGGAAATGGCGAATGACGCTTATGCATATCATTATCATTATCATAAAGACAGCTATACAGCAGGTGCAGCATTCACACTCGTTCGAAACACTTGAAAGTAAACAGCAATTTTGCAATTTTCAAAATGAAATGTTTAAAGTTTAGAGTAAAACAAACCAACAAGTTGTATATTTATTATAGCAAAACAAGTCAGAGTATAGTGTCATACAACAAAGCAGGATTAATTACGGGAAGTAAAGCTTAAACGCAAACATTATAATCATCTATTGTCGACATCATTATAGCTACACAAAAGCAAACCACACGTTTGACCATACGACCACAAATTTGTAGCGATACTCCAATAGGTCAATAGCAGTTTGTTAGCGTTTGTTGGAACAAATTGATACTGTCTGATTTGTTTGGTTTAAAACAGATTTATATAGTTGTTATAAACAACATGAAGTTTAAAATTTGTAACAGTAGTATAATATTACTGTATAATGTACACCGTTTTCCACTACTCACTAGGCGATTTTTTGCGCGAAGAAACTCATTTGTGCCTAGTGGTTATAAGCTTTTGTGTGCGCAGTACGTCACAACTCAATCATACTAACAAAGGAATCCCGCAATATCCAGCTCCTCTTAATGCTGCATTTACTGAATACAGGTAAACTACGGTATATATATCAGTAGAACCCCGAATAAGATATAGTCGTTTTATTGTTCAGCACAATTGTGAGCCATTACGGTGCACTTTAAAGAACTTACAAAGTTTGTACTACGGTTACCTAAGTTAAACAGTACCTATCACATTGTTTGCGCGACGTAGTTAAAAAAGAAGATAAACAATGAAACTAAGTAGAAGATCAGTAATGATCGACGCAACTTGTTGAACCTTTTATCTCTTTATGCACTTGAATTATGTTTGTATATATTATATACCGATTAAATTGTTGTTGTCTGAATAGAAATCCAAGCTTCTGACTTGTCAATGTTGTATTAAACGAACGTATAATTAGGGGAACTGAATGCTCATTCGAAAACTTTGTCTAGTAGGATAAATGTATGAGTCATATGCTACACAAACCTACAGTACACCAATGTCGACTACCAAGAAAACACGGCGAAGCATATCAATTAGTGCCGATTGGATGCATGCACACATTAATTTTGACAAGACACAGATTTATTAGCTTTTTTATAGCAAAGTGTATACAAAATGTAACTCAGAGATCCCAAGGATAGTGCAAAGTTCATTGGGTAAAGTACTGATCATATAGGCAAATGAATACGGTATGGATTTGGCAATATGCACGTTTAGCACATAAGATCTGATCAGAGTCATTTTTACACTACAGAGTCATTTTTATACTCGAATTTCAATGCAAAATATTTATAGTTATAGAGCTTAATAGAGGTAACACAGCTGTAATTTCTTGCAACTCTTAAATATAAATTATTTGAATGACTGAATTATTCGCGCTTGTAATTCATTGTTCAGTGTGTAACTGTACCAAATGATTTTCTTCCAAAACTTAATTCCATGATTTCGATCCTTGATTTTTTCAAAATTTCATTCGAAAGGACATTTCCTTTAAAGCGGAAGCATTTGCATGAGTCTATCGCTTTCTATAAATAGCACTGTAAATAGTGTTTAATTCTTTTCGTTAGCATGACGCAGCACTTTACTATTTATTATTTTATTCACGGCCACGGACTTATTAGAAAGCGAACGAAATATATTTCCTCGTATATTTCAATATGCTGGCCATAAATCAACTCTCGTGCGATCGAGAGCACGTCTGTTCACCGGCTATGCTGCACGCAAATTATATATTTATATGACTATATGCCTTTATAGAGAATAGATAAATTTTCACAAAATTTGTCTTTTCAATGTATACTCCAGAGTTGAAGTAAAACTTGAAGATGAATTAGTTAGACAAGCGAACAAAAAGCGAACTATATAACGAGGTTGACAAAATATAAATGCCGAATCAAATTGCATATTAAACGTGTCTGACTGTAGATCATCTACAGTCAGACACGTGTAGATCATGATTTATAGCTACATGATTTTAATAACTATTACAATAAAATATCTCTCTAAAGAAAATAGACAGAATGAATACAAAATGTTTTATCTAGAGAATTAATGAGTATATAAGTGCAGTATAGTGCGGTCCATGCGGATAAATTTGCGTATGAAGCGACAAGACCGCAAACTAAACTTCAGGACACATTTAAAAGAATGTATCAAAAAAGTTTTATTATAAACAAGGAAGTGTTTAAATCTTCAAGAATAAAAATACCATTATTTTATAACATTTCTATCGCATTCGCATGAACAGATGTGTCAGAGTTTCATAAAGTGCCAGTAGTAATACAACAAGCAACCCCTGTAGCGAACCAAATGAAATACAGCTTGTAGCTTGATTTGTGCATGCAAATTATTATTCAATATATTTCATACAGATTTATACAGTAGTCATAGACCATAGTCGCACACTGAAATAGAATATCGTTACAAATGCAACCCAAATAATATATGCCAATCCTAAATCTCTTGTCCAATTTTTCATAAAAATCATAATTTTTCAATGTTTGAAAAAGTAATAATAAGCCCTTGAATTATATATAACCTAATAGAGAACATCAAGTGTAAGCTCCCCCCGGATTGTTTACTCTATACATCTATCCATCTATGCCTATCTGAGTCACTTATGTGAATTTTTGCCCTGTAATCACAATAGTTGCAAAGTGAAACTTTGCACTAAAAAGCAGTGACATAGTTTTCATACAAACATTGCACGTAAACACAATTCTGTGCCTTGCTATGTGTTGTTAGGCTGTAACTCATTAGTAAGTCATTAACGGTGATTAAGATAAAGTTAGAGAAAGGTTTAGGGTTAGAGAGTAAGATAAAGTTAGAGAAAGATTTAGGGTTAGGGTTAGAGAGAGGGTTAGAGAGAGGTTAGAGTTAGAGAAAGGGTTAGAGCGAGGAGTGGGATTTATCTTCCTTATCTTCATCTTCCTTATCTTTATCTTCCTTATCTTTATCTTCCTTATCTTTATCTTCCTTATCTTTATCTTCCTTATCTTCCTTATCTTTATCTTCCTTATCTTTATCTTCCTTATCTTTATCTTCCTTATCTTTTATCTTCCTTATCTTTATCTTCCTTATCTTTATCTTCCTTATCTTTATTTTCCTTATCTTCATCTTCCTTATCTTTATCTTCCTTATCTTTATCTTCCTTATCTTTATCTTCCTTATCTTTATCTTCCTTATCTTTATCTTCCTTATCTTCATCTTCCTTATCTTTATCTTCCTTATCTTTATCTTCCTTATCTTTATATTCATTATCCTCTTCTTCCTTATCTTCCTTATCTTTATCTTCCTTATCTTTATCTTCCTTATCTTTATCTTCCTTATCTTTATCTTCCTTATATTTATCTTCCTTATCTTTATCTTCCTTATCTTTATCTTTATCATCCTTATCTTTATCTTCCTGATCTTCATCTTCCTATCGATTTGGAGCTAAGCTCGCTCGATTTTGGAGCTAGTCATAATCATAGTTTTAGTCAGTATCTTAGGATATCTTACAGTATCTTAGGATATCTTGCAGTATCTTAGTTAGGATATCTTACAGTATCTTAGGATATCATAGAGTATCTTAGGATATCATGCAGTATCTTATGCAATATCTTAGGATATCGTACAGTATCTTAGGATATCGTACAGTATCTTAGGATATCATTCAGTATCTTAGGATATCGTACAGCATCTTAGGATATCGTACAGCATCTTAGGATATCTTACAGTATCTTAGGATATCATGCAGTACCCTAGGATATCGTACAGTATCTTAGGATATCATGTAATATCTTAGGATATCTTACAATACCTTTTTATTCATTATTCTCCCGTTTTATCCACCTACTATATAAATTGTATAATATTACCCCGTCCGTCCTAACATAAATATTCACTAGCTAGATAATCTTAGCTAGATAATCTTAATTACCGTTAATGACTTACTAATGAGTTACAGCCTAACAACACATAGCAAGGCACAGAAGTGTGTTTACGTACAATGTTTGTATGAAAACTATGTTGTAAAACTTTATTCGATATTAAAAACTCGCTTAAAAATCACTGCTTTTCACATTTTCTATACACTTTGCTATAAAAAACCTAATAAATCTGTGTCTTGTCAAAATTAATATATGCATGCATCCAATCGGCACTAATTGATATGCCTCATATTTTACCCCAAAATCAGTACCATTTCGCATTCGCGTAACCCCCTTTCTCCTTAGCTGTGTCCGAGATCAAATGCAGAGGCGCCCTGGTAAACCTTCGACACGATCACGTTTGAGCAGCGTCGCTTCCAATCCAGTTACACAACAGAGGATGATTAGCACCTCCTAACTTAAATTACATCTTACTTACTGTTTTCAGTTCTGGTTTCGCTTTATCTCTACAAATAGATAGAGAAAGTATTATTAGGAGGTGTTTATACTGTATAAACCCTACATAAAAGGCTGGCCTTCTTAGGCGATGTCTCGCGTGCTATTTGTAATCCTTACTAAAACTCGTTTTTCTCATGTAAGCAGATCTACTCGGGAGTAGCCCTTCATGTGGGTTCATGTAAGCGCCCCTTATTCAACTGAAACACAAAGGGTTAACTGTATCAGGTTGCAACGAATGGGTTCGTGATTGGACTTTTGTATGTCAGAATTTAAGGTTGATCTATGAAATTTAACAATGGAAACCATCAATCCGGGCTTCAATGGCCAGTGATCTCTCTTGACGAGCACAGGTACCGATATATAGCGTTGACCAGTAAGACCATGCTGCAGATCTTAAACAATTTCACTGGGAAAACTTATATTACTAAAGTGAATTAAGAAAACATGAAATGAAGATTGTGAATGACCAACAAGGTGTTTCCAATTTATTATGAAAACAAAATTCCGCTAGATACTGCTGTACACGTTTTTAATGGAGAGAGAGTTTAAACAGATCACTGTACCAAACAGTATAGTCTTTCGTTTCAAATGCAGTTTAGTTATTCCTTACAAATGGAAAGGAAAGTCAGCATGCATGAGTTCTAATTTACTTACACTACTGGACGTTGGCTTGAACTATCTGTGGGCGTGGCAGTTTCTAGTTTCTAGAGAAAGATATAAGGAGGACAGTTTATTTTTGTAGCTGTAACAACAAATCTAATGGCTAATACACATTAGTATAAACCTAATAGTAGGCTATTACAAATCCAGCGTTCTGATTGGCTACTCTACTAGAGGGCCACCAGGCATTAGCCTACTAGTAGCGAAGAGCGAGAGAAAAACTTGTGAATCAGTTGCTTTTTTAAGAAAAAACCTTTTATTCCGGAATAAAAACTAACAAACAATCTTGGAAACTGCTTGCAAAAAAGGTATAATTTTGACGTTTTACTCGTATTTTTACAGTTTTTAACTTGAAATTGACTGGCGAATTTATGAACATGGACGATTTTTGTTTATATTTCGAGCAAAATCATTGAAAAGACAACGAACTTTTCGTTGTTGCATGCATGTATACTATATATATACAGTAATACAGTGAAATATGGTCTGCGCTTACCTTTGGTTTTTCCCATTGAGTATTGCCACTGGCTACATGCCAATAATACGTCCCACCCAAATCTTTCACTTCCTGCCATCCATCAGGTAAATCTGTCGAATCTTTTGATACGCTTTCTTCTTCCCGCGAATCTGATACTGACTCATACATTTCTGGTTCTCCAAACATTTTTGTTGAAGGTTGACTGACTATATCAGTCACCAAATACGCCTTTATTGGTTTGTTTGGTTTCTTATCTAAAGCCTCATTTGAAGCACTCTTTTTAATCTGAGAATCTTTTGACTCATCTGTATGTTTCTTTGCCTGACCCCCGTCAGACTTTTGTCGAATATGTTTTTTAATTGTTTTCATAATACTCGATCCTTTACTTGTGGTTTTTTCTTGTTGTTGTTCTTCCTTCACTAACTCTTCTTGAGATTTTCGTAGACCTTCTTCAGCTTCAAAGTTTGGTCGACTGGGTAAAGGAGGAGGTGCTTCATCCTCCTCTTTGTCTGGTTCAGTTAAATCCACGAGAATCGGAGATTTCGGAGGTTTGTTTACAACGGCATATACTGCATCCATAGTCGCCTCATCTTGAAAGACGAAAATAAAGTAAATATAGGAGGGAATATGAAAACATGAGTGAAAATTTACTTTCAATGTGCTGTCTCGAGCTGTTGAGTAACGTGGCTATGTTGGTGTTACAAGTGGTTAGTGTATGTGTCTGGTTATAATTTCGTTCCAGGATCATGTGAGCTAAGAGTGTTTCAAGTGCGACTGTACCAGACATCCCACCACGGGTTTCTCCGGATACTCCGGCTTTCTTCTGTAGTAACACTGTACGAATAAAACTGATGGTCCCAACTCTCTCTTCTCCGCAGAGTCTCTTTTTGGATCTATTTAGGATTGTGGGAAGCGCTAGAACGTAATTCGCCATAATAAAAAAGATGGCGCCGCGCGTTGGATTATGGGTAGATCGACATGTTTCAGATAACCTGTCATTTCTGTGATTTTACGAGTGAGTTACGTTTCCACAAAATACTTTGATAAAAACACACCGAAAGCAAAACTAACGATAAATGATGAAGGCACGATATCTTATATAGCTGTCTTCTGACAACTTCTTGTGTGCTATAATGCTTGAAAACAACTAAAAATAGCCAAAGTTTTCTAACTAAACATAAAAAAATAACACGCATGCATTAACACTTTTGCTTAAAACATGAAAACTATTGCGAATTGCACAAAAAAACGTAACACAAACAAAGAACAATAGCTTTACTATTCTTTCAAGTACATTTTGGATGAAATGTAGATCAAATCGTTTAATAAATACTTTGTTTGTCAAAATTTTCGCTGTGGTTTACATCTGCGATTTCAGACTTGCTATTCGGAATGGATTACTTTCGGATTTTGCATTTCTTTTACTTTGAATTGGTAATGAAATTGAGTACCAAGAAATTGAGTTTCATGGAGACAATATAAAAGAAGGCCTTACCAAGCATTGGAAACAGGCAGAGAAAAAGAAGCAGATCACAATTCGTTTTATATATACTAGACATAATATCGCTGACGTTCTATACAGTAGATACATACCTGATGGTTGACTAGGTTCCTCATGATCTTCTTTACGTGCACTATAAGGTTTCGGAATCGGCGGAGGTTTCTTCTTCCCACCATCAGTTCCATCAACATTGTCCTTTAACTTTGCATATGGCTTGGGCATAGGAGGAGGTTTCTTTTGTGTTTGATGATGTGGACTGTTATCTACTTCTGCATCAGAATGTACTTCGTGAGTTAAATGTTGCATGTCTGCAGTAAAAGCTGCCAAAGCGTTATTACTTCCACCACTGTCGTGAGATTTAACCAAGATATTTTCCGGATTAATCTTATCAAAATTTCCACTGGGAAGAGTAACCTCTTCGTATGCTAACAATTCATTCTGTGGAACGTCTGCTGGCTTGGATGAACCAGGTTTCCGACCTTCGACAATTGCTGTACTGAAAGCTCCTTCTTCAGTAATCTGCAAGGGTCTGAATTCAACCCCAGCATAAGCATATACAGTTGGTTTGTTCTGGTTATGATCAGATCCTGCTTCACCTTTGTCGCGCTTTAAATCTCCATGAGGCTTATCTACAAAACCAAGTATAGTGTCATATATCTTAGTGTAATGTATACACTGTATAACAATATTTTAATCTGTGGTTTATCTTAAAGACGCGGACGCAAATAACTATAAAAAGGAACCGTTATGCTTTTAACGAAATAGAATATAGAAGATTCACACGCAAGGAATAGTACAAGTGGCCTCGTGATTTATTCCTCGTGCGATCATCGTCTTTGAAAAACCAACCCAACCCGGCCATGTTTTTCTTAAATTGCGCGCACTGATATCACAAGATGACAGGCATATCCGAGGTTAACTTGTTCAATTTCAAAATTAAATTAGGAATCGTATCTGGCAGTAGTTTCAACATTATTAGGGAGTTTAAGATCTACGACGCGGCAGCTCGACGACGCGCTTTCGAAACATAGAAATTCTTCATGCAAGATAAAAGAAATGAATAATTTTTGGTCCCAGGGTATCCTCAACAGCGTTGTCATTCTTATCACGACCTTCAACTCAGCATTATCACGTCTTTAGAACAACGTGAAAGCTTGCTGCGACGTTAATAGGTTTTACTCAAAGTCGACCTTATAGCGACGCCGCATTGTTTCAGCCATCTTAGCTGTTTGCAGGTTTAGATGAACAATTTTCAAACATTTTTGAAGTAATGAAATTCGATAACGCTCTTTTTGTAGCTTAGATTGGCACGGCGTCATCGATGATAATAATAATAATCTAGTACATCATTATCCCTACTAAATAAAAACCTACCAGGTAGTTTCGGCTTTTGAGTACTGCCTTTTAACCGTGATGGATTACCCTGAAAGGAACAAAAATAAGGGGATTACCAACTAACAAGTAATGGTCTGTTTATATGAGTGGCGGGATGAAACGTTTGCTGGGACGTTTACAAGGGTGGGAAGTAGTAATATAGGGGCCGTTTGGGCCGGATTTTTGGGGGGTCGCAAGGGAGGCCGCATCATCATTATCATAAAATTATGGGCTGCATCATCATTAGCATAATGCGAAGTAATAACAAGCGGCTTTCCGAAACGAGAAGATTTTAAAGTTTATAGTCATAGAATATAAAAAACTCATACTATCCCTATTTTTGGCCATTCTATTTGCCCATTTCATACAAAGGTTGGCAGATTGCTTGGACGTATACCGCAAAATAACTCCACTGAGTTTGGAGTATATATCTCGAAAGGAATTTAAACTAGAACGATTTTTGGATTTTCTAACTGTCAAACTTCTTAATAAATATCTTTAATTCATATTCATATATTATTCAGCTCACTCCTCGTTGGGGCTTTTCAGTGATCGATTACATCAAGTATCTTGCTTACCTAGATTATGTATGTAGCCTACATTATCTATTTTTACAACAATTGTGATATTACTTTCCTAATCTGTATATCCTAACCCACCCAGTCAACTTTCCTTGTGGGAGGAAACCGGAGTGCCCGGAGAAAACCCACGACTTTCGGCAGAGGGTTGACTTACTTTTTTCACATGAGTGTGATAAGTGTCCTCAACGAGAATCGAACTCAAGACTCAGAGGTGAAAGGCGCTTGTCCTGACGACTGCGCCACCGATGTTGAAATTAATCCTGGTCCGATCCACACAACTTGTAACACCCCCTTCAAACAACGTCGTCTTAAATGTGTTTCTCTGGATGCACAAAGCCTTAAACGTTTTGTTAAAACGCCTTATGATCATACTAAAAGGTGTAAACTTGGTCTTTTTCAAAACTTTGTTTATTCTGAGGTCTATGACGTTGTTGCAGTAACGGAAACGTGGCTGAACAGCAGTGTTTTAGACTCTTTAGAAATTTTAAGTCATGGCTATTCAATTTACGGTAAAGATAGAGAGTCAGGTAAACGCGGCGGTGGTGTTTTACTTGCAGTCAAACAGAACATTGAATCAATTAGATGAAAATATCTGGAATGTAATGCAGAGATGGTTGCTGTTGAGCTAAGTTTACTTGACAGCCCAAATCTGCTAATATCTGTTTTCTATAGACCACCAAATAAGAACTCATCATTCATTGATGAATTTGATACATTTCTATCCAAAGCATCAAATATCACCAAATCTAAACTACTTTTACTTGGGGTTTCAACTTTCCTAACATTAGCTGGTTGGTAAATGATGTCTCGTTTACATCTGATGAGTCCGCTTTTTGTGAATTATTAAAATATCATTTCCTACAACAAGTTAACTTCAATGCAACAAGAGTTTCTACTATATCTCTGACAGCGAACATTCTTGACCTTATTATTACAAACGAACCTGATTCTATTACTAACATTGAGGTAATACAACAACTGCCATTCCCATCGGACCATTTCCCTGTCTCGTTCGACTTCTTTACAGAACTGCCTCGTTTGCACAAGAAACCACGCACTGTTTATAACTTCAAAAACGCTGATTTTGTCGCATTAAAGGAAAGCCTTGCTCAAGCTCAACTTAGTGATATAATTGATGAGCATTCTATGATTGACTATAGAAACTAATGGAAATTATCGACTCCCACATTCCCAAGACCAGGCTTAATGATATAAATACACCTCCTTGGATTAACGGTGCAGTTATTCATCTTGTGCGGAAAAAGAATGAAGCTAGGAAAAAAGCTCTAACAACTATTAATTGTATTTATTATCGCGAAAAATATCAATGTCTTCGCCGGCAATTCAAGTCGCTCATTCATTCTAACTAACTACCAGGAGTACATTGACTCCTTAAATATGTTCCTAACAAAAAATCCAAAACGATTTTCGTCTTTCTATAAGAACAAAACCAAATCACCATCTATACCGACAACGGTCAAGTTCCGCGATAAAAACTATCGCTCACCACATGACCAAGCTGATGATTTTAATAGATACTTCCACTCAGTTTTCTCCCTTGATGACTCTTCCATACCGCTTTCACATGAAGTTCCACCAGCTTATGACTCAACAGCATCCGATCACGATTCCAACACGTCATCTATTGACACAGAGATCTCTGTTGAAGAAGTTGAAAAACTCTTGCGTGAACTTGATCCAACTAAAGCGTGTGGTCCTGATGCTTTTCCATCCCGTATACTAAAAGAATGTGCCACTGAACTTGCTCCGTCCGTATGTAAGCTTTTTAAATCTATCTCTACTGGAACGCTACCTCAGCAATGGAAAGAAGCCGTAGTTGTACCAATCCACAAAAAAGATGATCGAAATTTTGTGACAAACTACGACCGACTTCACTGCTTTGTGTCTTGTCAAAGGTGCTATAACAGCAGATTTATTGATTTTATCTCGCATTCTCTATCGGATCACCAACATGGGTTCCTAAAAGGTCGCTCTACCGTAACCCAAATGCTTTGTTTTCTTCATAAGATTGGTGAGGCTCTCGATAACGCTTCCCAAACAGACATTATCTATCTGGATCTGTCCAAAGCATTCGACTCTGTATCACACTCTCGCCTGATCTACAAGTTACACTCTGCTGGTATTAAAGGACGTCTGTTCTCCTGGCTCACAGATTAAAAGGTTGCACCTCCACGCCTCTAGCAGTAACTTCAGGATTACCTCAAGGCAACATACTTGGGCCACTGTTATTTATTTGGTACATATAAATTATCTACCTGATACCATATCTAAAGGACACTTTCGTCTACCTGTTTGCTGATGACACAGAGCTAGCTAGAATCATCCAATCACCATCTGATGTTAAAGAACTTCAGAAAGACATCACTGAAGTAAGTTCTTGGTCTCGGCACTGGTCGTTAAATTTCAACTGAGATAAGTGTGAACCTCTTACTGTTACTCGTAAAAGGCAACCAGTGTACAGTAACTATAGTATTGATAGCCACCTAATTGCGAAAGCCAATTGTCAGGAAGATCTAGGCGTGTTAACCACTCCAACTCTGAAATGGGAACTTCATGTGTCGCATGTCTGTACCAAAGCGCAGAAAATGCTGGGATTTTTGCATAGAACTTCAGATTCTCGTTTCAGCTAAATTTATTCTTGGGTATTAGAACCAAAATCAAACTTACAAAATAGACTTTTAACATTGAAACTTCTGCCCATTTGCTATTGGCACGAAATTAAATACCTTGTTTTCTTCTTTAAACTGATTAATGGTTTCTACAACATTGACATATCTAACTTCGTAAAGCCTAAAGTATTGGTGAAATCAACCAGAAACAGTTGCTCTCTTGATCTTGTCGTTCCAAAATGTAAAACCTCTCTCTTTCAAAAAAGTTACTTCGTTCGAACTGTAAAACTCTGGAATAGTCTACCTACTTCAACCCGTTGCCTCTCATAAGTTATTTCTTTCAGATCTGCACTCTATTACCACTACAAGTCTGCACTGGACTCTACTTTTGACTGTGACAATATCTCTACCTGGAAATATGCTTGCTATAAATGTCTATCCACTCGTAATCTGGCCTCTTCAAATTACAAACAATGCTGTTAATGCTTCTCATAAGTATTTTTTAATATTATTGTATTGTTAATTAACTGTGTTTTATTGTTGTGCATTGTATTATATTTTGTTATCTCGGTCAGCTTATATCATTATTAATAGTCTTTGGCAGTTTACCTTGCTGGGTATGTACCTGTTGTAAACTTGCCTCGTTGTGCATGTAATAATTAATTTTTTGTTTACTTATTGTACAATGGAAGCTTAATAAGTAAATAAATATACACAAGTTGTCTTGTAGCAATAAACATATATGTTTGGCAATTGCATAAACATAGCTCTTATAATAAAGTCAAAGCTTTCATTCCATTACCAATATAGCGGATGCGACGCTTAACCATTGGCATTGCGAACAGCAATAAGTTTACAAATGATAACAAAGATAGACATAGTCTTTAATTGTCAAGCATTTTAGATATAGCAGAGTGTATACAAAATGTGAAAAGCAGTGATTTGTTTAAGTCATTACGCGTAATTATTATATGACAAGCGCTAGTTCTTGTAGTTTACGCGATATGATTGGCTACAGCGGTCCGGAAATAATAAACTACTTATTTTACTACTTATGGTAAGACCTCGGTTTAATATTTTACCGTAAAGACCTCACTTTCGGTTAATAAGTAGTTATTATGGGATGCATAAATGAGAATATGGATAGGATGGGGTAATGTTGTACCGTTTACATGACTATAGTCCATGATTATGACTATAACTATGACAATGATTACAGTCCATGACTATGAATATGGTTATGACTATAGTCCATGACTAAGGCTTTATTCGAAAACATACATATATAAGGATAAGGAAGATAAAGATGCCTGATTGAATCCTAAGACTGAATCATTGAATCCTAGGATTGAATCCTTGAATCCTAAGATTGAATACCTGAATCCTAAGATTGAATTTTTGAATCCTAAGATTCAATCCTTGAATCCTACAACTGAATAATTGAATCCTAGGATTGAATCCTTGAATCCTAAGATTGAATCAATAAATCCTAAGATTGAATCATTGAATCCCAAGACTGATTCCTTGAATCCTAAGAGTGAATCCTTGCCCTAACCCCAACCTTAACCCTAACCCCAACCTTAACCCTAACACTAACCTTAGCCCTAACCTTAACCCTAACACCGGTCTTGTTCTGTGACGTCATGCATATTAATGAGGGTTGAGAGATCCCAATGTGGCCGCTAATTTTATGCTAATGATGATGCAGCCCCACATTGCATGCTAATGATGATGTTATTATCTACTGCATTTATCATATTTTCGCCATTTTAACAAGGTAACAACAGTTTTATTAATAATTTAGATATTTTAGTCAATTATTTAACAAGCATAGCCATTGGGCTGCCTATGCTCAGCCCTTCATTTATGTAATTTTGGAGGGATACAGACAGATCTTCACTAGATGCTTTCCCTGAAAAGTAAAGCGTTTTAATTGTCCCCAGACATGATAGTTTCACTTGAATTTGGTAAGTCATTCATGAACACTGAAAATAGCAGTGGACCAAGGATCAATCCCTGTGGCACCCCAAGTGTCAATTATCTTAATGCAGATTACTTACATCTTTAAAGCAATGTTGGTAAGGAAATAATAATTTGTTTGCCACAAGGTGAGCATGTAACTTGTACTTGCGATAGGCACGAGTGATATAGCTATAAATTTTTATGAAATGAATTAAAACATGCTAATTTCTATTGCTGAGATAAATTCCTGCTTAACTGACATATATGGAATAAATAGACAAGTGATGTCTCAATAACATCAATAGAATCTCTCAGCATTTGAAACCAGAGTGCTGCAGTGAGAGTGCACGCACTGATTGATGCGTGATACGGGAGTAGCCTGGGGCAAGAAAGTTTTTGGTGCAAATTTAAGAAAAAACAGATTTTGATAAGTCTAGTTCTTGTGGCTATTTTGGATTGAATACGGTTTGTATTTACTGTAGCAGAGATTCTGCTGTCAGAGAGAATTTATTATCAATAATGAGAGTATCAACATGAGAATATCTTTTGTCAATGCATGCTGAAGTTTCTTATCTCATTTAATTTGTTAAAATCAGATATCATGGATGAAATTTGACCAGCTTCAAAGCATCTTTTCACGATGTTTAACAAGTCAAACGTTCAGAAAAAATAGGCAGATGTTATGTTTTGACCAGGCTGTGATCCTTATAAAACTCATCAATGTATGTAACTATACTTAATTCATGCAACAGTTTATACCCTCAGACAGGCTGTCCATTCAAGCCTAATATGATTCAAGCCCTAGATGTGTGTGTGACAAGGATGTTTTCTCTCAATTCTTTTTGTCATTCTTTTTCACATGTCAGCCTGGGAATTACACAGCAAAGAGGATAAACACAATATCTACAGAAATTGCTGCTTCGAGTGCCCCCATCATAAGCTTTAGCAAGCTTCTATGCCCTGCTTATAACCTAAATATTTGTGTAAGTTTAAAGCTCTATCCACAACAAAAACACTCTTCTGCTAATGATTTCCTAAGTAAAAACAAAATAATTTATAAATTAAAATCAAAACCAAACACTCAATGTAAATACTGCCCTGGGGGGCAAGACTATATTCTCTTCCCAATTTCTACTTTTATTATAAAATAAGGACAAATTTTGCTTGTACGTTAGCTAAATTATTTCATACTTTACTAAAATGCATCCATGTTTATTAAAAAACATTTTTCAGCCAGTTGTCAAGTGCACTGTGTTGATTCTTAAAATAAACAAGGAAATTGCCTAGCTAAACAGAATAAAATTCCAAGTAAAATTTCAGCACATTAGATTTACCCAAGGAGAAAGCTTAGCTGATGGAGATAAACAAGAATAAAACCCAAATTATATTTACAAATATTATAAACTTGCATATTCAATGGCCTTTTACTTGTTAATTTTAATTTGGCAGGATGCTGATCAGTTACAAACAGCATATTATGATCTTTGCTACATTTATATCTGTTGTACCGAGCGAATTTTGATGATGGCATTTGACAAATACACTTCAATTGATTGAAAAACGTATTATCACAAGTGCCAGATTCCGAGTAAACGATTCCCATCTTCGTTTGTTGCAAGTCGCTTCTTGTTAATTTGTCAAATAATCAAAACACAGTCTACACACACATTGCTTTATACACAACACAAACGAAGCACGACTACACTTAATCTAGGATAAATAAACCCACTATAGACAAGTTTCTAATACAGACTAAATGGAAATAATATCAAACCTTATCATTGTTAAGTCTCTGTTCTGTACTATTGGAGGAACCAGGAAGAGTCGGAGGTGCCTTCACTTTGGACACTACAAAACGAAACAATGATCCCATCAAATTCTCTATCGTTATTGCTCAAAAGATACAAGAAAATATAGTAAGATGAAACATGAAAGTTCTCTGGACAACATGAATATACCTTGACATATTGATCGTGCATTTTTACCGTATTTGGCAGTCGGTTTTAACGGATCACGCCATAAAGTCAAAGCACAGAATACTGAAAGCACTTACCTCGCTGAACTTTGAAAGCCATATAGTAACGTTCAGTCAGTTTAGCCGATACTAAGTGCACCAGTTGTATAATACAACTCACATAGTTGCTATTAAATCATACGGAAAGAAACAACTCTTCACTTTCAGCATTTAGACTAAGATCAAAATACTTTGGTCACGATTGCCAAGTTTCCGGTTCGATCGTGAGGCAATATATTCTAAATATTCTAAATTAATTATGCGTGTGAATATGCATATGCAAATTTATTGTAGGAGAGCCATGAAGTGAACTCTATTATAGTTCAATGACGCTAATGCATTGCGCTAATGTCAGCCAGCCAGAAAAACATGGCGGATTTTGGCCTTTGCTGACGCCTAGGCATAGACAGATTGTGCTGGGCAACGTTTTGGCAACTTTTTGAATTTTGAGCAACTTTTTGGCAAACGAGCAACTTCGAGCAACTTTTCCTAAAATTAGCATACTTTTAGCAACTTTGAGCTTATTCATCTAGAATTTGTACGTTTTGTTGTTTTGAACATTTCTTCATTGTGCCAGTCCGTTTGATATTGTTCTTTTCCACATTAAAATTGGCTTTGAATCTGTGGGCTGGCCGGCCGGGGCCTGGGCTCTATGATGATGCCAATTTAATTTATTCCAGCAATCACAAAATTAATATTTAAAATATAGCGGACGCATCATCATCAAGGACCATCAAGCGAGGAAAGTGACGATTTAAACAGTGATCCATGATGTCAAATGTTTTGTTGCAACTTTTTTAGCAACTTTTCGGCGTTTTGGAGCAACTTTTCGGATTTTTTTGAGCAACTTTTTCGCAATTTACTAGCACAATCTGTCTGTGCCTACTAGTGACGCCACCAGTGAACTATAATATATCACTGAGCTATATAATTGCTGCCGAAGGCAGCACACTATTCTTGACATGGCAAGGTTTCTCCAGAGTTCACTCGCCCCAGTCTTTTACGCCGACCTATGTATAGTCGAGATTTGTCGAGATCTCGATCTGTCGGAATTCCGGGCAGAAAGTCGAGCTCAAGGAGAATTTTTAAAATGGGGGGAGAGGGCGAGAAAATATTGTATTGCACGCTGCAAAATATACAAACATTTCCCGAAGAAACACAGGTAAGTATGGCTTTATTTCTTTCTGCCGATATTCATCAAGGCGATGAACTGTTTAGTGTTCATTCTAGAGGAAAGCAATGTGCTTTTATGAGTTTATCGCATAGAAATAAGAGACATAGAATGCGTACTCCTATCTTTTCTCAGTCAAAATTTTGTCTCCACAAAATGGCGGTTTTCTAAGGGCACTTTGACTCGTCCCAGACTCACGTCGCAAGGAATTTCGCGCGGTAAAAATACTGACAGGTTCCCGACCAGTCTTGTCACCGCTCTTTCTATATCTACTGCTACAACCTAATGCTGAACAGGTATTTGGCATTGTTTTGCCATTCAAAATGGCGGTTTTCTAAGGGCATGCATGAAAAAAAGTGGAGACATGATTCGTGATCAAGTACGCATTCTATGTCTCTTATTTCTATGGTTTATCGGCGCTTCTTTCAGCACGAAATATTCCATTGTCCGCGTGGTCTAAAACAACATTTAATAATGTCTTAATACAAGGAGACAAAATGTATTTAAAAGCTCTGAGTAATGGCTTATTAGTCCTAGATCCTGGTGTAGAATATTTGTCTATACCAACCATAGTTAGTGTTTATAATTCATGTACGATGACAAATAATATTAAATATCTACCCGTGGCTCGGTTAATTAATTCATGTACGATGATAATTCCATCTCATTAGGCCCTTAAGATGATGTAATATATCCATATTTTTTGTAAGTTTGTCACAACCATAACAAGTAAATATACCATAATTTATCAACCAAATTTGGTTTTCATTTTCTGCCTCAACAGGCAGATGAATGTTACTTTGTCCACAACTGGCCCTGCCACAATGGGCAGATCAATAATATTTTGTGCCTCAACGGGCTCAAACATGCTTTCTTACAAGATGTCATATGTCGGTCTGTGATCGACACAGTTAATATATCGCCTGTGCCCCATCTATGACAGTGACAAATAGTGATCTAACTGTAGTCATAGAGCCTGTACCTGTGATCAAAATATCAATCTACCTGTTGTGGTAGAGCCCATTGAGGCACAAAATATTGATCTGCCCATTGTGGCAGAAAGAAACATTGATCTACCCATTGGGCTATTCCATTTAATACCGTACCCCCCCTATGGAGGACCCTGGAATTCTTCAGGGGTGTGACTATTTAGGCTTGGAATTCTTCAGGGGTTGAGTAAAAAAATTGCATTCTTCGGGGGGTTGCAGTCAAATTCTTCAGGGGTAATAGCTGTAAGACAGGAATTCTTCAGGGGTAGGTGTTGTAAATACAAAATTCCTCAGGTGGGCTGTTGAAAGTCAGGAATTCTTCAGGGTTATAGAAAAACCCCTGTCCTCGATAGAGGGGAGGGGGGGTTACGGATTTTAAATGGAATAGCTCATTGTGATAGAACCTGTAGAGCGTGTTGAGGCACAAAATATTATTGATCTGCCCATTGTGGCAGAGCCAGTTGTGGCACAAAGTAACATTGACTGCCTGTTGAGGCAGAAAATGAAAACCAAATTTGGTTGATAAATTATGTTATATTTACTTGAAAAAAAATGGTTGTTACAAACTTACAAAATAATATGGATATATTACATCATCTGTAATGGGATGGCATCTGCGATATAAATAATTAAATATTTCCAACATATGTCATGTGGATCCCTGCTCACAGTTGTTTTGGAGAGATATACTATTATGTTGGTTTGCTGTATAATCATGTATTTTGACAATTCACTGGACAGTACAGATGAACACTGGTGGAAGCTAAATGCTAATAAATATGAAATGAAATATCTACAGATTGGGAACAAAGACTGTTGTGACATGTTTGTTTAGCATGTGTACTTCTTACATATTATTATTTACAATAATCACAGTGTTGTAATCGCACTGTTGTAATCTCATCGTTTGGACAAGAAAATAAATCTATACATACAGTGTGCCATTAGCAATATAAATACGTTCAATATTACTATTTGGTCGAGGAATTTTGCATGAAGTTTGGGCGTCAAGGCAGCACTTTCCTTACGATAGTAACTACTAGTTTTAAAACAATTAGATTATGAGCTCAAGATTTCTATGAGGTGATAGTTGATGAGGGCGAAGCCCGAATGAACTATCATCTCATAGAAATCGAATAATCTAATTGTTTAGTAGAAACCAGCAAGAAAACAGTATTTCAAAACGTGTTAATGCATGCGTGTTATATTTTTATGTTTTAGTTAGAAAACTTTGGCTATTTTAGTTGTTTTTAAACATTATAGCACACAAGAAGTTGTCAGAAGACAGCTAAGATATCGTGCCTTCATCATTTATAGTTAGTTTTGCTTTCGGTGTGTTTTTATCAAAGTATTTTGTGAAAACTTAGGCACTTAGCTCACTCGTTAAATCACAGAAATGGTCGATCTACCCAGAATTCAACGCGCGGCGCCATCTTTTTTATTACGGCGAATTCTGGTGCTTCATTTTCAGTCCCCTACGCGCGCGGTCAATCCTTTTTGATGGCGGGGAGCAGTGAACTCTAGAGTTCACTGACTCTAAGTAATCTGGAACATTATCTGGAACGATAACTTACTTGGCCGCCATGTTTGAAGCCACTCATGAGTGATTTGTAATTTTGTAGGTAGCCCCAGTCCCTTTTTACAAAATTTTGTCGAAAAATACAGGTTGAAAATCTATAAATTTCATCACTTTTTCTTCTTTTGATGCTTTTAATTTTTATCTAAGAGCATAGTAGGACAACAGTACTTTCAAACCAGGCACATAAAATATGCAAAAATTGTTTTACTGCAAAAATATAACGCCGCAAACAAAACGAAAAGCGAGCAAAAAACCGCGCGAATTTTTTTTAGTTTTTTTGTGGTTTTGGGCTTCCTAGAAAGATTTCGGGGATATTATACGATCCGTTATATAGAAAAAGCATTAGCGCTTTTTATAATGTACATTCAAGCATGCAGAAACGTAATTTAATAAGTAAAAAAATGCGATGCCGAATTGCCGAAAATAACAACACTTGAAAAACGTCAATTTACTCAACAAGGACTAAAAGCTGAGGATAAATAACAATACCTGGGGTTTAGTAAAAAATAAGTTTTGGGACTGTCAAACTGTTTTATAGTATATTTTTATTTAGTAGAAGAGCGAAGTTTCCTTCGGCAAAAGTAAAACTCCTCACTTTTTGCTGCAGATAGATGTAAAACAGTCAGAACTAATTGGAAAACCAGTTTGAATCCCAATCATTGCAGTCAATATATATCTATCTGGAACGATAACTTCAGTCATTTCGTACGGAAAAAAGTGAAGCCTTGACCACAGAGTAGACACTATACAGAGGTCTCACTTCGGGCAAAATGCGTAACCGGCCGCTATTCTGTCTGATGATGACTTTAAAATAGAGTGGAAAATTCACAGTCTCTCAAACTCGTCTTGTTTTATTCCTATTTTGAATTTCCAAATGACATTATTCTCCGGAATTTGTTTTTTTTCTTTATTTTCTTAAATTATCGGCCGGCCGCCATGTTCCTAGCCAGTGCGGTAACGAGAGGCATTCACCCCCCCGAACAAGATGGCGGCCGATATTTTCGGAAAATAACCGGCATAAGAAACCCTTTATAACGGTTTACCTTGACTGAAGTTGTGATTAACAACATTAAATAGTTAACTCGAATTTTTGCGGTATTTTTACGTCTAAAAATGCCCTCCATTTTGAATGTTTTCGGGGGGTGAGAGCCTCTCCTTTGCGCACTGGCTAAGCATCGGTTACGCTCAAAACATTAGGATTTGATACACAGTGAAACCTCTTTATAGTGTCTACTCTGTGCCTTGACCTCTGGCGTCAGGCCACAACGCCATCGTCGTCGCCATCAATTCGTTATCGTACGTCAGTTTCAGTCCCCTATACGCCATCATTGTTGCGCGGTTCTGGACGTCAGTTTCAGTCCCCTATTTTTGTTGCGCGGTTCTGGACGTCAGTTTCAGTCTCCCACAACTTATTTACTGCGCGGTCCGTACGTAAACTCTATTTTTGTATTATTTTTTTGAAAAAAACAACAGTTTTTTTGCAAATCGAAGTAGTTTCCCCTTTGTAACTGGCTAAAAAAGATTACAGAAGGAAAACATATCTTTGTCACTGAAGTAAGTTAATTAGAGCAAGTTTTCTCAGTGTTTTTGTTCAAACAGCGAAAAAATTTTGTCAGTCGTACAAGGCGTATAAGCTAGTTTGTGCAAAAAGTTTATGAAAGCCATAAAAATATGGGATAAGATAAGCTATCGTGCAGGTTTTAACAGATATTCAAGTTTTTTTTCTATTTTCGTGAACTTGTTTTGAACTTTGGCCTTTGTGAAATCAATCACGTTTGATGGCGTAGGCACTGTTATTTTGGCTTCACTTTTCACCCGCCAGTTATCGTCCCAGGTTAACAAATTGAGTTCACTGAGGTAACCAAATTGAGTTCACTGAGTCACACTGGTCCTCGCCATTGGAAGCCATTGTAACCATTGGTCCTCGCATCGATGAAAATTACCGCCTACCGATATTTTCCTAATATTATTTGTGCTCGCTGGCGAATTTGTATTTTTGAAATTTAACGAAGTTTGTTTTTAGAACAACCTTTTCCAAAGTAGGAGTATATTTTCCTGTTGCAAACAACTGAAAATTTTAAATAAAATGATGACCTTTATTGGCTTCGGTATGTTTTTATACGCGACCGGCCACAACAAGAGCTTCGGGCAATCGATGATTGCTGGTATTTATACTATAGTTTCTCCATAAAATTTGTCGTGTTATGTAAGTGTGACAATCTCTCCTGGTATTATACTGAGTAAAATACTGTTTTTGTGGAGTTTTCTACGGCTATTTGAGATTTTTTTCTAGACATGTATACGGCTTTAATTGAGAGTTGAAAACATACTTGACATCCCGCCAATTTCATAAAGATCACATTTAGTATAAACTGACTTACTTTCTAGAATGATTTCGCAGGAATTTTTCGCCTCAAAAACACAATTAAAATTAACAATTTTTCTGAGTTTGAAATATATAAAAATATAGAACCGAGCCGTTTGCCCGTTTATCAACGCATTTGTATGTCAGCGAATCTACGCATGAGTGTAAGGTGCCAAGGACCTATATGAAACAATCAATCAATCAATCAAACTTTATTTATCCACGGTACTATTTCACAAAGACAAAAACTAAAATATTTACAAGATGTGATCTTCCAATAGGCCGTGCTACGTATGATTAATTACATGCAAATATAACAAGAATTTATTAAGTTAATACAATAAGATTAAGAGGGAAAAAAGAAGATAAATTATTATCAAGAATTATTACCACTATTTGTCACTAGAGCCCTTTTGAAAGTTGACAATGAACCCAAATTTTTTATGTTAGGTAATAAATCATTCCAAGCTACAGCTCCTCTGTACGAGAATGATTTTTTACAAAAGTTGGTATTTGGTCTCGGGAGTGCCAAGTTAAATTCAGCCTGCCTAGTTTCATGATTATGAAGTGTACTGGTTTTCGTGAATAAATCAATTAGGTAATCAGGCACCATATTATTATTTACCTGATACATAATAGTACATAATTGATTATTTCTTCTGAGACTTAGATTAGGTAAATCTAATTCTTTAAGTATATCAGCTGACCTAAATTCATACCCACGCTTTGTAATAATACGAGCTGCTCTATTTTGTAAACGTTGCAAGTGGTTTTGAAGGGTAATTCCAAGACAACCCCATACTTGCGAGCAGTAGTCAAAGTGTGGTTGAATTAAGGTTTTGTAAACTGTTACTAAAGTCCTTACATCCACCAGATCTCTTAATCGTCTAAGGACGTAAAGACCCTTGTTTACTTTCTTTGTAATTTGATCTGTTTGAGAATGCCAGGTTAAGGTCTCATCTACCATCATACCCAGTGATTTAGTAACGGTTACTCGTTGAATAGGCGTATCTCCAATTTTTATTTGAAAGTCGGAGTTACATTGCTTAAGTTTTTGATGTGATCCAATAAGCATATATTCAGTTTTGCTTTTGTTTAGGCTCAGTTTGTTGGCCGCCATCCAAACTGAAATATTTGCTAGGTCATCATTTAACGTTTCAAAAGTTGCTCCGACATCCTTACTTGCCGTTCCTAATTGAGTATCATCAGCAAACATATCACAATCCGCATTTTTTAAGCAATTTGGCAAGTCGTTTATATAAACAAGAAAGAGTAAGGGTCCAAGAATTGAGCCCTGCGGAATATCAGTAGTTATTGTTCGTGGTTCAGACAGTTTGCCATTAACTTGACAATACTGGGTACGATTAGACAGATAGGACCTAAACCAGTCATGTGCCCTTCCTCTTACTCCATATAAATATAATTTTTTTAATAAAATACCATGGTCAACGGTATCGAATGCCTTTTTTAGATCTAAAAAGGCAACTCCATTGATTAACCCTTCGTCCATATTTTGATACCAATGGTTTGACATTTTTAACAATGCAGTAACAGTGGAGTGAAGAGGTCTAAAGCCATGTTGTGCATTTGTTAGTATATTTGCCCGTTGTAAATAGGAATAGACCTGGTTATGTGCGAGTTTCTCCATTGTTTTGGCAATTACCGAAATAATAGATATGGGTCGATAGTTATCCATATTAGATTTAGGGCCACTTTTGTAAATTGGAGTGACTCTTGCAGTTTTCCACTCACATGGAAATATGCCGATAGATATAGACCTATTAAATATTGTTGTCAGAGATTTAGCAATGTAAGGTGAGGCCAGTTTAATAAGTTTTGCTGGTAATCCATCTAGGCCTGATGCCTTAGTAGGTGATAATGATGACAATAATTGGCAAACTTCCTGTTCAGTTATATCACAGAAAATAAATTCCTGCATTGATTCACTGATGTAACTCTCCGGTGGAATAGAGCAACTTGAGATGTTTTGCGAAAGAATGAAACCAATATCAGTGAAATGATTATTGAATGCATTTGGTATGCCTGGAATATTAATTATTTCTCCATTCTCGTTACGGATCTCAGTTATATTATGAGATTTTTTGGATTTATGAATCAAGTTATTAATAGTTTTCTACATGTATTTAGTATTTCCTTGATTATCCCTAATCTCAACACTATAATGATGACGAATGGACGACTTGATTAATTTATTATAAGAATTTCTAGCTGATTTGAAGATTTGCCAATCAATTTCATTTTTGGATTTCAAGGCCTTTTTCTTTAATAAGTTCTTATTTCGCTTACTATGAAGTACTTGTTTCGTAATCCAAGGGGTACGCTTCTTACCAATTTTACGGGTTTTAAGCGGTGCATGTTTATCAATAATTTCAATAAATTTATTTTTCCGTATATACCACATTCGGTTAGGATCCGTGTATGAATCCAAGTTATGGGTTTCGGACAATAGAAATAGAATAGACGTTAGTTTGATCTCGGGACCAAATAACACGATAAGAAGGAGCCGATATAACCTTATTGAAATTCCTACTGTCGTCCCGCATTCCTCGAAATCCAAGCTCCCTACCTTTCTACTATTAAATGCATGTCACATAACTAATAAAATAGACGAACTATCTGCTGTTGTTGCTATAAATAAACCAGAAGTAGTTTTAATCACTGAGTCCTGGTTGAACGAAGCCATTCCTGACTCTGCAATAACGATTGGCCCTATGTTCAAAAACTTTCGCTTGGACAGAACCACCATTGGTGGCGGGGTGCTCACATATGTACACTCTAGTATTCCGGCCACTCGCTTGATGACAACAGAAACCAGCGACAAAGAAGTGCTATGGTTATTACTGAAGCCTCCTAGAACCCCAAGACCATATAGTTCAATAATTGTTGGAGTGGTGTATCATCCTCCGGGGCAACCTGCTGAGAACAATAATGACATGATCGAATACCTTACAACCTGCCTTGATAGCTTCCTAATTGATAGACCATCGTGCGGAATTGTAATTGCAGGTGATTTTAATAAATTAAACTTAAGTCGCCTATGTAATCGTTTTGACTTAAAAAAACATGTGACAGCTCCAACGAGAGGCAATAACATTCTGGATCAATTTTATACTAACATGCATAGTAGGTTCAACCCAGTTCAGCACCTACCTCCAATTGGCCGCTCTGACCATCAATGTCTACTCCTGACTCCAAAGGAGCAGCAGAAGACGCCGGCCAATTCCAAACGAATTAGGCACTTGACAACTGGAAATCTCAATGCTCTTAGTTTGAAGATTATTCAGGAAGACTGGACAACGGTGTACGAAGCTCAAGACATAGATGAGAAAGTGAAGAATTTCAGTTCCACCTTGACGGAGATAATTGAAGAAACAATTCCTGCGAAACAGTTCGGGTCCATCAATCCGATAAACCGTGGATGACTAGCTACATTAAAACTAAAATCAAACAGCGACAACGAGAATTTTCCCGCGGTGATACAGCTCGGTACAATCAATTATGCGAGTCTGTTCGTAGATTAATATCAGAAGCCAAAGTCAGGTATTACAATTCTAAAGCAAAAGACTTCCGCTCGTCTAATCCAGCAAAGTGGTATAAGACAATCAATGCTCTTATTGGAGCGAACAATGCTACAAACTCCAGGGTGCACACCCTGAAATAGAAACTGAAGAGGCAGCTGAAAACTACAATCTGTGTTTACTAAACCTTGGGAAAATCTGAGAAACGAAAATAAATTGGACGTTGATGAAGTAAATCACCTGCTTAAAGAAACACCGCCACCTCTGCCCTCAATTGGTCAAGTCAAAAGTTGTCTAAAACACTTAAATTCAAGGAAAGCGACTGGTGTGGACGAGATTCCGGCTTGGCTACTCAAACGTTTCGCGGAAGATCTTGCACCTGTGGTACATAATGTTGTCACATGTAGTATCAATCAATGTCAGTACCCATCACTATACAAACATGCCTTAATAACACCTGTAGCTAAGGTCCCAAATCCACGTGATATAGATAATGATTTCCGCCAGATCTCAGTACTTCCCCAGATGGCCAAAGTCCTAGAAAATCTTCAACTCCAACTGAATGGCACGGATCTCAAGGTTAAAAATAACCAACATGCATTTACCCACGGACGGTCTACTGTAACTGCCTTAATATCTATGACTCAAAAATGGTACAATGCTACAGACAACTCTCTAACTGGTAGAAAAGGCGTTCATGCTGTTTTTCTAGATTTTCGGAAGGCCTTCGACCTGGTGAACCACAACATTTTACTTGAAAAACTTGCGCATATGAACATTAACAAATCATTATGGTTATGGATTAGAAGTTTTCTCACGGGAAGAACTCAACAGGTAAATTTAAGCGGAATCTTATCGTCAACTGCCAGCTGCCCTTGTGGCGTTCCACAGGGCTCAGTAATTTCGCCAGCACTTTTTAATGTACATATAAATGATTTGGAAGACTCGATCCCTGATAATCTGAATATAGATACGGATAAATACGCTGATGATTGCACTCAGGACCAACTAGTCGAACAAGGTACATACAGCTCAATGCAAGTCGCAATAGACTGTGTGTGTAAGTGGGCCGAAACAAACAAAATGGAACTAAACTCTAAGAAAACTAAAGACATGTGGATATGCTTTACAAATTCTGTTCAAGAACCACCTCCAATCCAAATAGGAGATGCTGCTATTGAAAGAGTAAAAACTTTTAAACTACTTGGTGTTTGGTGTCAAAACAACATGAAATGGAACGAACATGCATATTGAGCAAATCACGCGTAAAGCAAACAAAAGACTTTACCATTTGAGGCAGTGTAAAAAAGCTCATCTGCCTGCAGAGGTTGGTCTTACTACCTACATCTCAAAGATTAGACCTATCCTAGAGTATGCTAGTCCAGTCTGGTGTGGCCTACCGGGATATTTGCAAAGTGAAGTGGAAAAGGTACAATTGAGAAGCCTAAGAATATTAGGTTTGAGAAATGACTCCCTACCAACCTTAGAAGATAGAAGAGGTTGTGCAGCAAATCGTGAGTTTGAACGGATATGTAGAGACCCAGACCATCCATGTCACAAGCTTCTGCCAGAAAAGATAGTCAATCCGTATGGTTTGCGCGGAGGTTTTAAAGAGTACCAAATCTCTTCCAAAACAGAAAGACACAAAAACTCGTTTATGCCGCGATGCTGTAACCAAGTAATTTTATGAAACTGATTTTGAACCTTTTACACAATCTTAAGTTTACCTATCATATATAGTAAATATCTTTTTAATTGTAATCATAGCACTATTTAATTTTGTAAATCCATTGTATTTCTTGTCCTAAGATGGATAATTAAAAAAAAAAAAAAAAATTATTATTATGCTATATCGCGTAGGAAATGATCTTCATTGAAACTTTTGAAGTCACGGAACTCCAAAATATGTTCCGCTCCTTTTAGCGATGGAAATGACAAAATGCCATATATTAAATAATGGTCACTAATGAAACATATATGTACGGTGGCCCAGAGGTACAATACACAAACACAAATAGAAATACACGACTGACACAAGTAGAAGTACACGAACACATGTAGAAGTACACGAACACAAACAGATTAAGTACACGGATACAATTAGAAGTACACGAACACAAGTAGAAGTACACGAACACATGTAGAAGTACACGAACACAAACAGATTAAGTACACGAATACAATTAGAAGTACACGAACACAAGTAGAAGTACACGAACACCAGTACGTAGAAGTACACGAACACAAGTAGAAGTACACGAACACAAGTAGAAGTACACGAACACATGTAGAAGTACACGAACACAAGTAGAAATACACGAACCCAAATAGAAATACACGAACACAAGTAGAAATACACGAACACAAGTAGAAGTACACGAACACAAGTAGAAGTACACGAACACATGTAGAAGTACACGAACACAAGTAGAAATACACGAACCCAAATAGAAATACACGAACACAAGTAGAAATACACGAACACAAGTAGAAGTACACGAACACAAGTAGAAGTACACGAACACAAGTAGAAGTACACGAACACAAATAGAAATACACGAACACAAGTAGAAGTACACGAACACAAATAGAAATACACGAACACAAGTAGAAGTACACGAACACAAATAGAAATACACGAACAACCAAGACAATCGTTAATCGTCCGAAGTCCGAACTCCACACAAACAATGCCGAACAAACCATACCCAAACATGTGATTAAAAGCAGCGACTATTAAACCATAGATTAAACTTGTGCAGCATGTCAGAACCACAAGGTAAGTTTGAAAGTTATTTTGAAAGCTAGCCAGTCTTTTGTATTGAAAAATATTTTCTTTATTATCAGAATTGCCTGTTTGACTGTCTTTCAATTCAAATATATAGTCAGTGGCGTATAGCTAGCGGTCCTGCTCGTCCTGCCCAGCTTTCAAAATAACTTTCAAACTTACCTTGTGGTTCTGACACGCTGCACAAGTTTAATCTATGGTTTAATAGTCGATCGCTGCATTTAATCACATGTTTGGGTTTGCAGGTTCAGTGGCGTAACTTTGTGCTGAATGGCCCCCGGCTTAATTTGAAGAGGGTCACCTTATCCTGCCCATTCACACGGGGCTACGCCAAGAACATGTAAAATTTCCTGAAATACTTCAACTTCGCCACTTTGTCATCCTTGCTCAGGGGCCCCAAATTGACCTGGCCCCTGGGAGGAGCCAGGCGGCGCCCAAAGGAGTTAAAGGCCATTTTCCATTACGGTCATTTTGCCCGCGCGGGCGAAGCGACCGATTCGAATCACGTGAATAATTAGTCGCGCGGGCACGCCAAGAAAGTTGAATGTAGTTCAACCAGTGAACTCAATATGAGTTCTATTGCGCGCTCAGTCCATTTAATAGGTGGTAGTAACTAACCAATCAGATGTAAGTATGGTTACAACAAAACAAGTAATGGAGGCATGGAAACATAAAACTTTGTAAATAATGCCAGCTGATAATAACACAAGTTTCTATTTATTTATGAGTATGTTAATGAACACTGAGCTCTTTATCACTTTGTGTGCTAGTTATTTCATCCTTTGTTAAGCTGAAACTGTTATAATATGTTAAACGTTGAAAGTAACTCAAAGAGACGAAAATCTAAAACTTCGATAGCAGACAACTCGAGACGACCTTCAAGCGATCTCAGCAAGGCAAGCTCGACGAAGAATAATGAATCTGTCGTATTTGACAACTTTCAGCATATAATTTACGAAAAAGCCGCGATTATTTATGCTTATTTGAAAGGTGAGCCTAACGCTGTTCTGCCGACATTTCATGATGAGAGAGTGAAGCGACGAGCATACAGTCTTGCATTTGGTGCCAAGAAATGTAAGTAAATTCTTGATATATATATTAGTTGCTTAGGTAGAATATGCGATTATAATACTTTATAGATTGTTAACAAGTACATTTATTGTGTTACAGATACTTAACAATATCAAATTGCGCTATATGACTAGGGATATAATATTTATTTAATGCTTCTGAAACGACTTTCCTAACCAGTTTGAGAAAGTATTCTAGATGCTCAGTTTTAATTATTTTAGTAGGCTTGTTTAAAAAATTTACAATCATTTTTCATTAATATACGTCGATTTGTTTAAATATATTGTCCAATGAAAAGCGTAGTGTGAAATTAATTTTTATTTTCCTCATTTAATAATCCATAAAGTTTACTTGGCTTAAACGTTTATTGAATTCAAGGCTGTTAATGAGATATGGAAATTTTATTTCAAAGCTTTCCATTATCTTTTAATCCAGGGATTAATAAAGTGCTTGATGTATCTTTGCTGTATGGTAATTACATGACTGTAACACTATAAATATACACACAATAGCAGGGGCCATCCAGGAATTTTCCTACTTTTAAATAAATAGTCAAAATTTTAGGGGTTGACCTCACGGGCGTTCGTTGTGGATCTTAACCTAACCCTAATCTAACACTAAGTGTATTGACGTCACCCACAACAAATGCCTGTGAGTTAGTCAAATCGAAAATTTTAAATATCATTGTTAGGGGGGGGATTTTTTGGGGGATGGGGATGTGTAAAAAAGTTATTTGTAATACCCTCCCCATGCGATATTTTATAGTCTTTTCAGTACTTGATTTTCATATTGAAGTTGATGAACATGGCTATGAAACATATATTATGGCAAACTTGTGATTCCAATGTGGAGAGTATATTAGGTCATGACTGTGCAAACTGGTCAGACCCCCACGAAGATCAGTCAAAATGGTGGATCTTCATGGAAATGAGCATCTTGACCAATCAAATGGCTAGAATCAGCCTCCCGATTGGTCAACCTTTCAAATAAATAATATATTTATTTTTTTACAGCAGGCTCCGCGCTGGATATGAATGATAACTGGACTCTTTTTTGATATTAATTATCTCTGCTTGCTGCTGCTGCTGAGATAAGATATGGACTATTTTTATTTAATTTTTTAATTATCTTGTGTTTACATGGCTGGCTAAGGCTTTTACAAACCGAATGCTGTTTGATGCTCGCTGGAGACCTTAATGCCTGAACTAGGACCAGGGGTTCCCAGAGAAGGGGGAGAGGGGACAAAGAGGATAAGTTGCCCCAGACCCCCAGCTACCGCCAAATAAAAATAGTGAACTATGTATAGATTTGCCATTCCTTAGCAGTTAGGCTTTTCAAGCTGGAAGTATTTAAAACGAGTTATGTCTGAGAGCATGAAATAAAATCTGGTATCCAGGGTATTGATTAACCTGCAATAAACAAAAAGCTAAATTTTAAGCCTGTGGCATTTATTGTCATAATAACTCAAATTTGACACAAAGACAATGAAAGTGAAGAATTCTTCCTAAAATTTGCACTGATCTATTATTTAACAATTATATCACAGTATCACATTGTAGAGCTTCTTTTGTAAATCTTAACTGCAGCCACCAATAAAAGATCCCCACTTTTCTTCTTACATGGAAGTTCCTGTCAGGTTTTGTTTATTTTGTAAGTCCTGGAAAGTGCTATTCCTGAAAAATCCCCCTGACATTCCAGTACTACAAAGTAACTTACTATTTCTTGTGATTAGCTACACCAATGTTTTTTTTTGCACCAAGCCTCACTTTAACACTGTCACAATATTTGCTGAAGGTCTGAAGCTTCATTAGGAAAACCCCATATAATTCCAGCTGTTATTGTCTTCTTGATATGATATATGATACGATACGGTACGGTACGGTACAGTATGGTACAGTATGGTACGGTACGGTACGGTACGGTATGGTATGGTAATAGCGTGATAAATTAGATTTTTTTCTTGTATTGAAATATTTAGACGAATCTGTTTTAAATGATATTTTACTGGATAGCTATTTCTTCTCAAGTTATTTTAAGGTATGTTTCATATATTACATGCTGTGTTGTGGTAAAAATTGGTATACTTGATAAGCATAAGATTATGGTAAATCCCTTTTTTCATCAATAAAAGATTTATTAATACACTGAAGAAAGCTATGGCAGTTCAACCACAAGCAGATCACCTCAAAATATGTTTACATAGTTACATGTAATACATCATGAAAATATGCTAAGTAATAAATAAAATAAAAGTTCTTATGCATGGCATTGGAAAATATTGGATGGATCCGACATTCCAACGTAAATGTGTATAGTGGACACCAGTAGTGACAAATTTCTCTAAAGAGTAAAGTGAAAAGACTTGAGTGAACATATATGCATCACCATTTATCATGGAACTCCCTAAAACAAAAACGGGATGCATTTAGTTATACTTGAGTTTTTTTATGACAAGCAAATAATTTTCGACTTCTTTCCTCAAAATTGAAGTAGTGTAATAATCATGAGGCTACGTGCGAACTTCCAAATACACATGATGCTACAAGACACAATTTTTAAGCCAATTAAGGACGATTGGAAACGCAACACGTTGCCGAACCAATCAAATTTAGTGCAATGTCATCTGCATTACAAAACCTTGTTGAAAATCGTTCCGTGTAACATCGTCTTAAATATTCTACACTAGGTTATATTTAACGCAAACTTCAACAATATTTTTTGGTCACCTAAACTGCATGTAGTTCGGAAAAGCTTTTGAGGTCGTTTATTGACGTGTTGAATGTTATTAACTCCTTTAAAGCTTGAATCTTACTTCCGCAATCATGTTATGGTCATGCTTCTTGACTACCAACAGAATGATTTTCAATTTGGTGTATCCCAGAATGGAAATCGTATCCGAAACACGGACGATCCTTTTCCGCACATCACTGAGATTCAAGATGCTCTAGTGTCATTTTATATCAAACTGAGGGCTTCTCTGGCCAGAAATCGTATTAGAGAGACAGCGTTAACTGTTGACGACTTACTCCCAAAAGAGGAAAAAGAGAAAAATGAGTATGTGTGCTACCAACCTATTTATGGATACGTGAACACTTTAAGAACAACTGTTGAAAAAGTATGTGGTATGCTAGAACTGAGTGGGTTTATAAAAGAAGACAGCACCGTGGATTATTCAAACTTCTTAGGTCGCCGTTTTGCAATCGATGTTCATTTAAACGACGTTATTGTATTTCCGAGGGATGTCAAATTTGATGTGTACAACCATGATTTGGTCCAATGTGGCTTCTTGGTTGTTCAGGTGAGCAAATTTTGTTCAGTATTCCCAAGGCAACCGGACGATTTTACATAGAGTAATTTTGCGTTACATGCAGATAATGATAATTTTGACGGACGCATTCAATATATTCATTGTGACCTGCATGAGAACGAAATTGTTCTATTAAAAATCTGTAAATGTGTTTTTGAAAAGTTTCCTATTAATACAAAACATAACTTTCTAAGAACATTCTGGTTACTTGGTCAACCAGAGTGGGGTTAAATTATAGGCAGGTCATGCCTGGTTGTATACAGTATATCCACCTGGAAGAAACTATAGTGTGATTAATTCAACCAGGTTAAAATCTGTTTAAATCATCCCAAATGCCTTGTTTATAGACAAATGTGGTAACCAGGAAATTTCACCAGCTATAGGAATATTATTTCAACCCAGATATTTCTCTGTTTTTTGCTTACTACTGATAATAAATATAATAAAAAATTTGATGACTCCTGACATTTTCCTGAAAAAAATCCTTAAAAGTTATTAAAAGTATGTGTATCATGATTATATATCCTTGCTATAACACTATATGCAGTATGTTGTGCAAAACTACATGTACACGGTATGTAATGACTGGCTAATATAAAAAGGCACTGCGTCATAATTAACATATACGATGAAAGACGTGTGTCCGAATATCCAGTACACTAACACATGACTGTACAATACTTTTAGGACAAATCAAGATTTATAGCGCCAGAGGTTGTCAGGAGTGTTCTTTTTCAATTGACTTTAGCCAAAGAAAAAGCTGCGGCTTTAATTCCAGGAGAAATCAGACCTATATTTAGTGATGGAGATGATGTGATTATTGTCAATTCTGATTCAGGTTTGTACTAAATTCTAAATGTACTTTCATATGTTACCCATTTACACAATAATTTTTAATCATTCTCTAATTCATTATTGTAGTAAATCTTATTGCTCGAGTTTCATGTTACGTCTACCCGCAAAGATCGCTGTTTGTATTTGGTGTCAAATCTTCCCAATATGAAGAATTGAGGTCAATACTTGACATCCTCGGAGTACAAAGTATCCTTTATTAATTCTAAGCTTCTTGCATATATTGCCTTCCTCTTGTGGACTGAAACACTAATAAATTTGTGTGGTACAGATTTACTAATATAGATCCGATAGACCTATAGTCGGCTAAGGTAGATTTACTCTAAATTTGGGGCATCTCGCTCGATAAAACTGAACGTTGAAGGGTTTTGTAGATGGAAATTTCGAGTGAAAATTATATCTACTGTTGCGAAAAAATGCAACTGTATATAATTTCTGTAAATAATTAATGCCACTGTATATATAATTCCTGCAATTCCGGTGCAGCGCTCTGACCAGAGTCCAGTTGCCAAGAGCTAACCACAACACTGTGCCACACACTGGCATCACCCTAAGTATATATACATGAACCAGCCTTACTAACCAATCAGGGTTGTTGATGAAAAATGTTATATTGCCTTTACTAGTTCACTATAGACACTATACCATACTGTATAAATTATGTAGTTTAAGTTAATCCTTAACATATTTCTCTCAGATGTAGTTCTTCTCGAAGAAAACTTCATGGATATATTACCAAATGACGATCGCTTTCGAAAAGTTCGTGTCGTACTGTACAACGCTTCTTGTTCCAAATCTGGTGTTACCAGTCCAATAGACTACGTATTACAAGAAGGCACGGCATGTGTACATGATTTGGTAAACGGTGTTGAATCTAATAAATTACGTGGTTTAGTACTTAAACATCAGGAGGTTATTGGGCATGCCATGAAATTTTTCTTCGTCCATTATATTGTCTACGTTACAAGCTCTGTTTTCAAGTCAGAGAATGAGGATGTTATTAAGAGAGTTATCGACGACAATCACTCAGAAATTGTTAGCAAGAATCATTCTAATCCGTTTCTGGTCACATCATTTCTACCTGATTTAACTGAGAAGTTAAGAACTTTTAAAGCAAATCCAACCGAAGATCTTTCTTTAAAAACAAGTACGTTTCATAAAACCTTATTAATGATTCATGATTGCCTATTTTTTTATTTTCTGTTTTAAACTGGTATGACAAGAAGAAAAAGAACAACTGTAAACAAGTTATAATATGACATTAGTCGACTTCCATCGACGTACTGGATCTTATATACGTTCATACGTTTTCCCACATATTATATTGTTGCAGTGGTGTAACTTAACGCTTGCCCAGGACAAGTGAAAATCATTACGAGCAAGTAGAAGTTTCTTCTTGGTTCCCGATTGGGCAAGCAGCTTTCTGTTTCAGCTTTGCTTGAAAAAGCTGGCCATCTCTATAAGTTATTATCCCCAAGTACAGTATTAAATGAGTAAAATATAAATAATTGAAAAATGTAAATACATGAACACGCCCCGACGGACATTGCCCGACCATTGTGCCTCGACTTAAGTCCAACTTCAGTTCTTAAGAAAAATAAAAGAATGTGATTGGTGTAAATCAGTGTTATATACAATGCAAATTGTAGTTCTCCATCAGCACGTCATGCTTACTGCAACCGTTTGTGTTATTATGTGAACCAAAGCTAGATCTATTCAGGGCAATCATTTTTCACGTCCAACTTGCCCTGCTCGCAAGTGATCAGAAAAGTTAAGTTACACCACTGTTGTTGTAAATTAGTTACCATCGTTCGTGGAATATATACATTTTCACAATCATAGGACATTGATTGATTAACTAATAAATTAATTAATTACTGTCCTTTGATTATGACGGTTATAATTCTACCAGGTAACCGTTATTATGTTGAATATATTATTAGTTAATTAATAAACATAAATGTAATTATTTGAGATAATATAAACTTAACTCAGCATGCCCAACATTGTTGACTGTTAGAAATATAAGAACAATGTTGGTCTGGTCGTAAACGTTTGCAGGCATGTCATTTTAAAATAGTATGCTTGACGTGAGTGTATCTTCTGTTTTTATATAGACAATGTTGCAGAAAAGTATTTAAAATTAAACGGACTAATGGGAATAAATGGTGGATTTGTTTGCCTGCTTCAAAGACAGGTACATTTCTTTGTTCTAATCCGTTTGCTTGTTTAACATGATTAGAAAAGTATTGCAAAGGGCGTGACCGCTTCTAGATATCAAATCTTTATGTACCGGCAACTAGTAAGGGGTTATCCTGAAATACTAAAAATTACTTATAAATTCCAGTTCAATTGTCTCGGTTCAGTTACAATGCAGTAGTCAAGTAGAAAGAAAGAAAGAAGTTTCTCGGCCGAGTTAGGACGCTTGGGCTAGCTAAAACTCCCACAACCCTCTTTTTACCATGATATTTTTGTTATTAAGCTACATTAGCTTCACGTAAGTAAAGCTTTTTCCGCATTTATGCTCCTTTTAGAAATTGGTTGATTCTGCGAACGATGTATTAGAGAGGGCTGCGAAAAAAGGCTTAATGAAGGGAACAAAACGTGGCAAAAAAGGGGCAATACCATCTAGAGCACCTCCAAAAGATAAGCAGCTGTTGGATGAAATACCAAAACGACTTGAGAATATTTCAATCGAAGTCGCTGATGAAAAGGAACCAAACTTGAAGACGGAAAGTAAAGATGGACAACTTAAACCTGGCAAAAATAATTCAATGAAGCCATTTCAATTTTAGTAATGATATAATACATTAAACATACATGTATACGTTTTCTTTTATGTATTTGTGCACCTTGTGAGGTACATTCTTTGCTGTACTACATGAAACTAATGAGTATCATTCAAACAACAACAGACACCGCAGGACAGAGAACGACAAAGCATGGTGCATCAGGATATTAAGGTTAGGTCTATTGAGGGCAAGAAACTGCAGTATCATTACTGCCCAAAATACAATGATCGACAAATATATACTGTAGATATGATTAAATAGTGGTAGCAACAGTATATATAATATAAGGCCAAGAGCGAATTTAATCCAAACATTCCGTCATCCAACTTATTCACTACATTCTAACATGATTCTACACGTTCTACCTTGCGTGTTTTTACAGCTTATCCTTAGCTTGTTTCAAGTTTGCACCGTCGTATATCTTGCGCAAATATGCAATCAATGAGTGTCCATTCAAATAGCAATAGACACTGCATATATTTTATGAGAACGACAAAGCAGGGGCATCAGGAAAAATTGGGGTCACAGTAGAGGCGAGGAACTCTCCCAAAAATACAATATTACGACAAATATATAAATGTATTTGAACTGGAACTTAATTAAATTTAACATAACATTAGTATTTAATATAGTATATAACAATAAGAGTGCACTTAATCGTGAAATTCATCATCCAACTTATCCACTACACACTAATTAAAAGTAAGTCTGTTCTTTGTGCGCTGTGTGTTTTTACAGGTTATGCTAGTTAGCTTGTTTAAACGTTTGCAACGGCTTCGACAACATGAAATTTCCACTTGACTCGCAGGTCATAACAACCAATATTCGTGGCAAATGCGTTATCTACTACACATAAATAAATTTCATACATATATTCTGTATGAAACAGAATAACTTGAAAAGGAATGACGCAGCAGGTGTTTTCTGTATAGCAGTATGACAGTATCTTCAGTTGAATTTGAGTATGGTATTTTCTTTGTCTTAGCACCGCTAATTCAGCAGGCCCGAAATACGTAATACATTCTATTTTCTATATCAAATGTATCTTCGCTAAGTAATATGTGTTACTGGGGTATCTGTTGTGCTGTCAAATTGACTCGTGGAGGTATGAGCAGAGTTCAGTCAATCTTCATTCGTAGTAAACGTTTTCACAGACATCAAGTAACTGAGTTCGATCACGAGAGTCAGTTCTGAACAGACGTCTAAATAATGATCCACAGCAGAAGTAGAGAAAGCGAACAAATAAAGAAATTATTGCAAAGGAGAAGAGAAGGAAAATAGAGGCAGGGAAAAGTCCAAGGATAACAATCTCAAGCCATTGTATCACTTTGAAAGAATCAGTTTGTGCATGAGGCACCCCTGCTTCAACTAACACTGATTTATACTGGTTAATGAAACCCAAAATAACCAAAAACAATAGCGAGATGGATTCAAGATTATTTGCCCAATTGTGCTTAAACGGTTTGATTTTGATGTGATGGAAAAGAGCTAGAAGACACGTGAGTGTCATCCAAAATAATTTGTAAGATGTGTCAGTGATAACACAAAAAAGAAGAACCAGAACAAAACGGCGAGAAATCATGATACTTTTCCAATACATTGCTCTTGGTTGTCGGAATGCCGTTAAGAGCATTTTCTTTAGTACTTTCAGGCACTCGTTCGGATCCACATTAATTCTTCCAGATGAAAAAATCATTGAGGAAAGCCAAAAAAGTAAAGTAGGAAGTGGCAGAATAAAGCCTATAAGAAGTTGCCTTAGCGTTATTGTTTCGTTATGAAGTTTTAAAGATGCCCAAGCCAGGACAAATATAAAAGGGATAACGAAGATAGCATTAAACAGAAATGCTGCATATTGCCACCATTGATAACATACAATATTTCCATTGTAAAACCACAGAGTTTCACCATTAATAGAAACACATCGAATGAGTTGAATACTCACGGTTGCTACGACTGTGTAACTAAGAAACAAAGTTCTTACACTAGCCGCGAGATAAGGAGCAAGGGAAGGAGAATGAGTGCGACGTACTCGAGAAAAGAGATAATGAAAACCATACATGATGTAAATAACCGTCATTGTAGCAAGGATGGGGACGATCTTAAAAAGCTTCTTGGTATGTGGCATCAATCCAGCAAAAGGACATGCGTTGTCAGAAATAGTAAATTGGAAATTAAAGAAACCGACAAAAAATGAAAGCAATTTGGTTTCAGAATACTCTTCTGAGGATAAGGGGGGCAGAAATAGTTGTGAGATCTGATAGAAATAAAAGATTATTTCAACAAAATGAGAATATTGTCTGTTTTCATGTCTTTCTTGTTCTTCACAAGACAAAGGTTGAGTCGTGTTTCCACTCTGGAGATTTGCAGAACTACGTCGAGACAACTTCTTGAACCAAAGCACTTGTTTTGCCAAGAATGTTATCACCGGTGGCTTGAAAACTAATAGAAACGCAATAAGAAAAACAAGAGCGAGAAATGCAGGCCAAAACCAGTTGTTTTTACAATCCTTGACTAACTTGCAGTGAGTTGATAGAAATGTTTCTGTATAACCAGGGGAACATGTTCCACACATCACCCCAGTGCGTTTTCCTTGGCATGCATTATATGTATCACTATCAGGTCCAGGTGATTTACAATAATCTTCTGGACAACGCGTAAATGTTAGTGTTGGTGGATGGGAGCCAGATTGGTATCCCCAGAAATTATCTTTGGATTTTATGTCAGGGTAACATTCTGCTCCATTAGGACAAGGAGTGCATACAAAACCATTGTCTATATTCAGACCTTTGGATTGACCTGCTTGAAGCGAGTAAAACTTAGGATTGCATTGCTGACAAAATACACGAATAACAGTAACAGTAACAGTACACCCATCTAGTAGCTCATTTTTCATATAGGAGTAATCTGATTTTATCAGAGAGTATCCTAATGGACAGGTTATTATTGAAGAATTGTCAAAGTCCAAGCGTCCTGTTTTAGACCCCACAATGAGAGGTTCATTTGACGTCAAACCTTGATCAATTGTTGAATTATAGAACACAAGTGGTCCATCGCTGTACATTCCCAGGAAAGATGAAAAAACGAATTCCTTTTTATTGAGTGAAATTTTCCCGGTGGACTGTTTAAAAATGGAGTTGTATATTTCTAGGCTTGCTGAACCGTAAGTGACAAGTTGACTCCCTGATGTAAACCCAAAATTATCAATAATCAAACAATCTCTCAAAGTCACCAGACCGTTATTAATATACAAAACATTTCCATTTTTTGCAATGTTTCCTTGAAAGTGAACTCTATGAAACTCCATGCTGGACAGGTAAATCCAGGAACGTGGATTCAGGGGATCGTCACAATTTGTCTCGTTTATTTTATCAGTTGACGCCAAGACAGAAATAGCTCCACCTGTGCTTTCTAGGGCAGTATTGTTAATAAAAATTGAATCTGTTATATTAGTGTTAGTATTGTTAATAGCATGAATACCAATCGCTCCCCCACCATTGTCCCGACAGGAATTATTTACAAATGTCGAGTTTGAAACCTTCAACAACGAGTCTTTCAATTTGAGAGCAAATCCTCCACAGAGTTCGACAGCAGAGTTTCCAGAAAATGTAGAATTTTGACAGATTATATTGAATTGTCCTTCAAGAAGAATTGCTCCATGGTACCCATCGTTTCCGGTAAATACGCAATTACTTAAAACTAAATGCACAGTCGTCTGAAATATTGGTAGCTGTTGTAGTAAAACATTACCTGAATATTCTGCAATGTTTTCAACAAAACGCGCCTCTTTAAAAGTTACTTTTAAATTTGACGAGATGAATGAGGTCATACTAATAACAGCCCCTGCACCAGCTTTATTTCTGATGAAGTTAACTTCTGTGGCAACAAAAATGGTCATGTCTTGAGAAGGAAGCAGAAAGATTGCTCCGCCATCGGAACGAGCAGTGTTTCCAACAAATGAGCTATTTCGAAGTTTGACTGTTGAGTTATCCTGAAGTTGGAGATAAAACGATCCTCCATCATCCAGAGCTACATTTCTCATAAATATGCTGTTTATAACAGTGAGTGAAACCCTTCCAAACACAGTAATTGCGCCCCCTTGTCGTGATAGATTGTCCAAAAATGACGAGTTTAATATATTTAGCGAAACTTTACCATAGTCTGAGTAATGTTTAGATTTAATATACAGCACTCCACCATAACTATAACCTAAGTTATTTTGATTAGAAACATTCTGAATTGTTGAATTTTGCATTGTTATAGTTGTCAAACTTGGGGCAAGAACAGATAAAACTCCACCATGCCAATTCCTAGGATTTTTGCCATTGCGGAATGAAGAATTGATGAATGAAATATCGCATTTATGGCTTGCGTCAATGTCAAACACTCCTCCACCTGTAGATGAAGGGTTGATGAAGTCTTTCATTTCAGTATTTAAGACATTAATGTGGACTGTTTGACCAACAATTCGTAGCAAACGACAAACATTTCTGAGCACACGGCAAAACTCTATCTTCAAGACAATGTTAAAAACTTGGTTAAACAAAAATAGACTGTTCGAGATACTCATGTTGTGATATCCATTTTCGACAAGCAGTACTTCAATGAGGGAAATATTTGTTGTTCCAAGTTCATTATTTACAAAAATCATTCCGTTTTTAAAGAATGAATTTTTTGCAAAATTCACGTTCCTTATCTCCATATTTATGTCATCGTGGTAGCTATTCAACCAAAGAATAGACGACCAGGAGGTAACTATATTAATATCACCATTGCCTTCGAAAACCGAGTCTTTTATCATAATAGAAATATTACCTTTAGCTGTTTTGTTGCTTTTCATTATCATACACCCCACGTTTTTTTGAAACAAGACATTGTCTAGGGTCAGTTCGAACCAATTTTGTTTAACTGTTGAGAAATTCAACGCTGGTAGTTTTGTCTCCCGAAAAGTGCAGTTTTTAATGTTGACTGAAGCGTCAAGAAAGTCGAAAGGTGAATTTCTAAACGCAAGACCTTTGAAATTAACTTGGATTCCTTCTTCGCTCTTACTTCCATCAGCAATCCAGAAGTTTCCACGAGAACACGCAATATGGGCAGGTGAACCAGTACCAATGAACGACATGTTTTTGGTAAGATAAATTCCTTGATGTTCTCTTGTGAGTGGTTGACATGTATAAGTACGCTGCCATGAAGTACCCATGCCATTGAGGTATATGATTGAGCCTGCTGACGCTCGGTGTATTGCATAAGATATAGTGCGACAAGGAGAGCCTTGGGTTCCGCAACTGGTAGTATCTTTGCCAGATAGGAGCGACACAAATACATCTGACTTTACCAAAGTAACTACAACATAAGAAGTCTATTTCAATATTGTGATTCGATATTCTATTGCAGACTAGGTTAACTGAAAATTGCTTTTACGACAAACGGGGAAATGAAATTAATGACCTTATTCCTTAACTAGAAACATTCTTGCATGCTCCTGCTAGCCACAGAGTTGACAAAACGAAGTCTGGGAGTGGGACTGCACTCGTTTTGCGAGGTCTATGACTACACACGGGCTGACTCCTAACCCGATGTTTACGGAACAACTTAAAAGATTCAACCGTTTTATTACAGTCCCATATATATTAAACAAAATGCAGGTACGCTCCACCATGGTATAATGCTGAACTTTCATGCAGAATAACACTGAATGAGTAGCACAACACCCATAACAGATATAATATTATTATATGTGCAAAATTTATTCTCATTCTTTGTTGGTCGGAATTTCTTGACAAAAATAATTATTGGATGCCCTAACTAACGTCAGCCTTAGCCCAAAAATTATATTATTGGACCTGAAGGGCAAGGCTCGGCAACTCCTTGGACAAAACTTACACAATTTACACAAAGTCAGTTTCGTCATTTACTTTGAAATCTGTTTCGGCCGTTTCAGACGCCGCTCCACTCATGCGCCGAACTTAAATGACGAATTAGGTAATATTGGATAATAAACAGTGTGACCACTCCGAAATTTCACCAAACCCCAGATTCGACCAAAAAGATGAAAAAATACGCCAGATTTCATAAAAATACCCCAGGTCAAACAAACAAGCTGGATGTGGTGACCAATAACGCTGTTTGGCTCTGATTAGGGACGCGTAGGCTACTGAAGAGCTTGAAAATGATACTTTCGGACCCCGAGCCTTCCTAAAGGATCGCAGGCTCGGGGTACGAGATTGCGAAATACCGTAAACATATAATAATTATAGGATCCTGGCCCTCTAATTAACGCTATGTATATATATTGTCAAATAATATGGTCAAATCGAATCGATTAACATGGCGATTGATGAATTGATAATATATTTTGTGCCCTTTGTACTTTGCCACCCATGCACATTGCACATGCATTGCGATATTTGCGACGAAAACATGTGCAAAAAATGTCCACGTGCACCACGGTGCATGTACAGCAGGTGCTGAACTAATACTTAGCCTGCCTGCCTAACTTGGATTTTGAACTTGCGGGTTTAGTAGGTTTACTATAATTATATTCCTAATTAGCTCTAAAGAGATTGTTTTCGTGACCTTATACGGTAAGGATATCCATATTTAGACAGGTTTTAAACAAAGTCGTGTGCGTTTTCGAAACCAGGAATTTCACTTGCGTTTTCGGGCAAAATTACCCCAGACTTTTGAACCAAAACCCAAGAACCCCAGAAAATTGTCAAAAACCCCAGATCTGGCGGAAAAACCCCATGGCTGGCAACACTGATAATAAATAAAGAATGCGCTAGATGGTAATAAACAAATAAAGAATGCGCTAGATGGTGATAAACAAAACGCGCTAAATGATAATATGAGGAAACCGCTGAAAATCGGAGCGCGGGCGGAGGAAAGAAGGAACTGAGGGAGGTCAGCGGCTCCTCATTATATTACCATTTAGCGCATTCTTTATTTATTATCCAATATTAGCGTTTTCATCCGAAATTTTTTTTTATCCAAGCCTCCGCGAAGGAGAGAGCCCCCAATCCCAGACTGCAGAGTTGGGCAGTTTTCGACGAGATCTCGGGTGCGGAAAGCTAAAATTTTGCTCAAAATCTAGGTGCGGGTGCGCAAAATTGTCTTCAGGTGCGCCTTAAGTGGCAGTCAAAGGAACAAAAGTGAGAAAAATACAATGGAAATAAGAGTTTTTGAGGCAGATTAAAGTGTGAAAATTGCTATCAAGCACATATAGGTGCGCTAAAATTTTCTAAGTCAAAAATCTCGGGTGCGGCGTTGACCAACTCTGCAGTCTGGCCAATCCAAAAAAATGCTCCGCGATCCCTATCATCCTAGACTGCGCCTTACTATATAATGATGATATACAGTATAACTGGCGGGTTCAACAGAATAACCTGAAAATTGACAGTAATAAGTGAAATGATACAGTATAAAACAAATATGTTCAACAATATTGTGAATCAATTTATTTTAAAGCATTATTTTTAAGCATTTTTAAGCATTTCTTTTACTATTTCTCGATCCCAAAGGTCAAGGGGTTTACAATTGCTAAATAGCATTATACAGCTAAATGTATTAATAGACTAGAGGGAACTCAGAAATTGGATACCTCGGCCAGCATATTAAGCCTCTAGCAGGCAAAAGCTTTTTAAAGCTCCCAAAAAGAGCTTCGTTATTTTTGCGATATGTACTGTTGAATCACAACAGAGAACATTATCTTTTCTATACAGCTTGTCACATGCAATAGTCAAATGTACAATCCAAACGCGAACAGCAAGATGGGTATACCTAATTTTAATATTTTTAGCCTATGGCTTTAGTTGGCTCCTTTTTGTTTTGGCAATTCACAGAGGCAGACATACATACTTTTCTGGGTTTGCATTTCATTTGTTGGCAACAACGCGTACATAAATATACAAATGAAGTTCGCAAGTAAGAAGCTGCTTCTTACACTTCCAGTCCTATTATTTATGTCAAGAAAATAGTTCTCCATCGTAAGTTGTGTGTGTAAGCATATATGTCATATTCTTCGCTATATCAAGCGACTGATTTAAAGAACTGTATTACTGTAAATAAGCAAATATGATAAATGCTCACCACTTACTAATCCCACGAGGCGATTTATAATACATTTTACCCGATAAAATATGCCATTCCCATGGATTGTACATTTGACTATTGCATGCATCATGCATGACATTGGCAACAAAAATTTGTATTGGCTTATTTAATCTTACTGGACCACCTAACTATGAAAATGTTACTAATTTCTTCTGAAACATTTTAGTTTGCGAGTAAAATGCAAGTAAAGTTTGATAAAATTTGCTCATCGGCCGCCATTTTATATCTTGAAAAAATTATCTTGGGGTCAATGACCACTGACAGAGGAGGTTGCGAGGACTATACCGGCATGCAAACCGGTCAGACGCAGCTTATTACATATTATCGATTTCTCGCCACGCTTCGTTCATTCTTCGGCTGGCTTTCGGTGTAATCACAATTCTGGAATATTTTTTAATGAAAACAATTTCTAATGGCGAATTTTCGCACTGTTTATCGGAGTGTAGCTTCGGTTTTCGAAGAAAAAGTGTTCGTTGTTTTTCGAAACAACGTTTTGTGTTAGTTTCAGAGCCATCGGGGTACGTGCAGTTTGCCGAATGCAATTTAAAATACTCATAGGCCCTCATACGACAACGTTGATTGGAAATGGCACACATTCTAGTTGCGTTCGTATATAGGTAACAATTATGTATTCATGCATAAACAAGACGCTCTATTAAGCGTTAGTCGCGGACTTGGAGCTATTAAAATACATCATTATAGAATAGTAAAGTGATCCGCGTAAATTTGATCGTGAGCACAAGAAAAACTCTAAATACTGACAGACACACAAGCCAATCAAATCCAATTAATAATCAACTGGAGGTAAAACAGCCCTAAAATCGTGCAAAACTAAATAATATTGCTTAGTACTTTCGTAGTCTTGACCCATTACAGGAATTTTGTTTTAAGATTTTCGACGGATCCAACGCAGAGAATCCAACGCTTGGAAATTATTAAAGAAAATATCAAGATTTAAAAATCAACCAATTTAAATAAGATTTCTTTGAAAAGATTCCTTTGAAAAGATTTAATAATTCAGCCTGTTCAAAAATAGAAAAGTATCTTTTTCACAAACAATTTCTAAGGAATTTTACGAAAACTAAGGAATTTTACTAAGAATCTAAGGAATTCTAAAAGCAGGAAGTGAGACACTTCGGATTTTTACTTTTATGTACACTTTAAATCTTGAAATTTTGGTGCCGTTTGCTGCGTTTCGGTAGGTCTTTGGTCGAATTATTGTTGTTCTACAAATAATTTTCCTATTCGCTAAAAATTGTTGGATTACATGGAAACTTAAGAAGCAAAAATACCCATAGTCCCATATTTACGAATTCGAAATTGCCGTAAAAAGCGTCCGCCATCTTGAATTTTGATCCAATATTGCTGCTTACATGACTTCCTTCCGATTTGTGACTAACAAACCCAGAGCTTCCACTCGGAAGGAAATTTCCTTCCAAAAGGATATTTTGGCATTTGGAAGGAAAAATAAGAGGAAATGAGATTTGGAAGGAAATTGGAAGGAAATTTGGCCATTTCGAAGGAAAAGGGAAGGAAATTTTACAATTTAAACTTTCAGTAATTTCTAGTAATTTAATAATGGTTAAACACTTTATTATGAACTTTTGAGTTAAAAAACATGTATAAAAATAATACATCGAATATTTACATAACCATCAAGGATGAATGGGGGTAATTTGGGACTTAACAGGTCTTCAGTGGGTGAGTAGAGTAATTGTACATAAAAAACGCGGGCTCAATTTTCTTTCGCGGATTTTTATAAACTAAAAACAAACAGTCGAAAAAAGGGAAACTGTAATTTCTAAACCAAAAATGATGGCTTATATTGAGTCAACTTCTGAGTCAAGCTCATTAGAAGATGAAGCTTCAAGTAGTTGTCAACTGCAAACGGGTAGAAAGCGTGCAGGACAAGTGCCTGGTCAAAAAATACTGCAGTACACCTTCAATTTACATCGGGAGTACAGTACAATACAAAATTTATTATACTATTTTAAAAAAAATTGGAAGGAAAAATGGAAGGAAATTTAGGATTTTGGGAAGGAAATTCTGCGAAAAAAAGGACAAAAACGAGAAATTTTACTTTGTCAAAGTGGAAGCACTGAACAAACCGGCGGAATTTCTCAAAATGGCGGCGACTGTTGCAACCTCGTTCCCAGGCTCTTTACCTACGCTCATCCCCGCTGCGGAAAAGACCCTGGTTCAGGCTGGTCACGTGACACCTTCCAGAACTTTGTCCCGTGGGAGGGTAGGCTAAAACGCGTAAAGCGCAAAAGTCATTTCCGGTAGAAATAAGCGTGTTCAAAGGAGCGGTAAAATTGCAAATAAAGGCTATAAATCAACAAAAAATCGCTTTTAAAGATGCAAAAGGGCTCTAAATTGAGTTATAAATTGAGTTTATAAAATAGCACAGAAGCCTAAAGTAACAGTAACAGTAACAGTAACAATAGTCCATAACATTTTTTTTGCCACAAGAAATTAATATACAAAGCAACTACAGTATAAACTATTGGGCAACCTTATATGAACAGTATAACAATCAAAACTAGAGTAAAAACAATTCGTAACTCAAACTTATTAGTCGAAAAGATACTTATATATTGTAGAATATATAATTACAAGTTTGATATTAAATAATTTAAAATTTGTTTTGTCTTTTGAAACGAGCGAAGCGCCGAAGAGATTGCGGTTTGAAATTTCTCTTCTACAAATGAAGTAACACTGACTGACCTAAACCTGGTTACAGGGGCGCCGTGGGTCTCTTGTTTCAGGGGGGGCCAAGCTCACGATTTTCCGACAATATTTCGAAGAATATTTACTGCTTTTGTTGTCGACGGGGGGGGGGGGGGGGAACGAAACAGGTCTAAAAAAAATTTCCCGGAATATACTGTTCATAAACGTAAATACCGACAAACTATCCCAAACTTGTTACATTTTAGGAATATTACGTATTCTAAAAACGTAAACTGAGTTTCATTTCCGATATTTCGTATTTGCAGGTAAGCTTCACCATTACGATTCCGACAACATAACAAATTTTCCGACGGGTCTCAACGCTAGGGGGGGCCATGGCCCCCCCTGGCCCCCCCGGCCACGGCGCCACTGCCTGGTTACAGACGAGCAAGTTTTCTATGACAAGTTTTCATACGACAAGTTTTATTTACTCGTCTGTATGCATGGGCAAAAGTGCACTTCGCCACTTGTCATTGAGAATAAATTGGCAAAATTTAATACCCATACAAACGAGCAAGTAAAACTTGTCATATGAAAACTTGTCATAAAACTTGCTCGTCTGTAACCACCTTGTCAGTTTAATGCACTGAAAACCAATAGCGAAAAATAAATTGACCAACATTTATGTTACAATTAATGTCAATGGCAACATGATTCGAACATTATATGTACAAAATAAAATGCCGATACAGCTAAGTAAACATTGGCAAACGCGTAAAAAGCTTTTTCACGTCTATTCTATTGTTCTCGAAATTGACATAATTTGTAACAAGCCAAAGAGTAACTATGATATATTCAAAATAAACTATAATTTACCCCCGTGTTAGCATCGCTGTGGACAATATAAAATTGCGCACGGAACAACTCAGCAAAAACTGATATGCATTTATAACGCTTTTCCTTTTTTTTCAAATGACAATTAAGTAAACTGTATAATTATAATTTACCTCCGTGTTAGCGCCACTGTCGGCCAGTAAAATTGTATTAATGCGCTGCAAATCGTTTGAACATTATGCAAATCAAACATAACAGAGCGATCTTCTTTTCCGTGTTGTAGTTGAACTCCAACAATTCAGATAGAATTCTGAATACTATACAGGATACTCGTCCACGATATAGTCTCCAAAGAGAAGTAGAGAACGAACTCATTCCTTCAAAATATATTTTACGAAGAACGGACTTCGTGTCTCTAACTGCCACATTTCTCAGTTCGTCATTGACGGTATTTAGGACATCCGTAAACGGGACGGAATCATACGACGCGGTTTTGGAAACAGGATCGTTGACAACCTGTAGTGTATAGGAGATATTTAGAACCTTTTATTGGCTTTTAAACTTTACTCTTTAGAGTTCAGTGTATACCGCAAATGAAATTGGAAATCTACACATAAATTATAGTATACAATATCTCATTACATAAATGATGAATCATATAAAAAATATAACATACCTCGGATCGAATAGTTTCTTTGTTGGATGAAAATGACAGGCTTCGGGTTGATCGCACTTCGCCTTCCAGACTAGTTCTTGCCCTTTTCTCCTCCGTGATTCGCGTTGAAGGCGAAATATCAATACATCTCTTTGTTTGCATCATAGTTTTTTGGTTCCCACATATCATGCTTTGGAATTTTCCAGAATTATCCAGTCACAAGACGAGGAAGGGAGTTCTCTCACCATAGACCGCTTCAGCAAAAGCCAGTAGTTTGACATTTGCTTTATTGTACAGGTTTTTTGTATATTTTGGCTCATATGCCGCAACAAAGTCGACACATAGACTCGGAGTTTGAAATTGATTTTCCGTATATCTTTTTCGGTGTTTCCTTTGAGCCATTGCTAATCTGGACAGGTGAGCCCATGTTTTTGTATTTATTACGCCATTATTCACTCATGCATGAATGTAAAATTGACATGTTTACTCAACCACCCCTCCCTCAGTGTTTTCAAAGCGCTAATTAAAAACACCCCAGATTCTGGGGTGTCACGTGACCAGTCTGAACCAGGGTTTTTTCCGCAGCGGGGATGAGCGTAGGTGAAGAGCCTGGGAACGAGGTTGCGACTGTTGAACTTTGTCACAAATTTTCTCAACAACTAAAATTAAATGCGCTGGACAAGGGAAACTATGAAATTAAGTATTCTGTAGGCATGCTCTATCAATCTAAGGAATAAAATGTCCAATGTGCCAATGTCCTTTAATTTAATTATTTAATTGATTATAGCTATGGAGAATATATACCGAACTCCTATTTACTCACACATTGGTACACCTTTTTAGTTTAAAATTATATTTTTACTTTCCAAATTAAAACAAAAGACTCACAATATCTCACAAAATGTCTCGTCTCTCTCTCACGTTATTTACTGTTATACTATTAATAATGAATGTTTATGAGTGCAATGGTAAGAATATTTTCATGAGGTGAAAGATGGAATGCTCCATTCAACGAGGCGAAGCCGAGTTGAATGGAACATTCCATCTTTCACCGAATGAAAATATTCTTACCATTGCACGAATGAAAACATTCATTATTTGTTTTATATGACACCAAAATAGATCAATTTCACTCAAAGTTTCGATGGACGTTACACCAGCGCTTGAAGCAAACAAATTCATCCGGTTTACAGCATATGTTATTTGTTTTTTCGTATTTACCGAATCAGCTTCATCAATAAGCATGGATAAATCTTCTTTCGTGGCGAAAACAAAAGGCGCTTTACTGTTTAAAACACCCGCCATTTTGTCTCGTTTGTGTTTTAAATAATATACCATCGGCCATGTTATTGGGATTCGCGATTAAATGCGTGCGAGCACGGTGCGAGTAACATTTTGAGTGATTGAATTTAATGAAAACTACCGTGCAATGGAAAGAAATATTTGCACGGCTAGACCGTGCAATGGAACTTTCCATTGTACGGTCAGTAAAATGGCAATATTTATTTAATACCACGTGATCATAATCAACCAGTTAAATGACGAGAATCTACTAAGGCGTTATATAAAATGTTCTATTGTTCTATATCTCTCTGGCTATCTTTAAAACGGGGAACGGGGAACGGGAACGGGGAACGGGGAATGGGAACGGGGATGGGAACGGGGAACGAGGAATGGGAACGGGGAATGGGAACGGGGAATGGGAACGGGGAAGTGGGAACGGAAGTGGGAACGGAAGTGGGAACGGAAGTGGGAACGGAAGTGGGAACGGAAGTGGGAACGGAAGTGGGAACGGAAGTGGGAACGGTAATTAATACAGCTGTGTTTAATTAATACAGTAATACAGTTTTTATTAAACGAATGCAAAGTGATTGCGTGTTGGCTTAATAAGTTTAACAATCTTTAAAACGGGAAACGGGAAGTTTTATTGCCTATTCATAGAACGAGAGTTCAAATGTTTAATAAGTTCGTTGCGTGTGAATAGGCCCGTGTGTTTGCCATCTTTATTTACAGTTTTTAGTAATATCGAATACATTTAGACATAAAAATTGCCTTTGGCTGTTAATCAGCGGCATAAAAAACATAATAATAATAATCTTTATTCATCAAATACCAATACAGGCACATATGAAATTACATGAAAAAGATACAAAACACTCTTTATATTATACATAATAATATGCACGTTTACGCAATGTACTGTTTATCATATAATAGGAGAATATCATGGAAATATTTTGCTATTATTTTCATAATGGACTTATCGTGAATATTTAAAATATATAAGAACAAATTATTTGTATCAAATAAGCGGAAAGAGCTATTGATACTATATAAATTATTTAAAAAAGTGTTTCGAGTTTCTGCAATTTTTTTATTGGAGCATGACATTAAATAGTGGAATTCATCTCCAATTTCATTCGATTGACATACAGTACAAATCCTTTCATCGTATGGCGTTTTATTATATCGGCCATATTCAACCGGTAGTTTGTGTGCGGATATTCTCATTTTTGTTATTGCTTGACGATGTTTAACATTACATACTTCATGGAGATATTTTTCAAATACAAATTTATTCTTAACTTGTGCGAGGGTTCTTAATTTACCACTGTAACGACTTTGTTCAATCTGATCTTTCCAGAAATCAGTGAAGTAGGCAAATAACCTATTTTTTAAATATTTACCTAGATTATGTAAACTTTCCGTTTAGTGATTCCAAATCACACATTTTTAAAACATAGTTTGTGAATTTAATAGCCTGAGTATTTGATCGGATATTAAAACTCGCTGTCTCTCCTACAAGAGTATTCATATAATCCGGAGTTTCAATTCGTATCCAATACTTTGTCACTAAAGTAGAGACCTGTACTATTAGAGGAACTTTACCCAGTTCACCATATACTGCTAGGTTTGTACTCTTAGAGTGGACTCCTAGTATACGTTTAAAAAATTTCAACTGTAATGATTCCAGTTTATTTACCATATTGAGAAATCTCTTTTGGAAGAGTTCAAACGAAGAGATTTTACCTAATAAACCTACACCCCAGATTTCACAACCATATAATAAAACTGGAACCACCATTGAAGAAAATAGTTTTAGTAAAGTTTTAATCGGTATATTCTCTGCATTTGAAAGTTTGTGCATTAGGCAATTGTAAACACGTAATGCCTTGCTGTATAACATTGTTATCGCTATCTTAAAATTACCAGTATAATGAAAAGTTAATCCTAAATACGTATATTCGTTTACACAATCCAGTAGATTAGTTCCGAAGTACCACTTGAACGAGATAAATTGTCGTCTTTGGGACTGTGTCCCGAATATCAGAATTTTCGGGTTTTTTAGGTTAATTTGTAATTTCCATTTCTTAGTATATAATTCAAGTTTTTGAAGGCATTGTTGTAGCCCAGATTCTGATTCTGACATTATGACCAAATCGTCGGCATATAATAAACAACTCAACTCAGTGTTTCCAAACTTCAAAGGTTCACAGGTAGTATTAAACAACTTAGGTATATCATTGATGAAGAGGTTAAACAGAGTTGGACTTAGATTACATCCTTGTTTCACACCAATATGGGATTGAAAGAATGGGGTGACACCTTGTTCGAGCTTAACCGCTGATTTAAAAGAGGAGTACATGTTTAGTAAAATTGTGATAAATTTTCTGCTACATCCGTTGTTTATCAGTTTAAAAAATAAACCTGAACCTGAAGTCTACAAAACATGTAAACATGGGTTTTCGTCTTAATTTATAGCTGTCTATCAATGTTTTAAGAACGAGCAGATGATCAGACGTTCGAAATCCATGTCTAAAACCTATGGTACTTATTCAAAATACTGTTTTCTTCCAGAAAAAGATTCAAACGTGCGTTAAGAATTGAAGTGAAAAATTTCCCTAAACAGCTAGAAATGTAAATGCCTCAGTAATTTCCAGGATCACTTTTGTTTCCCGATTTGTGTATAGGAGTAATAAGGCCTTCCGACCATATTTTTGGAAAAACTCCACTAGATAAAATCTTATTAAATATGAACATATGAACACGATTCAGCAACATGACGCGTTTATTTAGTAACTGTCCTGTAATGCGCCCTTTACTCTTTACGCAAGACATATACTAATTCAGCTATTCGCTCTTCGAGATAACATATGTCATTATACGGAATTATTGAATTTTTTAACCTAGACCTTAGTCTAGTGTGATCATGATATGTAGTATAGACTTATAACAGCCCTGCGCACATATGGTTTTGGCAATATGCCGTGCTCTTCTCATACCATTTCTATAGTTTGCTAGCGTTTTAAATAATTTTGTTTTGAGTTAGACTGTAAGAAATGTATCCTACTGAAGCAATTTGTAGATGCGGAATATTTTTCATTTGAACCCGAAATACGAACCCGAAACATCTTCAAAATTTCGGGGTTTCAAGGCACATGATACTATATTGCTCAGTACCATTGGAAAGAGCGTAAAAATCTGTACAACATATCCGAATTTCTAAGGAATCGTTTAACTAGAATTTGCGCAAATCGTTTCTGAATATAGTCTTAATCAGCGATGTAATTCTATTGTCTGACACGATGTAAATACTAATAATTTTATTGTGAATATCTATTTAAAATTCAGGTTTTATAGGCTTGCGCTTTATATCGCTAAAACGGGCGAGAAAATCTGTACAACATAGTCTAATTTCTAAGCAATAGCATGAATGGATTTTGCGCAAATTGTTTATGAATATAGATGTCTATACTAAAGCACGCGCTGTAATTCTATAGTCTGACAGATGCAAACACCCAGAATTGGTACATAAACGCAGTTTCATCAAATATCTATGTTATTACGCTTTTTCCAATGATTTACAGCAATATTTTATCAGAATTGAAGTGCCGCTTTAGACTTCTAGATAATTATTCAGAAAGCTAGACTTTACAATCTCTAAAACTCGCTTTATTCAAGGGTCATACGTTTGCTTCTAAATTTGATTATATTGTGCAGATTTTACGATCCTTCCAACTGTTCCAACGGTATAGAGCAACCATAACACAAACATATTCAAGCTACAATAATGCATACCTGTTTTACATCGTGTCTTACCGAAACTCGCTAAATCACCGCTGTTTTTATTTGAGAAACCATTTGCGCAAAATCCATTCATACTATTATAGATTTTCCAACCCGTTTTAGTGCTATAAAGCATCATAGTACAGTAACACAACCCTATAAAACCCGAAATTTTAGGATACAATAGTGGGTGTTTGCATCTATTAGACTATACTCATATTATCTATATTATCTATACTCAGAAACAATTTGCGCAAAATCCATTCATACTATTGCTTAAAAATTCGACTAGGTTGTATAGATTTCCACGGCCGTTTTAGCGGTGGAGAGCATCATAGCAACACAAGCCTATAAAACCCGAAATTTTAAGATACAATTCTGGGTGTTTGCATCTGTCAGACTATAGAATTACAGCGCGTGCTTTAATTAGTATAGACATCTATATTCATAAACAATCTTGCGCAAAATCCATTCATGCTATTGCTTAGAAATTAGACTATGTTGTACAGATTTTCTCGCCCGTTTTAGCGATATAAAGCGCAAGCCTATAAAACCTGAATTTTAAATAGATATTCACAATAAAATTCTTAGTATTTACATCGTGTCAGACAATAGAATTACATCGCTGATTAAGACTATATTCAGAAACGATTCGCGCAAATTCTAGTTAAACGATTGCTTAGAAATTCGGATATGTTGTACAGATTTTTACGCTCTTTCTAATGGTACTGAGCAATATAGTATCATGTGCCTTGAAACCCCGAAATTGTGAAGACGTTTCGGGTTCGTATTTCGGGTTCAAATGAAAAATATTCCGCATCTACAAATTGCTTCAGTAGGTACATTTCTTACAGTCTAACTCAAAACAAAATTATTCAAAACGCTAGAAAACTAGAAATGGTATGAGAAGAGCACGGCATATTGCCAAAACCACATGTGCGCAGGGCTGTTATAAGTCTATACTACATATCATGATCACACTAGACTAAGGTCTAGGTTAAAAAATGCAATAATTCCGCCTAATGACATATGTTATCTCGAAGAGCGAATAGCTGAATTAGTATATGTCTTGCGTAAAGAGTAAAGGGCGCATATCAGGACAGTTACTAAATAAACGCGTCATGTTGCTGAATCGTGTTCATATGTTTTTTATGCCGCTGATTAACAGCCAAAGGCAATTTTTATCTCTAAATGTATTCGATATTACTAAAAACTGTAAATAAAGATGGCAAACACACGGGCCTATTCACACGCAACGAACTTATTAAACATTTGAACTCTCGTTCTATGAATAGGCAATAAAACTTCCCGTTTCCCGTTTTAAAGATTGTTAAACTTATTAAGCCAAACTGTATTAATTAAACACAGCTGTATTAATTACCGTTCCCACTTCCGTTCCCACTTCCGTTCCCATTCGCCGTTCCCCGTTCCCATTCCCCGTTCCCCGTTCCCATTCCCCGTTCCCATTCCCCGTTCCTCGTTCCCATTCCCCGTTCCCATTCCCCGTTCCCCGTTCCCATTCCCCGTTTCCATTCCCCGTTCCCCGTTCCCATTCCCCGATTCCCCGTTCCCTGTTTTAAAGATAGCCATATATCTCTTAATCTAAAATGTCAACTCTGTTTTTGACGTGTTAATATCGCGTGACTTGCTGCATGACTCTATCACAAACGTCCGGGTTTATTGTTTATATGTTCAATATACAACTCCCCTAAAAATTAAGAATTAATTTTTACAACTATACTTGTAACTTCAACATGAAATATGAATAATTATACTTATACTGTCAATGTTTGTTCAGTCTTCTTCCTCTTCTGCTAAGGCTCGTATTCTCTTCCCTGCGTCAATCGCTGCTTGTCTTCGCTTTCGTTCTTCCACGGGCTTGTTCTGCTCATTCTTTCTTTGTTCTACTTGCGTTGTGCATCGAATCTCAAGTGGGCAAACTAACTGTATCGGTCGTTCGATAGTGTGACCTTTATGTAAGAGTATCACACCTCTTACTACTCCGTCCTTTCCTCGAACTTGTCTGATAACTTTCCCTTTCTTCCATTTGCCACGATTCTTTTCGTCTCCCATGACCAAAACGATTTCTCCGACTTCCGGTGCTTTTGCTGCTTTACTGTTGATTCGTTGACTTTCCAATAAACCATGTACATACTCCCGCTGCCATCGTTTCCATGCGTTATCTTTCGCCTTGACAATCCTCTTTTGTATTTTCGTCAGCGCTTCCTCATCATTCTCAATTTCCTCGATCGTGTAAGTGTTTTCTCCTCGCATCAGAATATTGGATGTTAAGACTTGTTCCTCCCCGCTTTCGCTTTCTACATACGTTAACGGTCGGTTGTTCATATTCGCTTCGATATATATAACGACCATCTCCAAATTCTCGAAGTTAAGATGTGATCTTCCGAGTGTTTTATAGAGAGTCTTCTTGACTTCACGGATCAGCCTTTCGTAGATACCCCCCACCAAGGGGACTTGGCTAGATTGAATCTCCAATGTATTTCTTGGTTTGCGAGGAAATCTTGCAATTTCTCACTCTTTCTGACGATATTAATCCAGTTGGCTGTTGATTTAAATGTTTTTGCATTGTCTGGATCATTAATTTGGGTCTTCCTCTGCGCGCGATGAACGAATTGAGCTTTCGTTTGAATTCCTCTACTTCTTGACTCTTCGTTAGTTAGAGGTGGACCGCTCTGGATGTCGCACAGGTGAAGATCAGAACATAACACTTGCCTTCTTCGTTCTTCTTGATCTTGTATCGTAGAGGTCCTGCGAAGTCCACACCAGTGATCTCGAATGGCTTGCTTCAGGCTCTGTTTTGAATGTGGGCATGTTGCTTGTCAGTGGTGAACCAGATGGCTGTGTCGAATACACTTTGTTCTAAGTTGAGGTATCCACCACTGTTCTCTCAAAGCAGCCATCGTGTTAGCGATTCCAAAGTGCTTGATCTTGTTGTGTGGATGGGCAATAAGCTTTTCAACAAACAGTCTGTCATGAAGGTATATTGGTGCATACCCTTCGATTCTTCCTTTGCACTTTAACACCCTCGTTTCTTTATCTTCAACTATCGTCCAAGCTGGTGCTCGCAAATCGGGGTTGACGTGGCTCTGTACTCTCCGTACCCAGCTGTTTCTTGCTGCTGTGATCTGTGATTTTTGTTTCGGTGACGCCTTGCCAAACAGTTGTTCACAAATCTCAACGCCCACGCCGTTACTCTCAGTACCCGCCAGTACGTTTGTCTCATCAGTAGTGCTTCCCATTCATCTGGCTTTGATCTGTTGTAAACAGTGCTTCTTCCTTGATAGGTTTACTTTCTTGGCTGACTGCTGAAGTAACTTTCAGATTGGGTTGATCTGGCCACTGTTCTTTCTCTAGCAATCAATCTGGTCCGGTAAACCATTTCCCCTTCTCCATCTGCTCTACGTTGGCTCCTCTGCTTCCTAGGTCTACGAGATTCTTGGCAGACGGACAGTATTTCCAAACGATGTCAAACTCACTGGAAATTTCTGCTATCTTCTTGACTCGGTTTGAGCTTTCATCCTTTGCTAGCTCCTTGTTGACATTGGAAAGACGCCTCTGCTCCGCTGTTCGTTTGTTGTTGTTAACTTGCTTCCTGGAATCCATCGTATTGCTACTTCATACCTGCCATCATCTTGTCTTGCTATGCTTTCTCGAAACTCAGTAAGAACATCCATCTGTTCGTTCTCTCCACGATCTTCCACCCCGGTGGCATCGTTCGTAATCGTTGACCTCTCTCAAAAACATACAGGCACCATCACTTGCGTAATCATCACCATCATGGATGACCCATCCGAATGTCGTTTCCTCCACTATCGGATCGCCCGAATTCCCCTTGTACACTTTCTCCGTCCTTATCTTGCTGTAAGTGCTGTCTCCAAGTTTACTCTCCGTTTGGCACCATGTAAAATCTCTTGTCTTGTGTATGTGTGTACTTCATCTTTAGCTCATTCATGTCCGATCTTCGTACTGTGGTGAAATCTTGAAGTCTGGAACCGGTCAGTTCAATTTATGAACTTCCCCATCGAGAGAGTCAATGGTGGTCTGAAATATAGGCATGGATTGTCGGCTAGTGCCATTCACGGTTACAATCTCACGAGATTCATGACGTGTAGGACTTAACTTCGTTGTAGCTTCACGAGAAATAAAGTTACGTCCTGAACCAGTGTCGAGATACGCCCACATGGTGTGTCCATTAATGTTCACGGGTATAATGGCTGGAAGAAATTTCTACTCTGAAAATGTTGTGAATCCGGTGAGCGATGGTTTGTTTTCCTTGCTGTTATCGATTTCCTTTTTATCACACAGGTTTGTATGATGTTTGGAGTTACACTTCAGACACCCACGACATCGGCATCGATTCCTCCGGTTTCCCACACGCCCACAGTTAAAGCATAACTTTTTCTCTGCGAAGAATTTCTTCCTGTCCTCCAATCTTACCACCGTCTTACATTTATCGCTCCAGTGATCATCATTATCGCAGAAAACACAATGGGATTTTCTTGATTCTCTCTCGAAATAATTGCCTTTCTTGCCACCTAAGGAGAGCTGTCCCCTACTTTGTCTACTTTGTTTCTTCGAAGCCACTTTTGTAGATTATTAATCAAATCTTCCATAGTCCATTGCTCCCAATCGTCATCCGAGCGCACTAAGTCAGGTTTCACCTGCGGTAGTTTGTTGATTGTAGTCATAACAAATCCAAGAAGTTTATCTCCTTCTTCCAGGGTTTGAAGTGCATCGTATTTTTTGCTTAACTTCTCGTAAAACTGCTGAACCTTCTCGTAACTCAGTCGTTTTACTGGCGTTAGGTTTATAATTTCGTCCATATGAGCGTTTACTACAAGTTTCGGTTGTCCATACTCCTTTTTTAGCCTTTCCCACGCAATCTTGTAGCCATTTTCACCCGGTTTTAGATTTTCAATTTTCTCGCTCACCTTTGGGTTTACCATCTCCAATAAGTACCCGAATTTTCCCACCACGCTTATTGGTTTTTCGTGTACTTGCGTTAAGAACATATTTTCGAACCGCACCCAGTCCGTATAAGTTCCTTTGAAAGGTGTTATTTTTAACTTTGGTAGTTTTGCTGTTGTTGAACGCGCGGCTTTTTCCATGTCTAACTTCTTTTGAGTCATTTGTAATTCCGCCTCTAATTTCTCCTGCCATAACTGTCTCTCAAATTCTTCTTGTCTCTCACGAAGCTCGATTCGTCGTCGAATTTGTCTCTCCTTTATTTCTGTTTCTTGTAACTCTGTCTCTCGATCTAACCTTTCTTGTTTTTCTTTCAATTCGATCTCTTGATAACTTAGCATTATCTTCAACAAGCGCTGTGTATTTTGATTTAGTATTCTTCTTCCATTGTCTAACCGAGCGTGGCGAAGCACCGTTTTCGGTTTTTAGTTCTTCCGTTTGCGATATAAGGTCCGATAATTTCATGATTATTTTCCCAGCGCGGTCGTTCACGATCTCTATTTCTGTGTAATCTTTCGCTTCGATTAACTGCTCAGTTTCTTCCAGAAAGTAAGTCAACTTCGAAATTTCCTTTTTAATATTCTCTTCGAATCTTTGTTCTTCGTTGTTTATAGTCCCGTTTGTCTCTTCCTCACTCATATTTATTTAAGACTCGCCAATTTGTATTCTCGTCGAATCCTGGTCACGGCACCGCAAGTATACCGAACTCCTATTTACTCACACATTGGTACACCTTTTTAGTTTAAAATTATATTTTTACTTTCCAAATTAAAACAAAAGACTCACAATAGCTCACAAAATGTCTCGTCTCTCTCTCACGTTATTGCTGCCGCAGGCAGCGCTCCTAATTTGGTTCTAAGTCCATGTTACGCACACAATAGGGTTAGGGTTAGGGATTGGGTCGGGATTAGGGTCAAGATCAAAGAGAAATATTCGTGACTCGTAACATGGCGTTATAACCCCTAATTTTGACATGCTAAGGTTTCTCCAGAGTTCACTCGACCCAGTCTTTCGAGCCAATTTATGTGTTGTCGAGATTTCGATCTCGCATCTGTCCATATTTAAGATGTCGTAATTCCGGGGGGGGACCGGGGGGAGTGCGAGAAAAATATTGATTTGCGTGCGCATAATTTGCAAACTTTTTATTCTGGAATCTGGATCTGACTTGATGCAAAATATACGAACTCTTCCCGAAGAAACCAGGTTAGTATGGCTTTATTTCTTTCTGCTAATATCCATCAAGGCGATGAACTGTTTAGCGTTCATTCTAGAGGCAAGCAATGTGCTTGCGTTTACAACATTTAATAGTGTCTTAAGACTTAATACCACTGATCTAATACAAGATGTACTTAAACCCTGGTGTACAATTTTTGTCTTTAGATAACTTACCAACAATTGTTACTGTTAATAATTCATGTACGAATACATGTAGTACGATGACAAATAGTGGTGTAAATCTACCCGTGGAGGTAGCTCAAATCATAAACAATCTGCCCGTGGAGGTAGCTCAAAATATAAACAATCTACCCGTGGAGGTAGCTCAAAATATAAACAATCTACCCGTGGAGGTAGCTCAAAATATAAACAATCTACCCGTGGAGGTAGCTCAAAATATAAACAATCTACCCGTGGAGGACTGGAGGTAGCTCAAAATATAAATAGTGATCTACCCATTGTGGTGGAGCCCATTGAGGCACAAAATAACATTGCTCTATCCATTGTGTTAGAAGAACAAATTGGCAAAAATGAAAACCAAATTTGGTTTATGACTTATGGAAAGGCGCTTCAAGGGCTTGTTATAACTGATCAGGAAATTGAATTTCCTTACTATGATATTCATACAGCACTTTTGAATATTTTCTTGAATGACAGTCATGCTATTTTAATATTAGAGGGCTATAATTATGATGGTCTTAATAAAGCAAATGAATGATTTCTTTCTCTTTGACTCGCATGCCCGATACTCTAGTGGCATGCCTGATCCTAATGACACTGCTGTTGTCATGAAGTTTATTAATATTCTAGAGTTGGAGCAATATTTGTATTCTCTGTCAATAGAACTACATACCAACTCTTTTGAAATTGTATCTGTGCAATTAAATAAATATATAACTTCCAAAAGCAAAACTAAAGGTGAAAATGATAGACAATATCAGAAAAAGAGGCGTTCAGTAGAAACAGCAAGTGATAAACAAGCTACTAGGCTTGAAAAAGCTATCTTACTCAGAGGAAACTGACAGTGAAACACAAATCAGACTAAAAAAAATAAGGGAGTCTATAAAAATAAAACATTCGTACGAAACTGACAATGAAACAAAAATAAGACTCTGAGACTCTAAAGGAAACTGACAGTGAGAGACAAAATAGACCACAAAAAGAAACTGACAGCAAGTATGATTTACTGTTCACAGACATAAACCTTTGTTGGGTCCCTGTGTTGTTATATGACTGTCTTTTCCCCGTGACTTCCATGAGTAATTTGACAACAGCCTATTAAAAACTGCTAAATCTTTTTCACCGTTAGGAAAAAATTCCAGGAACAGTGATAATATATACGTGCGTTAATATATAAAATGCGTAATTTCTTCAGTACTTTTTCCCGAAATGGCATGAGATAAAAACCAAACATACTTGCAGGGAGGTGAGTCCGGGATTTGACACACCGAGGGTGCGTGGCTGGTAGTTGTCCGAACCTACCGAGCGAAGCAACCCACCCGAGGTGCGTCAAATCCCGGACTCACCTCCCTACAAGTATGTTTGGTTTTTATCTCATGCCAATTCGGGAAAAAGTACTGAAGAAATTACGCATTTTAGTATATAATTTCTTGTTTGGATAACGAACATTTTAGCCGCCAACATACTACGCAAACAAACAAACTTAGGCTTAAATACTCCCTTATTCTTGAAAAGAGAAAATGCACACATTCTGCGAAAACATTTAGGCCGTGAGCTAGTGCACCAAAAGATGGCTAGAAAACGAATTTCATTGGACACCTCGCTAAGCTAAAAGAACTTTACATATTCTGATAGATTAAAACACGCTGAATCCAAATCTAAAAAGTTCTTGTCTATATACCCTGCAGTTTTTTTGTATTTTTCGATTGAAATCTTAAAAATTCACTGTCGCGTGTTATGTTTATTAGCAGTTTCGCGAAAACACATCTTTCAAAGACCATACTTCCTGTACGAACATGCGCCGATTATCTGCCGGTTTCTATTCGACTTACAGGCGACAGCTGTTTGAGGCATGTGTTTTTTATTTTCTTATGGTTTGTCAATGTGCGAGAAAGATCATATTGCATATTGTAATTAACTATATAGGCTTCGGTTATTCGGCTGCCTGTTTCACCTAAACTTCGAATTTCAGATGTGTTCCATTGTATTCCTACATTTAAGCGATAGTTTTAAGTTATGACAGGACAAAATAATGCTTTTATGACTGCTCAACAAGTAGACAACGCGAAGGAAGTTAGCTTTCAAGATACCAGCGCAAACGAAAAGCTTTTAACTAAAGAATGGTTCTGCTGCTCTTGAGGTCAAGAATAATGACAATATCTTGCTGTTCTACCTTCATTTAAAGCCATTGTGTACATTTGGCGCAAGTTTTTATCTTTATAATATTATACACTTGTGCTTTGTCTAAACGCTATGTCTATATATATTATTTATATTCCTCATTGTTCACTGCAATCAGGGTTGGTATATTGGCCTTTTTGAGGCCAAATAACTCGATTTTGGCCCTTTTTTTTCTTGTTTGGCCTCGAAAAAAAAATATTGGCCATTTGGTTACTTTTTGGCCTCTTTTCACTTCAAAAAATTTTTTTAGAATTATATTGATCTTTAGTTGTAAAAATCACTTGAGGCTGATTTGTAATGTAAATTTTCAAAAATAATCATATGGGATAATCTAGTTAACAGTTATTCTACGAACTCGAGTCGTATATGAGCTGATAGCCGACGAGGCGCGATCGACTATCAGTCATATACGACAGGAGTGAGTAGAATAACTGTTTTATTATATACACAAACTCTGGTCCTCTGGATATGAACAGAGCATTTTGGCGTACTTTTTTCAAGTAAAACCATAGGCAGCCCACTAAATGTTTGAATTTACATTAAAACTCGATTAAAATTAGAAAAGAAAGCCACAAAAATCACAAATTAGCGAAATATGTAGCTTATTAAAAATCACCCGATTCAGCGATATCAACGCACTGACGTATAGTATAAGTTACCTAAGGTAGGCAAGTCTTTGAACTGTTTACCGTACACACAAGAAATACATCCGTAGTATTTTAAAAGTAGAAAGAAACTAGCCCTAAAAATAACATAAATATAAACAAGGATAATTTTACTAACCTATCTGTAACTTTTCTTCCGAAAGTACAGCTTTAAAAGTCGATAAATTAACGAAAGTTCACGGTGTTTTGTCGATTTTTTTTCTGTAACTATGCGGGATGCCAACGTCTTGCTACTGGAAAAAGTTTTCAAAATAAAACTGGGCTGTTCATTGGCTATCGCAATTCTCGTCGTAAGCAAGGAAAACATGAAACCGGGGGGCCGGCTTGCGGCAACAGGACATCTCTCGTGTACTATAAACAAAAAACATATTTTTCAGAAATATATTGAAAACTGTTTTTACGTTTAAAAAAGTCAACATGTAGACAAAAACAACAAAAGAAAACAACGGAATACATATTCACTGGTAAGTAAAATGTCAATTGTATTTGCCCCTCGCTTTGCTTGAGATAAAACAATTCATAAATGGTAAAAAAGTCACGGCAAAAAAGTTAAAAGCAACTTTTTCCCGATAGTTTCCTTTCGGAAATATATATGGACGAGCAGAGTCAACGTGTTTGTGGTCTCACTATCTGGTAAGTTGTTATGTTTTCAATTCTTTATTTGTATACTGTCGTTTGTTTGGTCATATACGGGCAAAGTTTTTTAATAAACGCGAAACCCGCGTATATATAGTTGAATCCCTGCATGTGGCCGCAAACTTGCCAAGGAGAAGTCGTCCGTCTCAGTTTTTGCGCATACACACAAACAAATAAAACTTGTCTAGACTAACGTTAAACCAAAAAAGTTTAAAACGACTTTATAACTCGTCAAAAAATATATTTTGAAACACTGAAACTTTTCCGAGCCGTAGTTTACAAACCCTTCACAAACACAACTAAAATATTATGAGTACAAGTCATGCATCACGAATATAATTTTAAATGAAAACAAAACATGAAAAAGCGGTTTTTCTTACCTGCAGCACATTGGCAGTTGCATGCATTGATGCGAATTTAAAAAGTTCATGCATTTAAAAAAACTTTGCTCGTGACCAAACAAACGACAGTATACAAATAAAGAATTGAAAACATAACAACTTACCAGACCACAAACACGTTGACTCTGCTCGTCCATATATATTTCCGAAAGGAAACTATCGGGAAAAAGTTGCTTTTAACTTTTTTGCCGTGACTTTTTTACCATTTATGAACTGTTTTATCTCAAGCAAAGCGAGGGGCAAATACAATTGACATTTTACTTACCAGTGAATATGTATTCCGTTGTTTTCTTTTGTTGTTTTTGTCTACATGTTGACTTTTTTAAACGTAAAAACAGTTTTCAATATATTTCTGAAAAATATGTTTTTTGTTTATAGTACACGAGAGATGTCCTGTTGCCGCAAGCCGGCCCCCCGGTTTCATGTTTTCCTTGCTTACGACGAGAATTGCGATAGCCAATGAACAGCCCAGTTTTATTTTGAAAACTTTTTCCAGTAGCAAGACGTTGGCATCCCGCAGGGTTGCCAAGTTCGGGATTTTGTCCCGAGATCTCGGGATTTTAAAAAGCAGTTGGGAACTTTTTGGGATTTTTGTTTTAAAAATTCATGCTCGGGATTTTTGAGAACAGAAAGTTCGAGAATTAAAAATTGTAAAATTATTTTAAATTGAAATAAACAATAATATAATAACAATTTTCAAAAAATCCAGCGTTCGTCTGCTGGCATCCTATTGAACTTTATGTTACAAATGTTATACTAGATCAGTTTATCCAACTGAAGTATGTTTCATTTATACAACATGATGTATTACGCATATTTAGAGAAACCGGCGCGATCTCTAAATCTCTTTTTCAGAGTATGCCCGTTCGCAGGTTGGGGTCTTTGGGGACTGGGAACGAAAGTGGGAACATTGGGATTTTTGGGGGAATCTCGGGATATTTGGGAAGCTTAGTTGGGAATTTCACACATTTACAGTTGGCAACCCTGGCATCCCGCATAGTTACAGAAAAAAAATCGACAAAACACCGTGAACTTTCGTTAATTTATCGACTTTTAAAGCTGTACTTTCGGAAGAAAAGTTACAGATATAGGTTAGTAAAATTATCCTTGTTTATATTTATGTTATTTTTAGGGCTAGTTTCTTTCTACTTTTAAAATACTACGGATGTATTTCTTGTGTGTACGGTAAACAGTTCAAAGACTTGCCTACCTTAGCACAGAGTAGACACTATAAAGAGGTTTCACTGTGTATCAAATCCTAATGTTTTGAGCGTAACCGATGCTTAGCCAGTGCGCAAAGGAGAGGCTCTCACCCCCCCGAAAACATTCAAAATGGAGGGCATTTTTAGACGTAAAAATACCGCAAAAATTCGAGTTAACTATTTAATGTTGTTAATCACAACTTCAGTCAAGGTAAACCGTTATAAAGAAAGTAACAAGGGTTTCTTATGCCGGTTATTTTCCGAAAATATCGGCCGCCATCTTGTTCGGGGGGGTGAATGCCTCTCGTTACCGCACTGGCTAGGAACATGGCGGCCGGCCGATAATTTAAGAAAATAAAGAAAAAAAACAAATTCCGGAGAATAATGTCATTTGGAAATTCAAAATATGAATAAAACAAGACGAGTTTGAGAGACTGTGAATTTTCCACTCTATTTTAAAGTCATCATCAGACAGAATAGCGGCCGGTTACGCATTTTGCCTGAAGTGAGACCTCTGTATAGTGTCTACTCTGTGACCTTAGGTAACTTATATATACTATACGTCAGTGCGTTGATATCGCTGAATCGGGTGATTTTTAATATATTTCGCTAATTTGTGATTTTTGTGGCTTTCTTTTCTAATTTTAATCGAGTTTTAATGTAAATTCAAACATTTAGTGGGCTGCCTATGGTAAAACTTGAATTTCCTCTTCATTTAATTGTCCAAATCTGCCAGCCATTTTTCTTCTTTTCTCTACTAGCAGGATATGTAAGAAATATTATATGAGCTCGAGTCGGATATTGGCTGATAGCCAACGAGGCGCTTCGCCGAGTTGGCTATAAGCCAATATCCGACGAGAGCGAATATAATATTTCACTTATAATATAGCCAACCACAATGCTCCATTCTAGAAAATTAAACGAAAAATAAAAGATGTTTTCATGTTTTGTTTTGTTTTTATGGCCAAATCAGGCAAATGCGATTATTTTGCGATACATGTTTACTTTTCGTAATTTCTTTTTAAGTATAAATTTTATACACATTTACATTTGGCTTACCGTCAAAAACCTTCATTCCAAATTTTGTTGCCTTTTTTGTGTTCTTAGGCGTGCTATTTTGAAGCAAAACTCCAATTTATTCATCATTCATGCTTACAAATCTGGGAGCCATTTTGTTTTTTTCCCTACTAGTAGGATATTGCTCTACTAGTAGGATATCACAAAATATCCTGCTAGTAGACAACCAATCAGATTGCAGCATTGTGGCTGGCTATATTATAAGAGCTAATATCCTGCTAGTAGAGAACCAATCAGATTGCAGAATACCTCATATCCCGAGCTTGTGCATATAATAAACACCCTTATACCAAACACCCTTATACCAAACACCCTTATACCTCATATGGGATAATCTAGTTGTATCTAGTTTGGCCTCTTTTGGTAGATTTTGGCCACAGAATAAGTATACACCAGGGGCCGGTTGTATCAAAGGTGGATAAGTCGCTATCCGGCGGATAAGTCGTTATCCGGCGGATAAATTTTATCCAGAGTAAAAATTGCGTTGTACCAAGCTTGGATAGCGTTATCCAGCGGATAAAAAAGCACTATCCGTAGGATAAATTTATCCGAGGTCCGGAGGTAGTTTAAATCCTCTATCCGGTGGATAAACTCGAAGTTCCAAGACAAAACAGTAATATTTCGGATGAAAGAGGGTCGGATTGAGACAGAAATGCAATAATTATGTTTATAAGTCAACATCCTTAATGCAATAAACTTATAAACATAAGTACTCACTTTTGTAGTTTTGTATATTTTTTTGACTGAATATCCCATGTCGGTGGCAGTGTCGACCGGCATTCTTCTTCAGATCCTTCTCTTTTATATAGTTTGAAAACAAGCAGTAAATTTCTCACTTTTAGTCAGTTTAAAAACACGATGAACGTATACCGAAGATACAACTTGGAAAACCAAACAAATTAGGCAATAGACAACAAGACGGTAGTTTGGAAAACACGGAATGCCGGAATCCGGAATATGCCGGAATCCGGAATTTGCCGGAATTGTTAAAATTAACTTAAAAACAGTTATAATACTAATATATTTAAAACAGCGGCGGAAAAAAGTTATTTTCAATTCTTGCCTTGAACCCTAACCCAATAACCCAAATTCCGGATTCCGGCATATTCTGGATTCCGGCATTCCGTGTTTTCCAAACTACCCAACAAGGCGGCGAATTTTGTTCGTTCGCTTTGATTAGCCAATCAAAACTTGAGAGAAAATGTTCTTAAAATTGTTATGAAATGTGTGCAAGGTCAAGGAACAAAATATTTAATGTATTCTACAGGAAAAAGTATACTCAAATAACTCAACAGTTTCTGCCTCTGCTGTTGTCTTCGCATAAACAAAGATCGTGAAATGCTAGCTAGTGAATAAAAACACCACACGTACTTCACGTACTATGAAAATGTACAACAAAATCATACAAGTCTGACTATATTAATACTAGTGACGACGGACTGAAAAAGAACAATACAACCAACAACGGGAAATTTATCGCAAGTTAATTCAAGATATGGATGGATTTTATACAAGTTAAATTATAAAGTTCACAAAAGCTTAGCAACAGCTGACGTTGAGGTAAGAAATTTCAGGAATATCCGGTTTTTTCCGGTTAAATGTAAGCTTATCCGACGGATAGCTATCCACCCTGCTATCCGTGCTTCGTACAACGCATTTTTATCCAACGGATAACTATCCATCGGATAGAAGATTTATCCATCGGATAGGACTTATCCACCGGATAACTTATCCACCTTTGATACAACCGGCCCCAGGATTTTTTCAAAATGGCGCACAACTGCCGAACATTTTCATAATTGTCTCAAGAACTAAATGCAGTAGACAAGCGAAAATACGAAATTAAGTATTCCGTAGGTAAGCCTGAAAGATATAGGCAATACCTGATTTCAGGCATATATAGGCAATACTAGGTGATTTGGGATACTGCCAAAATATAAATGCAATGATATGAAAATTCTTCTGCATTTCGACATCGCTGTCATGAAATTGTGTTGATGAATGATCACGACTTTGTAAGAACAACAATGATCTCGTTAATAAATAGGATATTCTTCTAAATTACTTATCTGTTCATCAATATTATTGCCATATTCCAGCAGATAAACCAAAACTTTTCAAAATCATTCGTCACTTTTCTAGAAGGTTCCTAATCCTATTCTTGTAAATATTATTTTTTTCAATTATTGTAAATTTTAATTTGGGCGAATTAGTAAATAAAAAAAATACATAGTGTTTAGCATGAATCGATTTCCGAGCAGGTTATTAATGGCATTATCACTGTATTCATGCGTTAAAAATGTAATATACAATATTTACTAAAAACGTAAGTGAAATATATACTTTATTCGAAGCCATTAAGGTTATATTTCGGCTACCACAGAGTTGAAAATACCCTTCCCAAAATAATATTAACATACTTGTGAAAAATATACTCCAGTACTGATAAAAAGATCTTTATTATAAATTTGGTTGTTTTCACTACCAATAATAGATAGCAAAGACTGAACACCAGAAACCATTCTTTTAAAGTATTTAGAAACATATATAGTTGTGTAATATTTGAGCGTGATTTGAAATAGCCTGATTATGACTTATTTTTGGCCTATATTTTTACCTGTCGACATTTTTTTTCCTTTAAAATTTCGTTATTGTACAGTTATTCTGAATATATTAGTTCACAAAATTTGATTTTGTACAAAAGCTTAAAAAGTGTTTTTAAGGAATTAGTACCCTCGCCAAGCGGCATGCTCGGGGGTTAAATATTGGGCCATCGATGGGACTTTTTAAAACCATCTAGGCAATCTTATTTTTCTAAACTAAAAAAATAAGTGATTGCCATCTAGGCAATCTTATTTTTCTAAACTAAAAAAATTGGTATATCCTTAATCTGTGGTTCAATGTTGGCGTAAATTGAAATACTTCATGTTGAGACAATTTTTGGAAAATAAAGACGAGGGGTTGCTGCATGCATGTATTTCTAGTAGTTATTTAAACGTGCTTCAAAATTAGTTGGTTCTGTACAGTACAGTATAGCTAAATTGGAATCAATTAGTGCTGAATCATGCAAATTCTAAAAATATCTGATTTCAAAGGGTTTCAGTTTTTTGACTTAGATACTTATATGCCTGAAAGATATAGTTACACAGAAGTGTAACTTCATATAGGGCTTTCGTGTCCTCAAATTTCCCAAAATGTACACGTCATGCACACGCCATCGTGCTTGCTTGTAAGATGGCGACGTTTGATAGCGTCAGCACGAACAAGTTTTCTATCAGTGTTTTGCATTTTCTCGCGGCCTTTTCTGCCATTTTAGTAGTAATTTGTTTAACTAATTGACATACATTGCAAGGCCATTCAAGGCATTAGGTCAAAGGGCATGAAAGCAATGACGTAGTAACAAATGACGAATATCACTGACGTCACAGAGGAGGTATCGTCAGTATACCGTGATGCATTGCGGTTTTAGTACATATTATCAATTCGCCGGAGCTCGCTCGCTCATTTTTCGGTTGGCCATCGCAGTGCAAACATAAACACAGAAGCGAACAGCAGTCGCATTATGGTGAAATTTCCAACTTTTGTCACAAGAAAACTTTGATTTTAGGACCATATTGACTTCTTATTGTTCATGTCCGCTGTGAAACGATGTTTAGTGGTAATTTCAAGCCATTTTGCGTAGAATTTAAATAGTTCAAGCTTTCGAAGAGTCATGATTCTTTCGGGCGTTTCGTATAAATGCATTTTTGCCTAACGTATAAAAGTCCAGAAAATATGATATTAAACACATTTCGTGATAACTTTATATGCCAAGGTTAAAATACAACTGTACTAAACTACTACACTATTGTATTATTGTATTTCAAAATTGAGAGTGATATTCAGGTTGTTACATAGATAAATGTATTCTACCAAGTATGTTAATGATAGAATTGTTTTTACTTTTAGAAAGAAATATCGTAGAAATGTGTTCCTAATGGCAATCTGACATACTGGCTACTGCAATATCTATATTAAAGTTCATCCATTGCTGTCCTGCTTACAAAACCTGTGACTGGCACACCGCCACCTTCAATGTGATGCTTCACGTTGCATGGAGAAATTGGTTTACTGTCATTACTCTTATGCAGATTAATCAACATCCTTGGTTACTTAACTTGACAAACTCATCCCCAGCCAAACTAAACCTCTATTTTAACAAATTGAAAAGCTGATAAGGAATTCCATCTCAGGAGATGAAATCTCATTTCAATAGAACACAAAATTAAACCTTAAACTACAATCCAATATAGCTATTAAGTGTCTTATATTGTGTTACATATGGTGGTCAAAATGTATTCACCCTTTTGAGAGCGGCAAATAATGTCTTGGCTAATGGTCTTTCCTTTTAGACTTGGCCACCATATGCTGCACTATCACACTTAATGAATGCACCTATATATTATATACATACAATAATAACAGGTTACTATTTAATTATTTATCTATTATCAAAAGAGAAATAATCAAAGTACAAAATGGTGCAATAGAAATCTAAAAATTACATCAGAAGCAAATATATCATTCTGAAAGAACTACTTTATTCAAATTATAAATATGCCAACTAAAATACATGGATTGATGATACCTTTGCCTGCCAATCTCACTAGCTTTGCCAGGCAAGAATAATCTTGTTCAAAAATTGTGGTATTTATGTAAGATCTAATTTTCTCAAAAGATTTCTAGATCTATTTGCCTGAGATTTGCACTAACTTGAAAGAGTTATTTACAAATTATCATTGTTGTATTTAGTCAACTCAAGGTGTTTGAATAAGGGAGTCAACAACTCTACTTAAATTAAATCAAATCAATTGCTTCAATTGAGCATGGCACTCTGAGTCAATGACTGGACTTGTTGCAACACTGAGGATTGTAATAGGTACATAAAGCAGGCAAGTGATAAAGCAGGCAAGTTTGTGAACCTGGGTCAGCCGTATCTCTATCTCCATGTAAATATTCCTATATTATTTCCTATTAAAATTGGGTTCAATGCTATTTATACAAAAAGTTAAGGATTGTTATGAAATGGTTCTATTTTGTATACTACATAGTATGTTAATAGTATCATAATCATCCAAAGGTGCTGCAGCAAATGAGACTCAGTCCATGAACTTGACCATAACATGTCATTCCCATTGACACTTTCCCTAGAATATGTAATATAAAAGTTAGAACATGGAGAAAAAAATTCACTGCATGTCACTGTATTTTTACTTGGAACCAAACACAGCTGAAATCTCACAGGTCTGGCCTGCCTGGCCATATTTCCCAAGGCGAAGAAAAAACTGAAACTTGCTCAGTTATTAAAGATCAATCATGAATGATTATTACACCTACTCTGAAGTCTGAACCATTAATAATGTAAGTGCTTAATCTGAAATTTATGGTCATTTTGGAAATGTATATACAAAGTAATATCTAATAAGACAGTGGAGTTAATCTTACAAATTTGTTGTTTATTTTTGTCGCGCTATATGAATATGGAATAAAAGACCATCCAAAGCCTTCAGCCTTCTGACTTGAAGCCCATTTTAAAATGCCCCAATCATGTGGCATCTTCCCGCCACATGGCGCCATTACCGACAGAACATAGCCAAAAACACCCGATATTCCAACAGCAATATCTCGCTTATGTATCAGTCAATTCCACCTGTGCCCATCCCCCCCCGGGCCGACCCCCGGGCATTGACCATATTTAGAAAGACTGTGGCTAAATTCCCACCCCGGGGAAAGGCATAGTGTGCTAAAGCCCCGCGCCCGGGCAAAAAATGTTGGGCTATATCCACCCCCGGGCTGTAGTTTGAGGTCCTGCTAATAGTAAAATTAAGAAGAGAATGCTAGTTGTACAAGAATTGTCTTGCAGCCATTTACACACAAAATCGACGTCTTTCCCTTTAAAATAGCCGAATTCGTATTAGGGACGGGAAACTCGTCTTAGACGGGAAACTCGTCTGTGAAAACCCGTCTGAATATGAATTTAGGGACGGATTTAAGACGAGTTTCCCGTCTAGATAGGATTCCCGTCTAACTTTCCGTCCGTTTGGACGGAAAGTTGGACGAGAAAGATTAACGGAAACTTGTGCCCAATTCATATTAGACGAGTTTCCGTCCCTAATATGAATTCGCTAATCACTCAACGATAAAACATGGTCGGCAATGTGGTCTGCCATTTTTAGCTTGGCGTTCCCGGGAAAAGATCCCGATGCGGTTGCTAAGTCTCCACCCCCGGGCCGTACAATATTTGCGATAGCCCCACCCCCGGGATTAAAAAAAGGGCGAATGCCCGGGAGTGGCCCGGGGGGGGCATGGGCACAGGTGGAATTGACTGATACATTATTTCAGGAGTTAATTTGGGTTTTTTGGTATTAGTAAAAAGGAAAACTTTCCCTGATTTCAGTGATGTGATTTTCATTGAGTTTTCTCTTGAATTACCCAATACCCATTTAATCTCCTACATGTTTACATGCCATTTTCGAGGCTTGCGTACTCACCCAACATAATGGTAAATATAATGCGTGATTGGGATACCTAAAGCGTGACACATCAACTAAACAAGTCAAAAATCGTTGAAATACATTCACATATAAAACAGTTATAAAAAATAGATTCAAAAATTCGAAGTTTTGCCGGGGGCGAAAAATCGCAATATAAATAATCAATATTTTAGAATATAGGAAAGATACCCAATTTTCAAACCGCGATTACTCGTCGGTTTTTGGAGTTAATTCGTGTTTTAAAGGACCAATAGAAAGAATAACTCTTCCTGACTTCGATATAATTATCTCCTGCATAATATATGAAAGCCACTTTTGTAGCGTGTCCACTGACCCGAAACAAGGGTAAATACAATGCGTGATTGCATAGCTAAAACGTGATGCATAAAGTACCTAAGTAAAAAATCGTGAAATAAGATGCACAAATAAAACAAATAGAAAAACATACCTTAAAAAATACCAGATTTTCTGAGAGAAAATTCTCAATTAAATCCGTAATTTTTCACCACACATCATGAGTCATCATCGGAAAATTTCTAATGTGAATATTAATGAGACGCAATGCATTGTGGTATACTGACGATTCCTCCTCTGACACGTCATGTACAGTTGCCAGTTTGGCTTTTTTAAAGCCAAATAACTCGAATTTGGCTTGGAAACAACGTTTGGCTTGGAAAAATTTCATTTGGCTTGAAACTATTTTCTGGCTTTTTTTTGGCTTTTTTTCTAAAAAAATGAAAAATAGTTGGTCTTTTCACCAAATTTTAGTTTCTCACCAGTTAAAATTTGCCGCTTTGTTGTTCAGATAGATTATTTGTTGATATTAAATCTCGGTATAGACCCCCAGAGTAGTAAAAATTATCTGAGTTTAAAGTTAGATAAGCATGGGATAACTATCAACCAATGAGACGAATTCTAAATTTATAAATTAGAACATCATTTATGCTACTGTCTTCGCAGAGGTCCGCCCGCATTCAACATTTCAACCAATCATAATTCAAGAATTTTGATCCTTTTGAAAAAGCAAAAGGGTATAAAAGCTAATAAGATATTTTAAAGCTCTTAAAAACAAGCAAATTTTGAGTTGGATTTATGAGTTTTTATGTCAGATAAAGTAATAAACCGATTATTTATGTAACCTGAGAGTCAGGCCCTTTTCTCCATTTGCCCGGTTCGCCCGCGTTATGACATACTTACATAATAATTGTGCAATTATCACTAGGGCCCAGTCCCCTGCCTCAATATTAGAGTTTGGCTTTTTTGGCTTTTTTTGAACGTGCGTTTGGCTTTTTTTGGCCCAGAGAATCTGGCAACCCTGGTCATGCACACGCCATCACAAAATTCACAACTTGCTAGTAAGATGGCGACCGCGGGACGAGTTTTTTAGAGAAGATAGACATCTGTTCATACTTAATCTGTGTTTTGACCTCTTTTTTATAGCTATTTGGCTCCGAGCACGCGCAGGACTTACCAACCCTGACTGCAATGTACATACACAGTATTTATTAGTTCTAAATTATAGAGCATATTTGTTTTATGTATTTTTAAGATCCCAAAAGTCTTGCTGCTATGTAGATTCATATTTGTATGTAGTTTAATTAAGATTGTACTGTACAGTAAACACTCCTGGAGTAAAATATAAATGAAAGGAGATGCATTTCATGAGCATTGGGTGTCAGCCCACTATTCCTCAAAGCACATTTAGTACATCTGTTCTGTCCAGACTGCAGAATTGGTCAATGCTGCACCTGAGATTTCTCAATGTAAAAGTTTTAGCACACCTGGGATGTGCTTTGATATAAACAATTTTTATACTCCTAATCTATCCCCTAAATTTCATTGTTTTTAATATCTATTTGGTCAATTTTGTGACCCTGACTGCTTCTTGACATGCCCTTGGAAACAGTTTTGCAGCCTTGCCCCTAGATTTGTAGCTTCTGCACCACCAAGACCTCATCAAGAACAGCCCTTGAACTCTCTAGCTGCATGTGTCTTGTATCAGTTGCTACATTGTTGTGTGACTGGGGCATATGATTGCTGTATTCAGAATTTTGAGGTGATATAGCAAACCAAAGTGCCTATTGTGAGGCAGATTTATAATATAATTTTATCTACCCCATCTAATTAAGCAGCAATAGAAAAGCAAACCTTAATTTTGGCAAGGCCTTCAATCAGTTAGCTAGCCACATATACATCACTATCAGTGCAAATACTGCAAAACAATATAATGTATATTATTTGCACAGATATAGATCAGGGTTTCCAGATCGAAAGCCTTGTAGAGAAAATAAAAGTGGTATTTTACATAAACAAAACAATGATAGGGTGTAATAATGTAATGTATTTTGTAAATACTGATTATTAATTGTAAATAAAACAATTCCAATTGAAACAAAATTGCAATATTGTCTGGTACTGTTCATTTCTTGAGATAAGAACGTTCAAGGTACCAACACCTTGCACAAATCCCCTCTGTATTCAAAAGAGGAGATATATGTATATATATGTGACACGATTCACGTCTGTATTCTCACGTCCATATTCTGTTGGGCTATTCTGCCCTGTTGACATGCTTTCAACTGATGTTTCACTGGTAATATAAAACCTTATCAAACGCCGTGGCAGATGGCAGATATCGAGTCTTCAGATTATTTATAGTATTCTTGTGCTTTGCCAAAACACAATTGCATCGTTTATTGAAGCAATGATATTTATTAAACTAGAAGATATATATTAAGCCAAGCTTTAGTCAATTCGTTATGTGTTTTGTCAGACCTTGACACCTTGTTGACGTTGTTATAGGCCGTCCTTCGCAGACTTTGTCGCACAAACTACAAGGAAATAACTTCTCTCCGTCAATTTTTTTAGCGCATCAGAAAATTGGGCAATAGCCATAGATACCTGAAAGTTAAATGGTCTTCGTATTCGAAGTAACATTTTGTTTACAAATGTTTTGTACATCACTATTTTGTATATCTTAAAATGACACGAGATATGCCCGAGATGTAGGCGGTATGCAGGCTATTGGTCCGATTCTTACGAAACGCTTTTTGAACGATGAGTTTTGCACGGAATTGCTAATAAACGCGTAGTTCAAAACAGTGAATTTTTAAGATTTCAATCGAGAAATACAAAAAAACTGCAGGGTATCTCGACAAGAACTTTTTAGATTTGGATTCAGCGTGTTTTAATCTATAAGAATATGTAAAGTTCTTTTAGCTTAGCGAGGTGTCCAATGAAACTAAACGTTTTGGTGCACTAGCTGACGGCCTAATTGCCAAGGTTTTATATGAACCTGCCGAACAAATTTCGGCGGCCATCTTGAAAATACATCGATCCCGAACACTGATCTGAAAATATAGTACCTGGATCGAGCTTCTATACCTATGAAAATTGAAGCCAGTTTTGGATTTGGCGGCCATATTGGAGTGACCACCAATGGCCGTCGTATAAAGTCGAAGCAATTTGAAGGAAGTATTTTCAATTTGCGCTGTGTTGGGCGATGGAATTATTGAAGTTTAATTGGAAATATGTGAAGGAGTTTGTATACTGTTAAAAGTCAACGATTTGGTTTGATTTCTGGCGTTTCTTGGCGAAAAAACTGTTCGCGTGTGTATGTTGTTGTCAGCCATGAGTGAGCATATTCACGTGAAAATTTTAGAATAAATCGCCGTACTGTGCCTCTCGGCGTAGTAATCAAAGAAATTACAAAAAAGGAGACAGTTTCACATGGGAAAGTAATACTGGGCAAATAGTGATGGTGAAAGATCGGCCTTAAAACGGGTTTTTGTGACGATTAAAGTCGACGAACTTTGCGTGTTGTAGCTACAATAATGACAATGTTGCCTTCCGCAGTAATATTAAATCAAGAAACGAGACAGGACATCTTGTGGGAGTAATATTGCGAGAAAAATAATGAGATATAGAATTTATAGTGCTTGTAAATATTATAATAGTATACTTAATACTTTCTGTGCTGAGTTGCTTCAAATTTAGTATTATGTTTGTAGTGAAGTCATAAACTATTTTAATTTTTATACTGTATATTTCTTGTAAAAGTATGTTTTAAATTTCTGTGAAAGATTTTACCTGTCTGAAACATTCTGTATCTTGTGAAGAATTTTGCAAAAAACTGTATGCAATAAATCAGCATACCATAACTGGCCAATGCTATTGTAAAAGTTCTCATTGACAAATGTTTTTATTAAATTTCTTTTTAATATGTCTTTAAACTAGATTTATACCATTAGGTTCCTAATCTACTTGTCAACTATGGTGTCATCAATTCCTTGGCACAGGAAAGAACAGGGGCTAAATATATCAGGCCATCCTTTTAAGGCAAGGTCTGAAATTTGCAGTATCCCAATATCCACAAGATACTAAAATTTGGTGTTGGATACTAAACTGTGAATGACTTGTATCCTGACTGGATACTACAAAGCTTCAAAAATTGGTATAACATTAAATGTCTTAATTGATCAACATTCAAGACAGATGTACAGAAGTTTGCTTAAGGTTTATATGCATCTTAGTATATCACAATGTCAACTTATTTAGTGTCTAGTTGTTGACTGTTGTGTCTTATGTTGTTATTGTTACTTGTAACAGTGAGATGGGTCAGGAATGGGTAATCCAGTTGGAATGGATACTGAAAAATAATTTAAATTTCAGATTCTGGAAAGGGAGTCGATTAATTTTTGAACCAAGACTTAATGCATATTACATGGTTTGTAGCTCAAACATAGTAACTGAATATGACAATCCCTGATATATTTCCCCAATGGAACATGGGGTTTCCAACAGAGCATGTATTCCCCACTAGCAGCACCCCTGCTTCCTCTGCACAGATTCAAGCTTCAAATACATGTTGTAAATAAATTGTTCACTTAATTCATAAGGAAACTAAATGCCACAGCATGATGGTTTATATAGATGGTCTGTAACCAATCTCTTGAGACACAGTAGACAAATTTGTAGTGGTACATTCTGACAAATTCTATCAATCTGACCAGTATAATTTAGTAAATACAATGAAAAATGCATAACAGCATAAGTACTTTTTATTTATTTTGCTTCAGCAAACAATGAACTATTTTCTTGGACCTGTTAAATATACTGTCGTATTTGATACAAGTATGAACAACGTCTGTTCGCCGGGCAACAACAATCAACTATTAATTGTAGCTACAACACGCAAAGTTCGTCGACTTTAATCGTCACAAAAACCCGTTTTAAGGCCGATCTTTCACCATCACTATTTGCCCAGTATTACTTTCACATGTGGAACTGTCTCCTTTCTTGTAATTTCTTTGATTACTACGCCGAGAGACACAGTACGGCGATTTATTCCAAAATTTTCACGTGAATATGCTCACTCATGGCTGACAACAACATACACACGCGAACAGTTTTTTCGCCGAGAAACGCCCGAAATCAAACCAAATCGGTGACTTTTAACAATATACAAACTCCTTTACATATTTCCAATTAAATTTCAATAATTCCATCGCCCAACACAGCGCAAATTGAAAATACTTCCTTCAAATTGCTTCGACTTACGACGGCCATTGGTGGTCACTCCAATATGGCCGCCAAATCCAAAACTGGCTTCAATTTTCATAGGTATAGAACATAGATGGTATAGAAGCTCGATCCAGGTACTATATTTTCAGATCAGTGATCCCGAACCAGTTCAGTGTCCCGAACCAGTTCAGTGTCCCGAACCAGTTCAGTGTCCCGAACCCACCTCCTAAACATACGTCAGCAGGTGGGCTCGGGATTTGAACGCACCTCTTCGGAGCCAATAGGAAAGCCGCTTTTACGCTAGGTATGAGATAATATCACAAACTTCCGGGTTTATTGTTTATATGTCCAGTATATACAGTGTGTCCCAAAAAAAAGCAAGACAAAGTTTTGTAAATTTCTCGTCCAGTTTTTATCCAAACTCAACTAAAATTTGTCCTTGGTCGATGGCCATTATCTCTACAAAATTTGCTATCAAAATGTTTGGATATCAAAATATCACAGACAAACACACATACACACATACATACATACAAACCAAGGTGAAAACATACGTTGTTGGTTGGGCAGGGGGGGGCTATGAAAATAAACAATATACTTGGGGTGGGCCATGAAAAATTGTTTGGAGTAAGAGAGGGGCCATGAAAAATGTATTACAAGTTGTGAAATATCTTCCGCCTCACACACGCCCCCCCTCCCCCGCCATTAATAATGACTGCTCCCTTACTTTGATCAACTATGCTTTGATCAGGCGGCAAAAAAGCTGTCAGCATGTGAAAATGGTTTTAAAATGCGGCACATGTTTGGTGTAGCAACTAGCAATGACTCGTAAATTATTCCCAACTACTTTATACTTTCTAAAACAGTTAATATGTTTCCTTCTTTTCGGCAGCACTTCCCTTGCAATAGTAATTAGTACTATATATTTCCTTACCGTTAAGTATAACAGAGAGAATAAAGGCTTTCATTTTTATGCCAAGTAGCAAGTAGTTTTGATCCAAAATACTGGAGACTGCCTTGGTTATACACAATTCAGCTTACTATCGCCATCGCCATAACTTCAATTAATATATGCAATCAGTTTGAACGCGGAATCCAAGTTTTATGACTTGCAATGAAGTGATCATTGAAAATCATCAGTCATGCGGCGTTTGGCATCTCAAGTAGTGATAGTGATATTCACTAAATTACAGCGTACAAAGCTAGTACGTCAGTAATGATTCGTAATATGGATGCAACTAGTCATTTTTTGCTTTCAGGAAACACCGCGTTAATATTACTTTTGATCAGGAAGAGGTAGAGTTTCCGTGTTGAATCAATATTTTAAAAGTACATGCTTGTATGCTATATTTGGTCATATTTCATTTTCGTTTTGGTCACATTTCCTGAATCACATATTTGTCTTAAACGCCCACCGTCTCATCTGATAACATGTCCACGCTTAAAGGACATTGGCAACGAAAATTTTTATTGGCTTATTTAATCTTAGTGGACCACCTAACTAGGGAAATGTTACCAGTTTCTTCTGAAACATTTTTGTTTGCGAGTAAAATGCAAGTAAAGTTTGATAAAATTTGCTCATCGGCCGCCATCTTGAAAAAATTATCTTTGGGGTCAATGACCTTTTTGACGTCATTTGCAGGGTTGCGTTCAAAACAACCTAGGAGAAACAACATAGAGATTTATATTGCGCGACAGTAGAGGTTCAGCTTCAAGAAGAACAGCTGTGATTGGCTAATTTCAAATTAATTGTAGCAAATGTAGCAACCAATCAAAGCTGGATATATATAAACCAGGATATATATAATGACACTGGCTAACCAATTAAAATCGCGCGATTTGCATAATTAAGTTTAGCACGCAACGAAACACGTAGCCGTACGAACTATTGGTCTAGAATAATGTTAACTGGTCGATATAAAAAATGTTACTGTTATAGAGTATGTAAACATTGTGACCTGAATGTAGTGAACCTCGGAATGAACAACATATATTACAATCTTTACAACTCTAAGACATAATTTCATCGATAACCTATATATAGAATTAATCATTCTTTTATATCTTCCAAGTTACAAGATGTGTTTTATTAAATTGTTGTATATATGTTTGCCAGCCTTCCACTTGTAGTGCAACGCTGCCTGGAGTCGGGTTACATGAGCGTTGAGTCAGTTTATTGCGACTACATTAATATATGTGCAGACTATTGCGACTATATACATGCAGACTACATCCTTTCCTGTATTCAGAAGGGAAATAGTAAATCATCTCTATCTACCTGTTTCATCAATGTTCAAACATTTTTCAACATTGGTCGAAAAATATAGCCTTATAGCCAGCCAATATTTCATATTCATTTCCTGTTTTTTGTCTCACCGATGACATGCTATTGGCAACGCTTCAATAAATTTGCGCTCAAACACAATTGCAAGCGCGTTCACGGTGAAGAATCAGAGTACCCATAGATCAGAGAAAAAGCACTTCCAGCTTTAGGAATCAAGCGACGTTTTATATATTCCAGTGTTGTGCGGCAGTTTTCGCGTCCTCCCCGAGCGCTCGCTCCAAGCACCCCGCTTTTCCAACTAACAACTAAGAATCTGTATGCTGACAGTCAGGGGTCACAGCGGATCCGCTGGCGGATATGGTCCTATGGGGTTCCATATCAGCTAGCGGATATGGTCCCCTCTCGCGGATTTGGACCCCCTCGCGAATCTATCGTATGGCATATTAAATATCGAATGAAAACGTTTTGAATCATCTTTACATCTAACAGAGAAAAAGTGTACGAAGATTTTTTGGATTAAAATGTTCCTGTAAATTTTGTCGTGCTTTTGGACTGCAGGAACTATATTTTACTGCAACCAAAACTACATTTGATTTTCACTGCCAAAAATATATTTCACTGCCACTATAATATATTTAACTACGAGAAGTAGATTTTATTTCGGTGCCATTTTCCCGTAAATTTAATTTCCATGCGCTTTCACTAGTGGTAGTCTGGTAGACAGAAAAATTTCTCTTAATTCTGCTTCGGTCCTGGAAACGATTACTAATCTGTTATTTGTGTCTTTTTCCGCATTAAATACCATGCCTACAGTTATGTAAATTTTAACTTTCAATTTAGGTAATTTAAATGGTTCTGAATTAGACGGCCGGCCAACCTCGAAAAAAGTGGTTGCTTTCCGTAATTTTTCTATTTATGTACCGAAATTGGAAGGTTTTATAACGACATTTCGATAGATGGGAATCCATTTAAAAGCAGTTTTCGATATCATGGATTTATTGTAATTGGTTCACTACCTAATTAACATGTGCAAATTTCTCGTTTTCTTAATTGTCATAACTCAAAGTGACATGCTAATGAGAAACATGGTATTACTATTACACTTGTTAAAATACCTGTATGGAGGCGAGTTTCAAAATAAGGATGGATTTATTAGGACGAGTGGTTACCCAAAGGCTTAAATTCGTAAATTATTACGTTTAATTTCGAATATTTACCGATTTTGAAGGTCTATGTGTTGTAGTAAAACTACGTGTTTGCACCAACATGCTGTTTTTCAACCATTTACATGCCAAAACTCGACTGGCTCAACAGAAATATATTGTGTTACACGGGTGGCAACCGGGCGTGTAAATACTGATTCGTATGTAATCTAAACATATGTGATTGTTGCCTGTCTGTAACACAACAAAAACATATTGTTGTGGCTTCTTTTTGAAAGGTCGTGTTTTGATGTATTTGCGCTATGTTTCTTATTTGCATATCATTTTGAATTATACGAAAGAAGATTACCCGAGCTTTACAAATGTTAATTAGATAGTCAGCCAATTAAAATAAAGCACTGATATAAAATACAGCATTCGACAAAAAATGTTAACAGCTTGTCACGCCGACAAACTTGCAGGGCATTTTGGTCGTGATAAAACAAGAGATAAGGTTTGTGCAGCTACCTTCTTTATGTTTATAATGGTGTACTACTAAACTTCAAGTAAGTGTTATCTATAAAATGCTTGTTTAACTGATTTTGTCTACAATTTTAGGTACTAATGGCTAAAAATAACTGAAGATTGCGATGAAACAGTTAAGCGCTGCGATATTTGCCAACGGAGCTCGAAAAAGTTCCACCGACCTACTTCGCAACTCCATCCCATCGAAGTTAAAGACATCATGTGGAAATGACCGAATTGGTATTGATCTGGTTGGTCCTCTGCCAGAAACACCCCGTGGAAACATGCACAGACTATTTCAGTAAGTGGCCAGAAGCTGCACCACAACCAAATAAATCTGCGGAAAGTAAGTAGAATCTTAGAAAGTATCTGGTCGTTTCGGTATCGAACCAAAATATACGAGATGCAGCCTTTGCAATCAAAAGACTGTGAGGAAATGTCTAAAAACGAAACAAAACACCTCAAATACATATTATTGGTAGTGTTGAATAGGCTTTTGAACTTGTTTTTGATAAGGATTAAGGTTGGTCAAAACTGATCACAGTTCCATAATTTTAGACAATGCTCTGAAAGTCATTAAAATTCCCTGAAAACTGTTTTGATTATACACAATTTACATAAAGGCTGCCAGCGATGACTCATACGGCGAAGTTTTTCGCTATCCAACCACATTCCGAAGTGCGTTTTCCTTTCGCGTCGCGCGAACAAGTGGAAAACGGGCTTTAAAATGGGGGGGGGGAGCTAGGGGGGAGATTTGTAAAGATTATATACTTTGTGGGAAACATACAGAGACAAAAATTCATTTTCAGCAATCTGTTTTTTTTTTATTTGACTAATGATGTTGGATGCGGGGTGTATCACTCCAAATGTATATACGTTTTCCCTACTCTGCATGACATTGGTAATTTTCTAAGATAGATCATCCATGTTTCATATGACGACATGTGACGTTGACGAGCTGCATGACATATATGAATTCGAACGACTAATCAACCTGAGAATTTTGCCAACTGACAGTTATTATTATTATTATTATTATTTAATAAAGTATTCCCGGAGAGGGTTTTTCAATACCTATTTACAGTACGAATAGTTATATTAAAATTAAATTTCCTATTTATAGCATTTATTTAAAATCTATTTGTCTATGAGATCAGAAGTGTAATTATTTATCATTTATTTAAAATCTATTAAGTCTATAATGTTAGAAATGTAATTAATTGTTGTTTAGCATCTTCTGCTTTAACTCAATTTTAAATCTTTTCCAAGGTAACTTTTTTAAATCTTCATCCAAGTCATTCCATAACTTCACCGCTCTGTAATAAAAAGTTCTTTGTCCTGAAACTGTTTTGTGTTGAGGGATGTGTAGCGCTTTGTTATTCCTTGTATTTAGATCGTGAATTTCGTTTCTTTTTATAAATAATTTGGATAGATAAGGTGGTGCTAATCCGTTCATACACAGGAAGCCAGCGAATTGACCGTAGTGCTGGTGTTACATGATCATATCTTCCAGTATTTGTCAATATCCCACAAGCGAAATACTGTACTGCTCTCAATTTCTTTATATTTGTTGCAGAAGTGTTTGACCATACTGTAGAGAAAGAAAGAATAAAGTTTGCTCATTACTAAAGCATTGATAATTAAGCGAAGTGTATTCCTGTCAAAGCTATCCTTTACTCTATTTATCTGACACAGCTTGGCCATACAAGATGATACAACATTTTTGACATGGTAATCATATGTCAGATAACTGTTTAGAGTTAAACCCAGGTCTTTGGCATTTGTAGTTGGTGTAAATGTAATTGTCATCTCTGATCTAAGAGCTTACCGAGCAGTTGACGAGTTCCTATCAGGAGTAACTTTGTCTTCTCGGGGTTTATCAACAGTTTAGTTTCGAAAAACCAGGTTGCGACCAATTTGAGGTCCTCTTCTATCTTTGTTTTTGCAATAGCAATATCTTCGATTGGAAATGACATGAAGATCTTAGAATCGTTGACAAATGATTCTAACTCAGATGCTTGTGGTACTCTTGAAAGGTCATTTATATAAATACAGAACAATAGCGGTGACAATATTGCTCCCTGAGGCACTCCGTGGGTGATTGGTAGGACTTCGGATACCGAGGGGCCAATGCGAACGAACTGCTTTCTATCTGAAATGTAGCTTTCAAACCAGTTAATGTAAGGGCTTCACCTGAAACCCCAATATTGCTTAGTTTCTTTAACAGGATTGAATGGTCCACGCTGTCAAATGCTTTTGAGAGATCGAAAAGGACTAGGGCAGTAAGCTTTTTGTTGTCCATCGATTTTAGCAAAAAATCATTGACTAATATACTGAGTGTTTCGGTTGAATGATACTTTTTATTTCCACTTTGTTGGGAGGATAGGCGGTCAGTGCGGTTAAGAAAACCGCTAAATTGATTTAGAGCAACTTTTTCGCAGATCTTTGATAGTGCTTTGAGCATTGAAAGTGGGCGGTTATTTGCAGCAACTTCATGATCACCTTCTTTTAATAGTGGTATAATTTCTGCAATTTGAGTGGATTTGACTGATCTTCGGACGTTTTTAAATGCTCTCCAATCATCGATATCACGTGTTCGTTTGTAACGACGGTGGAGTTGATCTCTGTGGGACATTTGGTTTTTTATATCTGTGGTGATGAAGGGACAAGAGCGATTTTGGATCTTAGTTATTCTGACTGGAGCATGGACAGCCAAAGTTGTAAGGAGAACGTTGTTAAACTTGTCGAGTTTGGAATTGACATTGGGATCCGAAAAGATGGAATTCGAGAATTCGTGAATCAAGTTAACCAGAAGCTCTTTGAATTATGTGGAACGGACCACAGAATTTCCTCTGCTTACCACCCGCAAACGAATGGTCTCGATGAAAGAATGAACCAGACGCTGAAAACAACCTTGGTGAAATTTGTCAACGACAATCAAAACGACTGGGACGTTCACTTGAAAGCTGTTTTATTTGCCTATAGGACAAGTAAGCACGATTCCACTAAATACACACCATTTGAGCTGATGTTTGGTCGTGCACCTATTCTTCCTATTGAAGCTCAAATCAAATCAAAGCCAGACAGCGCAGCTCCACAAGTTTCTCCAACGACGGATGCCGATGAAGATATGGCGCAGAAAGTCGACACCATGATGGCCATACGGAATCAAATAAAAGCCCAAGCCATGAAGAATATCGGAAAGGCACAAGATAAGCAAAAGAAAGCATATGATGCAAAACACCAGCCACAACCATTCAAGGAAGGAGATGTTGTCCTATTGAGAAACATGAGGAACAAAGATAGAAAGGGCGACAAAAAGCTTGATTTCCTGCATTTTCTGACACAATTTTTGATAATTACTGTATCAAAATTCCATATAGGGAGATTGAATATCAACTCATTTAATGGGAGAACCCTACCACTGACGAGTAAAATCGTCTGGCGTTAGAAAAAGTAAAATACCGATAAAAGCATGGTGCATCTGGGTGCATTGCCAGCTATTTAATATTTCTATTGACAATAGTTGCGAGAGTGATACTTGCAATAATATTGCCATTACTGGCCCTTACCCTAATTGAAAGTGAATAATTGTTGATAAATATTCACTGAATTCATTTATTCATCTGTATGATGTTATCTAATTTGGCAAAATTCAATCAACCCCCTTTATAGAAGACTCACTTGCAAAACTGGCACTGTAAATTGATTGTATATAATTGACTCCTTTTAAGGTATATGTAGTCAAGCTTTTGTGAATGGAGGGCAAATCGTGGTACTGGCACTTGCCCGGCATGCAAGAAACACACGTATGTGAACAGACACAAGCCACCAAAATGTCCAAATTGCAATTATGATCTAGGTGGAAGTTTCACTGGGGCCAAGAAGGTTAAAAAGAACATACCTGATGCTGTGTTAATCACAGAAGATATATTTTCTATACGCACAAGTAACCAAGGTGATCGATGCTTGGTGTGTAAAGATGGCAATTTGTGGATTTGCCTACATGAAAAGTGCAAAGACAGAAGGACATCGTACCATGCATCTGGACGGCTGGATGAATTTACATGTACCCACATACAAAAGACTTCACACCCAGTGTCCCCGCTGGCATCTTCACAAGAAATATTGAATATTTCTACATATCCATGCAGCCAAAAAGTTAAAGCAGATCTGCTATCTGTAATGGACACTGCTACAGAAAATAGTCATCCACTTGTTGTTAAAGTATCCAACAACATGTACTGTGCGTATGGTCCTCCCACCGCTAGCAACACAGTTGGTTATTGTCACATCAAACACTTTGATGATAAGAATTCGTATGTTTGTTCTGGCAAAGATTGTCGAGATGTCGCGTCAAAAGGCAAACAGGTACGGACTAAAGCATTTGCATTCACCTACACATCCTATACTCTTCGATTAAGATCTCGACTGAGAGTGAGAAGTTCCAAAATGATGTGCCTTTACCAGAACCAGGAGATGGTGATAAACAATGTTGTGAAGACCAACCAATAAGTAGGGTATGCTGGGTATCAACACTCCAACTAGCTGAAAAAGAATTAGCTGAATTTCAATATGTTGTACCCCCCCAATGTTGCAGAAATTTTTGCAACAAGATTCCTGTACCATGTGTGGAGTCCCTGGTGGTTGGCCGGAAAATGTTTCGCTATCTGATGAAAAGTGTCGGCTTTGTCATGGAAATCTGGGAGCTGAAATCCGACATAGTGGCCAACGTGGTTCAATCTATTTGATTTCAGAACTCAATTCCTTCAAAAATATTGAAGTCTTTGTCAAATTGTGTCAAAACCCAAAATGCAAAGCCATGAACCGTGCCCTTTTTCATGAATATGGTAGGTTTGACTGTTTTGGTATTTAATTATAGTAAAATGTTTCCATGACAATGCACTGTACAGTATAATACACTGTATAATGTACTTTCCCATTCTCCGTGAAAAACATAGAATTCACCCGCTCCTGAAATGTTAAGAGAAACGGAAAATAGTTGATATGACACGGTAGAATTTCTTAAACTTTAAAAACTTAGGAGAGCTATTCCACTCACCATTTCGCCTGAATCTGACATTATCGACCGCGTGAATATAGTTTGATAACCTTTTGTCTCAAAGAGTGTCCTCAGCTGTCCAGTGTGGAAGAGCGAAAGAATTCGTAAAGATAACGGTACAGAATATATTTGCTGCAACATCGCATTGCATTGTAGGAATTTCGTTAAGACAAAAAGTCACTGTTAACATGAAATACAACTACCGTCCAGTTTGACATGTTGACAGTCGAGTAAATTAGTCTTTGTTAACTTTTAATTGTTGTGGGAAAGTGAAATATTAATATTATATGCGCAGCTGATAGCAAATATAATTTTACAAATACCACAGAATCGTATAGCCACAGAATCGCCAGTAGATTAACAACAGGCTACCATCTTCTAGACGAAAAGCCTTCGCTTGAAACATCTGGTCCTATGAACTGCATATAGCTTTATTAATTTGCTGCTACATTTGCTATACAGATACCCTGCAGTAAATTGGTATATAATATATTATGGAAATATGCATGATCGAGTATACTTGTTCTACATTGCTACATTTGCTACAGAAAATAGTTGGTATATATGAAAATATGCATGACTATATTTGCTACATTGCTACATTTGCTACAGAAAATAGTTGGTATATATGAATATATACATGACTATATTTGCTACGTTGCTACATTTGCTACAGAAAATAGTTGGTGCGAATATATCATGCCTATATTTGCTACATTTGCTACAGACAATAGAGTTGGTATATATGAAAATATACATGACTATATTTGCTACATTGCTACATTTGCTACAGAAAATAGTTGGTAGCTATATATGAATATACAGGGCCGTACTCAGAAAATTATCCAGGGGGGGTGTAAGGTGGTTTCAACCGACTGCCAAACGAACTTGTACCGACTACTTACAATTTTTGTTCTCATAAAACTCCTTTTTAATGTGTCGACGGGGGGGGGGGGGAGTTGAGAAGTGTTTAAAAAAATTTTTCCGGACTACTAACGTTGTTATATTACTACTTAACCAATACATAAGTTTTTTCTTACAAAAAAAATTTATTCCAAAAAAAAATTAATTCCTTTTTCCTATTTTTGTTCCGACTTTTTCTGTTCCGGCTTCTTTTGTGCCGACTTGTATTGTTTTGTGCCGACTCAAATCTCGCTTCTGCCGACTAAATCTCCAAATACAATTCATGGGGGGGTGTCACACCCCCCCAAACCCCCCCCGTAGATACGGCCCAGTGAATATATCATGCCTATATTTGCTACATTGCTACATTTGCTACAGACAATAGAGTTGGTATATATGAATACAGGGTGAGTCAGAAAAAAGTGATGCCTTTGAAATTAAATACAATAGGGTACAATAGATTCTTTGAAAGAAAATGCAAATATGAAGTTCAATTTCAAAAGGTTCACTATTGTATTAAATTTCAAAGGCATCACTTTTTTCTGACTCACCCTGTATATCATGACTATATATTTGCTACATTGCTACATTTGCTACAGTTAATAGTTGGTATATATGAATATATCATGCCTATATATTTGCTACATTGCTACATTTGCAACAGTTAATAGTTGGTATATATGAATATATCATGACTATATTTGCTACATTGCTACATTTGCTACAGACAATAGAGTTGGTATATATGAAAATATACATGACTATATTTCGGCTACATTGCTACATTTCCTACAGAAAATAGTTGGTATGCATGAATATATCATGCCTATATTTGCTACAGTTAATAGTGGGCATATATGAAAATATACATGGCTTGACTATATTTGCTACATTGCTAATTTAATACGTCCGAGCTAACATCCAGCTGTGTATCGAGAACGGTCTTCCCGCGGAGGCGGGCGAGGAAAAGGCGGGGTAGACTGTCTTCCACGCAGGCTATCACCCTTAATAAATATTCTATTTAAATAATATATATTTAAATCAGAAATTAGAAACCATTGATAATCAACAGCTTCGAAAAGCTCTCAGCCAATAGAAATCGTCCTTCTTTAATAGGGCTGCAGGTTAACAGGTTGTGTGTTAACTAAAATATGTTATTTTGAGCGTTATAATGAACAGAAATTCTCATAACAGGCACAGGCGACCCAATCTTGGGTAGAGTTGTATTTATAGTATACTATATAAAGATTCTATTATGGTAAAAATATGTGATGAAAATATATATTTTAAATCTGCGGCGCACGCCGAATACTTAATATGAGTTAAAGGCTGATTATTCGCAGCCCCGGATCTGTCGAGACAAACATGCCGATACGAATATTCTGCCTCTAAAATTGCTTTACTCTCCAAAAAAATTCGCAAGCATGTAGAACAAACACCGATCTTTCATATATAACGATACTTTAACATCTCGGGCAATTTTTAAACCAATTTTTGATCAATAGAAATCAAAATCCCCACTCTGTTGAACTGACAACGACCGAAAATGGACACATCGGCTGCTTGGCCACCTGGCCTCCTCTACCGTTGAGATTTGCAGGGGGGTGCGTGCCAATCAGCGCACATCATGCAAATAACAAACAGATATTTCCGGTTACAGCCAGCCAATCACGACCGCACTTGCGATTGTTTACATTTTTCAAAATCTGATATTCAAAAAGACTATATCAAGATGTTGTCGCGCACCCCCCTGCAAATCTCAACGGTAGAGGAGGCCAGGTGGCCAAGCAGCCGATGTGTCCATTTTCGGTCGTTGTCAGTTCAACAGAGACAGACAGAGTGGGGATTTTGATTTCTATTGATCAAAAATTGGTTTAAAAATTGCCCGAGATGTTAAAGTATCGTTATATATGAAAAGATCGGTGTTTGTTCTACATGCTGGCGAATTTTCTTGGAGAATAAAGCAATTTAAGAGGGAGAATATTCGTATTGGCATGTTTGTCTCGACGGATCCGGGGCTTCGAATAATTAGCCTTTAACTCCTATTAAGTATTCGGCGTGTACCGCAGGCATCAAGCAAAAACTTTCGATGAATTCATAGCTCAACAAAGTAGGGATAAAAGGAGAACACAAACAACAAGTTAGGCAAGTAAATTTTATTTAAAATATATATTTTCATCACATATTTTTACCATAATACAATCTTTATATAGTATACTATAAATACAACTCTACCCAAGATTGGGCCGCCTGTGAACCAGGCAAGCGAACTAGGGAAGTGCTGTACTATCAGATGAGACCATATTAAGCGAGTGGGAAGGAAAGGAGTGGCGGATTTTGCAACGATTCTGCACTACAGCGTGGATTTGTCTGACGCGTTTGAGGATGATTGGGTATTATTGAAGCTATAGTATTTTGTGTAAATTGAAATTTAACGAGAAAGATAAATGGTCATATACTCTGCAAAAAGTTTAAAGAACCACGTGTTGTAGTTAGAATACACTCTTTAAACGAAGACACAAGAAAAGATGGATGAAATGTTATATTAACTCGAGACACTGAGTGACTGAGATACTGAAAAGGAAATCTTATAGTGCAGAATTGTTGGATAAGAGTACTATTATATTGAAATAGATTTATATTTAAGCTCTAGAGTTTATTGAAGAATATTTTTTCAAACAATTCATATATGAAATTGTGAGCATATGCCTATAGGCAGACTGTGCTTGTATTGTTTTGACGGGAAATATGAGTGCTTTCGCCTGTCGTATATGCATGTCAATTGGTCGTATATATATACATTATTTAGTACATATATAACTGCCGTGTTCTCTGGCAGCAAGTAAAATAGGAAAATATCTCTGAAAATGTAGCGAGTTTCTTTACAGTATCGAATATAATTATTGTCGATTTCAGATTACTTTTCAACGCGCGGTTCGGAAGTTCGTTGCCAACTTGCCAATTACGTTTTGAAGTTCGCAAGTTGGGCGTGAACTTCGCAACCAACTTCCGAAGTTCGATTTGGATTTCAAATTTTGATTCGGATTTCGAACTTCGCTAACAAGTATGAGTTCGTTTAGTACGCAAGAAAAAGCATTATCTGCTATAGTTAGACAGGAAATTGTTGGAAAATGGTTAAATAATGAAGGAACTACCGAAATAATGTGTGATTTCAATTTGTAAACAATTGTTTGACAGGCTCGATTCGGATTTCGTACTTCAATTTGGGATTTCAAACTTCGCTAGTTATATGAATTCGTTCAGTACACAAGGAAAAGCATTTCCTGATAAAGTTAGACAGAAAAGTGTGGCTTGAACTAGAACTAAAAAGCTGAAACGGGTACGGTAGTTAACTAGTTATAAATTATTTTTGTTGCGTTGATTTGGAATTACAAACTGTAAATCAAAATAAACTAGATTAGTAAATGTAGCAGGTAGCCGGGTATTGTTTTCGTTCTGTTGGTTTTACAGTGTAATATTTCTACAAACAATATTGTGCTGTTAATTCGTTTATTGTAATATAATATTTCATGCATTGGATTATGTATTGCTATTGTTAAATTATCAAATACGCAAGCCGGCTAAACTTGCTAGCCTGTCAAAAAATAGGTACGCTAAGCGTACATGTATCTGCTCATGCGTATTTGCATAATTGTATAGTTTAATAGCGTAATTGAAGAGTTGTAACTTTCCCCGTCTCCTCCGTAGAGGCTTTTAAAGGAATATATTCAATGAATATATTTCGAAGTGGTCTATAAGTGTATGATCTTTTTTATTGCTTCTAAAACAACTGTGCATAAAGGGATGAAGGCCTATAGGCTATAGGGCAAGGGAACAACCAAAGCAATTATTAAAACCATTGTGAAACCTTCAGATTCTAGTCTTGTATACTTGGGAATAAACTTTGTAACTTTTAACTCTATGTTGTGACATGTTATAACATAAAACATGTTATAACATAATAACATATATAACAAAATATCATGTTATATCTACGTTATAACAGCAGGGCCGGCAAGAGGGCATATATTTGCCCCAGGCCCCCATATGCAGGGCCCCAAATAGAAATGAAGTGAAGTATGCTGTATGCAATATATATATTGCTGTCAAATAGTCTCCCAATAAATTTCAAACTTGGGGGAGGGGGGATGCCCCTGGGCCCTCCTAAAGTATTTTAGTACTGAATATCGACTAATAATTATATTTAAACATTTAAGACTACATGAACATGATGTAACCCAGGAGTAATGATATAACATGTCTCTGTTATTGTAAATATTATTCATGTAATCTTCAATAGGGGAAGAGCCACTTTGTGGATATTATTGAATAAATCATTATTATTATTATTATTACATGACCTCAAAAGTTTTAGACCCAAAAACTTGTGCGTGCCCCGGGATAATAGCACTATTTACATTTTATGCAATTTTACACACCACTTATAAATATTACATACCCTAGTCACAGCATTTTGGGAAACACAACCTGTGGGCCTGTGCCTATATCTTTATACCAATCATTCAATCAAATATCAAAATTGACTACGGAAATGTGAAATAAAGACCATGCACTATTGTCGATTTGACCCAAATAGTGTTGAGAATAGATATGGCATGATTTTAATACTTTTATGAGCGAAATTCATCTAAATAAACGTTCGAATAATGCAGAATATTCGTACAATATTTAAAAAGGCTCACCTAGCATGTTTCCTTGTTCAAATGACATTGATATATAGCAGGTCAAGTCAAGTCAATCTGTTTTGTAAATCGGCAAAGCATTTCCAGTTTTTTCCACAAAGTAAAATGTTTTCAAGACACTTCCATGACTCCCTCAACATTTTCCATATTCAAAATAGTACAGCAAATAAAAAATTTCGTTAGTTTGATGTATAATTTTCTACGTAACATTAAAAACATGCTCATGTTTACAATGTTCGCCCTTCAGTAGTCCGCCATCTTGAAATAATCATTATCATTCCAGTTATACATAGAGATCAATGAGTAGCAATATAATTACGTCATTTTACGATACCTGTCGCTGATTGGCTGCAAGCTAACAGCTAACAGCACGACGGCAATATATCTGCTTCGCAGATACAACAATTGTTTACAAATTGAAATCACACATTATTTCGGTAGTTCCTTCATTATTTAACCATTTTTCAACAATTTCCTGTCTAACTTTAGCAGATAAGGTTTTTCCTTGCGTACTAAACGAACTCATACTTGTTAGCGAAGTTCGAAATCCGAATCAAAATTTGAAATCCAAATCGAACTTCGGAAGTTGGTTGCGAAGTTCACGCCCAACTTGAGAACTTCGAAACGTAATTGGCAAGTTGGCAACGAACTTCCGAACCGCGCGTTGAAAAGTAATCTGAAATCGACAATAATCACGGTGTGCCGTTTATAATACATGTACTGATGTACATATCAATTATGATTATATATAAGACAATATATTATGTCTTACGAATTAAGCATGCATGTTATTTGTAGTTTGTTGTGTAATAGCGCTTCTTTATACTAGACTGTCCAACTGTATTGAAAGTATAAAAGGAATGCTGTAGCTCAAAGTATTTATGTTAATGCTGGTGTATTTTGAATCTATATTGCGCCAGCCAGATATGATATATTTGACCATGCATATTGTGATTATTTTCGTTACTGTTGTATTTTCAATAACAATTGGAACTGTTATGTGAACGCACTGATAGAGAAATTTAAGCACATGGAAGTCGATTTGATTGTTTTGGAATTTGAGCAATTTTTACGCATTTATCTAGGGAATCACACGGGTGTCAGGAGATAAAGACAATTATTGATGTAATATTGTATAAGAATTTCCTTTGTTGTTTTCCATTTTATGCGTTTATTTCACACGGAGTTGGAAGAGATAATATTAATGGCAGTGGTAGAAACATGTTATACGCTTATTAAAACGTTTCTGCCATGTATTTTGCTGCAAAGTTTACCACGCGTGGTAATACACAATTTGTTGCCAATGTCATTTAATGGACAGCGCTAGTGTAAACTGTAGTCTATATAGTATAGAAACTTTTCAATGCAAAGTCTAATGTTAGGTATCGCCGGTCGCATTTTGTTCGATATTTGTTGTATAAAAATGCGTTTAAATAATAATATTTCATAGTGGAGCCTGTTCGCTAATAAGCACAGAATATTTCTGCTACACAACAAGTATATAATCATTTGGAGTATATATATATATATTTAATCTACAAAAATACCATCATTGGCATATAGGATACATACATAAAATACACAACATAATTACATTACTTCATACTTAAAACTACACAAAAGTTATCATAACATTTCAAATACTGTTAGTATGTCAAAGCAGTATTTTGCAACTAAAGACATTATTGTTTTGTCTTGCATGGAAAGAACATATTTAAATATATCTTGATAAGCGAATGAAGAAAAATAATTATTTATTTTACAAAGATTAGCAATAAAATTTGTTCTGAGATCGACGAGCTTTGTATTACTACATGACATTAGGTAATGCTGTTCATTCCCAATCTCATTTAGATCACAATGTTTGCATAATCTATCATTGTATGAAACATTGTTATATCGACCAGTTTCAACAGATAATTTATGTGCTGAAATTCTTAATTTTGTAACAGCTTGACGGTGTTTAAAATTATTAACTGAAGAGAGATATTCTTCAATTCCAAAATTTGTTTTCAATGTTTTAAAAATTCTTAATTTTCCAATATTTCCACCTTGTTGAATCTGTTCTTTCCAGTAATCAGTGAAACATTTATGTAGTTTACTCTTCAAATAATGGCAAAAATTCCCCTGCATATCTGATGGTTTGCGAAATTTTCAAAGTTTTTAACCGCTTCTACATCACAAAGTTGTAGCAAATATTTTGCAAATGAAATTGGTTGTGAATCAAATTGCATACATACTCTTGCCGCTTGACCAACAAGAGTATCTCTGAACGGTGTACTTTTGATGCGTAACCAATATTTTATTATAAAGGTAGCTATTTGTATAATTAAGGGTACCTTTCCTATTTCTGCTAGAACTGCTAGATTTGTAGATTTTGAGTGAACCCCTAAAAATTTTTTGCAAAATTTTAGGTGAAATTTTTCTACGTCATTCGTTATTTTGAAGATTTTCGTTTTAAACATCTCGAAAGAGTTTATTCTACCCAGTAAGTAAGGACCCCAAACCTCACAGCCATATAGTAGAATTGGTACTACCATTGCTGTGAAAAGTTTTAATAGTGTTTTGATTGGTACATTTTCAAAGTTGGAAAGACTTTTGAATAACTTATGATATGCACACAGTGCTTTACCATATAAGACTTTCTGGGTTCGTTTAAAATTTCCTGAAAAATGAAGTGTTATTCCTAGGTAACAATATTCATCCACTTGTTCCAAAGTGTTCTTTTCAAAAAACCAATTTGACGTCAAGTATTTGTATCTTTGAGTTGGTGTTCCAAACAACAAAACTTTGGATTTTTTAAGATTAATATTTAATTTCCATTTCTTGGTATATCTTTCAAGTTTTGTCAGACAATTTTGCAAACCAGACTTGGATTAAAATAGTAATACTAAATCGTCTGCGTAAAGTAAGCAATTTAGATCTGTTTCACCTAACTTTACTGGGGCACATGAGCTGTTAAATAGATTTGGTATATCATTTATAAACATGTTAAATAAAGTAGGACTAAGATTACAACCTTGTTTTACTCCAACAAAAGATTTGAAGAAAGGAGTATTTCCCTTATCCAATTTAACCGAATAATTAACTGAAGAATACATACTTAGTATTATTAGACGGATAAACTTCTTACTACAACCATATATACTGGATAAGTTTAAAGAAAAGACCTTCTCTCCATACACTATCATAAGCTTTTTTAAAATCAATAAAACAAGCAAAGATTGGTTTTCGTTTTGATCTATAAAAGTCTATTAGGGTTTTTAGGACTAATAGATGATCTGTAGTTCTACAATTCTTCCGAAAACCAATTTGACATCTATTCATAATTTTCGACTCTTCCAAAAACTCAGTTAGACGTGTATTCATAAATAATGTAAAAAATTTTCCCAAACTGCTACCTATACATATTCCTCTATAGTTATTCGGGTCAAACGTGTTTCCTGATTTATGTATTGGGACGATAAAACCTTTAGACCATTGTGATGGAAAGACACCGTTGGATAGAATAGTATTAAACAATTTTACAAAATAAGAAGGTAGAACTTCGACCGCTGTCTTAATGATCTCATTGGACAGTGAATCACTAGCACTGGCTTTTTTGTTCTTTAGTTTCTTTGATAGCTTGCATATTTCTTCAAGTGAGATTGGTGTGTCGAGAGTCTCGTTTTTACAAGTGGCCCATATATTGAAATCCTTCACAATTTGAGCTTCGCTGCTAATTTTCTCAGTGTTGAAGTTTATCTTGTTTAAACTTTTAAAATAGTCAAACCATTCCAATGATGGTATTTCGTTTGACTTACTACGTTTATGTGATTTTATTGAATTTACTAGTTTCCAGAATTCTTTAGGATTGTTTTCGGATAGACTTTCAATTTGATTTAGTATGGAATTATGAAATTGTCTTCTTAATTTCTTAATCATACGTTTATATTCCTTTCTTTTTGCAAAAAATAAATGTCGTAGATATACATCATTCGGATATTTTGTGAGTAGACTACCTAAATTTCTCAGATTCTTTTTAAGAGTATGACAATTCGTGTCATACCATTTTTGTTTTAATTTGTTTCTATTTTTCATTTTCTTTTGTTTTTTAATATTTAACACTTTTTCAGATGTGTCACATAATATCTCTGAAAAGCTATTTACAAGCATCTCAACATCAATTGATTTTTCAGAAGTTGTAGTGGGAAGAAACAATGTGTCCAATTTGTTTTGTACTTCATTCGAGTTCATAAACTCTCTCAAAGTATCTTTTTGGTTGTCATTCCATACAAAGGACACAGAATGAGGCATTAGTTTTAGATCTTCATCTGAAATCTTAGGTGTTTTAATTCTCATCACGAAAGATAGAAAAGAATGATGAGAGAATTCAGTGATATCAGCAACTGAAAAACTATTAATAGATGAAAGTAAGTCATGTGAAACAATAGCGTAGTCAACAACACTAGCTCCATTGTAAGTTTGACAAGTGAACTGTCCAATGAGATCACCTTTGGTCCTACCATTTAATGCAACCATATTATTGCCAATACACAAATCAGTTAAAGCCCGCCCATATGAATTTACACAACTGTCTCTTGAAAGTCGCTTATCCATTTTGATTGGGGTATAGTTTTCATCTTCAAAAAACGATTCTTCAATAAAATCATCAAGATTACCCATTCTAGCATTGAAATCTCCACATAATACTACCTTACCCAAAGTAGAGAATTTATAAATTTTATCTTGGAGCCTTTCAAAGTGATCGATATCAATTCGAGTTTCGCGAGAGGAGTTCTGTGGTGGTATGTAAACTGTACATATATAAATATCATGTGTTAATTTGAAAAATGTTTTATCCAATTTCCACCATACTCTTCATTACTATCCTTATCCAGAAATGTAACCCCTTTTTTAGAGATGATTTAACAAGAATACTTATTCCACCGGAATTTCTACGTGAGTTTTCGGACATTTGCTTTCGGCATTTTGAAAATGAAAAGAAACCATCAATATTAATATCATTGAAGCCCTATGGAAGCCAGGTTTCGACTAATGAAATTAAATCAAAATTACCTATTTTTGAAATGAAATCTGTATCGTTAAGCTTGTTAGACAGACCTTCAATATTCCAGACGCCAAACCGAAGGAAATTTGTTGCCATTAATTGAGATTAAATTTATAAAGACTTCATGATATATATGTATATAATAATGTTAAACTTGACTTAATACTCTAGGATTATAAAAAGGGGGGATTTGATTATACATTACCCGCTGATAATGTTGTTGTTGATAATTGGCTGTTGATAATTGAACAAAAGTATATGATATGTGTGTTGAAACATGCGGCAGAATATAATACTCGAATGGAATCAAATCTATTCGCGTATATTTCAAATACTGTCGTAAAAATATCCGCAGACAAGTGGTACTAAATTGTTACACAATTATTTAATATAAGTCATCGTATATCTGTAATTTTTTTGACAAAATGTTCTTAGAACGCGTTAAATGCGATATATCCACAGGAGGCCCAGGCTCTATTTGCCCGCACCCGCCTGTGACTTCCTTATAACGAGGGAAGGAAGGAAACATTGAGACCAAAATAGCCCAGACTTGGCATATAACACGAAACTATCAGGGGATATCGATTAATCTCGAAAGAAATGCATTTAAGGTGGCTCCCTACAGTTCTGTAAAACTATGTGTACTTTTCAGTAACTTTCGCTTTCAACCAAATTTTTATTAGATACACTTATGACAGGGCGAAATGAACATTTCCACGAATGTAAAGAGGTCTTGGGCTGTCCATTTATGGACAAACAGGAATAGTGTTGGTGTTGCTATGGCAACCATAGTGTCTTATCTTTTGCGCTTATATTGTCTAATTTCAGATTGAATCGAAAATATCTTTTTTTTCCTTCGGTCAATTTTTCTGAACTTTTTTTGGAAGATTTATGGTCCACAAAGGAATAACATATCAAAATTTGAAGGGTAGTTTACAAATAAGTTTTCGAGATATTTTGGAATTTCGATTACAGAGAAACTTATCTGTAGAATGTTTTGAAATTTGGATATATTTTTCTTCTTGCCTTGTTTAACAATTGTGCAAAGTTTTAAAAAATTTTCACCGAAGGAAACACGAGAAAAACAGCTCGAAATTCTAGTTGAAGTTGCTGACGTCAAAAAAAATCGACTCGACATGAACGCATTTTGCGCATGCGTCTGAATTATAATGCGTGAACAACACGAATTGAAACAAAATCAAACGTGTGTATAGTTTTGTGCTTGGTTCTTTGTTGTGTTTTTATTCCGATTTCTTGGCTTGTGCCAAATATTCTTTACTTGTTTGAGATGAAAATGCATGATTAATTACCATGGAAATAGAAATACTATTAATCCAACGTCTCTTCAATTTGTTTTGGTTGTTAAAATCGATATCGGTGTGACAACTTTTCAAACATTCAAACAACATGTATTTTTCATAAGACAACTCGTATTATTAAACTGTCTGTATTGTAGTTTTTAATATGTCAAACACTACAGGAATAACATAAGTTTCAAACTTTCAATTGCTTTGAAGACTATTATATTACTTTGACAGTCCTAGACTGCCTTGAAGAGAATATAATTAAAATATAATTTCAGATTTTTTAAGTCAATGCAAATTTTTTTAAGTCGAAGATTTTGAACATTATAAAGGATAATACTGAACATATATAGGTAAAAACACACTAAAAGAAAGCTTAGAAACTGGTTAAAAACATACGTACTGTTTAAATTTCAAAGATTTACGATTATAATGAAAAACTTGTGGTTTCTTCGCTATAAAGTCTCCGAAAATAACTTCCCGCGGCTTGTTTCAAAATTTCTGCCGGGTGACTGGGTCACGAAGATTCCACGCGTGGGACGCGAGGAGACGTCTGATCTATATAGATCGTGTTTCAAACTGTACTATAACTGTAGGGAGCCACCTTAAAGGCGAAAAATCGAGGATAGTTTCGTGTAACATTTGCGAAGTCTGGGCTATTTTGGTCTCAATGTTTCCTTCCTTCCCTCGTTATAAGGAAGTCACAGGCGGGCGCGGGCAAATAGAGCCTGGGCCTCCTGTGATATATCTTATATTGTTATATTTGCCGAACCCTACAAATGACGTCACAAAATGTATTCATGCATAAATTATTTGCGTTGTACCAAGCTTGGATAGCGTTATCCAGCGGACAAAAAAGCACTATCCGTAGGATAAATTTATCCGAGGTCCGGAGGTAGTTTAAATCCTCTATCCGGTGGATAAACTCGAAGTTCCAAGACAAAATAGTAAATATTTCGGATGAAAGAGGGTCGGATTGAGACAGAAATGCAATAATTCCGTTTATAAGTCAACATCCTTTATAATTAAATGCAATAAACATCATAAGTACTCACTTTTGTAGTTTTGTATATTTTATTGACTGAATATTCCGTGGCAGTGCCGACCGGCAGTCTTCTTCAGATCCTTCTCTTTTATATAGTTTGAAAATAAGCAGTGAATTTCTCACTTTTAGTCAGTTTAAAAACACGATGAACGTACCGAAGATACAACTTGGAAAACCAAACAAAATTAGGCAATAGACAACAAGACGGCGAATTTTGTAATTTTTGTTCGTTCGCTTTGATTAGCCAATCAAAACTTGAGAGAAAATGTTCTTAAAATTGTTATGAAATGTGTGCAAGGTCAAGGAACAAAATATTTAATGTATTCTACAGGAAAAAGTATACTCAAGTACTCAACTCATATTAGTCTAGGACCTGCATATGAGTTTGTATGCATTTCATTTAGGACAGATTATCTCAACTGTTTTAGGGTAAATTGACCATGGCGGTCAACATTGGCATATGTGCCAAAACCCGAATCCGGTGCGAAAGTCCTGAAAATGACCACGCCCAGAAACGGCACTGCCGACATAACTCCATTTCCTGAACCATCAAAGCTACAGACTTTCTGAAGTGCTTATAGTGTTTAGAATGGTTGCTTTTAGGGGTGGTCACTGGAGGGTGAAATTTGTCTAGGTATCATATTTTACAAGAAAATGACTATGCACCATCCCAGGTCAACTGCTAATTATGCATCAAATTACTCATTCACCTGGCAAAGTCTATGTTTTCTTATTTCCTAAAAGTTTTTGTCATAGGATCAAAAACTATACTTATTCCAATATAATAATAATAGATTTCACGAGGGTTGATATTGTTAAGTTGAGATACAATACAGTTTATTTCACTTACCCCACGCCAAAACACGATTTCAGCCATATTTTGCCGTTTTATTCGCTTTTTATCACCGAGGCTCACACACATTATCCACAAATTATACTTGAACATAATGATAGTTGACTAAAGAATAATTCAACCAAGTTTCGTCAGGTTTTGAAGCAGTGCAGTGTATTTTATCTTCGTAATCATAGAAGCGATGTTTTGCCCAATTATCGCGCCAGTGCAATGTCTCGCCGCTTCTCTGCCCGATTTATCACACTTTTTCGTCGTCAAATGTAGTTAGATAACAGTATCCAGAAATACTTGATTGTAGAAAAGTTCCAATCGAAAAATTGATAACCTAACTGCCAATCCGTGGCAATAAATGGCCCTATGTGTTTCATAAACATGAATAAAAAATATAATGCCCAAAGTAATTTGAAAGTCACGCGCAATCTTCACGAAAACACCGCGTGGGCTTGATGATAGGGGGGTGGAATTTTTTCACGAATACTTTTGTGACCAATTTGTGACCACTGTCAGAGTTGCCGTGTTAACGAACAAAACATCGCTTCTATGATTTCGAAGATAAAATACACTGCACTGCTTCAAAACCTGACGAAACTTGGTTGAATTATTCTTTAGTCAACTATCATTATGTTCAAGTATAATTTGTGGGTAATATGTGTGAGCCTCGGTGATAAAAAGCGAATAAAACGGCAAAATATGGCTGAAATCGTGTTTTGGCGTGGGGTAAGTGAAATAAACTGTGTTGTATCTCAACTTAACAATATCAACCCTCATGAAATTTATTATTATTATATTTGATCCTATGACAAAAAATTTTAGGAAATAAAATTTTAGGTTAATGAGTAATTTGATGCATAATTAGCAGTTGACCTGGGATGGTGCATAGTCATTTTCTTGTAAAATATGATACCTAGACAAATTTCACCCTCCAGTGATCACCCCTAAAAGCAACTATTCTAAACACTATAAGCACTTCAGAAAGTCTGTAGCTTTGATGGTTCAGGAGATGGAGCTATGTCGGCAGTGCCGTTTCTGGGCGTGGTCATTTTCAGGACTTTCGCACCGGATTCGGGTTTTGGCACATATGCCATGTTGACCGCCATGGTCATTTTACCCTAAAACAGTTGAGATAATCTGTCCTAAATGAAATGCATACAAACTCATATACAGGTCCTAGACTATATACTAAACAATTTCTGCCTCTGCTGTTGTCTTCGCATAAACAAAGATCGTGAAATGCTAGCTAGTGAATAAAAACACCACACGTACTTCACGTACTAAGAAAATGTACAACAAAATCATACAAGTCTGACTATATTAATACTAGTGACGACCGACTGAAAAAGAACAACACAACCAACAACGGGACATTTATCGCAAGTTAATTCAAGATATGGATGGATTTTATACAAGTTAAATTATAAAGTTTACAAAAGCTCAGCAACAGCTGACGTTGAGGTAAGAAATTTCAGGAAATTCCGGTTTTTTCCGGTTAAATTTAAGCTTATCCGACGGATAGCTATCCACCCTGCTATCCGTGCTTCGTACAACGCATTTTTATCCAACGGATAGTTATCCATCGGATAGAAGATTTATCCATCGGATAGGACTTATCCACCGGATAACTTATCCACCTTTGATACAACCGACCCCAGGATTTTTTCAAAATGGCGCACAACTGCCGAACATTTTCATAATTGTCTCAAGAACTAAATGCAGTAGACAAGCGAAAATACGAAATTAAGTATTCCGTAGGTAAGCCTGAAAGATATAGGCAATAAAAATTTTCGTTGCCAATGTCCTTTAAAGTCTTATTATTTTGGAACTAAATATAAGCAGTAAGTTTCGACGTTTACTACAAAGTCCAAGAGTGGTCCGTCTGACCAAGTAAAGACTTATTATCGCCAGAAATCATAACCACTACTCATAAATATGCTCGTTCCAGCCGCCCTTCTGAGCGCGCGTTGTAGCTACAAAACTAATAGGAAAACATACACAAGTCACTGTTTACCTATGAATTATAAATTCCCAGTGCCGTATAATAAAAAATTGAAGTTCATGCGTGAAACTTTAGCATATAAGCTAACATAAAATCCATTAATTAGTTGCTAAAGTTTAGAATTCGCATTTCCTTTCTCGACGACAACTTCCCCGCTCCTCTGCGAAAACCCGCAATATAATTATACCTTATATAGCTAAATATTTAATCTGTTTCTGTTTAGTTTAAACAAATGATGGGGAAATAACTTGGGAATGTTGATGAGATTTTTCAAAGAGTGAGCTTGCCTGTTTTCAAAGCATAAAAAGAGAAATAACGTAGCAAAATGACTTATTTAAAATTTTAAAACCTTTGGGAAGCATTGCTAAATGTTTTCCATTAATTTTTGCAAAATTTCCTTTGATTACAATGCTGTTTTTTCAACTTGAAAAGCAGAGAAATCCACGAAACACTCCTTCCATTCGTCGCCATATTGAATTATTTAACTCGCCCAGGGATTGCGCCAAGTTTTGCTCATCAACTAGCGCATGCGCTGTGCAAAATGCCCACCTGCAGTTCCACTCACTGCCACTGCAAGCAAAAGGGACAGAGAAATTATAAAGACTACTTTGCATAATATGAAGAATATAATGGAAGTTATAGAAAAGTTTTATATTATATAAGAAGATTTATTTTTTTGGCAAAAATCTTCTTATATCTTATATTATTTTCGTTAATTATTGCAATTTAAAGTTGTAAATTTTAAACTTTGACCCTTTGACATGAATTTTTGAAAATAAGATTGCCAGATTAGGCCTGTATTAAGCAGATAAACGTGTGGTTGTGAACAGGAGCCAGCGTATCCCAACCTGCACTGCAGTACCTTAGTTCAAGATGAAAAATCTTATATTGTAAAAAATCTTCTAATATTAGTACAGAGTGTTAAAAAAAAACTGAGACCTTTAGAAATTCACCTTATTGTTATAATTTGAATGCCTGAGTACTATACTGAACTCATGGTGCGTAAACACAATTGAATCGAATTTTATGCACGGAGAAGTTAATTAAAAGGTCTCAGTTCTTTTTATACACCCTGTATAAGAAATAAGAAGATTTTAGTTTTATTATTACACTATTACAACAACAGTACGAATGTCCGCAATGTTTATATCAGGGTTGCCAGGTGGCCTGGGCCAAAAAGAGCCAAACGCAAGATAAAAAGTAGCCAAACTAAGCCAAAGTCGAAATTTAGAGTGGGGCCTGGGGCCGAAGTAGTAATTATGCGAAGCCTCTGCCAGATGCCACCACTGACAGCCTCGTACAGAGTGACCAGATTTGGTAAATTAATTTACTTTTAGTAAAATTTGGTAAATTTTGACAAAGTTTTGGTAAAATTTCTCAAAAATAGAGAAATTTAGTAACTTCTTCGGTAAAATCTAGTTTGCTTTAGTTTGCTGTCATTTCACTGATACCTCGTAATTTAATTGATACCCCATGCACCTAAAATAGGTCATTTGTGAGTATTTCGGGTTAATTATGGTTACGTCATAGTTACGTATATCGCCTTGCGGGAAATTTGTATATTCAGTTTTTTTGACATGTTCATATTCAGTGATCGCATTCTTTATGCTAAAAGTATTTGTTACAACAATGACTGAATCTGACAGTACTATCGGACAGCAATATCGCTCTGAGTGGAAGTTGAAGCCAGAATTTTCGAAATAGTTAAGCGAAAGTGATTCAAATATAGCCTCCTCCGCAGGCATCGCCTTAAAATTGGCGGGCAGAAATTATTTGCTGGAAGAAAAAAACGCAACCTACCCCGGGGATCCAAGAGATGCCTGCGGAGGAGGCTAATTCAAATACTAATTCGCCTAAATTATACAATTAACAATCATAGACATAAAATAGATTTAAAGTGTCAGTGAAATTATTACTATTTTACATCATCATGAGTGCATTTAATCGTGAAATTCCGTCATCCAAATTTCCACTACGACTACGTACAAGCGTAATTCTATACATACTATACGTTCTTTAAAAATTGTTTATATAAGTTTACTCAGATCTTTCCTATTCCTGTTCTTTCTGACAGTGTGTGCTTTTGCAGCTATAATTATTGCTTGTTTACAAGTTCGCTATTGTTGGCGCCTGGATATATGCATGAATAGAGTCAGAGAAAAGTTGATCCAAAATACTTGTCCGCACTCAATACTTGTCAATCTTCATTCGTAGTAAACGTTTTCACAGACATCAAGTAACTGAGCTCGATCACGAGAGTCAGTTCTGAACAGACGTCTAAATAATGATCCACAGCAGAAGAAGAGAAAGCGAACAAGTAAAGAAATTATTGCAAAGGAGAAGAGAAGGAAAATAGAGGCAGGGAAAAGTCCAAGGATAACATTCTCAAGCCATTGTATCACTTTGAAAGAATCAGTTTGTGCATGAGGCACCTCTGCTTCAACTAACACTGATTTATACTGGTTAATGAAACCCAAAATAACCAAAAACAATAGCGAGATGGATTCAAGATTATTTGCCCAATTGTGCTTAAACGGTTTGATTTTGATGTGATGGAAAAGAGCTAGAAGACACGTGAGTGTCATCCAAAATAATTTGTAAGATGTGTCAGTGATAACACAAAAAAGAAGAACCAGAACAAAACGGCGAGAAATCATGATACTTTTCCAATACATTGCTCTTGGTTGTCGGAATGCCGTTAAGAGCATTTTCTTTAGTACTTTCAGGCACTCGTTCGGATCCACATTAATTCTTCCAGATGAAAAAATCATTGAGGAAAGCCAAAAAAGTAAAGTAGGAAGTGGCAGAATAAAGCCTATAAGAAGTTGCCTTAGCGTTATTGTTTCGTTATGAAGTTTTAAAGATGCCCAAGCCAGGACAAATATAAAAGGGATAACGAAGATAGCATTAAACAGAAATGCTGCATATTGCCACCATTGATAACATACAATATTTCCATTGTAAAACCACAGAGTTTCGCCTTTAATAGAAACACATCGAATGAGTTGAATACTCACGGTTGCTAAGACTGTGTAACTAAGAAATAAAGTTCTTACACTAGCCGCGAGATAAGGAGCAAGGGAAGGAGAATTAGTGCGACGTACTCGAGAAGAGATAATGAAAACCATACATGATGTAAATAACCGTCATTGTAGCAAGGATGGGGACGATTTTAAAAAGCTTCTTGGTATGTGGCATCAATCCAGCAAAAGGACATGCGTTGTCAGAAATAGTATAAAATTGGAAATTAAAGAAACCGACAAAAAATGAAAGCAATTTGGTTTCAGAATACTCTTCTGAGGATAAGGGGGGCAGAAATAGTTGTGAGATCTGATAGAAATAAAAGATTATTTCAAAAAAATGAGAATATTGTCTGTTTTCATGTCTTTCTTGTTCTTCACAAGACAAAGGTTGAGTCGTGTTTCCACTCTGGAGATTTGCAGAACTACGCCGAGACAACTTCTTGAACCAAAGCACTTGTTTTACCAAAAATGTTATCACGGGTGGCTTGACAATTAAAAGAAACGCAGTAAGACAAACGAGAGCGAGAAATACAATCCAAAACCAGTTGTTTTTACAATCCTTGACTAGCTTGCAGTGAGTTGATAGAAATGTTTCTGTATAACCATATGAACATGTTCCACACATCACCCCAGTGCGTTTTCCTTGGCATGCATTATATGTATCACTATCAGGTCCAGGTGATTTACAATAATCTTCTGGACAACGCGTAAATGTTAGTGTTGGTGGATGGGAGCCAGATTGGTATCCCCAGAAATTATCTTTGGATTTTATTTCAGGGTAACATTCTGCTCCAGAAGGACAAGGAGTGCATACAAAACCATTGTCTATATTCAGACCTTTGGATTGACCTGCTTGAAGCGAGTAAAACTTAGGATTGCATTGCTGACAAAATACACGAATAACAGTAACAGAGACAGTACACCCATCTAGTGGCTCATTTTTCATGTAGGAGTAATCTGATTTTATTAGAGAGTATCCTAATGGACAGGTTATTATGGAAGAATTGTCAAAGTCCAAGCGTCCTGTTTTAGACACCACAATGAGAGGTTCATTTGACGTCAAACCTTGATCAATTGTTGAATTACAGAACACAAGTGGCCCATCGCTGTACATTCCCAGGAAAGATGTAAAAACGAATTCCTTTTTATTGAGTGAAGTTTTGCCGGTGTACTCCTGAAAAATGGAGTTGTATATTTCTAGGCTTGCTGAACCGTAAGTGACAAGTTGACTCCCTGATGTAAACCCAAAATTATCAATAATCAAACAATCTCTCAAAATCACCAGACCGTTATTAATATACAAAACATTTCCATTTTTTGCAATGTTTCCTTGAAAGTGAACTCTATGAAACTCCATGCTGGATAGGTAAATCCAGGAACGTGGATTCAGGTGATCGTCACAATTTGTTTATTTCATCAGTTGAGGCCCCGACAGAAATGGCTCCACCTGTGCTGTCAAAGGCAGTATTGTTAAGAAAAATGGAATCGGTTATAATAACTTTGGTATTAATAGCATGAATACCAATGGCTCCTCCACCATTGTTCCGGCGGGAATTATTTACAAATGTCGAGGTGGAAACCTTCATCGTCGAGTTTTTCAAAAGTCTGAGAGAAAGTCCTCCAGAGTTTGAGTAAAATGTAGAATTTCGGCAGCTAATATCATAATGTCCTTCAAGAAGAAATGCTTCATGGTGTCCATAGTTTCCAATAAACACGCAATTACTTAAAAGTAAGTGTACAGTCATCTGATTGGATAGTCCTTGCTGTAGTACAACAACACTGCCTGAATCTTCTCCAGTATTTTCAACAAAACGTACCTCTGTAAAAATTAGATTTGACGAGATGAATGAGGTCATACTAATAGCGGCCCCTGTATCCGCTGTATTTCTGATAAATTTAACATCTGCAGCAACAAAACTGGTGATCATGACGTCAGGAGGAACCACATAGATTGCTCCTCCCTTACCACGAGCACTGTTTCCAGAAAATGAAACATTTCGAAGTTTGACTGTCGAGTTAGGACGAAGTTGGATGTGGAACGATCCTCCATCTGTAAGAGCTCTATTCCCCATAAATATGCTGTTTATAACAGTGAGAGAAACCCTTCCAATCACAACGATAGCTCCACCGTTTCGTGATAGATTATCCAAAAATGACGTATTTAATATGTTTAGGGAATATAATCATTTAGTTCAATATACAGCGCCCCACCATAACCCCACTTATATTGATTAGAAACATTCTGAATTGTTGAATTTTGAATTGTTATAGTCGTCAATCTATCAGCCAGAACAGATACAACGCCACCATGCCAACTCCATGGATTTTTGCCATTGCGGAATGAAGAATTAATGAATGAAATATTACATTTATGGCTTGCGTAAATGTCAAACAATCCTCCTTCACCACCAGGGTTGAAGAAATCTTTCACTTCAGCATTTAAGACATCTATTTGAACTGTTTGGCCAATGAGTTTAGCAAACGACAACGACTTCTGAACACACGACAAAACTCTATCCGCAAAACAATGTTGAAAACTTTGAACAGAAATAAACTCTTCGGAACACGAACAAAACTTGTGTCGTGATGTCCATTTTCAACAAGTAATACTTCAATGAGGGAAATATTCGTTGTTCCAAGTTTACTATTTACAAAAATCATTCCATTTTTCAAACATGAATTTTTTGCAAAACTCACATTCCTCAGCTCCATATTTATATCATTGTTGTAACAGTTCAACCAAAGAATAGAGGACCAGGATGTAGCTATACTGATATCACCATTTTTTTCGAAAACTGAGTCTTTTATCTTGATTAAAATACTGCCTTTTGTTGTACTGTTACCTTTTACTATTATGCGCCCAACGTTTCGTTGAAACAAAACATTATCTAGGGTCAATTTGAACCAATTTTGTTTACCTGTTGAGAAATTCAACGCTGGTAGTTTTGTCTCCCGAAACGTGCAGTCTTTAATGTTGACTGAAGCGTCAAGAAAGTCGAACGATGAATTTCTAAACGCAAGACCTTTGAAATTAACTTGGATTCCTTCTTCGCTCTTACTTCCATCAACAATCCAGACGTTTCCACGAGAACACGCAATATGTGCACGTGAACCAGTACTAATGAACGATATGTTTTTGGTAAGATAAATTCCTTGATGTTCTCTTATCAGTGGTTGACATGTATAAGTACGCTGCCATGAAGTACCCATGCCATCGAGGAAGATTATTGAGCCAGCTGACACTAGGTGTATTGCATAAGATATGGTGCGACACGGAGAGGCTTGGGTTCCACAACTGGTTGTATCTTTGCCAGATAGGAGTGACACAAATACATCTGACTTTACCAAAGTAACTACAAAATAAGAGTGCTATGTAAATATTTTTGCAGATTAGACTGGCTGGTCGTTGAAATGAATTTGTTACTTAAAAATTTACATTAATGCGAGGCTTTCGTCCGACTGTTACTGAAAAACTATATTGAACTCACAGTCTCATATAATATTAATAACCATATGTTCTAGATAATGGCATGAGCCCATGCTCAATTTCAATGTCAATAGAATTGGCACAGTACCGGGAAGACTAAAACAAGAGTAAAGCCAGAATAGAATAGAACAAAATAACATAGAATAGCTTTTTAATCAAATTGCCTTACGGCTGAATTACGTAATTATTTACAATTAAAATTTAATAGATGAATATTATAAATAAAATGATGAATCTAAAAATTTAAATGTAGTACCTATTTAACAAATCAACTCTAATTAAACTTATCTCACATGGCAAGGATAAAATAGTTTCTTTGCCTATTAGTATGAGTTATAGAAATGTTAAATTTCTTTTCTTGTCTTAAATTGTAACTTGAGTCGTGCCTTGCTGGTAACAGGTTATGAATTTTATGGTTTGGATCAGACATTACAGGCTGGAACAGTTTATCGCACAAATGTTCATGGTGTTCTTCCATAGGTTTGATATCTAGACTTTTGAGTGCATCAAAGTAATCTACGTTTTACATTATGATGGACATTGCTCTTTTCTCTAAACGTACCAACTCATTTTTCAGTTATTGTGGCAGGGAATGGTAAAATACTGGTATTGCATAATCAGTGACTGTCTGACATATGATATATAAAACCTAGTTCAGTCATTGCGTGGTACCTTTGCGCGTTTTAATTGTCGGTAAGAAAATACAATCCCTTGCTAACTGTCTTAACCACTTCGTCTATATGATCGTTCCAGGTTATTTTATTATTGATAGTAAGTCCCAAAAGTCTGACGCCTGTATTCTAAAAGCTCACTCACACTCACACTCAAAGAGTGGAGGTTCAATCTGAGCTTAACTTGAGTGTCAGTGCTGTTTTTGAAAAGCTGGAGGGTTAGTGCCATACCATACTATGTGAGTACTCACCCTCCAGCTATTCAAAAATAGTACTGACACTCAAGGGAAGCTTAGATTGAACCTCCACTCTTTGAGTGTGAGTGAGAGTGAGCTTTTAGAATACAGGCGTGAAACTCGTAACGACTTTTATTTCTTTTCCATCAACAACTATTGGATCAAAAGCAGCTGGCTCTGTGTTAAACGAGATTCTAAGTTCTTTACATTTATCTGGATTTAGTTGAACTCAAGGGATTAACACGCCTAGAAAGCCCTGGGAACGAGGTTGATATACTTATATCTGAAGGTTTCACAATTGTTTTAAACATTGCTCCCATGGGCATCATCCTATAGGCCCTCATCCCCTTTATGCACTGTTTTTAAAAGCAATATAAATGTTCATACACTCATTGAGTGACATTGACCTCATGCATTGACATCATCAATTACGCTATTTAATTATACAATTATGCAAACACGCATGAGCAGATACATGTACGCTTTGCGTACCTATTTTTTATTTCTCTTATAAAATTTGGAGGAAACATGCTATATACTTTATTTTTGTGAATATATATTAGTTTTAGTCTTAACGAACATATAAAAACAAAAAATGGATATTTTCATAAAAATTCTTAAAAATAATCTGGATTAACAAGAAATAAAATTAGATTGCTTTGATACTTTTTTCCTCTTAAAATCGGAAAGTTTGCAAACCAGCAGAATTTATGTTGATCAATATGTCATAAATTAACCCTTCACCAACTGATTAGTACTACCGTATATATCTTCGAAAAATAGGAGTTTCTCTTTATTACGTACATTGGATAACCATTTGACTGGTATTCTGTGGTACATGTATGTATATTGTTTTTCAACATCCTGTAGTTGATATATTTTACTTAAGGAACATACAAAAAACATTATAACAATTATTAATATTAAAATAATTATGCAACTATTTAAAAATTATGTACAAAAACTGAACAAAGAGTTTTTAATAAAATTCGTTAGATCTCTGCAACTAAACATGTCCAGTCAATCTTCTTTACAAGTTCATTTAGTTCAATGGTTCAAACTGAGACTTGACAATTTTGTAACACGGAACTAAAAATTGTGTTTCACCCAACATACACAAAAATTGATTTTTTATGTCTATTTTAGTACGGAAAACTTTTGATTTGGTGTATTCATTTTTTTGGCGCCAACTTGGATATTCAGCCTAAACTCGTACCTAGACCCCAGGATTATTTCCGAATTTTGGCCAAAGTTTTTTACAGTTTAGGTTAAGCCTGAATATCAGGCAGCTTAGCTAACAGAATAAACAGGTAAAGTTAATGTTTTTCAATGCAACACAATAGTATTACTAATCCGTTTTACAATCGGAAAACTGAATTTTTCAAAATTACTGATAAAAAACTGGTATTCTGTGGTACACACCACTGGTATTCTGTAGTGGTATTTGCCTTTCACTTAAGTTAGCAATATTGTTTTACATCCAACAGTATTAGCACACAAAATGACACACCAAATCCTGGTACAATTTGATAAACCGTTCCTTACTTATTGTGTTTTTTCTGTGCTGGTATTCTGTGGTACATTAGGGGTTTTTTCCACAGAATGTTCAATTAAAAAGTAATAAATTAAGTCTACCAAATCTAGCCCCAAAACCCCCCCGGGAAGAAAAAATACAGTGAAAAACTATACTAAAAATATTAACAGGCTATATTATATGTATTTTACGAAAGATATGGAACATGTAAATTTGTGTGGTATTCTGTGGTACATACACCTGTAAGGGGAAAGGTCTATTACCATTATTAACTTTGTGTATCGATCCATTATAGTGTAATTAACATGACGTAGTGCGGGGTGGAGACTTGTATAACGCCATGTTACGAGTCACGAATATATCTCGCTCCGCTACCCCGAACTACGTCATGTTATTTACACTATAGTGGATCGATACAGAATGTCAATGAAAGAGAGACTTGCAGCAAGTCTAATGGAAGATTTTGGAATTGCGCCATACTGATTACAATCAATCACCTTTAATACCGCAGGCTTAACATAATCATTCACTAGAAATTCCTCAGCCACTTTGGATACACAAGCAGTAAGAGAAATTGGTCTTAATTCTTTCTTCGGGTCCCGCACAATCTTTGTTTTTTGCAAAAGAATAACATCGACCCTCTTCCAGATGGTCCATTCTTCTCAGCAGGAAAAAAATATCAATACAATCCAAAAATGTAAATAAAATCCTTTGACTTTGAGCGAATATAACGAGAAAAGTACGTTGGCGATTCTAGACAGACCCTGCTTCGATTACCGCTCGCGGTTGAACAGTAAACATGAGTAAAGAATGTATAAAGCCAAAGCATAATACAGCATTCCCACTTGGCGACGTTACCGGAGCAAAGAACCTTCGTCAGCTAGTTAAATAGCAGGAACTTCTTGCTTATTAAAAAGCATTTGTATCACTAGCAAATACCCTAACTAGTCCCTACGCCCAAGTGAAATAAATCTCAGATAATGTTGGAGTTAAATGACTTTGGCAGCAGTAAAAATTCAGGAGTAAAATTACTCCCAATTTTAGCAAAAAAATTTAATAGCAATATTATTTTCAGGGAGTGATCTGTTGAATCAAAGTGCTATTTACAAAATATGCATGCGACAGACGAAACGAAATTTGCATAAAGAACTTACAGGTGGCCCCCTTGCAGAACATGTAACGCAGTCCAGAGTTTGCGCTCATCAATATTATATTAGGACTTTAAATAATCTGTCGCTGTATAAGTGCAGAACTGAACTGTTTTAAAAACTTCTTTCCAAGCACAATTGCAAAACTGAATACTATGAAATAGCTGATAGAACCGTATCTTAAATGAAATAATTTGATAATTTTTATCATATAATAACAATTACTGTAATTCTTATATCTTTTTAGCTTGGCAATTATAACTTTGTAAATATATATTACTTAATCGATTTTGTAAACACATTGTAATTCATTTTTATGCGATAATGTGTCATTAAACACCAGATAATAATAATAATAATAATGCATGTTTTCTTAAAACTTAAAATATAAACGCCTACATCTTCCAGGTGGATAAAATGATAAACTGTTGAATTTAATAAGTAGTGCCCAAGAGAATGCGACTAATAGCAACGATATGTTCCTCAAGCTATAAAACTAGCTAAGCCCAGGCTGAAAACGGCTTTCCATGTAATCAGTTCCGAAGTACCAACTGATGTAGGTACGTGGATGTATGTAATTTTGCAGGTATAGCAATGATTTAGACTGATGTGCTGATGTAGTAATGTAGAGTCAACGTTCTGTACTATATCAATATGGGCTTTTTTCGTCTCTTTATACATCGCCAGTATTTCAATTTTCAATCTACTGTACTAAAACAATCGGCTTTGAATTTGGATTTTAGAAAAAGAAAATCAAGGCCAATTTCACCTTGAATATTTCTATATGTTTTAGTGGGGCATCAAGGCCTGTCTGTACGTATAGTGCAGGTAATCAAGGATATTCGCGGCTAATTAATAGGCCACCAGTATTTTGGCGGTATATTTCGGAGGGCATAGCAAGTAGCTAACAAGCTGGGCAAGGCAACTGGTGGCACTGAGTGGGTGGCAGTGGGTGCCCGCCGATACTTCAGTAATATTTCCTTACCGTTAAGTATAACAGATAGAATAAAGACTACCATGTCCCATGGAAACATTTTTACAATGCCAAGTTTCGAACCAAAATACTGGAGACTGTCGTCATACACAACAAACCATTATTTAGTACATTTTCATCGCCATCACTACAGTTACTGATAATATAAGCAATGTCTGAATACCGAAGTCTAAGCGATTAGGTGTGTGCGACTCTATTTTTTGGCCAGTCTGGTGTATTGCTGTACGTGTTCTCAATATTTTCTCCTCTTATCTTTTTATTTATTGTGCTAATTTTCGTGATTTAACCTATGTGATCTGATCATTTGTAAATTAGAGAGTATCTTATGCCTTCATCTTTGATCTTTCTGAACCAAGTACCAGGTAATTCTTCGCCTCATCGTAATGGTTAAATTAAATCGATGCTTCAATATATTAAAAAAATTATTGCCTTATACTTATACTTATAGACAACTCTCAGATCAGATCGATTGCGCATCCTCAGTTCATGTCAACAGTATTTGACAACGTTGACAGGTACTGTAGCTCAACTGTTGAAAATACAGTCTACACTATCGATACATGCAATCAAATTTGATCAAATAGCATATTTTTGCAATTTAATCTTTAAACTTTCAAATTATTCCTGTGTTTTTTGACTAAATTATAGAATATCCTGTCGTCCATTTTTAAATCTGCCACCTAATAATCACTTGTAAATTAGCAATTTCCTCAAAATATGTCATTTATAATGTCCTCGTTCTTCAAAACCACTTGGGCAATATCTCAGTCGTATTATTATATTGAACGTGTCTATAGGCTTCAACACGTTTGTGGGAAAATTATATAGTCAATGCCACATTGTCGAATACATTAAATTATATCAATAAAAGCATATATTCAAGAACGAAGAGTGTTTTGAGCACTTAATACTTTGAAAAAGTATTGGTGGCGATTCTGATTGATGTAAACGAGTAATCTCAACCAAACCCCTTATAAGGCCTTAAACGCTATTTATTTCAAGGCAAACAACAAACAAAATCGCAACGACCAAATATGTATTATAAAATCCACTTGTGACTTCGCTCCTCGATAATGAAACGGCGCAATAACTCAGTGAATGGTTGATGGATTTCGTTCAAAAAGCTACCAAAAGTAAAAAAACGTGATGTATACTTTATACACTAACGAAAACTTTGAAGTCTTAAAAAGCCATTAAATATTTTGGTGAAAATGACGTAATCCCCATGCATAAAAATGACGTAAGTCGCTCCTTTGCAGCGACTAATTCTGACATTGATAAGGGGGTGATGCATTTAGTACGTACGCAAAAAATTCCCAAAATTGTATCCTCCCCTTTTACGCAAAGAACAATAGAAATGACGTCACATAAATAATAGGCGTACGCAAAAACTGCAAAAAGTTTATAATAATATTAATTGGTTTAATAAACCGTTTGGCAATTACACGGTGTAAAAATATTAACCTACTGCTAATACAATTAAAATATGACCTAATTAATAATATTTAAAGGTAATAAAGTTTTTACAACGTTCAGTGTTTGCATAAATCCTAGGAACGTGATCAGATCTTAAATTATAATTATGTTCACTATCAATATTAACTTTTAGGTTTAGAATTCCTTCAAGTGGGTTATTGAAAGTTTGTGATCTTATTTTATCAACAAATTTACCACAATAATTCGTTCTCTTATATGCAAATGTTCTAAGCCTGATATCTTCAATGCGTCTTCATAGGACAGAAGGGGATATATTATCCGTAAGGTCCTTTTCTGAATTGACTCCACCAAGTTAGAAAGACCTACTGTCAAATTTGACCAGACCGGTGATGCATTCTACACCGGATCTAATAAACGAGACGTATACACGGACAAGGTCCTGCTGATTAATACCACTGAGCTCTCTTTAAATTCCTTAATGTGTATAACCTAGAATTTGCCTTCTTAAGTACATTATCGACATGTGAGCTCCAAGTTAAATCGTCTGATAATATTACACCAAGTAGTTTAAATGTCGATACTCTTTCCACAACCGTTCCAGCAACGTACAAAGGGGGAATATTGGAAGGTAAGCCATACTTCAGAAAGGACACGAACATGTCTTTACATTTTTTGGGGTTTAATTCCATTCCACGTTTTCCAGCATAGTCGGACATCTCATATATACTGATAAAATAGTGAAAGCTTTACGACCTAATGAAACTCCATCCAGTGCAACGAAAAATGCTCTAGCAAATGAGATCAATAACACTTTCCTGTCTCCCATGTCTGTCTTTGAACCTCTTCGCTTGGATTATCACCATCTTCCAGTCGTGTGTGATGAAGTACTTACTGTGACACCTGCAGACGTCTTTGAAAAGCTGATAAAACTCAATCCAAAAAAAGCATACGGTCCCGACGGTATACCGCCTTGGCTACTTAAAGAAAATGCCATTTACCAAGAATGCCATTTACCTCCATCATGGAAGAAAGCGGACGTGGTTGCAATTCCTAAAGAAAAGTCGATTCAAGATATTAACAATCACTTGCGTCCCATCTCACTAACATCCATTTTGTCAAAACTTGGTGAGGAGTTTGTTGTGAAACCCGCTGTTATGCGCAGGATCGACAAAAGACAATTTGGAACTGTGCCAAACTCTTGTACCACCCATGCAATTATATCTATGCTACATACTTGGATAAAAAATACCGATGGGAATGGCTCCACCACCAGAGTCATGTTATTCGTTTTCCCCAAAGCTTTTGATTTGATCGATTATAAAAGCTGATGACAACATAACATCCTGAAACCATTTAAGTACTGGATTTTGACTTTCTAAGACTTTGTAAACAACGAGTAAAAACGAGCAATCTTTTGCTTTTCTCAGAGTGGAGTAATGTTTCATGCAGGCGTCCACCAAATTGGGTCCCTGGGTCTGGCTGGATGCGATATTGAATGATTGATGATATTAATGTACCCGGGATTTCTGGAAATATGTCGAAGATACAACCATGTCTGAATCTGTACCAAAAAACGATTTAAGCATACTTCAATTAGACGTAAACGTTTGCCAGAAAGTCAATAGCACATGGCATGGAACTGAAGGACACACCAAATGCAAGAGTTTATGAATAAGTTTCTCGACATCCACAAAAGTATTCGACCCAATAGTTATTAACAATAATAATGTTAATGTGGTGGCCTCTACGAAATTATTGGGCCTAACTCTTTCTGATGATCTCAAATGGAACACCCATATAACAAATACTTGTAAAAAGGTATTTTCACGGCTATATTTCCTAAGACAACTAAAGCGTGCTAGACTGCCACCAAATGATTTAATTCAGTTTTATGTTACATGCATTCGCCCTGTTATCGAGTATGCTTGTGAAGCATTTCTTGACTCACTTCCGCAGTACCTGTCCAATGATCTGGAAAGACTTCAAAAGCGTGCCTTCCGCATAATCTTCCCTGAACTGCAATATCAAGAAGTATTGGAAACAATGAACATTTCGTCACTCTTTGATCGAAGACAACAACTAACTACCAAGCTATTCAATGAAATAGCAAGCAACCCTAATCATAAGCCAAAGGGCTTACTACCTCCTGTAAATGAAAACACTGGTCAACCCTTCTTAAGACAACATAGAAACTTTAAACTTCCAGTGTGTATGACAAATAGGTTCAGAGACAGTTATATAATGGATACGATTTTACACCTTTTGTACATAGTTATGTGATTTTTAATATTCTTCTAATTGTAAAGCATAGGCATAATTCAGCTGTAAAGGCTGCAAGTTCTTAATGTTAATTAAACTATCTATCTAACTACCAGTGGTAATAATCCCGATGAGCATCAGTTGCTGGTAGCATTCTTGTCGGATGGGACTGCGTTGAAAATTACATCTGCCAAGGCACATAAGATATCTTGGTCGTTACTCTCGAAACGCAACTTCATCTCATGAAGGACTTTGTCTAGGGTCTGGTAATATGTTGTGATAACGGTAGTGACTCTTGGCAGTTGGCTGTAGATCATCACTAGACTGCTCACCTACGAGAGCTTGCAATCGACGCACGTGACGGCTTCGATCTCGGTACTTTGGCATCTTTGAAGGTAAATTCGGAGCCTTGAATGTTTTCTTTTACTGTTTGGGACACAATTTCAGCTCCAGACCAAACAAGTTGAAAGGATTCTTCATTTCGGCACTTGCGCAATGATGTGATGGTTGAATCAGCAGTCTTCTTGGCAATGATGACGTCCACATTCTTTCCTTGTAGATACTTGCTGAGACTATCCGTATTTGAGAGGATAACCTTAAGCACTCGCAAACGGAATATAAGTTCAAAATCACAAATTGCAATAAGCAAAGACTTGCTATCACGGTATGTCTTGGGATCACGGTCCTTCGAAAGAGTAAGGAGGGATTGAATGATTCGTGGCATTTATTCGTCTACAGCCTTCACAGCCTCCCAGCGACATGACCATCTAGTTACACTCAAGGACTTGAGTGTTAGGTTGATACGGTCTTCATCGATCGGAATGTCTTGGAACAACCTGTGGCGTTTCGGGCTCGCTTCAAGGAAATTATAGAGGCTTTGGATAGTTCCAAGGGCGTTACGGATTGACTCAATATTAGTCATTGTATCCTGAAGTACCAGATTTAGGAGACGGCCATAGCAGTGGACATACACGCTAAGTGGAGAGCATTCGTTCTTTCATGCGCGACGCTAGTCCTTTATTGACACCGCTAATATTTGCAGCGCCATCAAAACACTTTCCCACAATATCTTCTAACTTCAAGTCAAGTCTGTTGATAGACGCCTCCACGAGCTCATATAGAACTTCCCCTTCGGTTGATGGAGTTGTGTGAAAGCCAACAAAAGTTTCCTTTGTCTAACCAGCGAAAACGTACCTTAGACATAGTGATACTTGCTCTGTTCTGCTGCAGTCTGCAGTCTCACCGACAATTATGCTGTACTGACCACTGTTCCTGACTTCACTTGTGATCCTCTTTAGCACCATATCCGAAACAATTCCAATGAGTTCATTCTGGATTTTTGGCGATGTCCACTGGGCGTGTGCTTCAAGTTGGCTTTGAAGCTTCAGTTTCAGCCATGGCAAATCCTTGCATCTAAAGTGCAGTAACTCAAGAAAATTCCCTCTGTTGATATCTGAGACTTCCCAAATATTTTTTTCTATCCTCTACATGTCCTCGCATGGCAATATTCTGCTGGGCAGGAAACATGAAAGCACTCGATAATAACTTGAAGGAAATGGCGGTTGCTTATTACTTGCTGCTTATGAGCACTGTTTACTTGCTCTAGGACGGATGTGTCCCGTTTCTGATTGGCTATAAACAATGCCCACTTAGTCATCGATGTTATGTGCTTTTCAGATCTTCCATGTTTAGAACGTTTTTCTGGTTTTCTCCAATTATTAAATACAAATGAGTCATCATTTTCGAACTCTCTGCAGGAAAAGCACGCACACTGATTGTTCTCGATTTCGTAAGTACGATTTTGTACAACTGAGGGTTAAATCGCCGGGGATATTGTTCACTTCAAAGCATTTTGGTCGGATATTCTGATAGAATGGACTGGTTTGGACCAAGGGACTTAGACGACGCTGTTGATGGCACATAAACTGTTGTTTGGTCAACGACCTTTTCATCTGGGTTTTCGTCCAGGACATTAATTGGTTCTTTGAATTGCTTAGTTGGCTCATCAATATTTTCGTCCAGGACTGTCATGGTGTTTTGCTTTGATAATTCTATATTTTCGTCCACGAACATTACATCTTCTTCCACTTGCTTCACAGTTGACTGTTGTAATTCTATTTCTGGTTGGAGCTGCTGGACATTTACGCTATTCGCTTGCAACGTGTTGCAATCAACTGCTTCTCTTAACTCACTTGATTCGGATTCAGTTACACAACCTGCCGACAACTGGTGAGATATGGTGACCACACTGTCAATGCCGCTGGCTACCGCTCCGATTTATTGATGGTATTTATTATCTGTACTTACAAAAAAGCTTCCCAATTTGGATTGTGACGATTCAACTAAAGGGCTAAACTTTATCTTCTTACCATGATGGATATTTTGTATGAGATTCTTGGTAGTCAGAGTTCATTTCTTTCTGGCATTCGTCGCATTTCATCCGATGGCAATAGCGTCGTTTGCAACCTCTAGATTTGGTCGACATAATTGGTGATTTTCTTACACTCGTACTGATGATTTATTGATTTTACATATTTTAGTAATTTCGGTTGCTTCTACAAATAATTTGGACGAATGTACGGATCAAGAACGATTACAATTAACAACTAAAAACGCTTTACAGTCCATGGCCCCATGCTGCATAAATTGACAAACATTTCAGACATTAAGCTTTCATCAGTATATTATCTATACTTACCTTAAATTTAGCAATTATTTTACAGTTTAAATCACAGTTTCATAATGATATGTTGCTCGAAATCCCAGGGTGACATCATCAGCGTACATTTCGGTATCTCGAAATGGTGCTAAATTGCAAAAAGACAGAAGCCCTGTGGATTGGAACGCGACCAAAAGTGAAAGCCAACATCTCCAATTTTCAAGTTGTAATAAATGGAGCCCCAGTAAGTGGTATGGGATGATGGGGATGGGGGTTGGCAAATGGGTAGGGGCAAACAAAATTTCACTTTGCACAGACAGGGGGTCAAAGAGAAGAGGGGGTTAAAAAGGGGGTTAAAAATTTATACAAAAATCATATCCAGATTTTTGTAAACACCCTTTTAGTTTAATGAATATATATTAATAATATATAAGTAGAGATAGTATAAATTCTATTTATTAATAATAATTAATATTACAAAGCTGAGTATTTTTTATTACTTAAATAAAAAAAAAAACAGCAAACGGTTCCATTCAATAGAATGGTTGCCAAATGTGCTATGTGTATATGTGGCTGGCAGAAACTTGGGGGGGGTCAGAAAAAGTTTTTAGTTTTATTAAGGGGGAAAATTTTTTTAATCTTTAAAGGGGGGGTTGCAAAACTTTTCAACCACTATTTTTTCCAATCACCAACCCCCCCCTCCCCATAAATAATGACCACTCCCTAACTACAGTAAAAAACCTTGCACATTTTCCGCAAAACCAAACATTTCTTACCATACCATTCAAGAATAGCCTTTTTGCAGTCATTGATTCAACCATGCACAAATTGACTATGGATGTACTGTATGGGGGTCATGTTCTAAGCAAAACTTGGAAGGAATTCATAAAGTACAAAAAGAGTTTGGAAGATCCATCTTGGATACTAAATGCCCTAGATAAATACCATCTGTTGAGGTATTTACAAAGCTACAATGGATGACAATTTGGGAACGAATTGATTATTTTAAATGTTTAATGGTTTATAAATCATTGAACAATTTAGCACCAGATTATATGAAAAATATGTTCGTTTTAACGAAAAATATTCACTCTAGACAAACTCGTGCTTCCGTAGAAACTCTTTTAGATACACTGCCTCCTGTCTATGGAACAAGCTTGATGGTCAGATAAGGAGCGCGCCTACCGTTACCTCTTTTAAAACCAGATATCGAAACATGAGTGACGATGTCACTAAATAAGGCATACTTAACAATTATGCTTCTTTTGTAAATAGTTTACAAATCCCTTTGTATATAGTTTAGTATAGGTATATTCTATGATATATATTTAACTTTGTTCTTAACTAGTCATAGAAGGCACCATGTAAACCAGCCTTTGGCTGCACTGATTTTACCTTCTTTAAATAAAGCTTTTATTATTATTAAGTCCAGGCTTATGATTTTCAGCCTTTAATTATATTATTTTGTCTTTCAGTCTAAAAAAACGTTCACAAAATGTTACAAAGATTTACCTTATTTTTACAGAATCATCCTCAGAGATATGAAAAACTAGTTTGAATTCTTAATTATTACACTGCAGAGAACAACGAAAAGTTATTTGTCTCGAGCGGGATTCGAACTCGCATCTTCGGGTTTGTTGTTGGAGATTTGTGAGTTGGTTTCCCTTGGGCTTGAGTCCGCCTGCGACGCCGGGCTGCGATGTGCGCGTTGTTGTAAAGATAGATATTTCATTGACTTACCTGGGAAAATGTCGCATTAATTGATTGCCTCATTGATTGCCCTTGAAACCAGGGACCGCGGAGCCGGGGGAGCCATGCCCCCCATTTTTCGCGGAATTTTTGTCTACTTTCGTGCGCACTCCTGCCCTCCATATGGACGAAATGGTTTAAATGCGGTGGTCTTCCACTCAAAATTTAAGAAGTTTTTGTTTTTATTTAATTTATAGTGTTTTGGTACCAATAGAAAGATAAAATATCACTGAGTCTATGTTTTCAATTGATATGTTGCTGCCATGGTTACCGTGTTGCGGACCACCAACTGAGAAAGTCGGCAACGTATTGTGCAAAAGATAACTTTAGAACCGATGGTCCTAAATTTTCGAAAAATAGCTTAAAATAGTCAGCAAAGGCTGCTCCACAAAAATGCCAAACATTTTATGAGAAATGGAAATATATTTACTCTTCCCCATAAATGGATAATTTTGGCCCGAGGCTAACAACGACATGTCAATCAATAGCTATGTTATTCAATAGCTTTGGTTACGTCAATCAATACAAACTCATATACTAGGACATGAAGCAATATAAGGATAAGTGTTTGTGGAATTTTCAAATGATTCCTACCAATATTTCTTGAGATATCCTTTTCAGACTATTGCAAATCGAGTTACATAATTATGTTAAAATTGGAGTACCACGAAATCTAACTTCTTCTTCACAACAGGTCTGGGTAAACTTTTCTCATGATTAATATAATGCACGGATAATTTAAGGTCAAGGTGAAGGTCAGGTGAAGGTCAGGTCAAGGCCAAATGTGCGAAGGTCATTCAAGGTCAAGTAGTCAACGCGAGCAAGAACCTTTAACTGAACTACGAGCAAAAACCTTTTGGGAAAATTTCGTATTTCTTGAGTGGAAGACCACCTTAACCAGTTGAGTTTATCTGTCCTGAATGAAATGCATACAAACTCATATACTAGGGACTATAGGGTTATTCTCTGAAGGTCAAACTCACAATCGCAAAACCTTGGCCTCTAGCTTGTAAGCGCGATGAAATTGTATAATGTGCCTTTTCTATTGTATATATTTCATACTCAGTACGTGAGCAACCAGGTTGAGAATAGAATATGTGAAAGATTTTAGCTTGCAAGAAGTTAAGGTGACTAAACAGACTTTCCCAATGTCCGTTTTCTCTTTTTGTGGGACAGGTGGCTTGGCGTAAAGACGAAGAGAGGGGTGGATGAAAGAGAGAAACCCTCTCGTAACTTCTGGCAAGTCTAGGCGACTAAGATAGAAGAATGCGAATAAGGACCTGTAACACTAACGCCTGTATTCTAAAAGCTCACTCACACTCACACTCAAAGAGTGGAGGTTCAATCTGAGCTTCCCTTGAGTGTCAGTGCTGTTTTTGAATAGCTGGAGGGTTAGTGTCGTACCATACTATGTGAGTACTCACGCTCCAGCTATTCAAAAATAGCACTGACATTCAAGGGAAGCTCAGATTGAACCTCCATGCACTCTTTGAGTGCGAGTGAGCTTTTAGAATACAGGCGTAACCCTCCGGTTCGTATTGCCACTGATCAATTTCCCGTTTCTCGCAATTTTTTACGCTTGCTAACCTCCAGCGCAGAAAAATAGGCAATGCCGGCAAAAAATTATTTTCTGACTTGCACCAATTATCCCTTACAATCCCCTTTTACCACTATATGAACTATTGCTTCTGCCGTTTGCCAACGAGTTGTCTGTAATGGGAACCTAGCTAGAAAATGCTTCACTGAAAAAAAGCGAACCTAGCTAGAAAATGCTTCACTGAAAAAAAGCGACTTCGCTCATTTGTTGTACATATTTATTTGATATTTATTCATAACAATATATAGTCATTATTCTTGCTCAAAATGTTTACTTCTCTCTGCAGAAATTGAAACGAATACGTATAAGATGAAACATCTTCTAGTTGTCCTAACTAACAAATAATTAATAAAGGCAAACCGACGTGTTTTTCTTGTTTTCCAGTAATTCTGCCTCTTTACAAATATATACAAATTTGAATTAAATTATAAAATGCGGGTTAAAAAGTCTAAAACATAGATTTCAATAATTTCCAAGTGTAGCACGACCTGACAAAGGTGGTTACAAAAACGCCTGTATGGAACCTTTTTGTGACTTCAACCTATGGAAACAATCAGACGGAAATCTAATAAGGGCGACACACACGTTTATATGCAGGCTGGTTTAATCCATGCATGGTCAATATTTGTTGTTTACGAAGTTTTGATCCAATGATATGATTCTATTTGCTTATGATAATGGGGCAACCATAACAAATTCGACTAGAAAATGTTTCATCCACACAAAATAAAGAAATACGTTTCAACATAAAAATATCCTAATACACACGAAATTGTCCTGTGGCATCACAGAATATTTACATTATGTAACATCACGAAAACGCGATAGATTTACACCACTACAATTTGTGGGACTATTTCAAGTTAACTGTAAATGAGAAGTAATTTTAAGTTGGCGATGTCGTTAGATGACGTCGCACATCAAAGTCGCTCTGAAATTGACCCCATAAATCGCAGGCTGTACAGTAATTTAGAAGTAATGACGTAACCTTTGCTTGCAATGCAGTGGCGAAGCTAGTGAGGCTATATGCTAATAAAGGTGCGCTTACTGATTAATCTAACGACAATACATTTCTAAAGTTGGGAAAATTTAAATAATTAAAAATTTACCTAACATGTCAAGTAGACTGCATGACAAGTTGCTATGGCTAGGTTCGCCACTGTGTATCTATATCCCACAGTTCAGAACGTAGTGATATAGACAAAATATTTAACATTGCCTGACGTCATTACTTCCGATTACTTTCTCTCCAATTAAATGATATATGATAGTTTAATGGAGTAATAAATAATTCTAAAAGCAGTTTCGAAGAGAATTCGTATGTCAAATTTTGTTTTTGACAAGAAGAAGCTGGATAGATATTTTTGATCCTATCTTGTTATATACTGTATAATTTCAGTTCTGTGTTAACTGCAAGGGCCGTCCCTTATTGGTATAGTTTTACTACAAGAGGAAAACGGAGAAAACTTGTGGTGTTTTGTAGCACTCTTTTCACATGTGATTGAGGCAAAGCTATCAGATAACTGTATACTGCAGGAATGGAAGCCCAGACAAAGAGGTGAAAAGCACATTCATCAACCGCTGTGTCATGCAACATTTGAAGTGCATGCACACATTAAGCGAGTATGAAGGAGATTAACGAGCTGTTCTAATTTTCGCTCCCTCTTGGTAAGACATATTTAACATATACGAATCCTTTTCTTCCAATTATATACAGTAACAAAGGCGCATGCATATATATACATAATCTTTAATTGATGATTGTTACACACATTTACATACGACTCACAACCCATAGACAACTCATACAGTACGAAAATACCCAAACTGCTACAAAATATTACCATTATACGAGCTTGCTAATGCTGTCCGCATTTTGAAATAATACGTCCTGTAATCGCTGTATGTCCCCACTTTTTATCAAGGCAAATTAAAAAGTTCTTGATGAATGTCTTAGACTTGATGTCAAGACAAGCACGAAGGATGACCCAAAAGTTTTAATTGTCCAACAACCCTTTCAAGGTTAAATACTGTTATTTTCACGTCTCAGCTATGTGAGACAGTCACAACGCTTTGCGATGTATGCTTTCTGCTAAGCAGTAATTTGGTGCATTTACTTAAAAGATGCGGTACAGTCTGTTCGCACGTGTCAGCTTTGTTTACATTTGTTGACAAATGCAATGGTGACCACTTCATATATTTTCCTGCTTCTAGAGTAAAATAAATTATCTGCAAGGTAGCAGGATCAGGCTTTGTAAGAACATAGAACCTAGACGAACTGTTTGTATCACGAGCAATGTACGCATGCGCAGAACGGATATCGAGATCTTCCTAAAGACCTTTACCGGATGTTACGTAGATATCGAATGTTTCATATTCGACAAAATTGCAAATTATATTGGAAATTTTCAGCTCAAATTTTGTTTAAATGTAAAGTATTTTATATAAAAAAGAAATGATCAATTAAAAAAGTACGCAAAAGTTATAAATCTCTTATCATTATTGGTAAGTTACACCTAATATTAATAGCTTACGTGAACAACGACCCAATTAAATTGGGGTGATAAAATTAACCTTGAAAGGGGTTGCAGCAATTTTTCAGTCACATCATTACATCCAAACGTAGTTACAATCTATAGCTGTCATCTAGACAGCTCGTATAATTTCCAGGAGGGTGTATACTTACTTATGTCTTTTTTGAAATATCTTTAGAAGACAGCATTATATTAGCGCTATAGCAAGCAACCCTTACAAAGGGCAAAATTTACAATAACACTATAGATGTACTATTGCTAATAATATAGTTTATAATAATTATAATAACCTTTCTGTCATTCTCATATTATATTGATCTTCGCCACTCGTGGAAATACGGCGATGCGAAGGTGGAATATTTATAATTACGTTCCTTTACCATGTTCGTGTAAATTCGATAAACTGTTCTTTACATAATTTACAATATGTGGAATTGAACTGAAAATGAAAAAAATATTGTAGAGATTAAAAAGCATAATGATCATTGTAAAAATATAGCCTGTTGTAAAAAAAATAAATGTCCAATGGTAAGGCTAAATTTCTGGAAATAAATTCAAATTCTATTCCACATGCATTGTACTACAATAGTACATTCATGCATGCGTGTAGTCCGCTATCTTGTTGTAGGCCCTGGGGACGTCAAATCCTGGGTAGAAAGGTTTACAATTATATGTTCAAGGAGTAGTTTGAAAACTCGTTTCTTTTTTATTAATGTACTAAAATCAGGCAAATAGCGATAGAAAACTAAGAATAGGTTGATGGTTAAGAACCGATCTCACCTGTGAAACGTCAAGGCTCCGCAAATGGAATCCACTGTGGTAAAAAATTCTAATAAAATTAAGTATAATTAGAACACTCGCTTATTGAAAGGTTTCTTTATGTTCTTTTTGGGCGTTATTCTGGGGTCGTATTTTTTTCCATTTAACCCGATTTAACGTACGAGCTTTCACTCGTAAGTGAGGCTGTCTTCTACGGATAAACAGAATCGCGGATATTAACTGCGGTTTAGAAATACAAAGACAGATATAAAAGAAAGGTATCAGTTTGTCTGCACGCTTTTCTATACACAGCACATCTATACTCATGGGAGTATTTTAAGTTATCTTGTATTAAGCAGTCAGTTCTAAAGTTCGGAGGGTTTCCATTAGGTTCAACTGTACTCTGGTTCAGTAATTCGCGTTTACATAGTCATAGCATTTCTGGTATAGTAATAGAAATGGGCATCTCACCTTGATAATCAGAAGTTAGACTATCAGCCTTATCCCACATGTCAATACTGTTCACCAGTTTACTTGTATTGGACACATGTTGCGCCATCACACTATGTATCTGCTGGGGGATTGAGACCGAGACTGGCGACGTCACTGATGCTGTAGGTACATGACGTCCATTCTGACTGTGATTTCCTTCACCACTACTATTACTACCACTGCTTCCTATACTACCAACACTTCCAGCTGGTGAGGGAGTGGGAGACATAGGTGATGGAGTACTGACATGTCTAGAAATTAAACACATCACATTAATACATGTTCTACTCCACGTTTCAATTTTTTTTATTTTCTAATAATCGCATGCATGGATTCCATTCAGGAATATTTTTGAGACTTGAAAAAAGGAAATCGCAAAATTCCAATTCCAACAGTAAAGAAATATATCACGATTCTTATCCCCAGATCAAAATATATATTCAAAAGGGCGATTGGGTAATACATAACTTTAAACTTAGTATAAGTTTGCTTACCTCAAAATCTTTATGGAAGATTTACGACGGTAGTGAAGATTTTGAGGTACGCGAACCTATACTATATTTGTTCTATCTTTATAGCCTGCGAGCAGGCTCAAAAGTTGAAATAGAGCCTGGACGACAAGTTAAGAAAAAATGCGACTGTGCGTCTCAAATCATGACGCGAATTCCCATTGGCTGAAACTGAGTAGTTAGTTATTAAACGGAAAATATTAATGAAATATACAACTCGAAAGGTGAAGAACGAACATACAAATCAGATCGAGATGGCTGGATGTCCGAATAATAGTCGTTCCTAATAATAGTCGCAGCACTCAAAATTGTTTTGGATGAGTTATCTGATAAGTTCAATTTTCGCGTTAAATTGTAAGCTGAGCATCAACATCTCTTACATACTCGACGGAATTGTTACGGCAAAATATATTCCAATATATATTGTATTTCCGTTATCAACATACATTTACAAATTAAATTGACAGTATATACGGCAGTGAGCTCCATATATATAAAGATGGCGGCAATTGACGTCCAAACTCATGAAGGTCATAAACAGTTTTCATACCATTTTTCTAGCTAATTCCAGTTTATACTAACAGATCGCATCGCTAATCAAGTTATTAGTTCATAAAATCATGATGTTATTGTTTACATCGGAGTAAAAAACCGCGCGGTCGAAAACAATAGAAAGGGATTGGCACTGGACGTCAATTTCCGCCATCTTTGGCTTCACTTTTTGGACATAAGTTCTCACTCCAGATATATATATATAGAGCTCACTGATATACGGTAGTTTGATTTTTGCTAGATTGTCATACATGGGGCATGTTTACACTTCAAAAAATGTTACAAAAAATTTCTATAATATTTTATTTTACACCCTAATTTGACAGATATTTTGTCGGTTATAGGCTATTATGCTTTGACGCGAGAGTTATGAGACCCTGTTTACAAACGCGCGATGCTGTAATTGAATCAATATTGGATAGATTTGACATTTGTTGCTGCCTCGCACCAGCCCAGCACACTATTCTTGCCGCATTTGTTTTCACTCGTGCCAGCAAACTGGATTTGTTTGTCGTTCATTCGGGATGATTAATTCACTGACGTCACAGGTTTTACGACGTGTTTACGAATTTACATATCCAAGGAGTTGACGAAGATAATCCGATCACTTCCGAATAGTCTGTTCGCTACTTCTGTCGGCTCCGTAATTCTTCGTAAGGGTTATGGCGGTTAAAACGATATTTTATTGCACCATAAGTCCGTAAACACTACGCAGGCTATGGAAAGCTCAAACCTTTATTCGCCTGTGAACTGGTTGTATTTTTATGGGAAGAGTTGATATATTTTTAGAGGAAGAATATTTTGAAGGTATATTGATAAAATACTTGATCGAACCTTCGAATAACATTTTTTCCGCCAATGAATGTATAATTTTAGTAAAATCTATTAAGGTGGCTCGAATCACAAAAACCTTATTCAAGAATCGCGAAAACAAAACTTCATACTCTATGAACAATCCGTGTGACCATTTGTCCGCGCGGGAATATTAACGAAAGAACTTACAAAATGATCTGACGTAAGCAGTTGCTCGCGCCATCTCGCGTCATTGTGCGTGTTATATACTGTTTCATCTCAATTGCTGACGTCATTAAAAAATTCCATTTTTGAAAAAACAATGCGCTATATCTCATTATTTGTCCGGTGACCTATGTTCAAATTTTGCATGCTGTATTGCACCGCAAAAATCTTTCAATGCCAAAAAAATTATATTTTGCTTATTGTTAGTCTGCCTTGCACGTAAAATAATGCACGAAAACAAATTGGGGGTCACCGTGCTTCTTTTCCAACTACACGAGGCAACAGGCTATTTTAGAGTGAATTTCGTACGCGTATTTTGCCATAGCAACGAACTATGTGTTACTAAAACTAACATAATTTGAAAGTAGAAACATCAAAATATACCTGAACCCTGATGAATAAAACCTAAAAATATGGAGCCACCTTAAGGTCAAAACATTCAATATGTTTGAACATTATATCATTTCATATAATATATGATGCCGCTTTATATTTACTATAAACTTTGGTCAAAGAAATGAGATTATTTCTTTATTTCTAATATTGAAGAGTAAAAATTCACTAGATATAAGGGTCCGAGCATGCAAATTTTTTATTTAAAAATTGGTAAATATGACCAGAATTTGAATTTAATAAATGTATATATAATTGCAATTGCTAGTATTTAAATCTAGCATTGCCAAGGGTGGGGGCTATATCAGTGGTGTAACTTAACCTTTTTGACCACTTGCCATCAGGGCAACTTGGATATGAGAAATTATTGGTTGCCCTGAATAAAATTCACTTGCTATCAGATCTAGCTTTGGCCGACATAATAACAAGATTTGAAGCAAATGTCAGTGACAGTGTTGATAGTTTCATTATGTAAATCACACTTCTACATGCTCGTCATGATTTTCACTTACCCCTGGGCAAGCAGGCAAGTATTAAGTTATACCACTGTATATTGGAAGTTGGTGTTAATGTTAAAAATTGCCAATAATATGCAACAAATGCAACTGAGCAGAATTTGAATTTAAATGTTTATATCATTGTAATTATTAGTGTTTAAATCTAGCATTCCCAAGGGTTGCTAGATATTGTCTACAAATTTCTAAAACGTTACGTTGTCTACAAATTTCAATGTGATCTGTGCGACGCAGATTATATCGGATATACGAGTCGTCATTTGCACCAACGCATTGATGAACACAGAAGCACTGCGATATGGAAACATGTCAAAGAAATTCATGGTGAAAATGTTGAGAGAATCGTGAATTGTTTCTCAGTCAGTTGTCACCAAAGAAAGTTGGAGATGACATTGCAAAAGCCACCGGAAGGGAGTGAAAGTAACAGTGCAGTTGACGATTCAGAATCGGCAAGCCGAGAGATCTCAGTTCTTCTGCCCAACTGTGCACTTCACAGCTTATCATCAAGTATTTGAAAGAGCCGCCAAAAGATCGCAAGAAGGTTACTAAAACATTAAACATGATGGTAACCTCTCATTGACTGATATATATATTCCTATATAACTGATAGCTTTCTGCATTTGGCAGCAATTCCCTTGCGATAGTAACTACTAGTTTAATTAAATTACCACGATGGGCACGGACGCATTTTTCTATGCTAATCGTGCAGGCTCTATTTCAAATAAAGAGCCTGCTCGCAGGCTATATCTTTATGACATTGAGCACTCTCCGATATTTCGTGAACCAAAACACACTTTATATCATTTAAAACTTATATGTAAACAAAGGTATTGATTGCAACTACTTACTTGTTACTAGTCGTGTAGGGAGACGTGATATTATTCTTGTGTGTTGCCTGCAACAAAAATCGGATTAGTTCAATGAAAGATCTTACTGAAAACCATATAAATATAGAACTACCAAACTTTCAAATAGATGATTTGTATCCATATGAAATAAGGGACACTACGAAGTACAATAACTTTAAATAGAAAGGGATTTATAGGAAAATATTTGGCATCATGCCTGCACAATTAGCATCAAACATGCAGGAGAAAGGAGCCTATAATAAATAACAGAAAATCGAAGAAGTAAAACTTTCATTACCTTAAAATGCTCAGCTAAAGTCTGAAAACAAAAATAGAACGGTTGAGATTTGAACTTAAATATTCTATTTTTTTACAAATAGCAATCTGTTGTAGTTACTGAAAAACTGGCAGACAGACAGAAATGGACAGATAGACAATTAACCAATTAAGCAAACTGACCGACTTAAATATAACCCCCCCCCCCCCCAGCAAAATACAGTACAAAAATGGCAAATATAAAAAAGTTACCTGCGTATTCCTAACAGCCTGTTTTCCTTTCATCCGATACAATTTGTGCAAAAGTAAGGATTGAACTCGCAGGCTATGACGTAAAACATGGGATAAATAAGAACATGAGTATATTTCAAATATAAGGAAACATAAATTAGTACTTACCACAAAATTAAAAGTCGTTTGTCTTCTGTCTTTCCCAGGACGTGTTTGAGGATAAATCTAAAAGTTTAATATAAAATATTTAAAACACAAGCCTTGTAAATTATTCACGCAAAAAGGCAAAACTCTATCATATACGAGTGTATATTTAAATACAACAAATTCCGAAAAACTGAAACATTTATCATACAACGATTTGCGAAACTATAGTAAATGACTAACCGCAGCAGTTCAGTTGTCTCAGAATACATCTGACCAGCACGGAGTTCACCATCTTCTCTATCCTATTAATACAAATACATTAGAAAAATGAAGCAAGACCGTTTTCCAGGAAAGGCAATAGTTTTTGAACGAAATTGGTTGTTATTAAACATGCACCAATTCGTAGAAGCACGAAGTTTGTAATTTAAATCAGGAATGGAACCCAATTTTCAGATGTAAAACACACATTGTGCCACCCATCCTTCATATTATCTTACCTCAAGTGCCTTGCCACAACAGATAAAACGAACAATAGCTTCGACATAAGTATGACTTTTTGCTTCTTTGTCCGTCTGGATAACAAAATTGAAAGCATAAACAACCACATATCACACAACCATTTATTTACGTAACATCAAAGTTGATGTAATGTTAGGTAAGAGTGATATATTATGTATCATTTGTACAATTATATACGTGCTAGGTACATTTTATGTACATACCAATTTATCTGCTTCTCTTTTCAAAGTCTTTGCTTGCAGGAGATGTGCATCTGGTTCAACTTTCCTGCACAACGCCAAGGAAAGTAAGGATTAAAATAGCCTGCGTAGCTGGCGGTTTTAAGGGGCAACCTTTTCCGTGAAGTTACTTAACTATTTGGTAAACATGCTTGTTGTAATGTTGTTAAATACGGCAGTGCAATAGTTTCTTACCTTATATCAGCTTCACATTCAGCATTCAGTTCTGCCGTAGTTTTACATTTCTTTTGTTCTGTACCAGACTTATCACGCTGACTATCACGACGTACTCGCTTCTTGGAATGATGATCGCTGTCCAAACTTGGACTTCTTTTCCCGTGATTGTTTAGAGGTCGTTTTCTCTCACTAGATCAGGGAAGATAGAAAAAGATCCTTCGATTACTATTTAACCGGGTAATAAAATTTGTGCACAATGCCTGTTTTCCTCAGGGCGACTTTTATAATGCCTTTTGCGATATATAGCCAATCTACAAACATGTTATTCTGGTGAATAGAACAGACGGACCTTACAGAGGTTTTGCACCGTCACGTGACAAAATTCTAAAATCTTGAATGTGGAATCTATAAATCTGGATGTATAACATGTTTTGTATGTAACCTCTATAGAGGAATTTACATTTAGGTAGTGAACGCAACCGTGACGATAAACAGGACGTATGTGTAAGAAAACAATCAAATTTAGTCAACATATTAACTAGTCTTTCACGTTCTGTTACTCTGTTTGCCTTCTTTTCACGTTTTCCTCCTAAAACTATATCTTCATTATCCCTACTATTTCCTGCAGCATGCATTTGTCAAGCGCCTTAGCGTCCTTACTCGAGCACCAGTATTTATTCAAATGGAGGGCAGCGGATAATACGTACATTCCTTCAGTATGTTCGACTTCCATGTCATTTTCTCCATTCTTTTTCCCTGACCAATCTTTTTGTTTTTTCCCGTCGTTTTCAAGAGAACCTAATTTAACATCTAGAACAATACAATTTACTTGGTTTGAAAGACTACAACAACACGATTAAAACCATGCAGCCTCTCGCGTGCAATTAATTGACATTGTGATAATGTGCGAAATGGTGCATGCTATCGACAATTTTCTTCACTTGTTTTTTATGTATATGCAGATATTGGGTAAACATGGTAATGATCTTTCAATTTAGGCAACTGTGCATTTAAAAGACCAACAGATATTGAACATTAAGGAATCACGAGAACAAACCTGCATGTGAACTTTCAACCTGAAATACAAACAAATAAAATAAATGAATAGAATGAAATCCTTTGGCCTTAGCTGAAAATTGGTTGGGGATGTTTGTAACGTTGTGAAAGGGTTCGTTTAGTTATTGTCATCGTAGGCACACAGCCAAGTGAATCCCGATATACAAATTCAATCGCGGTCTGGGCTGGCTAGTGTAGGTTACTGAGTTGAGTAAACTTGGAGACCCCGACTTTGATGTTTTAATTTTTGTCCTCTTGTGCTGACTAATTGAAAATTATGAAATTTCTTCATGAAAACCTAGGCCCGGGCTGCATAGCAAAATGTCTAACATACTGGAACTTGCGGTGTATTCGTCCACGTACATTTTCGTGCATGCTGCACCAGATGCTTTATGCAATGAAATTCCGAAAAATTTGCAAATCTATAGAGAATCAAACTGAATTAATGCCTATATGTAACAATAATAAACACATGTGGTATGCAACTTGAAACTTTGCTTTTCTGGAATCATTGTAATTTTAATCAAAATATATAATTTGCATGTGAAAACACTGATACGATCACCTAGCACTTATTTTAGCATCTTATTTTTGGAAAAATTTCTAAAAGAAGCAGATTTTTTAAAAGATCAATCAGATAAGCACGTGCCTAATTTGTGACATGTAAAGCTAATGCGCCAAAATAAATAATCGCTATTTAAATCAATTCCTTGCTAATTTAAATCGATTATCATAAGAGGTAAATGTGTTCAAGATGTGAGGTTAGTTTCAGTTTTACAAGTTCTTGTGCCCGTATGCAGTCCTATAAATAGCTCGGAGGAAGTGAGGCCACCATGATGTTCAAATGGTGGATGCTGGTCAATTAGTTTGTTTGGAAGAATTAGGGATATTAAGATGAACAGTTTGCGGAAAATAGAATAGCGTGGAGAATTGCTGCAAGTACTTCATGCTGCTACCGCACATAGGCACAAAAGATGACGATGGTAAATAAGCGATCTTCGGACCGATTTCAGTTACACATATTTGAAAAGTACTTGGTGAACGTCTACAGACGATATCATCAACAAATAATATTCCTTAACATTCAGCAAAACCAGAAATCGGCTCGACAGTGTGTAAACGTAGCTTAATTAAGTTAATAGCTGATAGCTTGCAGCAATAACTTTTCCCAATCGTATCTTTCCCTATAAATTTGATTACTTACCGATAAGTCCTCAGCAAATTTGCTTGGTATCCTCTTTAGAAAAGACAACGGAATCTTAACTATCAATGAACTTGGATGTTTGTCTTTATCATGTACTAACTGAATACCTAACGGCATATCAACATGTCCGTTTTTATGAAGACCATTTATTCCATTATTTTTCTCAGACTGCTCTGTTTTCTTCTTTTTTACCACAGGACTATTATCTCCTACCACATCAATAACACTGTCTTCCTCTCCAACCTCAGAAGGATCAAATCCAAAACTCCCCGTACGATCTGACTTTCTTTTTTCTTTGTTGCCAGATTTAGTCCTATTTGTATCCTTGGAAGAAACCTCATCTACTTTTTCCATTACACAATGTAGTTCATTTTTATCCTTTGACATACTAACATCAGACTTCTCTTTTGAAGTATGCAAATTGTCTTTGGAGTGTTTTACCGCCTCCCCTGTACTATCTTTGTGCTTCCTTTTCGTCTTTTTCTGCACAATTTGTTCATCTAATTTCTTATATTTCTTTTTAACTTCAATATTTTCCTCCTTTGATTCGCTCGATTTTCTAATTTTGACAACTCCATTTATAGTTTTCTTCAGCTTTACACCTAATTTCGAGGAACTTTTTGAGTTAGACTCACTACTTTTTTCAGCAGTTTTGCCCTTCTCAGCATTGTTTTTTACTTCACCAACCTGTTTGCTCTCTGACTCAGATTTCTTTTTAGTTTCATTTTTCATCTTGGAATCAGTTTTTACCCTAAAGGAATCATTGCTTCCTTTTTCTACTTTAATCCTAATTTTTGTATCAGGTAAACTTTCCTTATTTTCAGCCTTAGTTGTATTCAATGAGGGTGTATGTTTCTGTTCCGCAGAAGGTGAAATAGCTTTCACTTTATCGACAGATTTTGGTTCATTAATTTGCTGTTCTTGTACTTTATCTGAACTACCTTTCGATTCTTTGCTTGAAAGTTTTTCCTCGGATTTTTTATGTAAATTCGTGTCATCCGACGTACTCGAAGTTCGTGATTTACCACCTAAAATTTCATCTGAAGTGGATTTAGAAGACGTTTGCGCATATGACGTTTCATCCATACATTTCCCTAAATTGTCATTGGTGTCATTTTTTGGCGGTGTTGTCATTTGTTGTACAGGAGGAGATGGTGTCTTAACAGCGGCAGCAGGGGGAGAATTAAGCATACTAGTTTTCAGCACTACGCTCGTATTCGTTTTATCATCATCTGCCTCCTTGAAAGGAAAATAAAGAAAACTTCCGATTAGTATATACATAAATATCCAGACTTGCTGAACCACCACATCTCCTTAAAAAACCCAACAAATAACCCACTCAATCCCTTTTCAATGTTGATGACCATGTGAAATCCAATATTGCATGGATATATTATATATATTATACACAAATGTATGGATTACTGTTAATAATTTAGAATAAAGCTAGGTGTCCACAGAATTTTTGCCAGGATTGTAGTCAAGGTCTCTCAAATGTAAAAATTTATTTTGGAAAAATATAGCTCAATATCCTGCCGTTATCCTTCCTTAACATCATCAATGATCCACAATGTATTGTATATTTACCTCGCCTTCCGAATCGCTGGATTCACCGCTACTACTGCTACTTGATGAGGATGATGACCGTGACGTGGTGTGACCAGCAGGCCTGAGAAAACAATAACACACGTTTCAAGAAAACAGAGCTAAACATTTACATAGGAGCTATATTGATCTAACCCAAAATAAAAAAATGTTTTGCAACCGCTTCTGGTTTGGTCTAAATGTCTGCCTCGTCGTGATCGCATTACTCGAAATTCCGTGCGATTTCTCCTTCGCATGTCGTCCCGCGCGCGCGTGGTGTAGTGGCAAAGAAACAAACCAAAGCAACTGGGTACGAGTCAGTCAAAGTGTTGAACGTTGTATGAAACCTTTGACTCAAAATTTTCACTCACACCCCGAAATATTCACACCCCGTATATTATATAATTTTGAGCAATTCTCAAAGGCGTTTTTACACAGGATGCATTATAAATACCAAATTGAAATTGATCAGAAAAGAGCGAAAATGTAGAATGAGATGTGAACAAACCTTTGGTTTTGGTCATCATCGTTTTCCTACAGTGAAATAAGAATGATAGGAATAAGACCTAATGATGATGATGCACTAGATAGCTTTATCAGTTTTCTCAAAACTACTCTCCTTAGAGAAAGGAGAAGCGCCTCTAGGAAAGAAGGGCCTTCCATAGAGGGGTCTTCTATGAGAGGCTCGCCCCTTATTGCGGGTCTTTAGACTTGTGTTATCTACAGGTGGATACCGTAGCACCAGGGGAAAACCTGTGGGAGATGGTAGACAAACTATAGAAGCACGGTTTTCGAGTGCGACTATAAGGCAAAATTATCTAAACAGACAATAGTACACAACAAGAATCAAACCATTCTTGCAGATGTGAAAGGCGCATACACAACAAATCAAAGCATTTCAGTTAGCCTACCCGCTCATCATCACTGTCTTCGTCATCTGAAATATCAAAATCTTTCATAAACGAACCTATGAATATGGATTCCTTTTAGTAACCATTTACATTGGATCATTGTTAATTTGTTTAACATGTAACTGTAGTGCATGTGTTTCTACAAGTGGTAAGTTTTGTGTTTATTATCAATGTGACCAATAGTTACTAAAAGAGATGTTATTATACTTCTTCTTAAAAAGAAATGAATACTATTATATAAACTCGACTTACTAGAAGGACCCGAAGCTTGCGAGTTTTCCTGAAATAAAACGATTTATAATTACATACAACGCATCCAAAATTATATATATATCCAGAGTGGTGATTGGCTAACAGGTATTACGTCACCACATTGTTCAGAAGGCGTTGCTTAATATGAATATACTGTATATATCATAGTTTACCCACCTTTTCATTAATGTTGTTGGGAAAAGGAAAACTCGAGTCTTGTTTAGGCAAAGGTGTGCAGATCCCTGTCAACGGCATGTTCACTGTCTCTGTCATTTCCTGTAAATCACATTAAGAATTTATATAATTATATACTGTAAGAGGTCTTTGCTTTTCACTTAAGGCAGAGTGGGTTTTTCAAAAATTAAAAATTGCATTAAAACATTACTTTCATTTCTTGTTAACAAAGGTTTTCATCGTAAGTGTTTTTCGTATTCAATTGAATATATTCACATGCAATGTTGATCTTTCTTGTTTAGTCTCCAGGCTCGTCTCTCCTTTTGTTATTTGTATTCAAAATTTCCAATCTTAATTCGAAATTTCCAATCAAAATGGATTTTTTCCATGCGTTATGTATATTATTATGCAGTTTACATTCTTAGTTTGTCAAGGTCTTTTGTACCCTGGTTCCAGAGGTTCTTAAAGAAAGGCGAGGCAAAAATAACGGCAAGGCGAAATAAATACGAGGCGAAAGAGCCTCTGGTCAAATCGATTGCGAATCTCACTTCCATACTTAATTAGGTTCAGAATCTGAACCTCGTATGTGATTGGCTGTTTGTAAAAACATCTCAAACCGGTTTGGAAAATAAACAAACATTGTACTAATTTTAAACACACAAAGGCTATAATTAGTTCAATGTTTGTTTATTTTCCAAACCGGTTTGACATGTTTTTACAAACAGCCAATCACATGCGAGGTTCAGATTCTGAACCTAATTAAGTATGGAAGTGAGATTCGCAATCGATTTGACCAGAGGCTCTTTCGCCTCGTATTTATTTCGCCTCGTCGTTATTTTGCCTCGCCGTTCTTTAAGAGCCTCTGGAACCAGGGTAGGTCTTTTGCGGCTTATTATTGTAGGATCGTATTGTATAAATTTTGGGATTTCATTAGCGCCGGAAACTGTTATCTGTCTAATTTTCATAAATTTTATGAATTATGACATCCTGTTAAAAATTGTTCTATATGCAGCCGCATATATCAAATGATCCCCACAACTTTAAAAAGAAATGATTGCACCGTGCATCCGATAAATATTTACTTTTATGCTGATATTTGACACAGCTAAAAGCTTTTATGCATATTTTAAAAACAATATCCGACAAATAACAGAAATGTTTTTTAACTCGAGTGAAATACCAGAATCTTGAATTGCAAGAACGACTTATTTCATTGTATAGTCATGACATAACTTTGACCATTTGTAATAACTGGTATGATTTTGGTCTCTTTTAAACGACCTCGGCCATTTAAATGGAAAACATAGGGACACTGTTAACCAAACGTCTGCAGTTCCGGCTTAACAACATACTTCAAAACAACTTCACAAGACCCCCTAGATATATAGACCTGCTATTGGCTCCTCAACATCACACCACATCAGGTTACCCATGAGTGATAATAATATCTCTTAGGTCAAGTAGAGTATATAATAATAGTTTCTATGTAATACGTTTACAACAAGCTAAATTGAATGGAGTAGTTATTTTGACCATATAACTATTTCCAGAAAATATGTTTTTGTTAATAGTTAACTCCGAAGAACAGAGAAGACCCCGATAAGTGGATGACATTATAGCTACGTTATCCTTGGAAAAAAACAAAGATCTTTCTACGTTGACCACAAAGAACCTTTAATGGAGTACAGTAGTTTAGCAAGACCATTGCATGAGATTACATCGCGGTTGTCTAACGAATTAGTATTGTGTTAGCCAATCAGAATCCATAATTCCATTAGTCATAATTAAGCTGCCAGACAGAATGGTTGTCACTGAAAACTGATATGCCAAAAACAAACCGCTTCTAAATTTGAACTTTAAAGTTTCTGATCTCGAGCATGATATAATAGCTATAGTGCGTATAGTTATGGCAACACGTTTTATATTTCCTATACGCGCAGGGTAGTTAACACAGCATAGCTAATGGAAATACGGACATGCACAAAATATAAATTACTGAATGAATATTCAAAAAATGAAAAATTCCTACCTTTAAAATGTTCTGGAGTTTCATATCGCGATGTTGAGGACTCTACAAAAAGAACACAAATCATGAACTATAGAGAGTGTATACTACTGTACATTATACAAGTACAACGCTTAGAATGCTGTAAAATATGACGTAGATCAACCAACGTCATTTGGTACCAAAGTAAGAACCTGTCCACATTTCACTACAACGCAAGCATAAACGTAAGCGTAAAAGATCAAACGTTCCGACATATAAACAAACGTAAGAGTATGAAAACCTTCCGTTCTGTTTGCGCTTTATACGCTTGTGTCAGTATGTCACAGTAAATCAGGCTTACGTCGCAGTGAGAACAACACAAGCATAAGCACATCAAAGACAAAGCGTTCCACTCTTACGCTTATGTTTGCTGCTTACACACCAACCGTTCTGTTTGCGCTTTATACGCTTATGTCAGTATGTCACAGTAAATCAGGCTTACGTCGCAGTGAGAACAACACAAGCATAAGCACATCAAAGACAAAGCGTTCCACTCTTATGCTTATGTTTGCTGCTTACACACCACCAACAATATTTAAATGGTTCTATCTCGATCCTATTACAAAATCATTATCAGAGTTAATAAATATCCATTAGGTATTAGTCCTACGGTTTTTGTTTTATCACTTGGTATGTTTAAGTACGCAAGACAAAAGGCTATAATATATATTGTATGTTATTGTATACATATGTATATCATACATACAGTTGATGCACGTAGCAGTAAAGTATAAGAGTATGCAGAAAATATTAAAAAACGAATGGTGATATATCTCAAATAGCGCACAAAATTAATTTCAATTCCTGTAAATATTAAACAGAGTCGATATAAGGCATCAAAGGTTCCCTTCACTTCCCATCACACAACAAAACACAGTCTGGTAATTCTCTTTATAAACACGACATGTTACGACATGTTATAGGCCTACTTTAATATAGCACTTCTGCACGAGCATTTGAAGGAGAAAAAGATGCTTCTGAGTTATTGAACTCCAAATGAATGAGGAAATATTTATACGCCACAACAGTTTTATTTCTTTTTGTCATTTCACGGGTTCATAGCCATCAACTCGCGCGGATTTAACAGTTGGATTCGTGACGAACATTATGAGGCACGCACTAATTCCCCTAGACGTTAAGCTTAAGTAAGATATCGTAGATAATTACATGATGGAGAAATGGCATCTCTACTTTGTCAACAAGATCACGTAAAGCTATTGCAGAGTATTGTATAACAGCGTCCCTGCATTGCGGCTCACCTAACAATAACTTTAAATCATGCAGATGTTATATCAATTTGGAGTTAGCATAGAAATTAATTCCTTGAAATGACGTCAATATCTTTCTAATTGTCAATTTTCCCGTCTTAATATTGGATAATATCCAATCTTTATATTAATAGCAGATACAGTTGTTTTCATATTCTGCGAAATATTCAGGAAGGTAACTCTCGTTTTGGTAATAAACGGCGAAAGTGTTTAATTATTAGGGATAAGTCAGAAAATTAAAACTAAACCGTTAAATGGGCGATAAAGTCTCAAAATTATACCTAAGTAAAACAGCGTGAGCTATACGTTATATTAGTAGTAGCAGTGGCGGACACCAGGGGGGGGGCGAAAGGGGGCAACCGCCCCCTAGTGATTTGAGCCCCATCTTATTTAGTAGCTTAAACATTAGTTTTATGCCTAAATCTTATTATACCATACAATACTATTTCCATTATACATAAAGGCCTTGTAACATGAGACACTTGATACAGGTTATGTTATATAGGGAAACTATAGTGCACAAAATTAACCGTGTATAATCGGCATTTTATTTCGCACTTGTTTATATTCTTGTATTGGATAATGTAAATGATGCCTTTTCACTCTGCGAATGTTGTTTACATAAAATGTCTCACCTGCATGTGCCAGAGATTTTGTTGCAAATTGCAAAACATTGCCACAAGTCCTGTTGTATTTGACATTGTTTATGACAGTGTTGATGAAGTCTACCGGGCTCGAAAACTGCCTGCTCTTGAATTTTGTTTGTTACGCAGAATGGAGTCCGAGTATCAGACCGTCCGTGACGAAGCATCAGTCACATCTAATTGTACATCTTGCACATAATAAGGCAGACCTCTTAAGTCAGACAAAGACATGATCTTTTATGTGCAAAAACCAATTAACATGTTCGCACGCCATATAATTTTTAAAGGGAAAAAATTTCAGTACAGGATTATGCCATGAAATAGGGTTATTTACTGTATTACCGATTTATATAACATGTGAAAATACTTCTTCTAAAATGTAAACATATGTTAAATGTCGTAGACATTGATGAAATACCACAACATATCGCACTATACAGAACATACAATACTATATACGGTAACGCACAATACCAAACCATAATTATATATCATATACTCAGACCTGGAAAAAAGGGGGATCTCGGGATCCTAGATCTTGAGGAACATTTGCCTTAGCAACAAGATTGAGGAACATTTTGAATTTTTCATATCCGGTCTGCAGAGTAGGTCAACAGAAATTTTAGCGCACCTAGGGTGTACTTTACAGCAATTTTTGTACTGTCATCTATTTTATTTAGCTTCGCCAACTAGGGCAGGGTCACCACAACAGCATATGCCAATTACTGTGGGCCCTTTTACCTAACCCACCCTGTCAACTTTCCCTGTGGGAGGAAACCGGAGTACCCGGAGAAAACCCACGACTTTCGGCAGAGCGTTGACTTTACTCTTTTCACTTGAGGACTGGGTTCGAGTCGCATTGAGAAAGTTCTCACTGAAACTTGAACCCGCGACCTTAGAGGTGAAAGGCAAGTGCGCTAACCACTTCGCCACCGAAGCCCCCCATCTCTAAGTTTCGTTGTTTTTAACATGTATTTGGCTACTTTTGGGCTGTTGACAGCTTGTTGATGCGCACTTGGGAACTGTGTTGCGCACCCGCACTTAGATTTTTTTACTTTTCCGCACCCAAGATTTCGTTGAAAACTGCCCAACTCTGCAGTCTGGAGAATTTTAAGCAATCATATTTAGTTATATCTGTCATTTGAGATTGCAAAGTGTTGATATCCTGTCAATAGAATTGAAGATTGTTTTGTTTCCTCAGCAATTTCCAACCAATATATTTGAGTTCCAGATTCTACTCGTAAGAAGCGAGAAGAATATTGTTCCTCAAGATTTCATCTGAGGAACTTCCTCTGCTGAAATACTATTCTCTGAGGAATTTGTATTCTGGCCATCAGTTTGACAGTGTATTACATAAAAACCATGCAGTCGTACAGAGACTGGCTTATGCTGTGAGGAACATATTTTTGGTTTGGGACCTCCTTATGTTGGGAAGAAGCCTAATTGTGCAGTCAACATGTTGGAAATGCAGCGTGGAACTTCACTGTCTTGTGTTGTTTTGAGTAATGTTCAGTTCCTCAGAATACAATGGACTTTTCTGACTTTCTTCTGTGAAAAATTGTGTATAAATAGAAATTATAGATTGCGTCTCATTATATAAATTCAATGGGGAAATATGCTGTACGCTTTAACAAATTTCAATTACTTTCTCGAAATAATCCGCACACCCAAACGATCACAACCCTATTGTGCACGCGTATGCACGGTCAAATTTTTAATTGTTTTTACGCATTTTTGAGCCGAATTTGTACCATACCATAGTACCATACCATAGTATCATACCATAGTACCATACAATAGTACCATACAATAGTACCATACCATAGTACCATACCATAGTACCATACCATAGTACCATACAATAGTACCATACTATAGTACCATACCATAGTACCATACCATAGTACTACAATACCATACCACACAACACCACACCACACCATACCACACAACACCATCTCACTACAGACCCCTTGCCTTGCTCTCTAGGCCAGGGTCTAATAGTCAACAAGGCAAGGGCAATATAGCTAAACAACGTCATATATTGCATCATACGTATAAAAGTTATGCAAATTTACCTGCAAAAGAGACGATGAACTAGCATTCCTAGACAAATCAAGAAGACATGGTTAACACAAATTGATTTCCTATTTCTAACCCTGAAGAAAGGTTTATTTTAGCCAACTATTTTAGTACTTTCTAGCTAAAAATAGACACTAAAAGTAACCGAATTGCAGCCTAAAATAAGACCCAAATAGATAAAGGAACTCAAATTATTTCTGATGACGGCGATGTCGAAAGGGTGATTTGAAATTTATACTTTTTAATCTTACATCAGATCAAAACATACAACGTTGGAATCTCAATAAGATTGACCAAAGTAGCTTCTGCTTGTTTGAAGTACCCCTCTCCGGAGACCACATCCCTAACCATCTGTTATTAATTTATAGCTTTCTTTTTAGATCAATGCATATAACAACAGAATACCAGTCCGATGCTTTAATGTGCCCATGTCAGCAAATGGGACTTCATATTTTTATAATTTTCTATAATCATACTGTTGTAACGGAGTTATTTCCGTTTAACGATAGTGACCAAAACAGGGATCAATAGATTTACCTAATTTGGGCAAACCCTCTCGTAACAAAATACATCTGCTAATAGCAAGTCACAGTCACTGAGTGGCAGACCGTTTGCCTTTTGAGGGTTGGAAAGAAAGAGTTTTCAAATCGCCCTTTTATTTTGAATATATAATTTTGACGGGGGGTTATATAAATTGCTAGAATTGTCTGACTGCTTTCCATCTGAATACCTGAATATGGCACGATCATATGCAGATAACCCGACAACATTATTTATCACAATACCAAAGGTTGCGAGTGCAAAATATATCTCAGTCAAGTTGTGTTTCGCAAACATCACTGAAGTACAATACTTTAAATATTGGTCGCTATGGCAAAATGGTCTCTTTATATATATCTTTGTACCATGTCTTTGTACCATGTCTTTGTACTGTCACTACTTCTATATTGTTGACTATATAATCATCACAAGTCAAAAATAATGAGAACGACACTTTCAATATAATACCAATTTAAAACCATTTTCAGTCAACTTTCATGGACAAAACTTTGTCGCGAATATATAATATTCTGGAAGTTCGGCTGATGTTGAGAAGATAGTTTACGGGAATATTGTGTCATTTCCTCGCAAATAAACTATACGAACTCCTTCAGCAAAAGAGCTAACTGATTGGCTATGTCCTTTAAATGAACAAGAGCACGATTTTCCGCTTGACGCATATTGTAAACTTTTAAGTACGTGGGTAAAGCGCTTGACGCATAGTAAACGTTTAAGTAGGTAACTAAAAATATCGACATCCTATTTGATTGTGTGTTAATATCCTGGGCGAGCCTAGCAACATTATGGAACGTTCCATGAATGTCTCACTAATTAAAGTCCGCTTTGTTGGTCACGGATTCTGTTTTCTTTTGATCACGTATCACCAAATCTTATCTAATATACAATCTAAAGAGAATATCCAATTGATTGGTATAGGTCGAAATAGCAAAGTACCGAAGTTTGACGTAATAAAAAAGGAACGGTCATTTATATCGAAAGACTTATCACCATCGAACGTCTTTAAAGTTTGATTACGTTATGATTTCATCCATGTTTTGAGTTTTGATCTCAAATTTTGTGTAAGTCACTGCGTGATATATGGTGATATTTAAAATTTGAGCGATCTTTGTAAAAGAGCCGATGATATATACAGCTGCATGAGTTTCATTTAAATACATTTTCTAGCACATATATATATTATATATTTTGAAACTGGTCCTAAGAAACAAGCAAAAATCACACTAAGAAAGTGTACTGTGATACTTGCATGAAACTTTTTGTGCAATTACGGAAGAGATATTGTGGCAGTGTGGTTAATTACCGGAGTGGAGCACCAACTCAAAATAGTTTCTCGTTTGACAGAATAAAGTAGCTGGACTTGTGAGTATATAAATGGGGGAGGGGTTGAAATCCACACTTTGCCTATAGCATTGGGTGCAGGGTAAAACATGTATTGTTTCAGATTGGTTACACACACATATACATTGACACACTAAGCATGTCACTATATATTTGCAGTTGGTTCGCAGGACTAAATGGCACAAAATACTTGCACGGACTGATACTGGTGCAGGGCTTTATATCACCCTTCCGATCTAACGTTAAATGTTACCCCCAAATTATGTACTAAGGCCCAAAATAGACGTATTTACTAAAAAAATCACTACCTCTAAAAATGGTCTGCTTCCTAGTGACTACGACCAGTGTACTCCCACGGATGATAGAAGGTGTGCCCAAATTAGGTAAATCTGAAGGGGCGCAGGTGCGTAGCTATAGCTGTACCACGGTACCACCTAATATTTCACTTACCGGGCAGGTAATTGTAAAGGCGTTGGCTTCGTTTTCTGAGCCGGTGTTGATTTTTCCATCTTCTTTGTTGGTTCTTGATGAGAGGGTTTCAATCGTCTCTTCCTTCTTTACAACTTTTTCAACTTCATTGTTTAGTTCCTGACTTGTATCGTTCGTAGTCGCATCATCTTTAACACCCGATTTCTGTTTATTTATAGACAACGTACTTGATTTATCAGCAACAGAAGCTTGATTACTTTTGTATTTTTCAAGACTGATCTTATTCACGACTTTAGCATCTTTATTGTCTTTCTTGTCGTTCAATTTTTCTCCCAATTTAAGTGGTTTATGCCTGGAGGAATCTGAACTCGATTTATGTTTTTGATCTAACTTTGGTTTTTGTTCTAACTTTTCTATCCCAGTATTTCCTTCAGGCTTTTCTTGAGTGGAATTAATAGGCTTGTCTTTTGTTGGTTTTGTCTTATTGGTTGTTGATGGAAATGAGAGAGTCTTGTTTTCAGTAGGTGTAGCTGGTACAGGCATCACACCGATGCATGTTTGACCAGGCGCTTTCTCTCGGCTTACTTCTTGGTTCATAATCTTCACAAACTTATTGTAATCACCAAGTGATTTCTAGAATGAAAACAGGAAGTTTAATCTCGCTCCTCATTAGCATGAACTAAGAGAAGTTACATATTTGTTTACAACTTAACAACATACATTCCTTGTCTACAACACTTTCCTGCATATCTTATTTGAACCTATCGCCAAATATTTAACAATCAATAGGCGCTAAAAATTGATAGACTAAATTCGGAGTTTACGGCATTCCGCGACTGTCCGACACAAACTTTATGAAACTCAGTCGTTTTAATCATGACCAGAACTTATACCGGAAAACGGACAACATAAGTAGAATAAATATTATACGTCAACGCAAACAGATCACTGATTACTGAACGTAATATATACAACTTGAAAATTAAATATATTATGCTCTTCTACTTCTTGCAAATATCGTGCACGCTCAGTCTCTACAGGCATAAAAAGTAAATCAAGAATTGTACATATATGTAAATAAAGGTATACAGTAGATGATTACATTGAACTCTCTAAATGAATGTCCGGCTGTGTTGCCCTTGTACATCTCTAAAGCAGGCATAAAGTGGATACTAAATGACAGCTCCTAGACCTAGCAGTAACATCACGGTTCATATTTTTTGTTACGTAGATTCTCTGATTAGTCCTCTGACAAAAAACTATATAGCCTTGGTCAAAGTGAGAACAAACCTTGATGGTTTTCGTGATTTCATCACTTGAATCACTAACCTGCAGGATAAGAAAAGTTAATTTATAGTGACTCCATACGTAAACATCGTCCTCTTGTTCATGTAGATGTAAACGTTTGAGATAAATAGACAAGTTAGCCAATAAAGTCGGCACATGCAGCAGCGTTAATTAAGATAATAAGCTAGAGATTAAAGCCTGAACACTGGCCTACTTATTTGCCGCCTTACAATTTTTAAGTAGAATAGGAGCAGAAAGTATATCACCTATACAGTTTTATGAAGTAGCGCAATTTCATCTTGAGGTCGTGGGTACTCACCATATAGATAGAGTCAGTCAACGCCTTGTTAAAAGTCATTGGTTTTCTCCGAGTACTCCGATTTCCTTTCACAGGAAATAATGACAGTGTTGTTATATTAATGCAAGGTGAATAATTATTGTAAAGATAAATAGTCTAAGTCTAAGCTAATTTTAATAATATTGCATCAAACTTGATATAAGCCACAATGAAGAGTAAGTAGGATGTTTGTGAGCAAGGATGACTTGCTTTCTGATAGGACATATATGTATAAAAGGAAAGTATATACACAATATATGGGAAAAGTCTCTGTGAATATAATTATGGGAAATAGACAACTAGAAATAGTCGTACTTTAGAAGTTGTAATTAATGATTGTGAAAATGCAATATAATGTAGTATGTTGGGATTGCTAGAACGAGCGAAGTTCTAGTATACTAAGACCGCTAGAAAAGGATTGAAGGTTAAATCTTACTTTTCTTGGTGGTGGAAACAATGGCCCTGCTGGTTTCTGAAAAAGAGGAGAATAAAAAATGAACAATATACTCGTCTTCAAACATATATCTATCTCGCCTTTATTATACTATGCATTTTCCATAGTATTTCCTATTTCTCTTCCCGTTTCAGAATACAGACTAGATCATGCAAATGAATATTTAGAGCTTAATTTATTTTATATCTCTCTAGATGATTTCTCTGATTGTATGAAAACAACAAAACTCTTCTCAGCTGTTCAAATACATGCAAACCTATAAATAAAGTGTCAGCTGACTAAGAATAGCAACAAACCTTATTCATTTCAATATCAGACGTCTGCACCCGAGCTATTTTCGCCTTCTCCCTTTGTTCTACACGCTCAGAATTCCTAAATACATGACGTACATGATATTGAACAAATGCACTTAGAAAACCCCCCGGTTAAAGTGGTTATTTTACCCTGTCTATACTTCAGTTACGTTTTACGTCGTATAAACATTAATGGCATACTTTGAGTCACTTCAATCACATACGCCTATGAACAAGTTTACCAATGAGGCAAAATAAAGTAATAATTTCAATGACATGCAAGAAGGCTGTTTTTACGGCTCTTGATAAACAAGACAACTTTTTTTTTAAGTTTATATAAGCAACTTCGATTGTCCGCCGATAGACTAACGTTAATCTTCCTAGCAGACAGTTCAATTTCTTAATTATGCGACTTAACTTGGCTTGTTTTGGGATGTCAGCACTCCAGATAATATAAATGTAATGCAATAGCCAGTTAGTTAAATGGACTGCAACTGATAGTCTAGTTTATATATGCAATACATTATTTCTGTCCAATGCCAAACAGTGGAAATGGGTCAGTTGAGGTATTAAACACTAGAGAAATTTCGTATGCGGTATGGGTAAATGTTTCTATACTACTATAGGGGATCAGACCAGCAGTCGGAAATAGAAGTCACGATCATTTTCAGAGGACGGATACCAACAACTTTGAATTGGAAATCACGATCACTTAATATGACATCCCATCCCCCCAGTTCAGGCTTCTGCTTTGGTGTTTACTAGTACGGTGAATGATCGTGACCCTATCTTTATGTCAGGTAAGACCACATAGAAAGCAAGCTTACAAAGATCGAAGATATTAAAATGGTCAGTCTGATGAAGTTTTCAGTAACATTCCATTGGGCAATAAATAACAACTTAATGCTATTAGAACCCCTTCGGCATCATATTAACACATTTTTTAAACATTGTCATTGATAGATGATTGATGTCAATTACCAGAAAATGATATTTCATAAAAGTATTAAACACGTTCTGCATAAGGATGTCTTTGGGTTGTGCGAAAGAGTTTTGGTTAGAAACGCAATCATTTCCTCTTAACTATACACTTTATAGTCTTTACAGTACAAGAACTAAGTTTCTTCTTTTGGTTGTAACGAACAGCGAAAGAACACCCAATTAATCATTGACATTGGCAAATATTCAGTTCTCACTTATATAAACAATCCGAAAGAGGGGTTTATTCACGTATTTCCTGAGCAATAAATGAATTTCTGACAAGATATTGCTTTCAGGAATTCTACCTCCACTTGCAGATCTTTATAATCTCTTAATTACGGAGAAAACAATTGTACAATTTGTAGATTCAAAGTATTGTATTAATCTCAAATGAACTTACAGTATAATGTACTACATTTATTCACCCTGAGACTCAGAGAAACCACAACTTATGACAGTTATGTTATGTACACATAAACAACTTTAATGTACCCACGAAATACGTTAAAATTTGGAAATATACACGCAATATGGGCGGAACTTTAAATAATCTGCCAAACTACACTTAAATCTTAATATTTAAAAGTTCTTATGGATTTTGGAAATTGACTAAAATGTTGTTGCAAAGTAAAAGGCCAGGGAACCAATGAACCATACAGTTATTCAACAGTTATACACGATCGAAACCCATAATGGTCCTGGTAAACGAAGCTGTGCAATTTTCGTATGGTTCTGAATTGTTAGAAATTAAATGCATAAAAAATATTTGAAACCTAGAGATTCCTTATGGCATGCCATTTTGTTGCTCAATGATGCTAATATGTTTGTCGGTGTAATAGGTGTGGTTGGGGTGTTTTTATGTCCAACTCTACCTCTAAATCTATAGTGTGTTGATGTCAAACGTATGTTGATTAACTGTAGTTTAAATCAGTTTGCAACATTACAAAAATTTACCTGAGTATGAAACATATTTTAAATCACTGTGCTAATTACCAAATCACTCAGGATAAAAATCATAAAATGCAAGAGAAACTACATATTTCACAAAATAGAGCTTGCCTTTGAAGGTGCAGCACATCTTGTACTCCCCCCACCAAGGGAGTAAATCCTGGGGGAAGGGGGACCCCTACTTTTTGGAATGGATAATTGCTCTTGCTCCCCATTCCAAAGGATACTGCCTTATAGTTTGCTTATATGGTTTGACCTATGATATGTGTGGATTTTATATAGTAAATATAATTTTTACTGTAAAAGTATCTATAGGTCTAGCCTTGTAATGTTCCAACAAATGGAAGAACTATGGAGAAGGTATGGAGAAGGTTAGATGTTTGATAGAGATCATTAACTCTATTATTTAACCAATAACTCTATTATAATATTCTATTTTATTCAGAGATAACTCTCTGAATAAAGCCTCATAGACATAATACAGTTTGCAGTGTTTCTGCATAAAGGGATATATTCGATCAATTTTTCACATTCAAAATTCCAAAATAGTATCTTAATAGAAATATTTCCTGCTAAATAGACTTCTTGAGACCATAGTTTAATTTTGTAGAATTTCTGCAATGGTTTTCCCAATCCAGTGCACTAAAAGAGCTCTGCTGAGATAGTTAACATAAACTGTGCATGCTGGAAAAGGAAAGTGCTAGGAAAGTGAATTTACATAAAATCTAAATGTGACTAGCAAATTCCATATAGTGAAAATATAGTTCAATAACTGCATTTACACTGTATTAGCTATTGAAGAAACCTTGTTTTATGTTAACTACCAGCAACATTAAGAGTGAAGTTCTGCAGAACAAAAACACACATATACAATGAAACACAGAATACAAGATATTGAGATCTATGGTAGCTTGGCTTCCTGCAAGGCAACTTGAGCTTACTGCAAACCTAGGTCAGAAGGTCTAACACATGCTGGAATATTAGAAATTGAATTGAAAAACTGTTGTTGCAATTACTGTTATAGAGAACTATAAAGGGGAATTCAGTAATTAACTATATATTAACCCATTGAGCTGTAATGTGCCCTACTTTGTTATTTTACTCTGTCTTAGGCGAGACGATTTTACTTGTCAAGAGAAGGGTCTTGCACATAATGGATTAATCATGTTACACTGCAACATGGCACCCTTAAGTACTGATGTTTATTTATATTATACAAGATATTCCATATGGCTATGAATTCCAATAATTCCAAGTTTACACTGTAAACGGTAAACATTCTGATTAGCCAAGTACAAGATAAACTAACTTCAGTTCCTTGGACGTTCAACATTGATATCGAAAGAAACAAGTGTAAAAGGTAAACACAAATAATTGGTCAAGTTGTGTCCTATAATGATGGCCAGATCCAGCTGATGTTCGATGTTTATAATGAAGTTTGGAATAAGATTAGTATCTTGTTAATTTTTGCCCCTTGTTTCAGTTATGTTTACAAGGTTCGAAAATATATTTCAAATAATGTAACTGTTACTTGTTTCTTTCAAAAGACCAGCTTAAAACCAGCATGGTGCCATCAACTTGTTGTGATCAGTTGATTTGGCTAATTAGGACAATTTTCTTTTCTGTTTGAGTAATCAACATGTTCATATATTTGGATAATCGTCAGTTATTTATAGTACCAGTTTGTTACAAACTTGTCAGAATGCTGGAATAAACCTCGGAATATATGCTGTGTTATATGAGCACTGAGTGCTCATTGTGCTCATTCCTGAGAATAAGGCCATAGGGTATATAATTTCGGATTCAATATCTTGTATTTCAAATCAATATATGATATTGTTTTACCTTAGAAGAACATTTTTATATAACCTATAACCCAAAAATTAGGACATCTACACAGATTGGAGGCAATATTCTATTAGGTGTCTATGGACTGATATACTGTATACATTATTGTACTGTATATAAATATGACTTAGAAAATGTTCTAACTGCCTATATAGAACCCTTCCTGTTTAGAAATGAATCTTTAAGGTCAAAAGTTTTATGGCTGGTTGCTCATACACTTGATGAGAAAAATCGTATTTCAAAATTTGCTAGCTGAAAATCGTACTGCAATTCATACATCAGACAAGAGTTTACAATCTGTCAGTGATAAGGATCAGATGTGCAACAGCCCATATAAGAAAACTTCATTTTTTACCAAATTATGGCGAAATTACGGCTGACTAGCTGGGTTAACATACCAATTTCAATGTTCGCCCCATCTTATTGTACGTGACATACTGTCCGCTTTTATTTACTCTCGATTAAATCAAAGGAAATCGTTTGATGAAAACAACGGCTGAATATAGAATACAAAGCGACGCTCGTTTATGTATAAACACTGTGTAAAGTCTTGCTTATGTAATAGATTAGTGAGCGTTCAAAAACCGTCATTCGGTTTGGTCGCCGTTATATAAAAGTCCAACCAAATTAATAAATTTACATTATCGTGGTACATTGACACACATTTTGCACAGCTAAACATCAACAGATTTAAACAACAGTATTAAATACAATATTGGTCTTATATTTCATTAACCCAAGTTTAACCAATTTGAAAATATAATTTTGCAACCAAACCTAATGCAAATGCAGTCGTAAAATCTATATTCTATATACTATATTCTTTATTACCCTGTAATGATTAGAAATATATACATAGGTATAGACTATAGTAAAGTAATATCGGGTTATCAAAGAACTTCGATCTGACCACAAAACATTACCGAAAATAAACGATCGAACTTTAGGTTGAGAAATATCGCGAATTAAGGAGAAAACCCTTTGGGTATTCGATAATTTACATGTTCTAAAAGCCATTTCATATCATAGAACGAAATCTGATTTTATTCTTGATCGCTTCAAAACGAATCAAATTTTAGTGTTTATTTTGTCACGGCAGGTCTCAAACGTCTGAAATGATTTGAAAGGCAAAGGAGCGAAAGGGCTTTGTTGATTCAAGAGCAAACATTAGCCAAGCTACTTTATATTTGTATAAATACCTAATACCTATCACAACCTTCCAAGGTTTTTATAAATAACTACTGGGAATTCGGAAATGTAAAAAAATTCAAAAACTTGTTCGCTATGTCCACTGTCTCTTGTTGATTTTATTCTTAATACTCTAAAAGACTATAGTATAAATACAGTTGAAAATACGAAATTTAGAAACAGGATTCCGGGTAGCATCATACAAAATACAAGGAATAAACTATGAAGTACGAAATGAAATACTTTACAATACACTTGACTGTAAATAAAGGGACTGTAAGTCGCTGTACGAACAAAGACGGGGGCGTCAATGTGGAGGGCAAAATATGTCTTTCGAAAGCTCAACACATACACATTCACGCACATAAACAACATGACTAAAACACACACAAAAGCTGCTTAAGAGCACCTTTTATTTAGAATAATGATGTTTTTAAACAACGGACTCGTTTAGATGCTAAACGATAAACCTTGGTTTTGGCAAATTAATATGAGCTGAGAGACAAATGAAATTATATTTATGAAAGCCCTTGTGCATAAGATGACTTCAAATGAATATTATTCAGTTTCTACTTACCCATTCATGTTATGGCTGCCTAGGTAGGGAGGCAATACATTAGGGCATCTTCTCAATTGAGCCATTACAAAGAAATCAAGGTACAAAAGACAGGAAAATTGAAGAACTTGTGAGCCACAGTCGGCGACAGGAGACCGCCGAACGTTGGCCAACTGTCTATTAACTCATTCTGCTGTTCTGTTAACCACCAAAGACATACATTCAAAGTAGACACAGGTTTCTGTTAAACGTAACAATGTACGCTTATTGTCTAACGACGGATTTTCTATTCAAATCCGGCCAAATCTTGTCTTTACTCGTTAGGATAGTTTAGCTAGTCACTTTCTCGCTCCCCCATCAAGACCTCTGTTTGTTTCGAGAGTCGTTACTTCCCGTCGCAACTTCGGTCAACTTCGGAAGACGACTTGTTGTTGTTGTCGCGATTGCGTCAAATGGTTCAATGATTTTCGTGAAAAAATCAGACTAATCCCCAACGGCAATTTAACACGAACAAGTGGTTAAAAACGACAAATATCCATTTATAAACGAGCTTTACTTGCTGAATAATAAAGCTACTTCTACAATTTGCGATTCGTTATATGATGTTTATCAGCACTCATGTTTTGTGTAAACAGGCGCAAACTAGACATGCGTTGATTTGGCGGAACAAAAAGAACTGACAGGTGCCTCAAAAATAGATTATCAGCAGGCATTATCCCTCGCATAAACCGAAAGCTGATTTTGAAACGGCTTTCACAGTGTTTTCAATAATTATTGTAATAGCAGGCTGAATGATTTCAAGAATAGTCGTCTGTGTTCAAAATTTCCACATGAAAGACGAATATAGATTTTGCAAATAAACAAAGAAATAGGTGGCCGTGAAAGGCCTAATAGGCGGCGGTAAACCACCGGTAACCGCCTTTAATTGAAAACACTGCTTTCAGTTTTTGTAGGGAAAATCCTGTCCTGTACTGTAGCGGTGAAAACCCAGTCCTGTAGCGGTGAAAACCCTCATGATTCACATAACTGTAGGGTGAATCCACTGGGTGAACCGCATCTAGGCAATTCGACACTTACGCTACTGCCAAATTTCATTACCATGTTCGGTAAAACGCTATTTCGGTTTCGAATATATTATCACATGGAAAATAATATACTCTATAACCATTAAAATTGAGACAGAATTTTAGAAACACATCAATGTTAACCCTTAATTATAGGTTGGAATCTTAATGTTTTACTGGAATTTTCCGCCTGCAAACTACATAATTGGTATTCTTTCTATAAATAGTGTATTTCTATATTTCTAATTATATTCTTCCTTATGTCCCTTACGTACCAAACGCTGATTACAATACTAAAAATAAAAGATTAGAAGTTGATGTGAACAGGATGTAATAGACGGCCCCTGATCACGACAATCAGTCTGCAATCAGCTTGAAACAAATGCAACATGTTTTAAACGGAAGTTAATACTAAAACATTATCGTGACGCGGAAGAAATAGGCATATTAGATTTATAATAAAGCTACAGTTATTCATACACGTATAGACAACTGCAGAGGCGTCATTATTGCTATAATCGACTTTACTGATAAAATTATGAAACGTTTTGGCCCACGCACGCTTATAAATTGAACAGCAAAAAGCCAAAATAATCCCACAAGTAGAGAACATAGGACGGCATACGAACACCAAATGTATATCGCCCCAGACCTCTTGAGGGATACTAGCAGTCCTTCAGCAACTTCCCGGAACGTGTGGACGGAAGACGAATCCGCAAAGAAAACCTATACGTGTGGAATCCTATTAAAAGCCGGGGGTGCTAACACGGGTCGCAGAAATCGGGACTGTACTCAAATTTGCACGATTTTACCTTTCGTGTTCACAAGTGGCCCTACGTGGTTTGAACAAGTGGAACCACTGTGGTGGAACCAGAGGCGGACGAATTTTCGTATAGGATTCCCAAGTCAGATAATTTGAATGGCACTAACTGTATATTACATGCAGTAGAGAACAGCGTTTTCTTTTGTTTCCGCAAAGGCATTAGTGCTGCTCGGGAGCTCAAGGAACAAAGAAATATGCTACTTCTCGAGTTTTGGTACATACACATATGCCAGAACAACGTGATGATGGTTGATCTGTGTTTTTATCTCTTTTGTTATGAAAGCAGTATATAATAGTTTACTACTGAATTATTGATTTGCTTCACAAACTGTTGCTTTAAGCACTCGATACTCGAAGATAAAACTGATACTATTGGACTTATATAGGTATATTATCTGCATATTGGTTCATCATGAAATCAAGGATAAAGCATTGTATTTTGTAGAAAGCAGTGGCCAGTGACGGTTGCGTCCTTCTAGTTTATAACAACACAAGTTATCATTTTCTCAAACGTTTTAACACAGCATTAAATATGTATTTGAATCGTTCAAGTTTATAGCGAGGGGGAGCGGGGGAGGGGTGGCCTAGGAGACGAAAACGTTTTTTTTTAACTCTATCAGCATTAAATTGTCATCTGGGTTCTTATCATTCAACACCATAAAAAATGTGCGAAATTATCCCTGATTATACTTATTATGTAAATTTTAAAAAGAGCAATGACTCTTTAATTGTGTTTTGGTTCACGAATGTCGGAGAGTGCTCAATACCATAATAAAGATAACCAGTGATAGCAAATGTATTCAGCATAAACTAGTAAAACTATACATCTTATAAGAATAATAAGATAGACAAGTATACCGGGTGCAGGCTGTATTAATAGCGCAGATCGAGATGCATGCAGCATTAGTTCTCTTGAGTGTTTATAAATCCTTGTCCTTGTTGATCTCTCAACCATATCCATTCATGCGATCACGTCCGCTGCATATGACAATCAACAGAGATTAGGGGATTGAGCTTTGTACTTGTTTAATTTCTCCTATTTAACCACAAATGTCTGTGGATAATTTTAGGTATTTTTTTCAAGGAATGGGCGGTCTTTTAAGTGTATGTTTAATATTCATGCTTGACATTTTGATGTAATAACACTTGCAAACAAGTGGGATGTTTTATTTACTACACCTGTACATAACTAATGTTTTAGCAAGTGTCGAACTATAATTGAATTTTTTCAATCAAGCTGTTTCCTCCTACACTACAGGTCCAGTAACGGGTCGTGGCTTATTGGTTCAGACCGTCCAGTGTTACTATTTTGGAGTATTGCTGAAAACCGGTGAAAATTTGTGGTGGAAAAACTGGAACCAGAATCGAAGCCCGGTTGGCACATGCATGCCTAGTACGGAAAATCAAAACTAGTCGAAACAACGGACCATCTTTTCTTTACCCCAGTTCGTCCAGACGGATCATCCATCTCTAGTATAGATCAGGCCAGTATATACTCGGAATTCACTCGGGATTCACTGGCTGTCAACGTCATTTAGTTGATTGATAACCTGTATAAATTATATGATATCCACCACGTGTGTTCTTGGCACACTGACATATAAATAAACCAGATTTTCCAATATTACAGTGGTTGCAAGAAAGTTCCTCATTAACGTTGTCACTAATCGCCTATGCAAGGGCGCAGGTAGTATAGTAATATAACACTACATTTGCATAAAACCTCGTCCAAGTGCCTGTCCACGAGTCCGCAGTCCCGAGTTCTGTTTCAACTGAGTTTCACACGAAATGGTCAAATAGTAGCAGTGGACCTGCGAGGCTCTTCTACATAATTATGTTAATATAGTATATAATTATATAGATCAAATATAAATATCAGTAATTATAGATCAATGGTTCGGAGTGCGCGGGCACTGCAAGCCCGATAAAGACGCACGCCCGCAACTAAGGACGAGCGCGCAAAGGGAAATGGGAAGGCGAGAAAATCGTTTTCCTCGTTAATTAGTCGTTTTTTCCTCATTAGTTATTTGTTAGCAAGCGACTGGGGACGAGGCAGGCAGTGGACCGTCCCTCCACTCTTATCTATATGATCATCTATTATATCTTATCTACATTCTATAATGACCATATATCTTATCTATACTTCCACCTTTTTACTAAAAGTACTAAAGCCGACTTCACACTACAACCGGCGAACCGCAATTCCGAATAAAGACAGAATCATTTTCAGCATTAATATAGAATGCATCCAATCCTGGCTTTTATTAGAGTGAGATCTAGTTATAACTACTATTATATGTTAATGCACCAAGCATGACTGATGATATTCAAGAATTTCTTATCATGCATTTGTTTTGCATGTATGGTTAACCAAACTGTCTGAAATATCAGATGTGCTGTCTAGATTATAATTCATCTATATATCTTGTGGGAAAATTAAATCCATTACTGTATACATCGTGTGGTATATAGTTATCTAAATTCAGTTGTAAACTTGTAATTGAATTCTTTGTTTATAATCATGCCCTCCGTGTCATCTATGACGTATGTCAATCATTGATATATTTGGAAATTAGATAAATGCGAAAATCAAAACGTATACAGGAACTGCACATATTGTTACAATATATCCCTGTGACCTATCACCTGTTTACGTTACTCATGTACGGTCTATACGTGACGTCAAACTTCCTAATATGTACGTGTGGCTCTCAACTGAGCTGGTCCGAAAACCTCCCCCATTACGAAAAACGAATACGGGTGAGTTCCGTCTTTATTCCAGGATTATAGATGCTGAATCAATGTTTGAAAAACCGGCTCCGAGGCAAGATACTCGCACTAGTCGCAGTGTTTATATTCTTGGAATGACGAGTGAATCGAATAGGAGGCTTATAAGGCTTTAAACTAGTACTGGGGTTATCGCTAACTAATTGTGAGCCATTAATGCAGAATCTCTGCATTGCACTAAAAACTTCCTAATCAGTATAAAGCTAATGAATACGAATACGTGCTCCAGTTACCGCGCTTGACGTCAGTATAAGAGGAACTTTAGATGGCTATGACGTCAAATATATTGTCCGTCATAGTTGTGCCGATTCTATATAAACCTTCTCTATTTTGTATGCAAATTTTTCATTCACATTGAAATATATATATGCACAAATAGTGTAAAAGATGTAACTATAGAGGGCACTCAGATACTGCATACCTCCGCCAGCAAATAAAGTCTAGTATTTATGCATAAATTATACATGCACGAATTAGTTCCTTTTAGAACGGGAAAGCAAGACAAAACTCATCCAATTTTCATCCAAATTGAACCAAAATCCTCGGCCTGTGGCCATGCGCTCCACAAATTTTCGTATTAAAATGCTTAATTTTTCTGAGTCTACAGACAAACGAACAAACAAACAAACATTGGCATACGAAGCTGTGTGGGGGTCTGCGATCCACCTAACATGCATGCATATGTGTTAGCCAGAATAGAGACTATAAACTTTGATTGGTTTGGTCAACTTTATTGACTTATTGTATCACTCTCAGGCATCACTATAGTGATATAGAATATTATGTTTTTTGGAAACAAAAACCTACTCAATATTTCAACCTGAAATAGATCTATAATAGTTATAGTACAATAACTTGGTAGGTAAATTTTAAAATTTCAAACAACCAATGGCGGTCTTAACACGTACGTCCAACTACTGCATGAATGCATGCTATGCAGGGCCTTTTCAACTAATAACTGGGGGTCGAAGGCTCCCCAATTCTCATGTTGGCCCCCCACCCCCGTAAACTATTTTGCCCCCGAGTTAAGGTCCCTTTTTTCTAAAATATAAGAAAAAAAGGCGAGAATTACTCACTTCAGAAGAGTGTTTTAATATTCCCATAACAAAACTTTGCTTTTATACTGAAAGCTCAGTCCGTCTAGATGGGATATATCAAAAAATTGTAACTGAAAATGCAGGAAATCAAGCCGCAGACCCCCCTACACGCACACACACCTCCAGTTAACCGCCTCCTTGTTAGGTCCCTTTCAGCACTGACGAATTCTTAAAAAGTGCCCTGATGCTACGTCTCTTCTACTGAGGATGGCCCTGCGTCGTCGGTAAATTTTAGATTGGGCACCCTCCAGAGGAAACTGGGAACGTTCTCGGTACGCCACTGTCTATATGTCACATCGCATATTTTTTGTGCCGAATTCAATAAAAAAAACCAGTAGCATTAAAATGACCAATATCCATGCGAGACTTCTAGTTACTCATTTATTAAACAGCTATTGAACAACAAAATATAACAAATAGGGCTACCTTACATAGTACGACTATTTTATAAAGGGGGAGTAAACACATTTCAGTGATGAGTGTGATTATCTGTTTTCTGGAATGCAAGTCAATATACCAATGATCAACATTACTATCTACCATATCTAAAGAAAAAAAAGTTAAAAATGATATTTGGTTAGCTTTGGCAGGCAAGTCGGAGAAGCGGCGCGCTCGATCCCTCGGACTCTAGAGAGACGGACTTGACCCAAGTCTAGCAAGTCGGTGGCGAACGGCGGAATTACGCAATATTTGGCAGAGCAATTCGGTGGTAACAGGGGATTGTGAGGGATAATTGGTGAGCTCATTTGGGTACCGAGCTCAATTATATTTTTATTAAAAAGGACTTTTACAATGATAGTATAACATAAGTTTTTCCATATCTCTTTTCATTTTCGCGATATTGAGGTTTTTTTCCGATATGTATAAATAACACAACTTTCTACGACACATTGCATAACGAGTTTCTGAATAACCAGCAATATTTTGAGAGTTTTTTTTATGTAAGTCACTTAAAACTTTGTTCGTTGCCATCTGACGACAAATTCAAATCACCCTATTTCTAGCAAAACTTGCCCAAAATGGAAATGTGACGTAGACTGACAAACTTTAAAGAATTTTAACGATCTGAGCTAAGCCGATACATCGCCATCTCAATACAAGGAAAAGAGATTTCGTTATTTTGTTAAGAGACCTTTTTGCGAGCACGCAATCACACACATTGCTTTGAAGTTGTACTAAGAACTTTTAACTGTACAAATACGTCAAGTAGAAAGTCTTTAACACCATTTACGTCAAATATATAATTTTGTACTACAGCACAGGCGCACCGCAGATCTGCAAAAACCCACAGGTCACCAAAGTTGGAATGCGAGATACAGCGTAGTAGTCAGGTAATCTCCTATTCCTGCTGAGCACTCTTATACTTCAACACTTTTATTCGCACATCAAACTTTGCCAGGATTGGATGAGAGGCGCGAAGATTTTGATGTATTGAAATAATTCACGGTTTAGGATTAACGAAGCTTGCATTATTTGCCTACAGAGTTTGCTAAATAGATCAGAATAGACAGTTTAAACAGGCATCATAAGTTTTACTAAAGTACAGCATCTGAGCAACAACATTACACATGATGACCTCACAGAGCTACAGCAAAGTCACACAATTTTATGCAAAACCTTATTACCCTATTACCGGTAATAAGATTATGCGAGTCCCAGCCTAATTTTGGGCATGGCATACAACATTGGTTGTGATCAGTTCAAGTATAGGCCTGATGATATGCGAAATTGGTGTCTTCATTGATTATGACGAAATAACATACAAACATTCATGGAATCTTGAAAGCAAAAAAAGTGCTTACGTCACGCAATTTTTAAAACATACGGACTTCAGGAATGCGTGGTGCAGTGTGGGATACTTGTAGGAAAATTTTTGGTCAATTATTATTTATTTGAAAATTATGTGACAACGTAAGCACTTCTTAGGTCTATTGAGCAAGCTATCATCTGCGTCTGGCTGACACGTGCAGTTAGCTCCATATATGACTGGAATAACGTCAGTAAATTGCTTGTATATTATGTATATTATTAATAAGTAATAGCATGGTTTCTCGTTAAATTTGTGAGTTTTCAAAGACCTCAAAAAAAAAGAAGCTTCGGACTCGTGCTATTTTGATGGTCTTTAAAAGACTCACTCGTGCATGTTTTATCCAAATTGCACTCGAAACAATCCTATTACACCCGCATACTGATATATAGTCTGCATTACAAACGCGCATTCCCGCGACGTTATCACTCCCGCGGGAGTGACATGCGTCTGCACCACAGGCTAGCATACCCCAGGTCACGTGTACCACGAGTCTATGTGTACGTACAGATCTACATCAGGGCGCTTATACACTATACAAGCACCCTGATCTAAATGTAGGCCATCACGAGTTGTCGGTTAAATACATATTTTTAGAGGTTTAAATACTTACTTCTGGAATTCCCACTCACGGTTGTCTAAAGGACACACTTGACGTGTTTTCAACCATCGTGATATACAGTGGAAGTGAAATGCGTGCTACAAAGAAAGAACACAGTAGATATAAGGATTAACAAACACGACATAATGTATAACGTTACGCCCAAATTATATATTTGAGGGAAATCTACAGTATATGTCCCTTAAGCCCAAATAGTCTATTTCTTAACTTTAGGACTATGATTTGATCTTTGAAACATCGGGCTTTATCAGTCATAAGGCATGGAGCAGAGATAATTAAACTGACTAACGAAGTATTAAAGGAAATGGATAGAAAGACAAGGAAGATACTTACAACCAACAAGCAGGGCCGGATTAAGGCAGCGCGGGGCCCCGTTTGAAGTATATATGGTTGAATTGCAATCTTAATTTGAAAGATGTAATGACAGTAACGTATCTGATATTATAAGATTCACCATTGGTAATTGGTCTGTCACTTTTTCTTCCCGTAGCATATGCCGCTTCTGCCATACGGTTAATCCGGCCCTGCCATACGGTTAATCCGGACAGCATGTGGACAGGTTGTACTGAGATATGGGATATAAGGACTGCAGAGTGTGGAGGATATTTTAGAGGTTGGAAATGTAGGCTCGGAAGGGCTTAGGTCAACAAAGAAAACATTAAAAGAATATGTAGACCGAAGTGAAAGAATGAAACCATCACAAACAGAAGAAATGACAGTTCCTAGAAAAGAGGATACATCCCCTTTCCCGAAAAGAACCACTGGATGGAGATAGGGTGACAACATGGCAACTCATGAAGAAAAGGAACACTAACAAAATAACAAAGGAAACTGAAAAAGCTAGGGATCCCAGCAGTTCAAATCCAGCTTTCAGAACCACGCGGATAAGTTATAGATACCACAATGACAAAGTGCTCAAAATTACACCAACTTGTAGGGTTTTTGGATTCGCAAATGAAACAAACCATCGTGCATGAAGTTTAGGCGTCCATTGTACCCCTTGTTTAGAAGGTTAACAAAGACAGGGCTCGAAATACCGGCTTATCAATTGCCAAATATGACCTATTTGAGGTATTAATACAGACGAGAAAAATTATTTCAATATAGAATGGTGTTCAATCTAAGCTTGGGTGTTGTATTAGAAAGCTTGTGATACTTCAGACATGTTTTCGTTCGCTACTCTGGTTTGAGTACATGAATTAACACCTCATAATATATACTCTGGTTTGAGTATTCACGAACCAACGTTTCGACACTCCGGTTCTGCCTCCTATCAGTGCCTATTAGCACATATCAGTGACACATATAGATCTGTTTTTGCATATATCAGTGACACATTTAGATAAGTGCTAATACCCCCCCCCTGGAATTCACTTCAAGCGACTGGGGACGAGGCAGACTCCGGTATAGTGTCTTCATCGGGAGTGATCTAAAGTCGCATCTTAGCTCCATAGCTTTAGGGATGACATCATTGTGGTAAATAGCTAATAGCTACCATCATCTCTATTCAAAGTATGAAGATTCATGTTTATATATGCCACGCTTCTAAGCAAAATCTCTGGCTATAGCGATGATTAGTGGTGATTCACTTTTGAGTTTTCCCACGCGATCGCATGCTTGGTTTCACCGACATGTTCTGCCAAAGCTGATTTTCCCTTGTTTAAAGTAAACAGCCTTTTGATGTTCTTTTAAACGTGTGCCAAACTCGCGCTTAGACTGGATAGAGATTAACAGTCAAATAGACCATGTAGAAATAGACAAACAAAAAGAAATGAAAATTAACATTTATTCCTTTAATGGTAGAAATTTCAGGCAATAAATTATTTGACCTGCCTAAAAGAAAAGAATGTAAGGCCATACATTTTTTTTATTTGAAGCCCTATACAAAGATGAAAGATATGATAAGATTACTGTCGCCATAAACAGACATCTGTGTATTAAGTGTGATATTACATATGCAAAAATGATACACAAGCATGCATCATATTGACAAATATATAGTAGAGAATTGATGAAGAAGTGAAATTTACAATCCAGACTGAAAAGAAGCCAATAAACTGGATAAAGTCATATTGATCAAGGAGAAGACTGCATAATAACATTGATATTTGCAGGGACGCCGGAACGATGAGAGGGCAAGGGAATCAGATTGTCGTCGAAGGGCAGCTTTATTGATATATGTTCGTTGATTATAATCCATGCCCGCACAAACTAAGCCCTCCTAGCCCTTGAGAGCTCATTCCAAAATAGATTTTTCATGCATACACTATTACCTACACTTTTGCCAGCAAACGGTCGTTGAATATGCTTTAAATCATGAAAAGATGTATTGTTGTGGAATATATAAATATCTTATGATATATATTTAATATATTTTTATATGTTCCACAACAAAATTAATAGCTCTAAATAGGAACGATAATGAATTTTTTAAATCCTAACAAATATTTCTCCCAAAACAAAGTCTGCGCACCTCTTCTTTCCTTGCACCTAACCCCTCTTGGTAAATGGGAAGAGGCCACCCTCCTACTCCCCCAGTTTCGGCGTCCCTGGATGTTGCCCGTTTGAGTGCACAAGGATTAAACAAGGACCGGATGAATTTAGTTTGGAGAAGATGACCAAGAACACCTGGATAAAATGAAAATAGACACTATAGGGTATGGGGTCTTCATAGTATCGGGTTAATAGGAACATAAAGAATTCTGACGAAAATTCCTGGAATCCTAACCCACCATCTATAGTATATACGCCGCAGGAAGTCGCACGAATACACTCATGCGTAACTGGAATCACTGCTGGAATAAGTCAAACCCAAGCAACCCAGGCCGGTACGGTGACCATGAGATTCTTGTGGAAGAGGCTGGAGTTAAGGCTCTTTTCCACTCATCGCAAAACCAACTCGCAAACTCGCTGCGAGTTCTTGCATGTAATTAAAATAAACTGTCGAGCATTGTGATTGGATGAAAGTACTCGCAGCGAGCTTGCGAGTTGGTTTTTGCGACGAGTGGAAAAGAGCCTTAAGTCAGGAGATTGCAAAAGTTACAATAATTAACAGAACCCAGCAGTTTACATTGAATACAATTGCATGATCAAGAAAATACTCGCAATAACCATGCATGGTATAGTTATTAGCCAATGCAATATGTGGATCCGGGCATTAAAAACATACACTTATCAAACATAGAATCTTTCTAAAATTCTCACGCTGCTTGGCTGAGAGTTTCTCGTATATTCCATTAAAAAGCCAGTAAATGCTTATAGCCAAAATGCGTTTCAAATGGATATAGTAAGTATTGGGGGCGTGCTAAAAATGGGAAGGATTTCATACAATAGAAGGATTTCATGTCAAATATCAAATTCTTAAAATTCAAAATATTGCGTTGATACTTTAACAGGTTTTGCATATTATTAAGAAGAATTTTCTACGAAAATTTTAGGTTTGTAGAATAATTCTTTCTAGAGTTACAGAGTTTTTAATAATATTCAGCATATTTTAAGAAGGCGTTATAAACGCTATTATTTATCCACAACGCATCTTGTTTGGTTTCAAAAGTTGTAACATTTTGGCCAAAACTCTTTCAAATATGGGCTTTACAATTTTGACCGCCATGTTAGTGGTCAGATAATAGTATTTGACCACAAACATGGCGGCCAAAACGCAAACGTCCAGATATGACTGTATTTCAAATAGAATATACAAAAAGGTGAGATATAACTTCTAATGCATAACCGAACTTTATGCATAAAAATATGTTATCAACAAAATAGCTTTAACGGACCTTTTCCTAATATCTTGCTGACGTCAGTATATAACATATTAAAAAGTCTATAACTCAAGGAGGAATATTGGTATGGGCCTAAATTTTTGTATTAAGACTTGGTGTAATGATCTACAAAACAAATAAAAAAATCAGCTTTTCAGGTTGCATAATTAAGATATTGCAAATTTTGTGACGTCCCATACAACATTTTGTTACGTGTGAATTATATAGCAAGCTGAAAAAGAACCGCAAATGCCATCCTGACATAGAGATGCCTGCGGACGAGGCTAACCCAAACGTATTTTGCTAAAGATTAAAAGTGGGAGGGAGGGATAGGATTAATCATTTAAATAGCATATTATTTCGGACAATAGCGTGAAAATATTAAAGGAACACATTAAGGTGGCTCGATACAGTTTTCAAAAATTTCAACGCTTTGAAATGATTAAACTCCATATTTTTAGGTTTTATTCATCAGGTATCAGGGTTTTCATATATTTTGATCTTTCTACTTTCAAATTATGTTAGTTTTAGTAACACATAGTTCGTTGCTATGGCAACATACGCGTACGAAATTCACTCTAAAATAGCCTATCGCCTCGTGTAGTTGGAAAAGAAGCACGGTGATCCCCAATTTGTTTTCGTGCATTATTTTATTTGCAAGACAGACTAACAATAAGCAAAATATAAAAAAATTCTGTAATGCCATTTTTTTGAAAAAGGCAAAAATGATAAATTTTTTTGGCATTACAGAATTTTTTTATTTTTGGTACAATGAAAGATTTTTGCGGTGCAATACAGCATGCAAATTTTGAACATAAGTCACCGGGCAAAATAATGAGAGATAGCGCATTGTTTTTCAAAAATGGAATTTTTTAATGACGTCAGCAATTGACATGAAACGGTATATAACACGCGTAATGACGCGAGATGGCGCGAACAACTGCTCACATCAGATCATTTTGTAAGTTTTTTCGTTAATATCATTATTAACAATTTTCCTCGTTTCTGATTGGCTAAGAACATCAAAATTTTCTCTTAATTCTTTTTACCACATGTGGTATTTACATGAGAAAATACCACATGTGGTATTTTCTCCCAAATACCCATAGTAAAAATTTTATTAGTGTAATTTTATTTTTAATAGTATTTTCCTTATTAATAATAATATTAATACGAAATAGCACTTGTTCTCGAAGTATTAATGAAAAATTGCACTTGTGTTTGGCGAAATATTCGTAATACCGCTCGTGCTTCGCACTCGCGGTATTACGAATATTTCGCCAAACACGCGTGCAATTTTTAATACTTCTCGAACCGTGCTTTTTCCTATACTAATATTCCCGCGCGCACAAATGGTCACACGGATTTGTTCATAGAGTATGAAGTTTTGTTTTCGCGATTCTTGAATAAGGTTTTTGTGATTACTATATCGAGCCACCGGGCTGTTTCCCGACAGCGATACAAAACTACTGGGGCCGGTTGTATAAAAGTCTTAACTACATTTTAACTACTCGTTTTGTAGTTAAATAGTAGTTAACTCTAAAATTTGCGATTCTGATTGGTTTACTTTCGCACTAACTATATAGTTAACTTTAACTACTTTTTTATACAACCGGCCTCTGGCTATCACTGGCTTCTGCTTCCAACCGTGCAAGGCCGATACTCGTGGGCCGATACTCTGTGGCGGCGTCACCGTAAGGGAGGCAAACGTCCTTCAATATAACGTTGTCGAAAAAAGTCAAGAAAACCGTTGGAAATTTGAGGTGAGCCTGGTTTAAGTCAGATAAATCTCACGTAAATTTCACAGCCCTAGCTCATGAACTGTAGATGGTGATCCGGTTATTAATCAAAAATTGAAAAGCGTCCACAGACTCTGCATGCACAGACAACTAATGCCCACGCGATATGACTGCAAAATTCAACGATTAATTAAACGCATTTTGTATTGTAATTAAACAGATCAATGGGAGACGCATCCTACATAGATTGTTATCATTATATAGGCTTTTCAAACAGTGTTTTTAATTTACCATTCAATTATTATGACATATTGTTTAATTTGAAAGGCATATACGTTTTTCCGACAAGTGCTTGACTTCAATATAATTGAACAGCATTTTGAAAGCTTACAAATATTACATGCCTCTGTCAATGTCGCTTGTCATCAAGCCATCTGTTTGCTGTAGAAACGCATATAGCTATATGATTATTGCTGTTATATAGATTGATTTGATTTATTTATTAAAAGATATATCAGTATATAACAGTAGTTATTCGCTTCTTTGTACGTATTGCTTGGATAATTATGCGAACATATATATGCACGACTGTACTAAAATGCATTTGTTTTAGTTTTTAAGAGAGTAAAGAATGATGTATATGTGTAAATAGAAAAGCAATTGTCCAAGCAATTGGCTCACACTACATTTAACAATACAATAAATAAATACACAACAGGAGAAGACGAACAGAAAAACCCCCCAAAAAACCAACAACAAAAAGTTATCAAAGCTGGTTCAATTGAAGATTCAGAGATAAAAATAGGTTAATCTTTAATAGAAAAACGATTAGTTTGCTTGATATATTTTTATATATTCTGTATATACTTGACCAGTACTTTACTAGTAATGAAAGTTATAAACAAGCCACTTACATTACAAACGCCCCAGGCTACGGTGCATTCTTCACTAGTTGCAGACTGTTGGTTGGCTTGACATTCAATGCCTGCGGGACAAAGTTAGACTGTGTCAATACCAAGGAAGAAATTATGAAGTTACAACTTTGTTTTCTCTTTTTAAAATTACAACTTTGTTTCTCTTTTTTGTAACTAGACAATAGTACAATACTTCAGTTTCTTCTAATAGTTATAAAAATCTAAATATTTCAGTAGCTTGGGCGGTTTTGAAAAATATAGAAACCGGTAAACCGTCTGACATAAAACCGGTTAAACCGTAAAACCGCGGTTTTTCATAATTTTCGAAAATTAAAGCCATCCAGTATTGACTTATAAATATGTCATCACAATTACTGTATACAAAAGTCAAAAGTATAAAAACCGGTTTTCCGGTTGTTGAAATAAAGAACCGGTTTAATTACTTGAATATATAGATATTTCAGAATGTTTTTAGATTTTTAGTTATACAAGGGTTGCAAATTTTCTTGGAATAATCCCTCGATAAACACGTTACTTCACTTACACAAGTCCATTATATGATTTCTACAAATAGCACAGTTGTCAACGACTATATCTACAAAATTTCAATAGAAAGACAAGTGTTAACACGAAAAGTTCGAGATGGAGTTGTTCTAATTTTCATATAAAGCGCGAAGGGGGCAGCACTAAGCATTCTATTCAGCCTAATGCCAGACGACTCTACTAAGCGAGGTGATGAACCTGGTAGGCTGGTAAACCATTACAAGACTCGTAATTCAAGTTTTCTGCAATTTCATCATTGCATTTTTTCCATCATGATACATCTGAATGGCTAATTCTTTACGTCTTTTTTAACGATTTTCTGAAGTTTGGTTATAAATAAGAGTGTTCAAATTGTCTGTAATATCTTAAAGTACGTACCCCAAGCCCACAATGCAACAGCATTCCACTAAAATATAAAAATATATATTGCTATATTAGTTATTGCTTTACAACTTTAGTATGGGTTTTGAGAGGCAATTGACCCAAGAATTACGTCACACAATCTTCAATCCATATAAACATTAGGTTTACGCAATGCAATGTGGGATACATGTAGCTCTGTAGTTTGACAGTGGCGTGACGTAAGGACCGTTCATATGCAGGAAATGTAAAGACCGTTTTAAAGTTAGAACTGAACATACGAGATGTGACTTCTTTTGACAACAAACATCAAAAGTCGAAAAACTAAAATATCTCACGATACACGAGTACAAATCCACGCCCTGTCTTCTGATCATGGTCATGTGATCAGCATCAGTGTTCTGCTCTCCCATTTGACATCCCTCCAGTCTTCGTACATAAACCTCACGTCGGACAAATCAATACCTGAACGCCAGCTGTTATTGTATATAATTATATAGTTTCTTTCGCAGCCGTTGTTCCCACTCTAACAACGCAGGTTAAAGACGCGCGGATCGGGACCAGCAGCGCCTTTGATTATATTAACTATGCTTTAATGTAGCACTTAAGGCTTGGGTTGGTATGAAGAACAAAACTCAGACAATATAGAATGCAGACGTGTCTAAGCTTGGGTTGGTATGAAGGACAAAACTCAGACAATATAGAATGCAGACGTGTCTAAGCTTGGGTTGGTATGAAGAACAAAACTCAGACAATATAGAATGCAGACGTGTCTAAGCTTGGGTTGGTATGAAGAACAAAACTCAGACAATATAGAATGCAGACGTGTCTAAGCTTGGGTTGGTATGAAGAACAAAACTCAGACAATATAGAATGCAGACGTGTCTGCATTGGTTGAAATGTAACGTACAGTGTGAAAATGCAACATATTTTAAAGTAATCCTGTAATCGGTTATGTTAAATGCTTTTTTGGATTTGAATTCTTCTCAAATTTCTCTGTATTCCTGATTAGACTAGGAAAAAAGAGAGAAGATACAGAGAAATTTGAGAAGAATTCAAAATATAGCGAAACATGCTTGGAACTTGTCACATAAAATAGATTTTAAGAACGGGAAGATCATAGACAAAGGAAATTATCGGATTAGAAAAACATTAGAATCTTGGCATACTGCTAAAATAGATGGCGCGGACAATAATTCAAAGAATTTACCACAACAATACTCCATTCTATTACAAAAACAATAAGTTACATATTTTTAATACTTTATATGCAAGCCACTTCCTCAATTACCTTAATTACCTGGTTACATATTACAGTATAGGAACAACATCAATATTCATATGCTATTTCATATGAACATGCATTGCTTTTTCCTGTTTATGATATTTTCTTTCAGATAGCCATCATGATACTTTCATGTCACAGAAACAAAACAAGGACTCGTAACAGAAGCTCACTTTGAATTATCCAAACTTTGAAAGAAGAAATCTTGCCCTTGACATTTCTGCGGTGGATCATAAATATTTTGGTTCATATTCATTTTGAGAAATAACTGATGGTTATCTTTGCTATATGCATAAGAAAACTACCTGTAGTATGAATAGACATTTTAAAATGTAGTCAAAAGCTCTGAAAACATGTCAAAATAGCATTTATTTTATTTTTAGAATGTGTGCTATTTAGAGAACCAATCGCATGGAGTTATAGCTACATGCGGGGCGCGTGTATTGCAGTACAATTACAGCAATAACAACACAAAAACATTTCCAAATCTATTAATCTATAGATATAGTGTTTGTGAAATCAAACTACTATATTTTTACAAATACCAAGTCAATTTTACTTGAATTTTTACAATTTCTAGGTGTATTGTTTAGTATATAAGTGAATCATTATTTATATTATACACAGGGCTTATTTATTTTCAGCTAAACTTTGTTTATGAGGTTTTAATATAATTATATTTGTGCCATGTCTTTGAGCATGTGCTGTGTTTAACCGGATACCATGTTTTTTGGTATTCGGTTTGGATTTCACCAGAGATTTCTTGCAGAAATACCACAGACTGTGGAAAGTTTGTATCACACGTTACTGACAATAGATTTGATACTTTCAACAACAGTACTTATTGATATTTTCAGTATATTTTATACTATTTATAAATTTTCTACTACAGAAAACAATTCATGAGATGTAGGGCAATAATTTAAACCTATAATTTAAACTTTTATGCTATTCCTCACAGAAAAACTCAGCAAATACAATGTTTCTGTCCGGAGTACTCCGGACACTGGTACTGTCCGGAAACTATGCAACATATTGTATGGATTTAAATATTTAATACTAAGATTAGAAAATGAATTACAAAAGACATTACAATGACGATAAAGAGCTTTAAATGTTATAAATGTATTTTCCGTTAATGCTGTTTTCGTGTCATACCTTTTTAACTTCGAAACGTTTCTTGTTTGTGCCTGCAGAGGTTGAAGGTTGTCTAGAAGTGTCAAGATCCATGTTGTCTGGAGCGGCGGCCATGTTTGTTTGTAGAACATTACTGGACACTACAAGAACACATACATGAAGTACTGGCTGTAAATGAGTAAAAGGAATTGAAAATTTCAAATATCAAAAGAAGATGATGTTACAATATTGCAGAAGAAATTTGCTGGGTTTTCTCAGGCAAAATAAACGCTATCTAGCTTCAAGTAGTGCGGTCTGTAAATCTTATGCACTTGATGGCAAAGGTTGGGATGTGTTGTCTGGAAACACTACAAGGATTGGATGTGCCTCAGGCTTCTGGGGAGATTCCCCTTCTGCAGGTTATAGGGAATTACATATTAACCTGTTAAAGTAGTTCTATCAATTTGACTACATCGGAAGCATGCAAACAAACGAATTATTTTATTAAGTCCACTCCCATATTTCCTAATTATAAGCCTGCTCTGTTTTAAGTCCCCACACTGCCCCCTTTCCAACAGAGTAATGTCTCGATCAATTCCATGAGTGCCCATCCCCCCCCGGGCATTTGTCGGGCATTTGACATTTAGGCGAAAAAACCTTGCAAATGCCCCACCATGGGGTCAAAAAAGTGGCACAAAATCCCCACCTAGCTAGGGGACTTGAAATTGATGCAAATGCCCCACCATCGGGGACAAAATAATAGTTTTCGTGCTAGCAAATTTTTATAATATCTGTTTACAATACTATATAGGAAAATCAATTTCCGAACTATAAAATCTGAATGCACGCTGCATTTAATCCTGTGTGTCAATTGTCCCCAATTTGACCTCAAAGTGCTGTATATAAACAACAAAAGATCTATTTAATAAGCCTTGCAGAATGAAGTATTTTGTGAAAATTGAGAAATAGAGCTGTTCCAAAAACCTAACAATTAACATGTAATCATGTGAACAATAAATAACAAGATAAAACGCTCCAAAGTCAAGGTCTCAATCTGAATTATAATGCACTTGGTCAACAGTGTTATAATGCAGTATGCAACAGTACAATGCAGTGTGAAACATAGTGTAAAACCATCTGTTATAATCGCATACTAACATATGGTTAAAATGGCGAAAAAAGCGACAAACCTGCAACTTTTTAGCGCTTACCTAGTACGTTATATATTATACAGTGGATATTGAACGCCGCGACAAATCCCCACCCCTGGGACGACCTGAAGGAAGCAAATGCCCGACCCTAGGAACAGGTGTAGCTGTATAATGCCCGACAAATGCCCGGGGGGGGATGGGCACACCTGGAATTGATCGAGACATGACACATGGGTTTACTGATTAGATTTATAAGTTAGCCCGGAGGTTCATGTTAGTTTACCAAATTTCTTACTTTAATACCATGTTTCAGCAAATTAGCAAAACCTATCTTAATGCACCCATAATTTATTTCCACCACCCCTGGGGGGCTGGCAACCCACAGGGATTTGACCTGGGGGTGGTGATGTTGACAGGAACTTCTATCCAGGGGAAGGGATAAATTGACAAACTCATTGAACTAAATATAACTGGAACCAGAAATGTGAAGCCAAAGTGCCAAACTTGAAAGTTAGTCCCAGTCTTTTCATGCAAGTGAAGAACACAGTCAATCAGCATTTTTTTGTATAGCTGAATGATCTTTTTCGATAAAAGGGTGCCAAGGAATGAGAGTTCGTTTGTTGACTTTCAGCTTGGCCTGTTATGCGAATTTTTTTTTCGTTTTCTACACTGATTCTATACTCTGTTTATAAAGCCAATTTCACAGAAATAAACTGCTGTATACCAGTACTAAAACATACAACAATTATTGTAGAAATGAGTGTTGCTTTTCTACTAGTTTAGATAATATAGAATATCAGAAACTATAGCTTCGACTATGATCGGCCTTGAGGCCCACTTTTTGTCAATCATGCATAGTTTGTATGCAAAATAAAACTTTATTGCGCTACCAATATAAAAATATCCATGGAACCTTTAAGAAAATCTTTGTTATTATTATGTAAATCCTTGACATGAGCATTTAGTAGAGTTAATTAGGATCAATTATCGTAGTACTTAGTAGACTAACCAGAGTGAACTCAGTCAAGTATCTTATTGTTTTTATGGAGTGAGAAAACTGTTGTATTTGATGCCTAATTATTGAGATTGTTAAGAAATCCCACCCTTCCCATGGGTATTTTGACATGGAAATTGTTCTCAAGGGTTGGAAATTTGACACACAAAAAAATGTCAAATGCCCGTGGGTTTTCCTGGCCCCCCAGGGGTGGGTTTGCCCAGACCCCCTTAATACCATCTTAGCATCATAACCGCCTCAAACATATCTGAAATAAATAAGCCCCTCCCTGGCATATAAATTAAGGTGACAAGAAAGTTTTCCTTGACAAGTTCCCCTAACAAGTTTATATTTGCATATATGCATGCTGAACAAGCTTTTCATGACAATATTTGCTTTCTCATATGCATGGAATGTTTAAAGTAATAATTATAGCTAATCGGTAGTCATCTCCAACATGGAATTAATAAACTAAATTTGACAGTTTTAGTGTTGAAACCAAATGTGCCTTGCAGTTAGGACTACCGTATAACAACTAACAAGAAAAACAACAACTGAAAAAGCAAGTATTTCTGATATCAGAAAAAAGATATACCGGAATATTGATGATATCGTCTGATAACCGATGGCCTAAAAGATAGTACTGATTACGGTTTCTACCGATAAAAAAAGATTATCGGCTCGTCCCCAGTTGGAATATGTTAGCAACCTAAATCACACCCCCAGTAGAAGATGTGACTGCCTGCCAGGATCAAGACAAGACCATGGCAAAATCATGCCAACATCTTGGTGAAATCTTGGCAGGAACTTCAGGGCTAAAAATAATGGCCGGTTAACAGACAATGACAGGCCAAAAAGGCCTCTTGACCGGTCATTTTGACCTGTCATATTTGTATACCTTCCGAAGGAATTCTCAATTATTTTGTTCTTCCAGCATTTCTCAGCTGAAATCTTGTTAGAGAAAGACTGTATACTTCATAGCGTTGACTGTTTTACAACGATTTCTATGTTTAGATAAGATCTTGGCAAGATCTTTCAAGGTCATGTCAGATCTTGCCAAAATCCTCAAGGCTATAACTAGACAACACAGATTGTTGGTTACTTGGTAACATTTCATGCAATGTTGAGCAGGCATAACAGTACAACAAAATCATCAAACAGCAATGCCAATTTGAAATATGGGAGAATAGGACAGGAGATGAATTTAGGAAGAAATGAATACGATAATGCCAGAAGTGGAGACAAACTTTGTGAAGAAACTAATAGTGCATGGAAGATGATGGGGAAATGATACATGGTAGTGGGAAGAAAAAGTGAAGAATGCTGTAAAGAATGAAAATAAATCGTTACGGAAAAAGTACTAAAAGATGGATAAGCAAAACATAAAGAAGATAGGAAATGAAAGAAAGAAGCAAAGGAACCCACAGCGACGCGACTCTTTACTTGGTCACTCTTCTGAAAACTTGGCGACGACGTAAGCCTTCTTTTTCTCAATATACTCCTCAAAAGTCCTTGAACTTTTCGCTCACTTGTGCGCCTTCATTTCTAATGTGATAAACAGACAAAATTGTGAGTATCTTCCTTAGACATCTATGATGGAATGCGTCTAGTTTCTTACTGTACGTTTCCTTTACTTGCCATGTTTCACTTGCATAAAGTAGAACGGAGTAGAACGGAGACAACCGAGGCCTCGTATGTTTTCATCTTTTTGTTAATGTTGATCTTTTTGCAACTCTATATTTTGTACATCCCACCAAAGGCTACACTAACCTTACCAATCCTTATTTTGATATCATCGAAAGTACTCCCGTTAGCTGTAATGGGATTTCCAAGGTATTGAAAGCTTTTTACTTAGCACTCAATCTGTGTTCTATCCACTTCTATTGCTGCTCCTCCTCCCCCTTCTACTTTCACCACTTATAATTTCTTTTGATTATATCGAAGTCCAACTTATCTCCTCCTAAGGCCTTACTTGTACACCTCTGCAATCTGGTTCTTTCCCAACAATGTTTATTATCTGCATCGTTCAAGTCCCACACCTGTAGATCCCAAAATTTTAAACCCACCCCTCCTCTACTTTCCTAATCCTTTAGTCCAGTACTAGCAGAAATATAAAGGGTGAAAGCACGTTCCACTGTTTCATTTTTGTCAGAATCCCAAAAGCCTCTATCTTTCCTTTCTTCAATCTGATACAGCACTTGTTATTCTTATAGAAAGTTTTCATCATCATCTTTTCCGGTATTCCGTAACGCATTTGAATTTTCCACATCACTTCCCTGTTCACACTATCGAACCCATAGTAAGAATGACACGGAGATCTAGAAACGAAGGAAGTTGAGGATCAGATCTATAAGATGTGAAGGAGGACAAACGATTGGTAAAGTACAGAATGATGATATTTAATAGTGAACGATAGTAAAGACAGAGTGCATATTGGTGTGGAGTAAGTCAAGGATAGATGATATATTACATTAGAGAGTTACTAAATGTGAAAAATTTACATAGAGGAAATGGAAAAGATAACAGCAGTTAGTGGACAAATTTACCGTGACAGAGGTACTGTTACGAATGCTGAAGAACACGTGAAGAACAGCAAAACGTCAATGCCTGCTGAGATAACTGTGGAACATTACAGGTATTTAGACATTGGTGGAATCAAATGGGTGACCGGCAGCGCTCGCATCTCAATTAAATCACGGAGGACGAAATGGTGGAATTCCGCATAGTGGTCATATTTCGGTCATATGCATGTCCTGCGTTTCATGGGTTAATGTATCTTTGAAGGGGCCCGATTTGCACGTTTGTTACATCCAGGGTTACATCCAGAGTTACATCGGTCTGCTGAATGACAAAATAAGGAATGAAGAGATCAGAAGAAGACATGGAGTGGTAGATTTTGCAGAGATGAGAGAAGTACGGCTGGAAATAAACGGGCCTGATAAAGGGACGTTAGGGCAGTACAATTATGTTAAAATGGCAAACGCATTGGTAGCTTTTTGTTTTACAGCGTATATTACGATATTTTGTTCTGGAGAAAACATTTCTATAAATCATGATCATGATAAATTGGGAACCAGTACACATTGAAATAATGAATTATAATATTTCATGTTTAAACAAATAATTCATGTTTATACAGATGTATCAGCTGCATACAGCTTTTATGACATAATTTGCACACTGTCAAGAACATATTATTATGAACAATTTTTGAAAATAGCGTTTTTGTATGTTGTTCAAAGCAATATGAACCTCTCCACTAATGTATTGTTAAACGAAGAGGACTTCAAAAATCCCTGTTTTCCTAGCTTGGATATTATCTATGATTTCGTGATTTCTCTTCATAAAGAAGACCACGACGTTTTCATCGTGTTTGTATTACTTTCCGCTACACTTTCCGTTTTCACATGTCTTGGAAACACTGTGGTGCTGCTCGCTTACGTCAAATCATCTATACTCTGCAAAAAACTTTCCAGTATTTTTGTAATCAACTTGGCTGTTACAGATTGGCTTATTGGCGTCATCGTCCATCCTCTTCTCATTATATTTTTTGTTCAGGCAATCAATGATGATTCATCATGTTTGCTACCCTCGCTACTGGTTGTGGTTATCCCAATTCTTATGATGGTTTCTTTATTTAGCGTGGTGGGAACTACTGCTGAGAGATTCTTGGCAATCGTGTATCCACTATACCACAGAACTGAGCTGACAAAAACAAGACTACGGATGTTTGTGTTACTATCATGGGCATATGCAATATCTTGGATTTCGATACTCTTTCTCAGTAAAGAAAGTATTAAAATTTACGTGACATTAAATGGTGTTTTACCCATCATTATGACCATTTTTATCGTAATACTTTGGGTTTACATTTTTATTGAAATTAAATGTCACTCAGTTGTAGGAAACACTTGTGGAAGTCAACGACAAACTGCATTACAACATCGTCAAAAATCTGAAAGAAAAACAGCCAAGACATTTTTGATAGCAACTTTGAGTCTTTACGTGTCTTATTCTCCGTTACTTATTGCATTGTTTACTAGTTTTAACAATGCTCTACATGTGATCTGTCTTCTGGAGATTATGCTTTTGTCCTCTGTTATAAATCCAGTCATATATGGCTTAGGGAATATTGCTGTAAGAAATACCATAAGAAAAGAACTGCTATGTGAGTAGCTTTGCCTTTGAGTAGCCAGGATAAAGTCATCCTATCTAAAGTGAACGATAGTCGACAAAAGTTGGACTGATTGCAAACCTTCTTCTCCTGTGCAATTTAGAACATCTTAAATAGAGAAGTTGCTGAAGCTGCTACAAGTTGAAATGAGGGAAAGGAATTATAACATTATTATTAGATATATTAACTTACCACACGCAACCGGCATTAATAATGCGAAACGATTTTCTACCTTTCTGAGGATTCTTAAGCCCCGGTCAAACGAGATGGGCATGATGAGAGTGAGATGAGGTTGGCAGAGTGAGTATTGCATGTTGTTTGTTCAACTCTCATGTCCAAACAAACGAACGAGAGTTGCATGAGAGGTTGCGACAAAAATAATTTAGCGCGCAAAATGGAGCCCTGAGAATATTTTTAAAATTTTGGTAAACAAAGTGTTTAAATTTCCATCTTAGCTTTTCTTGTTATAGACAGGCATAACGTGTTATTTTGTTAAGCTAACAGTTATGGAAAGTGCAAAACACTAGTCTGACTATAGTTGTTTAAAATTCTTATGCAACTCTCATGAACGGTCAAACGAGCAAAACTCTCATCAACTCTCACCAAAATTTGAACCAGCTCAAAGTTGATGAGAGTTGATGAGAGTTGATGTCTTGATCAGAGTTGATGTCTTGATGAGAGTTGATGAGCGTCGATGAGAGTTGGCGTTGAAACGCGAGCGAGAGTTGCAACTCTCATCAACTCTCATCCTCGTTTGACCAGGGCTTTATTCTTTCTGTAAACTACTTTACCTACCTTACACTAGACACTAGTTTGAATGTTATTTGTTAATGCGTTCGTAAATCTTATTTGTATAATCATTATCTCATATGATGATCATCGGTGTATAAACATGAGGGAAATTGGAAACGTCGATCAATACATTAATTAGTGTATCATTCCTTGCTGACTCATTAAAAACTCAATAAACGACTGTTTTGTTTCGCAAGACAGAAAGGAACAAATTTGGAATTTGCGTTGATTTGACATATTTCCTTTATCTTTTCTTTCCTTCATCGAGTGAAAGGGATAGTATACAAATTTTTGGACCTATGTTTGGATGACATCTATTTTTAGATGTTTAATACATATTCTTCTTTATTTTTAAGCCAAATATTCATGGTTAGTAAGTTGTTGAACCAGATGGTTTTACGCTTACTGCTAAACAATTGTAATTTGCGTCATAAGTTTTACTTTGTGTTAACAGCTGTCAGTGGTAGATGTGTTTAATTCATATTTACTAGCTAGAATGAACAACAAATTGAAATTAATATGTACAGCGAAAATACAATTAGGCCTGGATTTTCATTGCTAAATCTTTCTGCTGCTAAAGTAACCACTGCGATGCCTTACCCATAAATTTTGACTTTATTATTTCAATATACACGTACATTTAATTTACTAACAATATCAGGTAATGACGAGGAAATTAGCAAAAAAATGGACTGTGAAAAGTTTATACATGTCTCAATAACATATATGTAATATCAAATAATCTGTTTCATGACGAGATCAATTGACCATGACCACTTGACGTGAATATCATCATGGCATCACTGCATCAGTGAATTTCATATATATCTGCATTATTCTGGAGTAAGATCTCGGATATCGGACGTTCATTGACGTAAAACAATGACGTGTGCAAACATACCTCCTAATGGCTATTCGCACTCACTGCAGTGGTATGAGAGGCTGCTGCCTTATTGAGTTTGAGCTGGGAACGCGCGCGCGTTGCAGCGCGCGCAAAAAAAAAAAAAAAGCGCTCAAAACAAAACCCTCCCCACAATGAACTGGCACAATTCATTGAACAGATATGTTTGTCTTAATTTATCCAGTCACAAAAATGTTCAACGAGACCGGGCTTATTATTTACAGTTATATAGACATTAGATAAATGATTTTCTATTATCCGCATGCTTTGTTGGGTTTCCGGTTTAAAAACTTTTTAGGGGCTATTTGGAAGAAAGTCATGAATATATAGGTGCAGATCACTGATCTCAGATCAGGGGTGCAGACTCAATGTATGAATATGTTTATACATTAATGCGTGTTAAATGTCTACATGATGTAGTGTACATGCATCATTAGTGGTGAATCAATTTCCATTTCGTCAAAATTCCAAAAGAAAGTTGTTGGTGGCGGTGGTGGTGGGAGAAAGGGGTGGGGACTAGTCTTACTCACGATCAGCACCTGCTTAAAGTGATTAATTGTACAGCAAAAGCCTTCCCCATTAGTTTGTCTTTATCTTTCATTTGGAACGACATGACCATATTAATTATCATAATGGTGATTTTTCTGATTCCACCATTTTATGTTTTCAGCTCCGCAACTCGTTCATGGAGGAAACATCGACTTCTTGGTGTTTGATTACTTGTCTGAAATAACCATGTCATTGTTGGCTCTGGCTCAACGTAAATCGCCGGTACGTATGTGAAACGTTCAGACCTGTTTAGTCTGATTATGTTCAGGTTTGGTTTACCTTATAATTACTGTGAATAAGGAAGGGTTGAAGAGGGCGAAAGGCTATTTGAGGATCCATAATAATGGGCCCGGGATGACGCATATTTTGGTAATATTGGAAAACTGAAGGTAAGGAATAAAATAGCGGGATTCGGAATTTCAAAAGGTTGTGGGATGCTGGGTAAGAAAAATCTACGGAATAAAATTTGAGCATGGGACTCGGCATTTAAGAACTCTATTGTGACTCTAGTGTTCGCCCATTTTTGACCATGACTTTCGACATTGAAGAATGAGTAGAATATTATTGTAAATTGTATGAATGAATCAGTATTGAATGAATCAAAAGCAAATATCGTTATATTTTCATTGTAAATTCTAAAACTTTTAGGACTTGCTCAGAGTCATTTCGTTTAAAGAGAACGAATTTGAACAATACGTATTTTTTGTTTTGTTTTTCGCCCATGATGCATCCCAATCGACCGCTGACTACTGAAGTTCTTGCTCACGCAAGCCATTTTGTACATTGATCGTATTGTGCAGAATTCTTACTTATACTTATTTATTTACTTACCTACCTACTTACTTACTTGCTTGGTTGCTCACTTAAAGAAAGAAGTATTGCAATGGACCTACTTTAGTTTGGTTTAACGTAATAAACATAAAATACACAAATGAGGGTTTTGACACAACATCATAATGGTACAATTGAGGTACCGTAAATGGTCTAATAAAATCCCATTATCTGATAAACACCCAGAAATGTGTAATAGACTCCCTTCTCTATTAACCCCCCCCCCTACAGGTGCGCTTATTAATCTTAATTAAACATTGATTAGAATAAACGATTGTTAAATTGGAGCATAAATGTAATGGACTGTATGAAAGTAGTGAAGAGTTTTCCTTTTGGTCACTCTGCAAACTGCTGATTAAACTCTGTAAACTGCTGGTCAGACTATTGTCTGCAAACAACAGTGAACTCATGTTAGTGATACATGACTTTGTTCAAATATATTGTCACTAAATATAGATAAATCTAGTTCTTTATCCTCCATCCAAATCATAAATAATAGTGACGATTTTCACATATTTTTAAACGGCCAATTACTTGAACGTAATAATTTTTATAACGTAGCATAATTATTGATTTCCATTTAATATTGGAGCTATCTCAAAAATACGATACAGTGTTAAATTGGTTGTTCTCAAATAGACGTCTCCTCTTCGAGTACAATAATTTACATCATTTACGGATTTCATGATATTAACATGCTAATTGAATTAGTTATCGAGGTGTTCTCCATAGAAGCAAGGATTTAAGCTAATCATTATATATCATGCACAGGAACATGGTTATTGTCCAGATTTTGTTCGCTTTGTGATGGCTCCGTTGCTTAAAGATATCAAGAGAAAAGGTAAGATAAAAATATCTTGTTTTCTTTATTGACCATACTACGACTACTAACATTCCTGATGAAGAAGTCCCTGAAGAAGGCCATTATCTCGAAACTCCCGGATCCAATCTGTTTTGTTCCCGATGACTTTACTACAGACAATTTAAATCGTCATAGACAGAGTAACACTTAAGTCAATATTATATTCTATAGCGTAATGTGGAGAAAAAGTGTAAAACCTTCAATTAGAATACCAAAGTCAATTTGACTTGACCCATAAAGGATTATAGCTCTTTCAAGTGGTGTTTGTTTGTGAGCGGGGGACAGGAAGTTGTGTCTCACTTAATATTTTTTCACTCAAGGTATTCGAGTGGTTAGTAACGCTGGTGGCATCAATCCTCACGCATGCGCCAAGGCAATTCATGACGTTGCCAAAAAGAGTGGTGTGGAAGATTTAAGAATTGCTGTCCTCACTGGTGATAATCTTATAGGCAAAGTATGTTTCTTGGTTTTTTAGATATTTTCCCAGTCTTCTTTGCCCATATTCTTTGTCTCACACTATATATTTTCACATTATCAGATTGATCAAAATACATTGAGCGGAGTTAAAGAAATGGATAGTGGACAACCATTACCTGAGCAAATACACAGTATGAATGCTTACATCGGGTAAGGATTTAGATTACGTTTGCAATAACTGCTGGATTACAATTAACGAACCGTTCTGTTTTTAGTATAAGGAATATAGCACGATCAGCATTGTTGGTTTAAGTTTGCTTCGTTGTTGTCGTCACGTCTCTTGGGTATCTCTCTCGAAAAACAGCCAAGACATTTGGGTCTCTTGTCCAAGAGACTTTTAAAGGGTTGCACTCTTTGGGTTGCATCATGCTAGATCGTTAGGATTCAGTTTGCGCATATTTTGGTAATTCCAATTATGCAGTTTCAGGCCCTTCCTATAGTGTGGAGTGCCGAACACCACAGTAAAACTAAAATACATACACATGCAATAAAATACATTTAATTTATGATATCTATACTTTTCCTACAGGGCGTTTCCTATCGCACGAGCTTTGAATACCGGTGCAGATATTGTGATAACTGGTCGCTGTGTCGACAGTGCTCTCGCCTTAGGACCTCTCGTACATACGGCAAGTAGTATATATAATAATGCACTATCGTAATAATACATATTTTTTGGATGGTAAAAAGGTGATGGTTAAAACTGTCCTGTCATATTGAGAGGAAGTTCTTATAAAGTATTATGTTAAGAAAATCTTGTCATAAAATTAACATGAAGACAATTTGTAAAAACAACCTCGTACCCAGGAATGAGGCTGGGTACGAGGTGTTGTAAAAATTTAATGAACATATTAATGAGGCTCATTTGGCAGAATCTTGGCTGCATGATTTCCAGGACGTGCAGTGTTTTTACCGCTACCGTCAAAGTTCCATAAATCATGAAAACTTTGGTAACTATTGATCGATGCTAACATTGTCTGGGAATTGCAAGCTAGGGGTGCGCACATTCTGAGCGTCATTCACAGTAGCTTCTGTTATACCTTCTGGTTTTATTTTTGTTGTCTAGTTTGAATGGAAACAAGATAATTTTGATCTGCTTGCGTCTGGGAGGTAATTATTTGATGCGCGTACATGCATTTGAAGAGGGTTGGAGAGACAGGGAAAACATTTTAAGATGGCGAGTTTCCAAAAAAAACTGCGCAGGTGCCTGCTGCCATTTACATTAAATCGCTCCGCGAACCACGAATTTTTCCCAACTTTTGCAATAAACGTTATCATTGGAGAGAAACGTTGACATGTGAAAACAGCAATGAGCTTATACATTGAGCTTATACATATCTTTAGACTACGTGTGTCTGAGTTTCTACCTTCAATGTAAATATTAGTCGATAGCACTTCAAAAGGCATGAGCTATAACACATTTAATATTGACAATATGTTTTTCATTTCTTATCGTCTTTCTCATATTGACTTTAGTCTTGCTGGTCACCTGATCGAATGTGGGGCTCAGTCGACAGGTGGAATATTAACAGATTGGCAAACATCACCAGATTGGTAAGATTATGTGTTCATCATTTTTTATAATGTAAGTAAGAGTATATATATACATCTAGATCACTGCAGGATCATTAGGGAAATTAGCGTTTTTAAAGATTTTAAAAATGTACTTTTTAAATATCTCGTAAGCACTGCATGACATTGACACTCATTTGTTCGTAGTTCTAAATTTTATACTGTTCATCCTGTTTATACCAAATGTAACAACAGCTCTGAAAGGATTTTACAGTATAAAATAAAGTTATTATATTATTATTATTATCCTCATGGCAAAATCATGTCATGCATATCATGTCTCAATACACGCTTCATTATTATACAGTTGAGACTGTATAATAACCACAATAATGACAAAACATGGAAAGGCGTTTCATTATAGTTCATATCAAGATGGGCCGTCAATATTATTGGAAATTAAAGAAACTTCAATCATAGAACAGCTCATTGGGACAAGAATGCCAGAAACGACCCTACTCAACTGCGTTACTTTAACTGCAGCAAGACGCTGCTCAACCTTCCCCTAACCCCCACAACTCAATATTGTACGTTGCAGAATTGTTGTCAACAATTTTCACACTTAGTTTGACAGTCAACATTAATCGGTGGGCATGGGGAGGGTGGCTTGTATGTGTCTCAGTATTTTTAGGCAGTTTGCCCCAGTGTAATCGACGAGTGTATAAGCAATCCTTGCATTTCTCTCTTTCTTTCAGGGACAATATTGGTTTCCCAATAGTCGAGTGTGCAAGCGATGGTAAATTTATAGTTACTAAACCTCCTAACACCGGTGGTATAGTCACCACAAGTACAGTCGCTGAACAGGTGCGTAAGTGTTTTTAAAGTTAATGTATAATCAATGAGTATTTGCGGATTTGAATAAAGGACAAAAGTTGGCTAATGTATAGTTAAATAGTTAATGCTTGAAAGGTATATTGAGTTTTCTTAACTTGACCTCCAATAGCGTATTTAGTACGCTAACCCACGTTTGAGATATTACCATAAAATAATATTACCGTGAAATTGTGATTTTTAGATATTATTATAGCTATACTAAAATTCTTTCTCGCGCCCTAGTGGCTGAGATTCAGAAATAGGCTTTTTCGAAAGAAAATCAAAGCAGCAAAGCAGATTGTGAGAAACAGATACATAATTCCAAATGGTTTTCAGCTGAAAAAAATTTTTTTATGAAGGCAGCTACAGGCCGACAGGGATTACTAATATTTTGGAATATTGTGCTCAGAAGAATCCTAAAGTAATAATTATTTAATACGAAGAGTTACGTCATTTATGTGCAAGAAAGGATTAAACGTTGGATGGAGAAACAAGAGTCTCATAATGAGTTGTGGAATTGATTCTATTTTCTTCAAATTTTAGCTCGTGTACGAAATAGGTGATCCTCAAAACTACATTCTTCCTGAAGTTACTTGTGATTTCTCCCGAGTCAAAATAGAACCTATTGTTGGTGGTGAAGGTATAAAATATCACAATGTGTCAGTGTTCGACTGGAGTCCTATTTCCAGTCCTCCCTGGGAACAAAAAGACATCACTCTACGGGACTCATTTAGAAAACAGTGTACTCACTGAAATGCCTTTCCTGTATTTGTAAATTATAAATGAAAAAATCTCGTGCCAGCCCCTTTGAGAGCTAACGTTTGGCCGAGAGATGACTTTTTGTCCAGGGAGTATTATTGTAAATAGGAAAAATGTGCGTTTTAATATACCATTTCGGTATATTAAGGATTTTATTAAATACGTGGGCTAAATTACAGAACTTTCTACATATAAAATAGTTATATTCCGTGGTTTTTCTGTAACTCAAATAAACAAATGATTGCTTTGGCTTTAATTTTAGAAGATAAAAATCAAGCAGTTGTTGTAACAGGTGCGACAGGGAAACCTCCTCCAAATACTTACAAGGTTTGTTAATTTTGTACTAGCGAATATATATATATATATATAGGGCTACCAACAATGTGTCCATGCAGGTAGTTTTGCTATAAGGATAATCAAGTTGTGTTTAGGATCAGTGTAACTGTACATCGCATGCATGCGCAGCATAGTTCCTTAATAAACATTCGTGTTGATAAATTTCTACATTTTCTAATATCTATTCGATCATGTGGGATAACCATGCAGTGTCATGCACAGGGGAAGTTCGAGGATCTGTACCCTTTCTTAACTGTAAGATCGTCAAGAACTTTAACCCCCATCAAAGTTCTATTTGGAGAAGCCTGCATACATACAGTAAAGAAAGGGCAGGAATCATTGAACGCTCTCGCATGTTGTATAGGGCACGTCACATCGCATGGATATTCATCCACAATAGGTTTAACCTCAGAAATATAAGGAAGGTTTAGATTTCATCATACGAGTTCAGATTCGAGTTCTAGTTGGAACTCGTCCTATGAGTAGATGAAATTAGAGTAAAATTTAAAATACTAGCAGAAACTCGCACTCGCATTTGATCTAAAACTTGCTAAGGCAAAGTCCTTGTTCATTACATATTATTTACATACCTTTTATATTCCCTTTATATTTCGTTCCACCTATAGGTCAGTGCAACTTATTCTGATGGTTTCAGGGCAACAGCTGTTTGTCCAGTTGGAGGACCCAATGCGGCCGCAAAAGCAAGACGAGTTGCTGAAAGTATTTTAAAAAGGTATAAACTATATTTTAAAACTCATGTAGACATCATATAATTAAGTAGTAGACCTTATAATCAAATAAAAATTAGCTCAATCAGACAGACGTATGTGCTCATTCGTATATGTTTAAGAAGTAGTGAACTTTAGTGAAAAATACTGATATTTAAGTTATTGTTAGTGTACAATAGTCACGAATTCTAATTAATTCTTGTCTCATCTCTGGAAAACTTCATGGAATTGGATCTTTTGTTTAGAACTAGAAAACTATTTAAACTTCGTGGTTTTGATGACTATACTAGAACACATATTCAGGTTAGTGAGAACCTTATGTTTATACTAGTCAGTAAATTTGTCTGCTGCTGGCTTAATTTGATATGCCGATACATGCAATATATGCAATATATGTTGTATGGTTTAACGAATTTCACATTGGATAAAAAGTAATAGGCTATAACACCTACTTTAGACCTAACCTGGAGCAGTTGCGACTATAGGACCTCCGACAGAAATCGAACCTGCTGTCCTGCGATTCCGGTTCAACGCTCTGACCACCGAGCTACAAGAGTCCAGTTGCCAAGCAAGTGCTAGCCGCAAGTTCATTGTATTTTTTGTAACTGCTCCCGGTTAGGTTTAATATAGAAATAGAACAGATTAACAGAATGTTTAGAGAAGAGAATGAGCAGCTTCAACCGCTCAATATATAGAACAGAATGTTGAGAGAAGAGAATGAGCAGCTTCAACCGCTCAATATATAGAACAGAATGTTGAGAGAAGAGAATGAGCAGCTTCAACCACTCAATATATAGAACAGAATGTTGAGAGAAGAGAATGAGCAGCTTCAACCGCTCAATATATAGAACAGAATGTTGAGAGAAATGAATGAGCAGCTTCAACCACTCAATATATAGAACAAAAGGTTGAGAGAAGAGAATGAGCAGCTTCAACCGCTCAATATATAGAACAGAATGTTGAGAGAAGAGAATGAGCAGCTTCAACCGCTCAATATATAGAACAAAAGGTTGAGAGAAGAGAACGAGCAGCTTCAACCACTCAATATATAGAACAAAAGGTTGAGAGAAGAGAATGAGCAGCTTCAACCACTCAATATATAGAACAGAATGTTGAGAGAAGAGAATGAGCAGCTTCAACCACTCAATATATAGAACAGAATGTTGAGAGAAGAGAATGAGCAGCTTCAACCACTCAATATATAGAACAGAATGTTGAGAGAAGAGAATGAGCAGCTTCAACCGCTCAATATATAGAACAAAAGGTTGAGAGAAGAGAATGAGCAGCTTCAACCACTCAATATATAGAACTGAAGGTTGAAGCCTGCTCCCGGTTAAGTCTAAAATATGTATATAATTTCGCTCCAAATATCCATCTATTAGAACTCTTCAACATTCTGTTTTATCGAGCGAGATGCCCAAAATTTAGAATATTTTGTATTTTAATTAAATGCCCCGAACATAGGCCTGGCACGACGAGTGCAACTGAAGATTTATACTGTATACCCATGATATTTGAATATTTTGCCAATAATTTTCAAATGTAATGCACGAATACTGCAATAAGACTTCGTGCTTGAGCATCATATATTCTTGTTTGTGATTTGGAATTCCCCCTCTGCCTTCAAAAACGTGCCGTTTTATTAATATATATATATTTTTCCAAGTGATGTACTTAATTTCTGAATACTTAAGTAGTGCAGGGTTTATTTCTGAATACTTAAGCAGTGCGGTGTTGGGTGCAAGCTGAAGCGTTTTGCACTAATATAATTGACCTTCGTTTGGAATATGATCTATGTGTAGGTTCTTGGTTCCGAAGAGACGTATGGTGATCATGCGAGACGGAACTTTGTGGAGGTCAGTACGAGCCTTTTTTAATGCCAAGGTGCATGGTTAATATATTTGTGGTAAAGGTTAACGTGTTAAATTGGTGATACTCACTTTACTAGATATTTAACATCTACTTCACAAAATATATAATAACATCGTACGTGAAAGTATTGTCAATGGGTTGATAAATTATGTATACTGTATCTGAATCATCTCCTGTCGCTTATCCATGTTGAATGACAAATACAAAAACCTTCAGGCTTTAGGTATTTGCATTTTATTGTCTGGATAGCATTTTTATGGATCATTTCACAGTGGAACGGTCAGAAATATAGATATTACTTCATGGAAACGTATGGTACTGTATTTACGCGAAAGGTTTTTTGCACATGCGAGAAAATTGTTTCGCGTTCCTGATTGGTTTATATATGTATAGTATTTTAAAGTAACATAATTATGATTCCGTCGATTTTATATATTAGACATGGGAACTTGTTCGTCCGAATTACTACAATTACCTTTTACATTCATGTATTTCAATTTCAAATATATTTATTTCCGAACAGGATACAAGAGAAGGTGTTTTGTGGCTTGCTGTACATCATCAACAACAGAAAGCTCTGGGAATATTTTCAATGGAAGTTGCTTCGGCTGGAACGGGAATGGGTTCGTTACTTTTTCGTGTCCTATTTAATACACCACTATGTCGCATTTCTAAAGTTCTCAGCAGGGAACCTGAATGCACAACAACGTATCAAGCCTTAAACAAGAATAGCACATAAATTCTTCACGTGAGAGAACAAATTATTGGCAGGGATGTCCAACGAACTGCCCAGGCTTAAGGGAGGCAAAAAAAACTTGCCAGGCAGGTTTACAGTCGATTTCAGCTCACTTTTCACGTTCATAATGAAATTCAGAACCGGTTTGTAAACTGAGCATTTGATTGGCTGCTTTTTCTCTAGTAACCAATCAAAGGGTTTGTTTACAACATGGCATGAATTTCATTATGAACTTTTGAAATCGACTGTAAAAGTCGCTGCAGGTCCGGTTTAAACAGGCCTGTTAAAGAGGGATGTGCAGTGTGTACGTAAAACGTCATGTCCAAACGCTTCCTTCATCAGTTCACAAATACACTCGTGAAAAATGTAAGAAAACATGTTTGCACAGGCAAGAAGAAAAATATTTAAGATACTATACCAAATAGACTATCGTCACATCTTTATGTTTTCATGCTCATGCCCTTTCAAATTAAGAGAGCAAAACGATTGTCGTAGTTTAACCTCCAGTGAAAGGCTATTCCACTGGTAACATCTCCTCACAATATTGTACGACGTTGAATGAATTAAGCGGATCATCGTGATATTTGTATTTACAGCATATTGTACCACATGAACCAGAAGAAAATACTTAAAAGCAATTGGGTATTATTTCCGAATCACGTGGTCGAATATGACTTGGAATATATCCTAAGATGTTGTTTGCGAAGATGTTGTGGTTTTGCAAAAACAATTGAACGGAAGACTCGACCTGGCGTTACTGTTCTTGGCAACTATTTGAAATGACGCATTGCAATATTTATACAGTGTTACGTTGATATCAGTTATTTTTAGACGTCTTATTTCTAATTCTGTAGCACCTGGATTGACCGGTATTGTTGGAGGAAGGCCAAAACCGTAAGTTGTAATTGCGCTTAAAGTGCTTTAGAACTAAGTAGAAAGTGAGTGATCCTTGTTTAAAATAAGCTCAGATTCCAAAAGAACTCGTAAAAGTTTATATGAATTCATATGACTATTTACAATCATTTTCTAGAAATTTGTAAATCTTTGACATTGTTAATAAATGCGTGTGATAAATCCAATGAAATTGATCCATTGGCAACCGAATTTCAGAGAAGATGTAATAAAGTTTTTTCATTTGCAATTTTAGAACGCCAGTTTTGAAACTTTTTTCCTTCTTATACCCAAAAGAAGAAGTTACGTTACAGTTACATGCTAATGGCGAATTAATTGAGACGTTACCGATACCCATGGTTAATGAACAGTCAACAGAAAATCAAAGGACAGAATCTTTCACCCAGGGTATAGTTATGTATTTGTATAATCATATATCGTAAATCCTCTATTAAGTCCCCCCCCTCAATAAGTCCCTCCCTTTCTCCAATAGGTCCTCCTTTGTAGAGGAACACATTTAATGAGCCTCTGTCTCTTTTAAGGCCCTCTCAATAAAGAAATACATGTCTATTTTAGGAGTTTTATTAATTTTCAGAAGGCTCATGTTAGTTTTTTGTGTTTTTTAATTTACTGGTTTGTTCCTGTTAGATGTTTTCGATTTGCCACTCGATAATGGTAAATCATATTTGTTGAAAATAATCAAACGTTTCCATACCCGATAGAGTAGAACATACTGTGTTCTGGAAAAACCGAATAAGTCCCCTCCCTTTAATAAGCAAACACCCCTTCCCAATATGATTTGTTTTTGTGGAAACACCACGTTTAGTACTTTAGTTATTTCGCAACTTAGCTTTCAGTCCGAAATCATTATGAAAAATTTTGCAAGATAAAGTAATCTAGGTGTTTCAACAAAAGCAAATCAATGGTCGGGAATTCTCCATTAACTGGTGGTGGCTTATTGAGCGGGGGAGGGGGACTTGTTTGTTGATTTTGCCAAAACACAGTACGTTATACCATATCATGTATCGTAACATTGGATTACAATATGTGAGTGGCAAAACGAAAACATGTAACATGAAAAGACCGGTAAGCTATAATTTTATTGTCATTTTTGAAACTGTAGCGGTCTTTTGTGTATTAATAATTTTGTTTTAATGAATTGAATCTGCTTTCAGATGTTCCACAAGGAGCGTGCACATTTCCTCTCAGTGCTTTGGCTCATACTCGTAGTGGTGATAAAGGAAACAGTGTTAACATAGGTGCGTTCAAATATTGTCAGCTACTATACTAAACATCGCACAACTTTTTTAACATGCTGGGGGAGTCACATACATGTAGTCCCAGCCCCATGGTTCTATGACTTCTGTTTGTCCCCAGCCAGATAGGTCCCTTTTGTTTAGAATTGAAGCAAATACAGGGTGTATCCAACTTTTTCACACAAACAAGAATCAGGCTTTTAGCTGTCAAATGAGAGATTTTTTGAAAAGACTTGTATGCACTGCGATCAATAATGGCCCAATATACGATCCGATGAAAAAAGAGTGGTCGAAATGACATTTTTCCATCTTTGGGAGTTCGGGAACGTCCTTCGAATTTTCGACAATTTGCCCAAATGATGGTTGCCTACTTGTGAAACGTTCAGCATTGCTAGTTCAGTCTGCAAACTTCCTGTTTCGTAAAATTTTTCAACCACCAATTTCGTTGTAAAAATCGTTATTTGAACCTCCTTTAAATTTACCAAGACTTGATAAATAGCCCATGGGTTACCCCATCTTATTGGAATTCGTAAATTTGAACCCGAAATTAGAATAACTTCAATAGGCAAACAATAGCTTTGCGCACTCAACTGCCAATGGTGAAACAATGCATTCTCGACCGGCAATTTTTAATCGTATCGTATTTGACAGCTAAAAGATTGATCTTCATTGGTATGAAAACTAAATAAACTAAATAATAAACACACGACAACATGCTAAAGTTGGATTACCTTTTTTTATACACCCTGTATAGTAGACGAATAACCGAGTCAGTTTTTAAAAACTTAAAAGTCAGTTCGCCTAACTATAACTTGTGCACAGTAAAGACAATGAATTTTTGAGATAATAAGGCGATCATCTAACGGTAAGACAAAGGGAAAAAGATACCTAAGAAAGATTGCTTTTCGTCTATTATAACATTTATCATCCTCAATTTCTATTTTCCCAATGTAGGTGTCATAGCCCGTCATCCATCATATTTACCATTTATCCGCGCTGCTTTAACTCCGGAAGCTGTACAAGATTACTTTAAACATTTATTTGAAGAGTCGGACTTAAAAACTTGCCAAGTTTACAGGTGTTGTATGAATTTATTGCATATTTATTCGCGTGGTTTTAAGGTGCTAGGGACGATTTATTTTTCTCTTACAAATGAGTAGAAACATTCCCTTTGCTATTTCGTTAACTATATCAATGTGCAGTCATAAAAAATGCATTTCCAAGGTACAACACCAAAGTGTGACCCCATTGTCTCATATGTAAATTATATTTCATGCATAATGGTCTGGATGTGTCCATTATTTCGAGCAACTGTCCAATATTTTTCTTATAACGGATTACGTCCAAGATTATTGAAGAATAATCGATAGTTGTCGAACACTGAAAGACATTAGCTTAATGAAAGTAGTTGTAATCAATATGGCAAATATTAAACAATTAGTCATGCAATGCTGCATGTAACTCTAGAGAACGTGGATTTCAGAATTAACGCAATTTAAGATTTTACATTTATAAAACGACATCCTAACTTATCGAAATTTACCTCAATGTCAATTATTAGTGATTTCAGTCAAATAATCGGCAAACGGCAACGAAAATTTGATATTATAATTTTGGAAAAAATTATTTGATTAAGCCCTCCCTATTCATGGCTCATATATTGTTGTGTAGACACAGTTTAGACAGTTATGTATTCTTTAAATTTCTAGATACGAGCTTCCTGGAATTAATGCATTAAATTTTGTGTTGAAAAATTCTCTTGGAGGTGGTGGAATAGCATCATTAAGGAGTGATCCACAGGTCTGTGTCATATTTAGATTATAGTTTAAGACTGTCTACAGCATGAAGAGCTAGTTTTCCCTCGTGTGGCCAAGCCATGTATTTTCTTTTTAGTGCTTTTGGTACCTACAGTAAATCCTCTATTAAGCTCCTGAGTGGGGGGGGGGGCACTTATTTATTTCAGGCACACTTGAGGGGTGAGGGGGGTAATAGAGAATGGGGCGGATTTTACCAAAATGCAGCAAGTTAGAAACTCAGTAAACTAATGTGAAATTCCAGGCCAATGAATAAATCTATCAATACACATGTGTTTCTTTGTTATGAATGGTGGGGGACAAAAAAGAGAGGGGGCTTAGTAAGATGCAATTTGAGTTGAAAAGTTCTATATTTCTATAGGGTAAAGCATTGGGTCAAATGTTACTGGATTTCAAGATAACGAATGTTCCAGACATTACACCTTCGACTGTTGAGCCTATCACAGCGTAACTGTTTAACAACACGCACAGTGTGTGCCTTCTGAAGTCTACCTAGGAAGCTGTCGTCTGAATTAAAATACGTCTAAATTACAATTCTGTAGCAGTACTGACCAATCAGGTTACCAGAATGCTAGACACGAATGTACGCTATTAACACCAGGACTAGGATTCTATGTATAACATTCTGGCAAAAAGCATTCTCTTGTTTACTAGTGTTTCAGTAGACTAAGTATCTATGGGAACAATAATCAGGAGTAAAGAGAATTATGTAAAATTGAAGACTGAAAAATTCTGACAACAATCTTGTTGTGCAAGTTTTGTGTTAATTATGTGCAACCACTCGAAGTCACTGAGGTTTCGAGTTTACCTTCTTTAAGAATGTTGAGCGTTTGTACTTGGACTAGAATGTGTATATACTAAAACAATTTAACAAGTTCTTGCTTTCGTTGACTTTTCGCTCATAGCCATAGGACTTGTTGTCTAATTGTTAAATGATCCAGTGTTAGTACAAGACGATTATATAGGGCAAACCTGCGTTGTTTGCTAGAGTCAAAATGGAAGCATCTTTTCGCATAAATTTGGTCGAAAATATAATCAGAAAACTACATAGTACAATAACCGAACGTCGGTCGCGCATATATATATATAGGTGAATGACACATGCACAAAGTAATGTGCAACCAACACGCTGATAGCAGCGCCGCGTTATGTCATTTGTGTACGCATGTTCATAGCATCATCGATCAAAGAACAGCGGCCTTGCTCTTGGATACCTGGATATCCCAAAAAGAGCACGAGGCGTGATCTAAAGAGTTCGTCACCTTCAAAAATCAAAGTCACACTGGCCGTTGTTGACGTAAGGTATTGCACAATATTGTTTCGGATGCCTCGTTCGACCGCGAGTACATCCGTGCCAGTTAGAAATTCTTCATGAGATGACGAGGGTCTCTATACACTGAATGATACTTTTCTTATTGGTAAATGTCAACTCGGATTGCAAACTGTTCCACAACCGCGTTCCTTCAATCGTTATACATAATTATTTTCTGAACAGTGGAGAAGCAGGAGTTAGGCCAATTGATCTTTAGACGAGGTTTTCGTAGTTCTTTCATGTATATAAAGTAATAGGTGAACAAAATTTCGTAGGTGATATACAGGGTGAATAAAAAAAGATAATCCAACTTTAGCATGTTGTCGTGTGTCTATTTAGTTTATATATTTACGTTTTTCACAGCAATGAAGATCAATCTTTTAGCTGTCAAATGATGCCTTTTTTGTATCATTGCGATCAAAATTGGCCAAATACGATACAATTAAAAATTGCCGGTCGAAAACGCATTTTTCCACCATTGGGGGTTGAGTGCTAAGCTATTGTCTGCCTATTGAAATTATTCTCATTTCGGATTCAAATTTAGGAATTCTAATCAAATATAAAATGAAAATGTAATCAAAGTAAATTTCAGTTTTAAGATTCATAGTCTCTAAAACGATTAGTTCTACATTTAAACGGAACAAGTCTTTTGGAAACACGTAAATTGTGACTAGGACTTTTCACGGTTTCAACAAGTTCAGATAGTGGAATAGACTGATGAAGAACCTTATTCTTAAAGGGCTTATGCAGCGAAAATTCGGTTCGAGTGAAACTCTCTTATTAAAGAGAACTTTTGAAGTTATGAAGATTGACGTTTGCAGCTTTTGCATATCCCACTTCGTTCTTGAGATATTAAGATGTGTTTGATTTGTAAATAACATCACTGTGACATCACACTGCATAATGAATTGTTGGAAAATCACGAATATCTTTGAAATAATTGAATTAAATCACTTGAAACTCTGCATGACTTGTGTGGTGTCCTGCGATAGGCAGAAACAAATGACAGTTTGAAGGCGATTGGTTAAATAATCTCAGAGGTATTCGTGATTTTCCAACAATTCATTATGCAGTGTGATGTCACAGTGATGTTATTTACATATCAAACACATCTTAATATCTCAAGAACGAAGTGGGATATGGAAAAGCTGCAAACGTCAATCTTCATAACTTCAAAAGTTCTCTTCAATAAGAGAGTTTCACTCGAACCGAATTTTCGCTGCATAAGCCCTTTAAAGAATGCCGAACACAAACGTTAACGTCTTGAAAACAAGGTTGGAATATTGAATACTGCCAAAGCATCGTCGTATGCTAGTGATGGACTGATGATTTTGAAAGCTCTTGACTGGATCCTTTCGATAAGTATTCGGGGATGTTATAATGCCAAATTTGGGTGCAATACTCCAAGATTGATCTTATACATGTTACGTACACTTTAGTTTTAGTGTCAGCGCAAGTTCGCTTAAGAAGAGAAGTCTTAGCATACGTTTTGATTTTGGAAGACTTTTTCACGATGTAAGTCACGTGGTCGTTCCATTTTAAGTCACCACTAAATATTACGCCAAGCAATTTTGCTGACTTTACCACCTCAATGGGCTGTTCGTCAATGGTCATCGGGGAAAAGTTTGGATTACTTTACACTTTAGAGTGTTAAGAGACATGTTATTATTTTCACACCACTGCTTAATTCCGTCTAGAGCAGTTGGCAAAGCCGATTCTTGACTTGTAGTGAGGGTCTCTGAAAGGGTTGTGTCGTCGACATATTTCCATCTATCGTTCCATTCAATAAATCATTATCATGAACAGGATCAGACCTAAGACAGTACCTTGAGGGACACCACCGTTTACTCGTTCAAATCTAGAAGTAAATTTTCCTATCTTTACTCGCTGTTTTCTGCCAGTCAGGAAACTTCTCACCCAAGTAATCAAGATGGGATCGATCGCCATTTCTTCCATTTTCTTCATAAGGATATGGTGGTCTATCCGGTCAAAGACTTTACTGGAGTCTAAAAGGAGGACCCGAACACACTGGTTAGGTTGGTCAGTAGCTTTGTACAGGTGGTGAACAAATGACAGGAGGGCATGAGTTGTTGATAGGCCAGCGATCCAAATTGTTTTCGGTCAACAAGATGTCTGATTTGTGATTTGATTCATTCAGCAACAAAATGTTCCATCGTTTTTGAGAGGATTGGCGTTGATGATATTGGGCTAAGTCACTTTCCAGATCTTTAATCGCAAAATAAGAGTTAATTTGATTTAGGAATTGGTATAACGTCTGCATCTTTCCATGTATCTGGAACAAACCTCTATTGTATTGACGCGTTAAAAATTAAGGCGACAGGTGACGAAAGCTCCATGGCAAAATCTTTCAAAATCCATGTAGGTAAGTTGTCGATCAGGGCCTGATGCTTTAACACGCTTTAGGTTAGAGAGCTTTGTATAGACGTCCTCCAGAGATATCCGATATACTTTGAAACGATTTCGTTTTCCAATGTAAAGTCAGATTCAACATTTTCAACTTGGGGTAAAGGTCGCAAAGAGTTTGTAATACGCAGGAAACTTTGATTAATTTTAGTAGCTAACTCAGTGGAGTAGATTTCTATACCCGATTCAATGGCACTTGTTACTGTTTTTTCCTTCTTAGGGATCCCTGCGAGCTTCTTAATAGATTTCCACCAGGAAGCTGTATTATCACAGTTTTTCACTTTACTCTCAAAAAAGGAACTCCTGAAGGCTCTTTTCCACTCGTCGCAAAAACCAACTCGCAAGCTCGCTGCTCGTACTTTCATCCAATCACAATGCTCGACAGTTTATCTTAATTACATGCAAGAACTCGCAGCGAGTTTGCGAGTTGGTTTTGCGATGAGTGGAAAAGAGCCTTGAGACTGTTATTTAATCTGTTAACTTTGTTTCTTAATTTTCTGGCTAAACATGGCTTGTTGACGTTGCCGGATTAAAGTATTTAATTCAGAAGTAATCCAGGGCTTGTCAGTCGGGTGTTGTTTAATTTTCCGTAGAGGGAACTCTGAGAAAGTTTCAATGGCAAAACTTAGCAACGATTGAAAGGCAGTGACCTTTTCTGTGCAGGTTGGTAGAGCTTCAAGGAATGACCAATCAGTTGTTGTTAACCATCTCCCAAAACTAAATTTCATGCTTGGCTTTACGGACATTCTAAATACAGATTCTGCTTTCACTGGGGTGTTATAATGATAAAATAAGTTGGTTAAAATTAAATCGAGAATTGCACCTCCACGTGTTGGATTTTTGACAATTTGCCGAAAATTAAAATTGTTACATATGTTCCGATAGTTAACTGAAACGGTTAAAGTCGCCCACCAACATGATTCCGACATTAGGGTATTTAATCAAGACAGTGTCCAGCGATGAAATTAGATAATCCGTAAAAGTATCATCTATCCATCTATCATCCTCCACAGGAAGATGAGGCTGCAAATAATAAGGCAAGAAAAACCGCGTGGGAGCCTATTCGGACGGAGATATAACCAAAGGCATTCGAAAGGCGAATTATTAAGTTCGTCAATTGTTGTAAAGCCAATAGAAGATTTGATATATGCGCGCGATAGCATCCCAAAGTTGGAATACCTTTTTTTATACACCCTGCATATTTAAGTGAAGTTTGCATGCATCAGTACCAAGGGATAGCGTGGAATATGAGGACTCTATGATGTATATAGTCTCGTTGACCTTGTGTCGCCCACACAGTGCGTTACCAACCATTAGTACGATATGATTATGAAGCGCCAGTTTGAGGGCTCAAACCCCGAATAGCATGAGAAAAAGTGAGGAAAGCATAGGGAGGTGTACTATATTTGCGAGAGTTGACCTGTCGAAAATCGTTTGCTTTGGTCACGATACTATACAGCCAACAGATAAAGGCAAAGCAATGAGAGCATTTTGAGCCCTGTCCTATGTCGTGTACAAGTTATGTTATTGTGTCACCATGAAAATAGTCACCATGCACTTTGCAAGCAAGAGATTGAAAGCGCTGTAACTAATATTGCCAGTTAGATATCGTATGTAGACCTTTCTCATGATCAGACTAGTGAATGCTGAAGAAACTATGCCGCAAAGATCACACACCTCCATTCGGTAGGAATAGTCTCCGTGTGATTGGTCATCAGGTTCCACTCTGCTGTGTAAGTCACAGTAAAAGTGTGACATCGGTAGGTCGTAGCTGTAGGTTTGCGGAGCCAACAGTTGTCAATTTATGACCACACAAGCATCCAAAACCCATTGTGAAGATATTGCGAGGGATGCTGCTTTATATTGAATAGCGACCGGTTTGGAGCCCAGTAAACTGATAGAATCCCTTAGGAAGAATCTATCCGTAACAGCACTGGTGGACTAATATCGGGGCCCTGTTCGCAAAACGTCTGACAGCAAACATATTCCATATAGCAGTACCTTTCGTCTGGTGCGGCTCTGCATCGACTATTGAAGATAACGATAATTTTAAATTGCTCCTCATACTTTTCGTAGGGTATCCAGGCGTATGCTTGAGCAATAGAATGGTGGACAACAAGTTCTGTAAGCCCACTGAACATGGACAGATTTGGTGTACGCATCTTTTGAAATGTTGTGAGGGAGGGCATTAATGTTTGTCCTTATACCGTTAGTTGATGCTGGGAACACCTCAGTGCTTCTATTGGGCTGAATATGGTACTGTAATAAATGTGATGCCATGTACACGTGTGACGTCACTTGTATATAGTTTGCATTCCATGTATAATAGAGTTAGTATTAATATAACCACCTAAAGAGCGAGACTCGTCTAACATATGAGTACTACATTGGCGACGAGGATTAAATATTTTCTTTTTACGCGTTATGGCCACTTTACCACCATTTCCCGCGTTCAATATTGACGACTACCCCACCGCAACCATTCAACGCTAGGACAAATGAAAAAAACATTTTGAAAATTCTCTTCTAGCTATGAACATCAACGACAAACCTGAAAACGTGCCCTTCCCTTACCAATCATTGGTATGTCAGCATTTGATATATTCGAGACTAGTTTACCGAGACAGGAAGACGAAAAGGATTATGGCAAAGTCATGGAACGACTTACTGAACATTTTACGCCGCAACGCAATGTTGATTTTGAAACATACCTCTTTCATCAAGCTCGCCAATAACCGAATGAAACGCTCGATCAATTTGCCACTTGTCTACGCCAACTTGCCTCGATCGACTTGTGACTTTACATCTTTTGACAAAGAAATCAAATCGCAGATAATTCTCGGCTGCTCCTCATCTCGACTTCGTCGACGCGCATATCGTGAATCGTCCCTAACAATAAAAGGCCTTCTTGACTTAGTTCGCACCATAAACTTTCTTGGACGTGACCAAGCGGCACATGACAAAGCGCTTCATGCTATCTTTAAACGTTTACGCTTCATAAACCTGGCTTTGAATGCCAAGAAGTGGGAGTTAAATAAACCAAGTATTAAGTTTTTTGGGTATGTATTTTCATGAAATGGCGTCTCCCCCGATGCCATCAGCAACACCAGTCCTCCTACCCAATGGTCACGAAGTTCGCAGTTTCCTCAGTATGACCAACTACTGTTCCCGCTTCATACTTAATTATTCCACCATTATAGAATGTCTCCACGCGCTTACCAAATCCGATCAATCCTAGACATGGACATCCCAGCATTAAAAAGCCTTTGAACAGCTCAAACACCTTCTCACCAGTGACACCGTCCTTGCGCATTTCAATCTCCACAAAGAGCTCACCATCATTGTCGATGCAAGCCATGTTGGTATTGGTGCTATACTTTGCCAATACAACCGCGTTGTTGGTTGTTGCCCACGCAAGTTTCTCACTCCCGTGGAATAGCGTTATTCTCAAACCGAACGAGAAGCCCTCGGTGTTCTTTTTGTTTGTGAACATTTTCAATTTTACATCTATGGCGCACGATTTCCCACCGTCAATCCCGCCGCTCGTTCCAATGCCCGATTGGAACATTGGGCTCTAAAGCTCCAACCAGCTGATTACCTCATCCACGCCCTTCGCCTGGCACTCCATTCTTGCCACAACCGGTTCACTTGTCAACTGCCAGAATCTCCACAATTTTTACAAGATCCGTGATGAACTGAGTGTCTTTGATGATCGCGATCTTCTCGTTCGTTCCCATCGTCTCATCCTCCCTAATGCCCTTCATCGACGTGCCCTCTACAGGGTTCGGCCCAGGACCATGTGAGTGTCGGAAGTGCGACATCAATTAACAAAGTGCAAATTTATTAGAGCCATTCGTCAGACGTCTTTCTGGCTCTGGGGGGATAGCGTATTTCTCCGAATCACCAATAACTAATATTGTGCGGATTGTAGTACTGAATTTCATCTAATACTAACGTTTAAATAATAAAATTCCTTGTATAAAATATCTATTACAAAGTACAACATTGGGATTTTCGTACTGCATATTTGAAACCTTTCAAGTGCCAGGCGGAAGAGCCTGCTTTGGCATGAGTGCCGGGCAGCACTGCTGAGTGTCCTGCTCTATATCGCCCATGAAGTGATCAGGACCTCACTGAAACAGCAACTCCTCCATGCAAAAATTAACATTACTCTAATCTATGTGGAACAGTTCAGCCAGTAATTTCAACTTAGTAATTTCAACCATTTGTACAATAACAAAATTAATCACAACAGATATCCTGTATGGCAAATTCAGTTTACATGTGATTTATATCTATTTAGTGATTCTGTAAACAATTTAAATAAAAACAAGAAATGGAAACTAACAGACTGAAAGTTTTGACCATTAGCAGATTATAAGCAAATTAACAATTAAGTTTTAACAACTTGATGTGACTTAATGTTCCACATCTTTCACCTAGTTAGATAACCAATTCTGGTCACGTTTTAAGAGCGATTTACCATGTCCTAACTATTTCTTTTTATTTTTCCTACCAAATGGACAAATATCAAAATTTAAGCACTTGCCACATAAAGGTTTGACAGGGAGACATATCTGCTGACCAAAACCAACCAACAATACATTGATATCACCCCATTCCTCCCTGGGTAACCAGCTTTCTAAAGCAACACGAGTTTTTTCTGGTAGTTTTGTGGTTTTCTTGACCCAGCCCAATCTGTTGGAAATCCGGTGTACATGAGTATCCACACCTATCCCAGACAACTTATTCCAAGCTACATTCATAGTGATGTATGCCATCTTGGGTCCCACCCCTGGAAGCTTAACAAGTTCCTCTACAGTAGGTGGGATGTCATCGTCATACTGCTCATGACATATTTCAGTTGCTTTCTTGATATAACCTGCCTTTTTCTTCCAAAATCCAACTGGCTTTATCAACTCACCAATTTTATCTTCAGACATCTTTAAGATATTTGCAATAGTAAGGTTGTTTTCTTTTAATTTTCTCATAGCTTCATAAGTGACTTGATCTCTGGTTTGACTTGATAACATCAAGGAAATAAGGATTTGATATCGTTGTACTTCAGGGGGAGCAGTCACATCAGCTGTTCTCTCGCAACCCTGGTGATCTACAGCTGCATTCCGATCACTTCGCATTTCACGAATGTTTTTTAACTGTTGTTGCCAATTCTCTGGTGTCCAAGTGCTACCATTCTCAGCTTTTTCCTCGACTTTTTCCGCGTTTGTCGAGATGTTTGTCTCCTTTTTCGGACGCTTTCTTGCACGTGGATGCGACTCCTGGGTACCGCCAATATTATCGTTCTTCGATTGTCTTATCTTTCCTTCGCTATCATTGTGTGTTTGTTCTTTACTCTCATATTCTATCTTTACATGGTTTCTACGGCTTGCAGATCGCAATGTACGGCCGACCGATGCCAAAGTCGACGTCCCTGAAGCAAAATACGGTGATTTTGTAGCCATTGTCAATACAACACAGTTCAATGATACAACATGGCGGAAATGACGCTTTGGCGGGAATAGGCGCGCAACCATTTCCTCGTCCAAGTCCCTCTCGGCTCAGACGTGAAAATATATCATATATGGTTGCAACTCAGAGGTTGCAACTGTATTGCTATGTTTCTTCCATAAATTTTGGCAATGACAATTTCACTGTTTATTTTCATTCATTTGAGCTCTTCCTGGCATTAAAAGATTAAAGGATGAGTATATTTCGACGGCTTACTAACTTGAGTTCACCGTCGTCTTCGACTTCAGGTGGCGTTGCATCTCCTAGTCCAAGTGAACGAGACGTCAACCAAAGTGCAAATGTTTCTCCAGAAAATGACATTGTGAATGCCTTGAAGGGGCATTGTAGAAGCATTCAGGATGTTTTGCTTACAACCGATACAAGTAAATGTTCGCCTGAGGATTGTAGGCGTGTTTTGGATCATTTTAGTATCGTAATCAACATCATTTCAGATGAGAAATGTGGTCGAGATGGCCAGCTTGGTTCGTGTTTAGAGTACACGCTTGAATGTGGAATATTTGAGGAAATATTTGCTTGGAGTCTTAGCCAACGGACATGTATGAAAGACCTTATTAAAGAGCAACTAAAACTATATAAGACATTGCTGAAAAGATGCAAACAGCCAATTCTTATCTTTGAAGAAATTGTCGTGCCTTTGAAACGATTGCTTCGCTCATGTATGGGAAAACAAACGAGCGATATCGAGTTGGTATTTGTCGAAGTACTCCATCAACTTTGCATTTGTGTGAACCAAGATGTCTCTCTTCTTAATACACACTTTATAAATACAAGCTCGGCAACAGAAGCAAGTTTTTCTGTGTTTTCATTGCTCATACCATATTTACATAGAGAAGAAGAGGTTGGCTCGAGATCGCGTGACGCTGTACTGCTATGCACATCGCTATCAATGTTTCAAGAACAACTTGCAAACTTTATTTGTGAGGAAACCCCATTTTGTCCGGTAAGAAATGAGATAAAAACATTGCTTTAAAGGGAAAGTGGTAATTCTGTGTTAAATATTTTGGCTGTCTAATAAATTGAAGAAATTGTTTGAATACTTCCTTTTGTGCAGTCATGCAACATAATTGATTAAAATTTGCAAAGTTGAATATTCAACTAGAATTTACTGAGTCAGTACAGACGTCAAGTAGCTTTGTGTTTATCATATTTTTAATATTTGATAGTAGGCTATAAAGATAAAGGTTTATAATGATTACATTTTGTATTAGCATGTCATAATATTTGATGCAAATTATTTCATCCACTCCCACATAAAATCATTAGCATTGTATGAGTAGGTTATGATATATTTGGGATTTATTTTTGCCATTTATATAATTTAATATGATCGTAGTACATTATACTGCCATACAAACTGTAAATTGTATGCATAATGAATCAATTGTCGCAAGTTTTGACCTTGCTCAAATATTCACTATTCAAGTTAGGAAAATAATAAAGCATTCATATAGCAGTATTGCACCTGTCAATATTCACCTCCCATCATTTTAGCTATTGTGATGTATTGAAATATCAATATTAATAATAGGATTTTTTGAATAACAGTTATTTGGTATTTCATCTTATTATATTGATATACAAAAAATATTGAAATGTTGGTTCATCATTAAAAGGAGATAAATTTTGTTGTTTATATATGTTTGTTCTCACATCAGCTATAAATATATCTTATACACACCTACAATAGATAAGCTGTTGATCATGTGAAACATATATGTCCATTTTGTTGACAGGTGTTTTTGCCTTTCACCTATGTGCCAGCCAATGTGGCAAGTGAGATCTCTCGGCTGAATAACAATTTTGGAATCTTCCATCTCTCTTGAAACTGCCCTCTGTGGCATTTTTGTCATGACAAGAGTTAAACTATAGGTTGCATTAGCTTGCAATTCACCCAGATGCACCCTACGTTAGTATTTTAATCTGTCTAACACCAGACGATTTTACTCGTCAGTAGGGTATTGCCAGTTAATGGGTTAAAATGGAAAGTATTGAAATATCAATACTGGAAAATCATGCATGGAAACTCTCAGCTTGGTTTTTTTTAGGAAACATTATACCCGAAATGGTTATCCAACTCACATATTTGATCGCTATGTACAAACATTCTCCAGTCGTCCATATTAATGATGTTCAGTATACCGGTAATTAGAAAGGATAATTCCTTGATGGAATTTGAAAGCGATTTCGATTTTGAAAAATGGAGACACTACCTGCAACAATTTTGAAGGAAATTTCTGCCATATTTGCCTTTTCACACATCCTTTTTGTAGAAAAACTAACTAAATAAATAAATAATAAACAACAAACATGCTTTGCAAGTTTTGTAACCTGATTTTGGCATATCAGGAATTTCATTGTATCAATGTGGTGGAAATATACAGATGTTGGGTTCAATTATTCAATACCTGTATTTTTGGTATATCAGTGCACAGAACAGCTATATTCCACATACCCCAACAACTCCCAAGAAAAGCCTTGGGCATCATTATGAAATTCTTATGATGTCATTAATTTACTTGCAGGTACTGGCCACAGGTTTAAGTGCCCTGTATTCAAGACTTCCCAATACATTAGATGTCCCTGGTGAAGACTGGTATAGCTTAGAAAAAGGCCTGTGGACGACATTACCAGAACTCAAGTATTTTATTACATCATTGGAATTTTGTAATGATGTTATACAGGTGAACTGCTATTTCCTTTTATGTTAAAATACTAAATAATTTGCCAAATTGAACTATCTGATCCAAACATGCTACAGTGTGTGATTACTTGACTTGCTTTTAACTTTTCAAGTTAATCAACTATCTCAAGTGTTTTGTTGTAACTTACGTGTGAGGTGGGTTTCACGAGGTTTCACTAAGCACTACCATGCAGCAAATGGTGGTCAACCAGTGGTTACTTCTGGTCAGTTCTGAACTTGATCACCAATTCTGCTGCACTTGTAACAGTAACTAAAACCCAAATATGAAAAACTACATCCAAAATTATTTTTCATCTAGACTGCCCATCCAAGAATACAATCTAAACTATTGGATCTCATTTACCATGGATTCTTAGTTTCAGTCATGGCACCTGCTCTCAACCAGGTATTCTGTTTAATTTGAATTAAGTAAGCTATTAGACTTGTACACAACAATGGCCACAAAAACTTTGTTGGATTAGGACTCTGTTACACATGATTTATACCAAGTCAGAATGTGTCCAACAGTTAAACGTGCAGTCGAAACTCCGAATTGATAAATATCCACGTTTCCATGTTTTGTGCCATTATAGTTAAGGCACTTATTTGAATATGTGAATAGCAGCACCTATTTTTCTTAAACCCATTAACTGTGGCAAGAAATCTTCTTTGACCAACAAAATTGTGTGGTAGTGAAGGGAGTAAAATTGATAGGGTACATCAGGGTACAGTGCTACTAAATAGTTTAACAAGAGCCATATTGTAGGTAGACAGTTTGGTTAAGTCATTAACACATGTGAACCTCGCCTTGGGAAGAAGAGTTGGACAGAGTGGGGGTGCAACATGGCATATTGCTGCTCAATGGGTTAAAAAGTATGCTCATGCACCTATACTACATACAATGTAGTTGGCCACAGAAAAATATGTCCTCCTAACATAATTTCTGATGAAGTGTAAAACCTAACTAGTGATAAAAATGTCTTATCATTCCATGTACTGTATTATTAATGGAGATGCATTGACATCTTTTGCAGAATTCCTCCGACGCATTGACAGCTGCAACAGCGTATTTTGACTTATTCCTGGGAAGCATTACTGAACCTATGTTAATGAAGGTTTTTCTTAAATTCATCCTTCAAGAAACGTTTGATGAAGTTCAGATATTACATTCCCTAATACAACGCATTGAAACTAAAAATGAGGTATCCTACATAATAATAATTAATTACCTGTTATTGCGGTAGAAAGCTAGAAAACCTGACATTTGAAATCTTGATTTTGCTCTTATCAAGCAGTGGCATAATTCGATTGCGAAAACAGGTCATAACAAAGTGTGTGCTGAAGCAATAATCCGATAAAAATTGCCTGAAGGCTGAATACTGAATGGAATTAGTAAAATTCTGTAGGGGAATAATGTAATTTTACTCTTCACAAGCCATACAAAATTATGTGGCAATGAAAATTACTTATTTGATTATTTTGGATATGATTGTCACGATGCAGCCACTGCCAGGTCAATATACATCCAAAAGTTTACTTTGGTACAAGTACTGGCTGTTGTCAGTCAATTTCATATGTCAGATTGACTGGTTAACATCAATAATCTCTTCTGTAGTTTAATAAGTAAACCGTGCTTGCGACGAGAGAATCCTATTGGGATTATTGAAACACAGGTCGCAAGATATCAACTTTTCGATTTAACTACTGTATAACCGAATAATGAGAACTTGAGCGCCAGTGATACGACGTATAGTCCCAGAAGAATCTCACCTAAATTTCTTTCATTTTAGTTATGTTTCGTAACATTGGCATTATTTCAGACCCTTGTCAATCTTAATTCTGAGGATGTAATGATTGAACTCGTTCTTAAGTAAGTATTCGGCTTAATAAAAATATCTTCTGTAGATTCCTGTATACATGTAGGTGTATGCGATGTTACAGTTTTTTTAAACTTTTCTTAAGTTACTTTACTTGTATGTTACCTAAGAATGTTATTGCGTGGGTTTCGAATGTCGTTGGAGTTACCCATAACTCTTTTATGTCTGCTGTAGTCCTGCAGCTACAATCTTAAAATTTGTACGTAATTTTGATGACCTATCTGTTTATCTGGTTTTTATGTCGGTGGTCAGTCATTAATTGTAATATGGCGGTTACTGGAAACGTTATTTTCTCATTTAATTTTTTCTAATTTCCCGTATTTCTTCCTAGGTACCTTTTATCTTGTAATCACGTTATGGGAAGTCAAAGGAAAATGATTCAGGAAATGGATTTATATGGAAAGGTTGCTGTGCGATTTTTAACTTCGATCCCATCTTGTTGTTATTCTGATGAACATACTGATCCAATCTCGACAGAGGATGTTCCTGTTGAGGGCAGCTCCAATGAGGAGAAAGAAACGACGATCAATACTGAAGAACTTAATAGTTTGTCATCAGATTTCTTGACTTATTTACTTGATGTAAGGAAAAGTTTGTCCGATCGTCGAATGGCGTGTTCCTGTTGGTCTGCGCATTGGGATGGACTGGATCCTAGTTTCGAGATCGCAGACCCTAGGACTGATAAACCTGTGTCGAATGGTACGGCACTGCATACGAGTACGTCATCGCCAGAAATATCACAACTAAGTGAGGAAGAAGACAAACCTGCACGTAAAAGATCACTTTCAGTTGAAAAGGATAAACTGGAACTCTTGCTTGGTCCATTTATTACTAGGTTGTTTAAGAAACTGGAGAAAATGCCGGAAAACTCAATAGCAGTGAATGAAATTCTAACAGGAATTATATCAAGTTTAGCAGAATATCCTCAACCATTACTCAGATCATTTTTATTGAACCATAGCTTAGTGTTGCAACCGGATGTTAAGTCAATATTTCAGGTAAGAAATCGAGTGGATTACAAAAGTATTTAATACATATTGTAATCATATATTGTAAACGAATTACAATTGCATTCAAACAAAACGTTTCATTTTCTGCGTAACAAAATGTGTGTTTACCGTACGTAACAAAACGTCCGATCCGTAAACCTGGACTTCATCAAGGTGAAAACACATAGAACAAGAGTCTTGGGACCGGGTACAGCGTATATGCTACTTACACTTGCTTCAAATCTTTCTGTGTTGTTCCACTACATTGCACCTAACACGACGTAGATTCACAGAAATGGGAATGAGCGAGAGAGAAACTTAAGAGCGACACCGATTCTATTGTTTGGGTGTGACCACCTAGAAATGACAGACCGTGTTTTAAATGTTAGGCCTTTGAGAACATAATAGTATTTAGAACATTCACATCATTTCTAAGAATGCACAGTGAGGAGCACATTTGAACATACTGTACATACTGAAAATCGATAGAAATTTACGTGTATAGCATTTTAAGTGTTTTATAGTGAAAAGACAAAGAGACTTGGAGCAATTCTATATAAAACATATAAATAGGGGGGGGGGGAGGGTTTCATGCTTTAATATGAATGTTGTTTATATTTTACCTTGCAGATATTGAACTCGGTGAAAGCGAAGGTAGAATCAAATTTAAGCCAGTTAGACAACCTCCAGCAACCATTACTGATTGCAAAACAGAACTTAATTGAACGTGAAGAAACAAGAAAACGATCCGTAACTCATAGAGCATCCCAACCTGCCAGTCCTAAATCAACGAGAGACCTAACAACACCTTCTGGGCGTTCCTCTAGTAACAGTCCTTCTCGTATCAATACTCCTGAAGTGCCCTCTCCTTACAGAAATACATTTGTAGAAAGAAAGAACTCTATTGTAGGGCCATCTGATTGCTCATCAAATGACCAAGATCTTGAAAACGCTATTGAACAAGCTTCAAGTTGGATTTTACTAAACTTAGGACCGAAAGGTATTTCACGTGAAAGAACACGGAGAAAACATATCAGTATGATAAAGAATACAGTTTATTGTACAGTATTGATGGAGGAATGGATGAAGGAACTGGCTGCTATCTCATTAGAACATGCAGTTCAACCGTATGCGGAAATCGACGTTACTTTTTAGTAAAGATTTCATCGCGTTTCGATATACAGGTTGTCATGTGAAAGTTAAAACTTAAAACCACAAAACCCCGATTTCTAAGCCCGAAAAGGACAACGTGTATATGTAATCGAGAGCGAATGCGGCGAGGAAGTTGTTTTGTGTGAAATGCCAGTTTGGGTATTTGCATAAACAATAGATCCCTATTTACCCCGCATATAGCCGGATGTAGGCGCATGCGCCTTTATTTGATCAAAATTTGAGTTTACAAATTTCTTATGATAAACGATCATGCGACAATATTCGTCTTCCGCAAGTATTCTTTCATGGTACGATCATCTTGAATCGCTTTATTTCTTGGTCCTTTGACCCTACATTGGCATGGAACATCAAGCCAATTGTTTCCTTTATTTGGACGAGGGCCGGCTAACACCGCAGTAATTTTCCTTCGACCCATGCTTGCATCATCTGCCATTTGAATGGTTCATTCTGAGGGAGAGGGGTGCGCCTATATGTGGTTTTATATAGGCAAATGCGCCTATAAACGGCGTTTTTGACTCGTCTGAAGTCTTGAATATCCGCTTATACTGTATGTGGGGTAATAGGGTACAAGTCCATTGTGCTGTCGCGCTTAGAGGCGAGGGATTGCGGTTTTGAGTTTTAACGTCCAGGGGACACCCATAATTGAAATACCTGTTGATTCCCGTCCCAAGCTTATATCGTGCTACTTTAAGTAGTTTATGTAGTACTAAAGTCGTTGCATGTCAATCTCATGGTTAAATAAAGCACAGACAAGGTGAAAATATGAAATTAATGTAGCTATAATTACATTTGAGTTCGAAATCAAGGTTTAAATTTGTTTATAGAGGCAAAGAGAACCTGCAAAATATATAACTTAATAAAATTTGTATAAAGAAGTTTATTTATAAATAATGATCATGTCACACTAAATTGTTATACTTTATGTTGAAAACTATTAATTATACGTTTTCTAGTATAATGGGAAAACAATTTTAAGAAAAAAGTATTTTAATAAAATAGTCTTACATATTGTTCCAGAGCTAGATTCCTTGTTGCGTGTTTGTTTTTAGTTTTATAAACTATCCATGAATTTCACAATATCGTTCTCACAACAAATTAAGAATAATGAAATCTTTCAGATAGTATCAGTTTAATGCTCCATTGCGCAACCAATGCGCGTTTCTATCATCCGAATCATGAGATCTTGATAACAACACCAACGTAATTCAGTTTCTACTATAGATAGTAACAGGTCATAATCGTCATATACCTATATATAGGAAACGAGAAAAATATGAGGCTCACTCGCGCAATGTTTCATGATTGCCCAATCGATATTATAATTTTCACAAATAATTCAAAAGATATTTTGATAATTCCGACAAGGATGATATTACCAATTTTGAACAAGTGGAAAATTATCAGGCGACGTATATACAGCTCTTCAAAGGTCTGCGAGGAAGGAAAGCTATTGAAATGAGTTGGAACGACGGCCTATATACACACTGAGAGCCAACGCAGAAACCTGGGTACGAGGTTGATAATATAGAGGTTTTGCACCATCACGTGACCAAATTCTAAAATCGTTAACGTGCAACCTACAAAGCTGGCTGTTAAACATGTTTTGTATGTCATAACAAGTATTCATAACAAATTTCAAGTCGATACAATTATTCCCTCACGAGTTTAAAAGGTTTGAATAATTCGTTAAAAACTACGTTTTTTCCAAACCTAACGCGAAAAACTTAGGTTAGCTTTTAAAAGCAATCTATAATATCATAGTAAACAGAACATAGACATTTGTAAAACACATATTTTCTTGAGCATTTGTATTTTGGCCGCCATGTTGGATAGCAGGTGGATGCCAGCAATACGAATTATTCAAACCTTTTTAACTCGCGAGGGAATAATTGTATCGACTTGAAATTTGTTATGAATACTTGTTATGACATACAAAACATGTTTAACAGCCAGCTTTATACATTTGACTATTGCATGTGACAAATCTTAATTGAAATAGCTGTATGAAACAACTGTGTTCGATGTTGTCACTTAAAGTCTATTCTCGTTTAGTAAGGCCTGTTTGAAACGTTGAACTTTTCATGTACTGAACTTTTAATGAGCTTAAACAGAGATTTTAGCTTATTACAATATTAGCACCAGTTTCGGCACATGGAAATTTCGACGTTTGATTTTGAAACGGGCTTAAAAATCTGCCATGTACCTACCTCTGGCTCTGTTCTATTATTTAGGTCCAAGTAGTCCTCCACGCAACGTACAAATCATATCAAGAAATACATCGTAATTGTCGTTCACCTGGGACGCTCCTGTAAAAAGTAAACAAAATGGCGTCATTATCAGCTATACTGTGTGTTTCACATTCAGAGAATGGACCTTGCTTCAAGATATACCTCACAAGTGAAAATAGTGGTTTGTCAAAAATTTAAACGTATCAACAAAATATTATGTTCGTGTTCTAGCAAGTAATAAAGCTGGAAGAAGTGCTTACAGTAAGACTAAGAGTAAAGGATTTTTTACGAATGGAAGTAAGAACAACATGTTGTATACTATTTTAAACTTGATCTGTGTTTAAGAAACCTGTCTAGAATTCTCTCTAGACAGTTCATACTTTGAGACTTAGTAAAATCCTCTAAGCCCTAAGGCTAGGCGCTAGCAAATCGTTTCATACATGGCCATGGATAATGGCTATGATTAACGATGATTTAACTCAGATAATTGCACTTTCATTTAGAGAGGTTGCTGCAATAATTTTGTACCCTTTCGGAGTCGCTGTGAGGGTTGCGAAGAACCTGGTCATACAACTTGAACGCCTACAAAGTCATAGAACTCCGTATAAACCTAGAGATTCGCTAATTAATACAGCGTCATTTTCCTATACAGAAGCAACAGAGAAGGCCATGACAGCGACATCAAGTACACTTACATTTTCATTGGACTATCCATCACTAACATTTCTGTAAGTATATTGACGTTCTGATGATATAATTAATTATACTAGGTTATCAACACTACAAAACTAAACCTTACCTAAGTACCTATTACTGGTGGCGATTAAGAAGTTAACACTTATAATAATTATAGTTGAGATGAATCCTTAGTAAGCACAGCAAATTTCTGTTTTTAGTTATTTTTATGTGGTGGTTTGGAAAATAGAAAACGGCAAAGAACCTTAGGTAGTGCCTATTGGAAACCTTTATTAACAAAATATGTATTTCAGTCACGATAAAAAGCTAAAAATTGCGGTTAATGAAGTAATATGTTCAAGAAGATTACATTTGCCCTAAGGCCTTGCCAGTCTGTCAACACAATTAGTACATGCGCCAACAATTATAGCTCAAGGAAAACTCAAGTACCTTGTTAGAACAAGGCGTTTATTCTCGTGTCCTGTTAATAAATATAAAATATGATAAGAACTTGGACTTTGGAAACTTAGCATGTGAACAACTGATGCAAACTTGGGTCTAACCAATCAAAGAGTTCTCTCAAAGATAGCTGTCGCCATCATGCATACAATGGCCCTCTTTGTACTAAAGGCATTTGGGTACAGTTTATGCGTGTGCTGCATTTTTTTTTTCAAAGTTTGTTTCAAGGTATCAAACCTTGTACCACAAAAAACCCACCCAAATGCGACCTAATGACCTGACCTAGAGACTCGATGGGTCAGTCATACTTAGTTGAGTACCCTGCACCAATGGTTGGTCACCAAGTCCAACTAGGACTCAATTTCAACGAGCTGACTGACCTGAACGGGGGGCCGCAGTCCCCCCCCCCCGTTATATAGAGGCCCACCGTCTCCTCTAGAATAACCTACAGTTTTTGCATGCCCTGTCAGGTCTTGAGTGCCCTTACTGTCTCAGTATAACTAATGGTGGTCTCTAGACCATCCGGTCTCAACTCGCTGAACAACATGCCTGAGCTGGCTCAACCCTCTGCCATCTAGAGGACCTCCGTCTCCTCTAGGTAAAAACGTAGGTTCGCTAGAGCCTTTAGACTGTCGAGCACTTCCTTGCCCAAAAATGTATGTCACAAAATGCGTCTGTTGTGTGTGTTCTCTTGCTGAATTTGCCAGTTGTCCAAAGTACTTTACGATATATTTCAACATATTAAACTTCATTAAATCCTAATTTATGTACCAAATTCATGGGAGAACAAATTTATGGTTACAGTATGTTGTTATAGTATCTATAAATATTTCTTTTTTCCGTCTTGTCAGGTGGCCCCCGTGTAATGACCAACATATGAAGTGGTGCCAAGAAGGCAAATTAAGAAGGTGATCTTGTCAACATACTGTGTTCTGCTGAAGGTGAACCTCCAATTACGTTCAGCTGGAAGACCACAAACCAATAGACAGCTTTATGGAAACAGACAAGCCTCATTATAGTTCTTTTCTTGTTCTCAAAATGGAAAAGCATGAAAGTTTTGGCAAATATGTTTGTCATATTCAGGATCGATTTGAAGGCACACAACATGGATCCTAGAAGATCTAGGTAATATCACTTTGATCAATTCTATTCATCCTTCTTAGTTGATATTTGTAATTTTACTACTGAAAAAAATGCGGGAATTTGCATTATTTGAAAAATTGTTTTGTCTTAAACGAGTTTATTAAAGGACATTGGCAACAAAAAATTTTATTGTCTCATTTGAAAGAACGTCTAAAATTATTTGTAAAATCTTGTTACTGATTTTACATATCTTGCTTGGTTCTTGAAATATTTTGACTGAAAGCAATGAGCTGTCCACCATCTTGGATTATTGAGGATATGCATGTTACGTCACAAGTGGGGTCACGCTAGTTTTTTATCGTGACAGCCAGTGATCAATATGGGCGAAACTCGAGTTTTGGTTGCTATTTCAAATTTAGAATTGAATAAAACGTTTTAAACAACTTTTGATTGTTACTCAGTAACTTAAAAGTAATTTTATAAAAGGCTAACACTCCTGACGTCATCAAAACGATAGTTAATGAGGTTAAGAATTAATTCAAGATGGCGGACAGCTCATTGCTTTCAGTCAAAATATTTCAAGAGTTAAGCTTGTTACGAAAAATTTGTAACAAGATTTTTTAGATAATTTTAGACGTTCTTTCAAATGAGACAATAAAAAATTTTGTTGCCAATGTCCTTTAAGCAAGCAAACTTACTATTGTCACTAGTTTAATACAACATTTAAATCATTTCAAATTTCAGGCACGGAAGAAAATTGTGAAAGATTTGAAAAATATCTTGCTGGACTTATAGTACTGGCAGTTCTCTTGGTCATTGCACTCGTAATTTTTGCTTATTTTATCGACATGTACCGAAAACGTCTCGAATCATCAACCAACAACGAAAATAAGGAGAACAAGACCAAGGGCACAAATAATTCAAAATATATTTATGATAATCCTGACAAAGACGATGTCGACATTTATGAACAAGTAGACATAAACAGATCTCCGAAGATCCGGGGAAGAAATAAATGATTATCATGTTTTTAATCATTCAAATGAAGTACAGGAGGAAATGAATGCCTGATGATATACATAATGAAACCATGCAGTATTACAGTAAGCCATGGTTATATAATATGAAAATTAACTTCTAACGTTCTATGTTATATTTTGGAAAATGAAAATTCAAAGTTTGAGTGTTCTATTTAATAATCATAGCCATAGGTTTCTCAAGCAAAACATAAACATCGAGTCATATAGTCAATAAATAATAATTACCTGCGAAGTTTTCTTGTTTGTAATTTAATTTTCCAGATCATATCTCCCCTCTTCCGACATAACCAGGCTCCCTTGCAACCATCAAAACTGCATGATGAATATATAATCTAGGTGGACGCATTTGTTCTGTATTCATATCTGAGAGTGAAAAAGATATCATCTTTAACTCGACTGATAAGCTAAACTGTTTTATGTTATCTCTTTGTTTAACATAGTCCTAGTTCAGACTTATTTCGCGTCGCTACATTGCCTAATTTCTTATTCCGCCGTTACTTTTGAGCGTTTGGCCCCGCGTCCACACTAAGTCTAAGTCACTAAGCTATTTTCGTTTGAAACTAATGCAATAGAAAACGGATACCTTCATCCATCAAAACGAAGCTTTTCAAAAACGGCTTTGAAAGTGGAGAGCAAAGCCCATACAAGTTGTGTCAGTGAAGATGTTAGATCAGACATCGAACAATACGTAAGGACTTACGTCTTTCTTAAGTTTGAAGACCTAATCCAGTTCTTCCTAGAAAATCTTTCCATAATTGGAGACGAAATGAACAAATACAGCCCACAAATAATGAAAACGTACAACGTAGTATAGTATAGTATAGTATAGTATAGTATATAGTATATAGTGTATAGTGTATAGTGTATAGTGTATAGTGTATAGTGTATAGTGTATAGAGTGTATAGAGTGTATAGAGTGTATAGAGTGTATAGAGTGTAGAGTGTATAGAGTATAGAATATAGAGTAGAGAGTATAGAGTAGAGAGTAGAGAATATAGAGTACAGAGTAGAGTATAGAATATAGAGTGGAGTATACAGTGGAGTATAGAGTAGAGTATAGTGTATAGTGTAGAGTATAGTAGAGTATTCTATACTCTATATACTATATAGTATATCTGTGTGGACGCAGATATTTGTATCTGTTTTCGAAATATCGAAAAGGGATGCGAAAACGGATTAGTGGACCTAGCCTTACTTTAAACGTTCTAGCTCGTTGGAAATGAACTCTCGTTTGAAAATCAATAGAAAAATCGTTGCTTTCTAAGTAAGCAACACATGCAAAAAATTAGCTAATTATAACATTTACAATTATAATAACATTGCTATGCCAGAAATTGGTGCTCCGTACATAGAACTAGAATATATACTTTTACGAAGACAAATTTATTTTGCTTAATACATATTAAGAAATAGTAATAGCAAAGATATTCACAGGCATATGTAGATGACTGGCAATTGGTTCCTTCAGAAAAATGTTGCACTTTACAAAACAAAAATTAAACAAATGAAAGACATTTTCGTTTTATCCAGGTACATTACCCAGTTTGAGGTTGAGTATGAACCACGTACCGTTTACATGCAGGTAGAAGTGAAATGCCTGTAAACATCCCCGTAGATTTAGATTTATCCATGCATACAGCGGATTTCTTACCTTGTTTAATCCTGGTCATTTGCTTGGTTTGAACCAGAAGCCAATAGCTGGACACCTTCATGTACTTCCACAGTTGGTGAATAACAATATTAACAAGTATATGCTATGTTTACATACACAGTTGCATACAAATATATCATCTTACAAATATATCATTTTTTTCTTATTTTTTTCTCTTTTTTCTTACTTTTTTTTTTCATTTTCTCATTTTTTTTCACTTTTTCATTTTCTCATATTTTTTTCTTTTTCATATAATTGATTTTCAGTTTTCTTTTTTAATCTTTTTTATTTTAAATTTGTCATAACTCTTTTTTTACATTTTAATATGTTTTACAGAAATATATAGGTCAATAATAATAGGTTACAACAATGATTATACGTCAGACATAAGTTACATAACAGAACATATAGTTTACATTGTTTTGGTTGTTTTTTTAACAGCCGTCCATTATTTTGTGAAATAATAAAATTCACATGTTTAACTACAACCATGAACTAAAACTTATAATGCTATATACATTTTAGAGTGTCTGTAACAAGTATCAGATCTTAATCAGATCAGATCTTAATGTCAGAGAAAAAACATGAACATTTCTTCTTGAAGAATAAAATGAAATGGTGCCTTACTGCCAAATACAAGGTAGAGCTTGAAACTTATATCTTTGCCTCAGGTCATAACTACAAAATTTTATCAGTAAAATTAATCCTGTCAGAACAACCGTTGTTCACTGCACATGCAAGCCAAAATCCATTCGAATTTTCTTTCGTCCAGCATGTCGATAGCGAAAAATAATGAAGGTGAATGTCTTCTCGATGCATGTCCAAATAGAAAACTAGACCGCGACAATTCAATAGGAACATCGTTTCAACTTTAACAGTTGTACGCCATACATACACATACACTGCAGCTCACATTCATGCAGCTGGCCTCAGGTTATCCATAATCGATACAATACAACTATCACGTTTACGTGGCTCACTGCAACCAGAGTTATAGAAATTGGCATCCATCCTGTACGTGTACATGAAGTCATGAACAGTACAGCTGAAGTCTTACTTGTTATTCACAATTCAGTGCGCGCATCATGCTTACCCTATAATCACCACCCAAACACCAACTATACAGTACGCACAGAGCTACTGACGTCTTCATAATTACTCACAATTCAATCACTATACTCAGCACCCCCAAAGTTTGGCAACCATACAGTACTCATAGTACAGTTGACGTCTTCATGGTTATTCACATTCCAATACGAGCAGCATGTGCAACTCCCTGTCAAAAGCCAGGTTTGGTTGTGTAATCACCTACATCTCCATCGTCATTCATGATTCAATCCAAAATATATGATGACTATCGTCGCCATGATCTTTCTTCTTCATCATCTTCCTCATCAACATCACCTCCAAGTAGTAGTTCCTCCACGTCCTGATCCAACGCATTTTCCTACACAAGAACAAAAAATCAAGATCATTTATGCACACTAAATACCTTTTACTCAAAAATGTTAGCATTCTATCGACAATGTGAATTTTACAAAAAATGTTCGAATTTTATGTAAAAATATGTTGGCATTGTTCCATTGTTTTACGACCTATATTCGGATCAGGCCGGATTACAAATTTTCACCCTGGAATTGTTCTTATACTTTTCCCCCTAATTATACAATTTTAAGCGGATCTGCAGGTTTGAATTGAATTAATTTCCCAAGCGTTTCTCACACGTTTTGTCTATATTTGCATGGTACAAAATACAATATTACGGCAAATTCATTTTGAATTTGACTATGTTAAATTTAACAGAGAAGTAATTTCAAGGAGAACTCGCCAAAGTGACAATCTTAGAGTTCCTGCTGTAAGAACAGAAGCAGCTAAGAAGGCCTTTTACTATAACGGAGCTGTTATATATAATAATTTTTTAAAGAAATAAGGCATGTGCTAGACTGTTGGATCTTTTAGATCCAATTATATTATTGCATGCTTGTATGTTTATTCAACTTTGTATATAGATAAACGATTTTTATAGTTTGTATTTTAGGGTACAGAATACCACAAAAATTTACATGTTCCATATCTTTTGTCAAATATATATAATATGGCTTCTTAATATTTTTAGTATAGTTTATCGATATATTTTTTCTTCCTGGGGGTTTTGGGGCTAGATTTCATACACTTAAATTTATTTTTTTAATTGAACATTCTGTGGAACAAACTCTAATGTACCACAGAATACCAGTGCAGAGATAAATAAGCAACGGTTTATCAAATTGAAACCAGGATTTGGTGTGTCATGTTGTGTCATAATACTGTAGGATATTGCTAACTTAATTTAGTGAAAGGTAAATACTAAAATCGGTACAGCATACCAGTGGTGTAACCAAAGAATACCAGTAAAATTTTTCAATGGTAAAATTGATTCCTCAGTGTGATTTCTGTGTAGTAATAATGTTGTGTTGCATAAAAAAAGTAGTGATCAACATAAATTATACTGGTTTGCAAACTTATTTTTAAACTTTTGAATTTTACAGGCATTATGCAGGAAAAAAGTATCAAAAACATAGAATGTTATTTTTTGTTAATCCTGATTATTTTTAAAAAAATTCATTTTTTGTTTTTTATATGTCAATTAAAACTAAAACTAATATATATTCACAAAAATAAAGTATACAGTATGTTTCCTCCAAATTTTATAAGATCAATAAATAAGACTGGTATTCTGTGGTACCGTGGTATTCTGTGGTACATACACTTGTAACCAGGGCTCCCAGTGATAACAGTGTTCGAATGAACGCTGAAGGGATTACCCTGATTAAATAAAGGTTTATAAATAAATAAATAAATTTTAGACAACATTGATAAATAACCTTGACAACTACACCGTCTTGAAAACATGCCTTTAATGACCCAAAACTTTTCGTTTGAACGTTCAAAGATTTCGATAGTACTACGTACTGGCCGTTCAAGCGCAGTAAATGTAATAGACAATAAAATCTAACTGAGACTTACCGCATCAGCTTGCTCTTGTGGAGTCCCGATGGAGATTTTTAAACTCACTGGTGAACTCAATGATGGAGTCGATATCGATGGTGGACGATACCAGGACACTCTAAGATTTTTCATGTTAAACGAGGGAACATGTGTGATTGCCTAAACACAAAGAAAATTTAGATAATCTATATTTATAATATTCGGGTGGAACGGATGCAAGTCAGAGGTATTCCTCGGAGCCAGTGTATTTCTATTTATAAGGCAGACAATATACATGCTGATGACATTTCTATCAAATCTTTGAATAGAAATATTTTCACGCTTCACATGTTAATCAATACTGTAGCTTACTCGTCCCCAGTCGTCTCTATAAGTATTCGATTTAATTACAAAATATAGATGACATAATTAATTTGGACATCAGTGGTCGCGTAGAACACGAAAAAATATAATATCTCCATTCCCTTGCATCTCCGCCTTCCAAACACTTACACAGTGTTATTCTTTTCTCGTGTTCTAGGCGACCACTGATCTGCAAATAAATGATATCATTTATTCCATAATAAAATCGAATACCAGTCAGATACTGTAGCTTTGCAATCCAATAAAAATCGTGGCAATTCTGATGACAAATTTGCGAACGAGTGGGGAAAAACCGTAGAGCGGGTAAGCAGAGAGGTCGCAATCTCTAAACATATCTTTAAATTCTTATAGTTTAAATTTATCAAATATACGAGAGAACACATAACGTACATTTTCTGCTTGTTTTCGAGAACTAAACGTGATGATAAGTCGATGGATATCTTTATCTTGTTCGACGCGGTCTATGTCACCAAATTCCTGAACGAGAAAATATAATACAACACCGTTATAAAATATGCAGAAGTTGCCAGAACTACTGTTATAAACTGCAATCCGTAATACATTTTCTAAATGGGGAAAGCTGTTGATATGCATGTACTTTGGGCAGTTTATGAGATAAAATACCTGCAGACAGGAACATTTCTCTCCTTATCCCATTTAGTGGCGACTTTTACCACGTTATAAAAAACAAATCGTGCTTAAGTTTACACCAACTTTTCAAGCAAAGGCCCTTCTTGCAACTGTGACGCTTGCAAACAGAGTGTTGTCATTCTTTGTCGCACAGTGAATTACCTATGTTAATCGATACTCACTTAAATAGGCGCAGAAACGCAGAGTCGTACATTAAAGTTGTACCTTAAAACGCTGTTTAACAAGATCTTTCTCTTCTGCCGTAAATCCTTCTACCAGCAGCTGTTTAGGTCGTTTATCCAACACAGCAGCTGACCTAGAGACAATACCACGACCTCTACCATGACCACGTGATATACCACGTGCTATGCCACGTGCTGTTCGACCACGCCCACGTCCACGATGACTTGCGTCCAGTAAACCCAGTGATTGAGCCTGAATAGCGGATATAACGTTAAAATCGTTAATATGTATTGACAGCAGATAAATATACTGTACTTGTAATCATTTCATAATTCATGAGAAAAACACAAAGGAAATCACCGTGAAGGAGCTTGAATATCTTATACAAAACAATGCTGATTTACATAAACTTTAAGTTCATTTTTCTAAACCAAATATCATTCATGTCTTCACGATTATAACGTTCTAATCAAGACGAATCAAAATCGAATCACAATAAAATACATATTCGTGACCACGTTGTATATAAAGATATACAACCACTCGCCATCGGCAGGTGCTTTCATGTGATACAACACGGCCACTCATGCTGTATATATTCCATAACATTTTGTAAATAAACATTGTGAGAGAAATGTTTCGAAAGAGAGTATGAAATCATTGTGAAAATGAAAGACTTTGTACAAAAATGTAGTCATTAAAGACAACCCCACAAAGTGGAACACAATGTGAAATTTAGAATCCCTCATTCGGGCGTTTTGCCGGGGAGTGTTAAAGCTCGCTATTCGGTAACTACTGTACACTCGACGTTTCAGATTTATTAAGGAAAAAATGAAAAACAGATATGCAGACCAGATGAGCCAAAATGTTCAATCGCTACAACTGTGTCCAGACTTATTTATCAGTGAAGATAGATTGTCAAATCACGCCTGATGTGGCCTGGTGTGTGGGGGAGTTAAATCAATAACCAAGCTCTGGCTTCAATTTTCAGTTTTTAGGTACGGCAGTATTTAATCAGCGAAACTCACCTCTTTCTTTAACTCCTCCACTCTGTATTTTAATTCTGTGGTATCTTCTCCTGTTTGTTCATGAGTAATAAGATCTAACTCACGATCTAACAATTCTTTCTGAGCCTGAAATAATGAAAGTTTATGTTAAACATATTAAACAACGAAAATGGTTCCAGGAGATGTTTACAATACAAACTCAGGGTTCGGCCCACGGTGGGCGGCGCCGGGCGGCAGCGCCCAGCACTCAGCAATGCCGCCCGGCACTCACGCCAAAGCGGACTTGAAAAGTTTCAAATATGCAGTACGAAAACCCCCAAATTCCCAATGTACTTTGTAATAGATATTTTATACCAGAAATTTTGTATTTTTTATCTTTGGCGAATTTTATTACTTAAACATTAGTATTAGATGAAATTCAGCATTACAATGCGAACAATATTAGTTATTGGTGATTCGGAGAAATACGCTATCCCTCCAAAGCCGGAAAGACTTCTGATGAACGGCTCTAATCACTTTGCACTTTGTTAATTGATATCGCGCTTCAAGCTACTCTGAGAGCAGTCGATCAAGTTTTGAAAGTTGTCGGCAGGGTGGGAGGAGGTCATGCCCTCAGGGCTGCAGGTATCCGGCACTCACATGGTTCTGGGCAGAACCTTGCAAACTATAAAATACCATTTATAGTACGCACTAGCTAATATACGCAAGAAACCTATATGTCAAAGCCCTTATTTGGGTCAGATTTATCGTTGAAAACAAGGAAATATTATCTTAGAAAGTGTCATGACTGCAAGAGATTTTCGCGCAGTGAAACACCTGATATGGGACTGAAGAGAAATATGCTGGGAACATAAAAGGGCTAATTACGTTCTTAACTCAACAACGGCACTAAAGTTACCATAAATCTGGAATAGCCATTTACTGTACATCAATTATATTAATTTATGTGATTTATTAAAGGTTTTAGGCATGTTCTCGTAAACTTTCAAATCTCTCTTTTTTCTCACTCGACTCACTCAGACAGTCTGTCGGACAGGTCCAGATCGAGTCATTACAGGAGAAAATCTGCAGTTTTTGGAAGAGTCAAACTAGAAACACTTTTCTCACATGCAACACGAGTTAATCAATGGCCAATCCAACTTTCATTTTTTCAATACTCATAAAAATAGCTTAGTATACGGACTCAATTTCTGGTAATTTGTAAGTTAGAATTTATACGTACCACTTGTCGCGCTCGGCCTGGACTTTCTTTGGACCTGACAAGCGCAGCGCTTACTTTAACTTCACTTTGCAGTTTTGATATGCTTTCTGAAACACTCTTCAGCGTCTAGAATAAAGAAACAATTTTAATCCTTACAATTCAGTACAACGGACATTCCTCGGTTTGAGTCGAGCTAAATTGGTTCATATAAAGGTAGTTTAAGTTAACCAGCATCCATACGTCTCAAGAAGGTGTCTGCATAATAATTCCTATTTGCTACATTTTCCCGATACCTCACATGCCTGGCATGTAATCTTATTTGATCATTCAAAAGAGCCGTTTCGACCCCTTCAAAAGGTCAAAACGGTAGCTTCAGTTTCTATTTCGCATGGCTGTTGCACGAGGATAACTTTTTGTACAGCCCAAACTTCTATCCTAAATGCGAAAGAGGGAGACTTCATCCAAGAATCATCCAAGGCATGTGCAATTGCCAATACGCCTTTGAATGTGTTAAAAGCTGTACAGTGACTGAAACTACCGTTTTTACCCCAGAACGGTTCTTTTGAAAAATTGAAAAGCTAAATAATTTCCGAGACCGACTTCAATCATTGCATTATTTACAATTCCCAACACGAGTTATTTCAATTCCAGTTACTTGAATATGTCCACATAAAGTTTGCCGAAAATCCTGTTTCGGTGTTTGTTGTAGAGCGTTCTTCTAGAATGTCACATCGCTCATATGTGGCGTGCGTTTGTTGAATGTTTGCAGAAGCACTGTAAATGCTAATGACGTGGAAAGACAGAAGAAACTCAGGTGATGCGTAAATCGTATTGTTCCAGTAAACTGCGAAACAACCTTTTTAATCAGCGGTTTGTCAGTGACAGTTTTGTCAAAAGCAAATCAATTTTCATTGCTACACATGTTCGTGTACCTCGTGATCACATTTTCTTGCAGGCGCTTGTGAAAGACTACAAGTTTCAATTTGGTAGTCTTACGAGTTGCACTGTATGAGTGTATTTGCCTTGTCTTCAACTATTGCAATGATTTTTGTCTTGGAAATTTGAGACAGCAGGCCAAAACTGACTATTTTAAAATGGAACCATATTGCCACAACTATACTATAATCTACATATGAACTACTTTAATCTACAGTACATCTACAACTACTTTATGGGAAAACTTATTGTATAGGAAGCTAAACTTATTCTTATCCGGAAAAAATATGTTGCTTTTACGATATAGTTATAGGTGAGGATTCCCTCGGACCCCCATGCAAATGGGTGCGTACTGCATCAGTCATCATGTTCTGCTGGATCTGCCCCTGTGTACATGAGTTTAGTAAAAATATGAAATGTAACTTATGTAAGTGAATATTTTGTTCATTGAATTGTGTTTGCTACACAACTTATTGCAGCAGCACGCAGAATCTATGACTTTTCAGATTATAACTTGGTCGGGTTAAAAGTCGGTCTGGATTCCCGGGTCGGTCTCATTTCCAGACTTCACCCCCTCCCCCCAACCGAAATTGATATGTACGCCCCTGTTCGCTTGTTTGTTTGAGCGCCATGCCACACCTTAGAATACTCACCTCTTCAGGTATGTACTATAACTACATAGTTTAGATCATGTTCCAGACTACAAATCACGTTATCTGTGCACATTTTCAAAACTTTATCGTACCTGCATTATTTTGTCTTTATCTCTCTGATTAAGACTCTTGCTCTGTTCTAATTTCTTTATTAAAAGCTACAAAGGAAAATAAAAAAAAGGAACCTGGAATTATAGAGTATACATTTTTGAAATTTTCCAAATGACTTAGGAAAACATAGTATAAATTATTAATAGAAATTCACAGATATATTTTATAACTTGATGATCATATCATTTATATTACTGAATGTAATCGTTTATCGTTATTGTATCTTACAAGACCCACCAGATGGACAAAAGGCTTTTATTTCGCAAACACTTGGCTCCAATAAAACAAATAAGTATAGCAATTCAAAGGACCCACCTTTTGGTTTTCAATTTGTTTACAAAGTAAATCCTGTTTCTGTTTCTGTAGTAGTATTTTCTTCTTGACGACTTCCTAATATCGAAAAATATGAATATTAGAGTAAAATTTTTCTTATGTCGTAGTACTAAGAATTTCATATTAATTATATTCAAAAAGGACCTGAAAATAGAATATAATTGTTTCCTTTAAGCCAATGGTAATTATATATATATAGATATATTGTCATATTGACCTCATTATATATTTGATTCGCTATATTACCTATAGAATATAATTGTTTCCTTTAAGCCAATGGTAATTATATATATAGATATATTGTCATATTGACCTCATTATATATTTGATTCGCTATATTACCTATAGAATATAATTGTTTCCTTTAAGCCAATGGTAATTATATATATATAGATATATTGTCATATTGACCTCATTATATTCGCTATATTCGCTACATTAAAAGACTTGTACCTCAACAGCTCTAGTATTTGCATCTTTTTTTGGTACAACAGCAGCAGGAACTGACGCCTTGAAAGTTGTTTGTCCTGTGTGGAACATGGTGGGCGCCAATGCCACAGGCTAAAGACAAATATCAGCATAGAAAATTAATAGAAATTAAAAAGACTCAATTACCATAGCATGCGGTAAAAGTTCACTTTGACCTTAATTAAACGCAGAATAATTGACGTGGTGTCTGACTTAAAATACGACATATTTATCACTATAATATAGTCTTACACTGTCAATATTTCAAACTGCAAAGGCGAGTGAATGATGAATTTTTTGGCGTGCTTTTTTAGGAAGTCAAACTTCCTTCACTATTTTATGGTTTCAGTAAATTTTTTTTTAAATATTTTCAACATAAAAACCGTCCTTTTATAAAAATCAATTTATGTGGTTTGAAGCAAAACGTGTGAGTGAAGCGTGTAGGGATAACATAAGTGATAGGGGCATATATTGGAATATATCTTCAATGAATTTACTTAACCTTTTCAATTACTGTCGGTTTCACAGTGGTAGCTATGGTGGCAGGTTGACTGTTTTCTGAAGGATTGGTTTGATTCTAAAACCATACAAATGTTATCCACTATTCATATATATTATATATATAGAGTACTATTTCCAAAGTGACATTTGGACCTATACTGTTGGGAGTCACCCCAATCCCCCCAAAGAGAAGGATACACGGCCATTAGGATTAAAATAAGAGAAATACACTAATCCTCTAATTGAAAATTTTATAGTTATTTCAAGACACTTTTTAAAAAATATTATTTTACATAAATAGCTATTTTCCCACAAAAGCAAGACGTAATATATGCGAAGGCGACTGGGGTTGTTTTGTGTTGATTACGTAATTATTTTATGTATTTTATAACAGTTTTACATGCTATAAAATCTGCATGTTTCTAAGCAGTGAACTTTACTGTAAAAAATAGCAATTGGAAATGTCAACTTTATTGCCGATGAAAATGTAGATGGAAAACCTGCGAAAAAGGGTTAGGATAGAAGTCAAAAGAAAATTCGGCTGGAATTGTTGGTGTCTTTTGTTAAGGTAAAAGTATCATTTTTTTTATTTCAATGAAAGTATCATTATTATCCTCACACTAAATAGTATTCCGTCTTTATAGTATCCTACCTTTTGCTGTTCTGCTTCAGATTTGTACCAAAATATTCTAATAAAACGATTGCCAAGAACTGCGTCTGCACAACATATTGCTTTGTGTGCCTCAAAATTAGTCGAAAATTGAATTAATGCAACATCAGCCTGGCCAAATGCAGAAACCTATATAAACAAATCACGGAGATTATACACATACGATATTAAGGAGTTTACGACCATTTAAATAGAGGAATTATTCGTGCAAGAAAGGAAATAATTCAAGGTAATGCAGAATATTCCTCAAAAGTATCCTCGTTCTTAACACAACGACACATTAAGCAAAGAATTGTTTGAGCAACGTGAAAGCTTATTAACATTGCTACGATGAGAGGAATATACTTAAAGTCAATCAAATAGCAAACACCACACCAAATTGTTAACTCTCTTATTATTGCCCTTGAGGAAATCGTCTTCTGTATAAAATTAAGACAGAAGACTCCCCCCGCGTTGGTATTGCGAGGCGGTAAGCGAAGGCGACATGCACATAAAATGAACACAACAAACACCTACCTGAATATTTACAATTTTGCCAAACCTTTGAAAATAGCCATTTAATGTGGCGATATTATTCAGATTTGGTGGCAACTTCTTCACCTCTAATACAGTATTTGTGTACTTTCGAGGAGGTGCTGTTGTTGTAAGTGTTCGTACGTTAGATGGTTCTTGTACAGTAGTGGTCACAACTTGTGGCATCGCAACAATATTTGTACTCGGGGCTACTACCACTGTATTCTTCATTTCTTGAGTTGCTACACAGAAGATATGAAAACTTCATGTGCTTAAATAACAAGGATACCTCTGCAGACGAACAGCATCTCGAATGCATACAACTTGGCATAATGCACCTGTCAATGTTAAGCCCCAGGGAGGGGGTATTTGACATTACCAGACTGGGATGTTGTGTTTAAAATTAAAGTTATACTAATTACAGTATCACTTTGTAGTCGATGCAATGCTAGTGCCTTGCCATGGAGGGGTATTTTTCTCTAATTTGACAGATATTTCCGTCCTGTGGGTGGGGAATTTGATACTCACTCAATCAAAAATGTCAAATCCCCCTGGGTTTGCCCGCCCCCCTTCCCAGGGGCTTAAACAAATTGTCGGATATTATGTCAACAGATGAATTTGCAAATTGCTTCCCTTTTTTTCGCTACTAAAATTCATTTAATGACATCATATCCGGCAGCTTTGACAGTGAAAAATTGATGAAGATGAGATTTTTTCCAACAAAGACACATATTACAATTCTTCTGAGAACGGCCCAGATATTACACATAGAGCAACATAAGTCATATTTGGGTAAGCTCTGCATTGATAACAAATAGATAAAGCAAAATAATACTACAGTATGGTTGCGAATACCACGATGGTCATAAGACCATTTTACAATCACAGCCACGTTTATTTTCATACCAACCTGGCGTAGAGACGCTTGGTGGTGTTTGTGCGGTCACCACTTGCAATAATTCACGGTTTCGTTGTACAGGCATATTAGCAAGATGTACAGGCTGCGTTCCAAGTCGCGCCCAGACTGGAGGCTTCTCAGGTAGTCGGCCGTCAAATGAAGGTTGCTCAGGATTGTACATATCATTCATATTTGGAAGAACCTCTGTAATGTAAGAGAGAAAGATACTGTAAGTTACGTTCTCTTTAAATTTCAACGCCAGGCTATAATCTTCCGCAGGAATCTTAGCAATCGCAACTGCATAGAACTAAATTGAGTTCCAAATTATCAGCTCATGGAACGCGAAGACATCCAGCAACGTTGAGGTCCGTGACAACCTACTGTATCGTAGAACTAATATATCACTTTAAAATGGACGTGAAAACACATTCTATTATAGCTAATTAAGGATTACATCAGCTTAATAATAATAGAAAATATATATTTTATTAACCAAATCATTTGTTCGCACACACTTTAACTTTCCTATTCTAGTCCAATTTCTTCATCATTTTTTCAGCCTAACGGTTTCGCCTTATACCTCTCAACTCGACCATGATTTATGAAAAAAAGAGATTGCTGCTTCCCGGTCTTACTTAGACGTTATAGATTCTCTAAAAGTGCTTCCTCACATGATCGTTCCCATTGACTTACAGCAACAGACCTTGAGAAAAAGACAAACAGAGTACAGTACTGTACCTTTATAGCGTGTTATTCCAATGTGAGGCCTCACATTAGCGATTGGTGGTGGAACAATGGCAGAACGACGTTCATCACCACTTGCACGAGGTCCAGCAGCATTTTGACGATCTGATGTCGGAACATGAACGTTGGCAGTTCTATGTGCTGCAGGACGGACAGGATATTGGATTGGTGGCAATGGCGCTCGGATACCTAAACCTATACGACAGATATTATTCACAATTACCAGTTACATTTTCTATACGTTAATTGTAGTGAATGTTTAATATGACATCGGCCATACAGTCTGCGTTTGGACTTGTGTTTGACAGTGAATGAACGGATTCTTGCTAGCAGTTTCGCAAAACCTTTAAATCACACTTCGCGAACCCCTCGCTGTTCAATAGAGACCTTACGATGTAGGACGGCAACGCGAACGACGACGACCAAAAGAAACTGCTTCAAATAAATCAATTAAATAAAACTTGTCGTGTATTATCAATCGTATGAATTCACTTCAGTTTGTGGAAGTTGAGATAAGCGCTTTTTGGTTTAGAAGATTTCTACTTCAGTACTGGCCAATTTGCTGAGTACCACTTCTCGCGGCTTGAAATGCAGACGTTGAACACAAGACGTAAAAATATGTACAGGGTGTATAAAAAAAAAGTGAACCCTTTGAAATTAAATACAATAGGGTACAATAGATTATTTGAAAGAAAATGCAAATATGAAGTTCAATTTCAAAAGGTTCACTATTGTATTAAATTTCAAAGGGTTCACTTTTTTTTTATACACCCTGTAGTTTACCGTTGTAAACAGAGCGAGGATGACGTCTAAAACTCCCGTGGGATTTTAATTATTCATTTCTATTCTAAATACTATAAATTTCATTGTGCCGTCTTGAAATCGTAAGGTCTCTAATGGCTAGTCTCAGACGGAAACGAGTTTCAGTTTCGGTCGTATGTCGCGCGAAACTAAACCGTTTTATATAACACAAAATTTGCGCTCAACGATCTTTTACCCACGACATTTAACGACGACTTCCTACCCACGTGACACGACCAAAACTCACATTTGACTGAAACTGCAATCATGGACAAAACAGTTTGATTCGAAAAATTGATCGAAATTTTAGGAAAACACATTCAACTAACTTCATTAGGCTTTCGCCCCCCTCCCCCCATCCAATGTTTCTATTATTTTCCCCACGCTTCAAACGCAAAATGATAACATTGTCTAGGGGGAAAGGAGGATATTTTAGGTAAGATACAGGAATTATAGTACAATTTAATCTCTGACAGAGACACCTTAGAATTGTATTAACAAGTTATGTCCACGATTGTGGATGGGGCTTGGAATCTTGCCCAGTACTTTTTACCACATCAAATATCTTTTGTCAATATCCTGACCTCATGAAAGAAAACTACCTTAATTATACAGTACCGACCTGCAGGGTTTAATGCTGCCGCTTCCGAGATAAACGCAGCAGGATGTGCAGCACGTGGGAAACCAAGAACAATTCCAGGAATGTTGACATCTTCAACCACAAGAGGATCATTGCCATGATCATACGGACACAGTTCTCCTCTCATACAATATCCTTTCTCTACACAAATGTGCATGATAATGATTTAGGGCCTGTTCATATGATCCCGCTTGCCGAGATGTCTCGCCTAGCGGGACGAATATTTTCGTGTGTTCATATGGAGTTTTTCATCTCGCTTACCGAGATGAAATTACAATGTTGTTCTATAATTAGCGCTGCAAAACATGTACATTTCATGCACGCACGATTTTGTTGTTGTTTTTTATTTTTTTGCAATAAAAAGCATTGGTTTAGCAACATATTTCATCCTTGATTCTAAAACAAACATAAAACTACGTAAAAATCGTCAAATTAAGCGGCAAAATCGGAAAATTAGTTTCTCGATTTCATCCCGGTAGGCGGGCTGGCGTGTTCATATGGAATATTTTTCATCCCGCCTACCTATGATCTCGGCTCTCACAGGCGAGATCTCGCCAAGCGGGCCAGCCCGCTTTCTCATATGAACACGATGTAAATTTTTATAGTAAAAGTACTAGGAGGCGAGATCATAGGTAGGCGAGACGTCTCGGTAAGCGGGATCATATGAACAGGCCCTTAATGACACAATACAAATATAGCAAGTAATATTTATAGAACCCTAAAACCCTTTAGATTTGTTTAAATCTTTTAAGTACTAAGTGAATGCGTCTAACGACTACTCTCAAATTCTACAAATCAATACTATACTCTACGTGGGATTTTCATTATAGTCACACAAGTCATAATGAATAGTTATGTGCCTTACCATCATAATCACGACAACGACCTCTTTTGATCCATGGTCTGCCTTTGTATAATCGGCTTTTCACCGAAGATCTGTTGTCATCAAATCTGCCGTATTTCGCTTTAAAATTCTCGGAACCACGTTGGAAACTCTCTCGATCTGAGAATGCAGGAACAGTTGAGTCATTTCAATTATACTGCACTCTATATCAAACTAATCTTGACTTGTACTCATTGCCCTTAACACTTCGAACACAACACAATGTTAAACATACAAAATACAGTAATATATCACAATATACTGGACAATTAAGACCTCATTAGACATTTTACTATAAATATTTACATTGTAAAGATATACCTGATGAATCTTCTCTTTTCTTCTCAAATCGGTCATGTTCACCAGATTGTTCATCATCTTTTTTCTTTGAACTATCTTCATCCTTCTTCTTTTCATCATCTTTCTTTCGAGAACTCTCTTCTTCTTTAACTCTTACTTTCACTTCAGATTTTACATCCTCTGAGGTATCGTCTTTTGAAAGTTTAATTCGTGTTCCACTCTCATGGTCTGACTCAATGCGTCTTTTCTTTGCTTTGTAAGATGAGTGATAATCACGGTTGACTATTAATATAGGTTTTTCTTCAGTTTCTTCTACTGGTTTTCTCGTCCGTTTGAAATCACGATCATCTTCATCCAACACCGAGGACTAAAGATAATAATGCTCACATTCACAACCATTTGCAGTTAAGCACAGCTGGCAATAAGCTTGCTTGCATGATTACGGTAGTAAGATTTTTTCGCCTCATCAAAAATTACGATTCGACAGCTTGCTGCAACTCAGGACCTACAGTAAATTCGTTACCTTCATTGCGCCCGTGTTGAAACAAAGTACAGTAGTTCCTCCGAAACTGAATTAGTGCAAGGTACATGGTGTCTCTCAAATTAACACATACTGTATTACTGATATTGTATCAAGGAAAGCAAATTGAAAATATTCCGAAAAACCAAACAAGATATGAAAACGTTGTAAATTTTCATGCATCATCCCAGTTCTGTTTAAGTTTTAATTTGCAAGCTTCTAAGTGATAGTGGCTTAGGGGCTAAACTACTAACGCAAAAACGTAACTTCCAGTAAAATAGCAATGCAGTAACGACAGTCTTCTTTCAGTTCACCGCAAAAGCCTTTTAAAACTAGACAGAATGCTGTACACTCAATTGCATTCTACTGTAATTTAATCTAATGGAACTCTACTCTGGACAAACTATAACACTATTTTCGTATACGTGTATTTTCCATATCTATATCTCACTTTCTATACTCTATAATAAGCTGTTACTGTCATGCATATTCTGTGTCTGGTCTTTGTCAATTCATGTGATTGGAGTAGTTTTGCCACATGGTTACTTTTGCAGTTTACTGTGAAAGCATATACGCCACATTCCTCTACAACAAAATTGACACCTGTACCTACTATACTACTTTCAGTAATGTTGTTTTAATGTTCACATGGAGGTCTGGAACTACTGTACTATAACAACACACTCTATCCACAAAGGTCACTCAAGTTGTTGCCAATGTTTTCCAGTTATTTATTCATACTATATCAATCCGCTGATAAGGCAGTGTAAAGGATGTGTCCACAAAAATTTCTATATTTGCTGGAAATTGGAATAAAAATTTACAGACAGGCGCATACCCGTTAGCAACATGCACATTTTGATGTTGTATTTTAAGAAATTCATGAAGCTGAAAGTCATAAAATATCTCAATAAAATATATAGAACATGCTAATTGCTGTAACTATTAATAACACATTACATACTGTACAACATCCAGTAGCCCTACCTCTGCAGCTTGAGGTCTTAAACTTTCATCTGTACTCAGTAGTCTCTTGTTTACAGGCCTTGGGGATGAAGGTGGGTTTGGCTGCTGGGGAGAAACACTTGCTTTGAGTGGGGGGTTGGTTGGCTTTGGGGTGATGCTTTGTTTTATAGGCGAGATGCTGCGTTGTCTTGGTGGGTTACTTGGTTTTGGAGGGCTAACTTGTTTGGGTGGGTTACTTGGTTTTGGGGGGCTAATTTGCTTAGGAGGTTCTGCAGGTAGGGGAGTGGTGGGTTTTGGTGGGGCAGGGATATATGAATTATTTTGAAGTACTTCAAATAATGTCTTCACAAATGATACCGTTTCTAAAATGTAAAGAAAAGACTATGATTAATGCATTGATCTGTTGACCAGGAATTTGATATCCATGGAACCACATACAGTATTATTCTGTTTGCATAGTTCTTTATTAAATGTGTGTTACTGAACAGGGATTAACAATTAAGTGAAGTATTGCTGAAGAATCGACAAATTCATAAACCAAACCTACCGCCACCCAAGAATACTTCAAGTTGATCAATGCAAATCTCCTCCAATTCTCCCAATGGTTTATCCTTTCTGATTAATGCAACAACATACTTTGCTAGAGCTGCAGGATCAGCATCACAACTACATAAAATGGGAAAAATCCAGTACATTACAGTCACTTGCATAGTTTGGTTAGAGAACAAGCATTTAAGTGATCTAAAGTTTCTTAGTAACATCTTCATTATAATTAATGGTAACACAGCCTAATGCACTGACCCTATTGTAGAATTCTAAAAGTAATGGTTTATAGGCTTAGCAGCACTTGGGGGATGTTACTTTAGGGACAGCACTATTTTCAGGTGGGTGGAAAACGTCAAGAATTTTTCTTCAGTACAGTATCCATTCTCATGCAAAAGTAATAATTCACCACATTAGTTCTATCTTCATATAACGTTTTCTTAACGTTGCTCCTGTAAGAAGTTTCCTTGGCTAGTTTTTAACATTTCACACAGTGTTAAATAGACATAAATTTGTCAAAGTAAAATTGCTATATAAGACTTATGTAAACTATTCTTCGGCATATAATTGCCTTGCCCATAAAGTTTAGCATACATTTTCCTTACAATTTAAATATGTAAAGGTAAGATTATTGCTTTTCTCTTTTGCTCCGAAGTCTGAATTCACATCAAATAGTATTATTGGTAGATTGGAAATTCTTTGTCATCCTGACATGAGCGTAGGTCAGCAATCATGTCAGCATTGCCAAATACATACTATGTAAACTTTGTGGAAGAGACATGGCATTATTTGTTAGTACAAATACAAAACCACAGATATCAATGCTTGTTTATCTAAAAGAGAATGAAGTGCGAAGGGCCTTGACCGAGGGTGTATTCTGTGCACAAGATATTGAAGATCTCCAGAGTGGAGTTTGGATTTGGCTTGCTTTTTTGTATACATATTTGTGGTGTAACCTAGAGTGACAATCTCACTTCTTCATCTTTCCGTTTTAGAGAGAATTAATATACTGGATATACCAGTGTTTTTCTAAATACCGCTATGGTGATATGAGTAATTCCAAAATACTGGTATACTGACATTTCTGAATTTGCCATGCACAATTGAAATGCTATTTCAAGTAAAAATTTGCCTATAATCATGTTTATTATTAGCATGACAAAATTACTGGATGCTGATTGGTTGAGAGGAGTACAATTATTTCATTAATTGTACTGCAGTACAATTAATGATTTTCCCCAAAACAAACAAAATGGCGGAAATTTGTCATGCTAATAATAAACAAGTAATCATGCGATGTTGCTCGTACAATTAGGGATTAATAGTACTCGTGATGTTTGAAAATTTTGCCAAATTGGACTCGCCCCGGCGGCTCGTCCAATTTTGGCAAAATTTCCAAACATCACTCGTACTATTAATCCCTAATTGTACTCGCCATCGCATGATAACCTATACTTAGTAACCACACATGCACAGATTGATCAATCATCATGAAAGTACCTTCAGCTGCATCAAACCCAAATGTCTTTGTTATTATATGTGCGATAACAGCCCGTCAGGGTTCAAATTAATTCTAAAAAATGGTTCGTGATTTCTAGGAAATTATAAACACTAACACCCGGAAGAAATTCAGCTTGTGATTTGAGCTTGTATTATACCCGTTTTCAAAATTATGTGTTCAGCCTGAAAATATTCCTAGTCAGTCCAAAATTCAAAGTCAGGTTTACAGTTAAACCTTGAGATGTGCATTTCTTTATAAAGATATTAGCATTGTAGCCTTCATATAAAGAGTTTGGAATGACTCTCAAGGTATTTTAGTGATAATTATTGCAAAATAGCACAACAAAATGAAAATATGACCACAATAGTCTGCAAGCAGGTTCGACACACAATTAAATTATGCCTTTTCTAACTTTGAAAGTCATTCACAATATAGATTTCTGCTATGATGCTTCATTGCTTCTGCTATGATGCTTCATTGCCAGATACTTGATTTTTGTTTGATAAATGTTCTGTCAAATCTAAAATTCAGATTTGATATGGAATTTGCACCCCTCCTGGACCCCCCTTGGCCAATCATAGGAGGGGTGCCGTGCACACCCCCCTGCACCCCCAGTAAATCCATCCCTGGATTTAATTAACAAATTTCCCAAAATTCGGTTCGTGAAAATCGCAATTCGATTCGTAAATCACGAATCACAAATCATTATTTCGATCCCTGGATGATTAAATACCGATATACTGGTATATACCAGTATGCCGATCATGATATACTGGTATTCGGTATTGCAATACTCATTCCCTCTATTCTGTTTGAGATACACCAGATATATCTGGTTTGGATGAAATAAAATGCAGAGTGGACTGGTACATCTCCCTTGGTATAGTGGGGTTTATAATTATCTCGATTTAAGGCCACGTTACACAAGGCATTTTTGCTGCAACTTGTAACACACGTTGAGATGTAGAATGATGTTGTGTTGAAAACATTTGACAGAAAATTAGTCAGCATGACCAGCATTTTACTTTTCTGATATTGTTCATTCTTGTACATTTAGTGGAGTAAAATGCGGGCAAGTTCTCAATTTTGCTTTGAATATATTTAACATGACTCGACTCTGTATCAGAAATTGCGTTGCAAGTTGTAGCAAAAAGCGGATATTATTTATAAGTGAAGCGGATATTATAAGTGATTTGCTGAGGAGATCTTTTTCTGCTCGACCAACTGCCGAACAAAATGCAATAGTTAAGCAGTGACCAACACCACAATTGACTGTTACGACAAGGGGGAGAGCATTTCAGCAGGCTTGGTATGAGAGGAAAGATTGGCTTTGTGGCAGCTCTGTGTTGGGAAAGTTATTTCGCTGGCCTTGTCTTTTGTTTTGCCCTGGAACCTCGCCAACGTGGACGAAGAATGGCTTCATGAATATGCAAGGCTTCCTCTCGGATTGCAAAAAGTATGAAAAGGCGAAGTCACACATGAGTGCTTTTAAGACCTGGAAGACGTATGGAGCCGGTGTGCGAGTGGATTCTCTGCTCTCTCAAGCAAGACGAGATGAAATACAGTGCCACAATGAAGAGGTAAGGCAAAATAGAGAAATATTAAAAACTATTACCGAAGCTGTTTTGTACTTGTCTAGACAAGAGCTGGCTGGGGTAGTGGGGTTTCCCCTGAGATCCAAAATGATTTAATTACTTAATGTCTGGATTCATGGGCTATCCATCTAATGATATATTACTCCCTGGTCATACTGCACTACATTTTTTTAATGTGCTCTTAGCGGAAATATCCACATAGATATGTGGTGACCCCAACATCCATCTTGGGCTATCCATCTAATGATATATTACTCCCTGGTCATACTGCACTAAATTTTTATTCATTTTGTATGATCAGTCCTTAATGTGCTCAAGATTGCATTTTAGAAAACATGTAATATTCTTGGCCCTAGGGGAAATATCCACATAGATATGTGGTGACCCCTACATCCATCATGGGCTATCCATCTATTGATATATTACTCCCTGTTCATACTCCTTAATGTGCTCTAAAACATGTAATACTCAGAAATATTCTAACTAGGGAAATATCCACATAACCACACATAATATATTACTTGTGAGTTGTGGTGAACCCATCGTTACACAGTTTCCACCTATATACACAAACAACACTCAATAAATGCATTTATACATGATGATAAATCTGAAAATTAACTCCCCATTCTGTATATTCATGTGTGTGTGATTGTGTATTTATGTGAACAACGTCAGTCTAGTATGTGATCAGTTTCCTTCATTTCTGGCTTTTTGCTGCTAACTGCTTTACTAGCACATTTGGGCCGTGATGAGTGCAAGAGTGCTTGGCGTTTTATTGTTTTTGCCTTGCTTGATTCTCTGAGCCATTGGCATTGCACATTTGTGTTTTGCATATAAAAATAGTTGTGGACCTGTGGTTGCAATTTATTTATAGTCCAGAGCTGCAGTTGTTTGAAATATCAATAGCAAAAAAGCAGTGTGATGCTTCAATATTTTGAATCATCCCAAAATGCTTTATTTGATATTTCAGGAAGAACCTTGCAAGAGTCGGTGATGATGAAAATTGTCACAATTTTGGTATTTTTATGAGGTTAATTTTGCATTGAAACGTCCCTCAGAATGCAGCAAAATTTTCTAGGGGGGCATGCCCCCAGACCCCTCTACAAGGCTCGCGCCTTTGGCGCTCGGAAGTTGGACGGGTTAAGCTAACCGTTTTCATAAAAACATGACCAGTCAATTCAAGCGGACTACGCCACTGGCTACGGTACCACTCTGGAAAGTTTGTATCGCGCAGCCGAGATATCGGGCGCGCAATTTTGATTCCTCTATACATTTTAATACTATTAAATTTTCGAAATCTCGGTTGCGCGATTTCCAAACTTTCCAGTCAGGCTAAGGTATATGATTCCCTACTTTTATACTTACATTTTCTCCAGTCGAGCTGTCAGCCATGTCTTCAAAGCCTCTATGTTCTTTATCTGCATTTCTCAATTGTATGTTTATAATAAGTTGAGTCGTAGTAATATATTCTGACAAGATTAAACATCTATAGAACTGCCAGAGTTCCAAATCCTCAGAAATGAAGTACAGAAGTTTTTAATAATACGACACCAAAACCCGTGTATTCAATATGGTCTTCTGACAGTCATTTTTCACGTTTACAGCTCAAACGTTGCCATGTATTGAAGAAGCCCAAAAATAACAACCATTTAGTCCATATCCTACTAACATTCCTAATAAAATCTTACTGTATATAACAACTATATTTTTCGGCGGCCATCATGGAATGGCACGAGGAGTCGAGAGGTTTTCACTTGTTTCCATCTATCAAACTGACGTTACGCATTTTCCCGATTTTCAAATTAAAGATTTCATATTCGTTTTTCTTGATTATCCTTCATCAATTTGGTTAGGGTTTGTTAGGGTTAGGTTTAGGTTTTGGGTTAGGATAGGTTTTAGGGTTAGGGTCAGTTACAAAGTTTTAAATTTTACTTCAAAGTTGAAAAAAGACGTAACGTCAGTTTGGTAGATGGAAACAAGTGGCGACCGAGTCGAGGAGGTCGAGATTGTACCAGATTGTACCACAGCTGACCCAAGCAAACACATAGCTTAGTCTGACAAGGAAGGCAACACTAAAAGTTAAACCACAGGCAGCCCAAGCTCACATTGTTGCTATAGTAATATTTTTTTTTATTAATAATTTTTTATTATTGCTGTTTGTATATTATGGTATATTATGTGTATGTGTTATGTCTGTTATGCTATTTGCCAGAAATGGTATGATGGAATTAAATATATATTTATTATTGATGGTTAGGGTACTTCATATTAGCAAATTATAGTAGACTTAATAGTCACATATATATTGTCAAAAAATTGCTAAAATATTGTGTCAAATGAAGAAATAAAGTTACTTACTTCTACTACAAGTTGCAATCGACTTTTCGGTGTTGACTTGGTGTGATTTTAAATCCACTTTGAGGGGATGGTATTCTATGTAATATTAAGGAGAAGGCAGGTAAATACAGCGCATCAGCTTCACAAATCCTTCTCGCGTCGCATAATAATGCATCGAATCGCCAAAAACAACAGATCCATAAAGCCCACTACATTTCACATCATTCATCGTCTTCAGCAAACACAAGAGATTTTTGTCGGTGAAAATCCATAATTTGTTCGATTTTCTGACAATCTCAGGATGCGTGGCTGTCGATAATTGTTATTGGTTGATTCGAACGCGTTCACGCCGCAACAATGTAATGAACCAATAACAATAAAGAGTGTAATTCGAACTCGCGAGCTCTCAACTGAATATCCTATCGACAGCCACGCATCCTGAGATTGTCAGAAAATCGAACAAATTATGGATTTTCACCGACAAAAATCTCTTATGGATCTGTTGTTGAATACCATCCTCAAAGTGGATTTAAAATCACACCAAGTCAACACCGAAAGTAACTTTATTTCTTCATTTGACACAATATTTGACAATATATATTTGACTATTAAGTCTACTGTAATTTGCTAATATGAAGTACCCTAACCATCAATAATAAATATATATTTAATTGCAAATAGCATAACAGATATAACACATACACATAATATACCATAATATACAAACAGCAATAATAAAAAATTATTAATAAAAAAAATATTACTATAGCAACAATGTGAGCTTGGGCTTCCTGTGGTTAAACAGATGTTAAACAATAGCTTCGCCCCTAGGCAGTTGCGATATTGAAAAAAATCGATATAATTGGAATTTACCATTAATGAAAACTATAAACTAAGTTATTCTATAATTCTCCTTCGTTTACGAAAGAGAATTATCGAAGGCGGTTTGAGTATTTTCCCCACGGCTATACAGTCAGCTATATATAGTCATTTTATTATACAGTCATATTATTCAATCACTTCTGACTAGTTCGGAGTAAAGAATGTTGAAAAATTGTAAAATTAATGGTGTAATCCAGTATTGTCCTTTAGTTGACTGTCTATAAATGTTTAATAATAATAATAATAATAACGGTTTATTCACATATTTTTGCACACGTGTGTGAATTACAATATGTTTACAAATAGTTGAAAAAGATTAGAATATTTTTACTCATTACAATAATTGTATCAAAGAAGTTCAAATATTAACACTATGATATATATTAAAATCGAATATATAACTATACACAATAAGAAATGAATTGCTAGTGTAAAAAGTTAAAAAGTTCACGTGGAAATTACAGATACACCATTGACGGTAAGAAATTTCTTTTGTATCTGTCCGTACGGCATTTAGGCAGAGATAAACTCGAGTCATTACGTAGGTTAAATGGGCGACATTCTTGGCGCGTGGGAGGCACAAGGTGGTGAAAACGTGATTCAGGATCTTGAATGTTCGTGAAAACCTTGAAACAGAGTTCTAGTCTTCTTTCATCGAGACGACTACACTTAGCAACCGTCAGTGCGTCACTATAATGAAGGCCAGGAAACACTATACGCATAACGCGCTTCTGAACCATTTCTATTTTGTTACCAAGATATTCCGGAATACGGTGAGACCACACCACACAGCAATATTCCAATACCGACCGTATCAAACCAAAATATATGTGGATTAGGTCATTGGCTGGGACACCCGCTCGTTTGAGCACTCTAATAATATGAAGAAGTTTTGATGCTCTTGTGATGATCTCCTTAACATTATTGTTCCATTTCAAATTATCCGTTATGACAAGCCCAAGTACTTTGTGTGATGAAACTTTATCAAGAGGGACACTGTTGTGATATACTACTCAAGCTAAAGTACTACTCAAGCTAAAGTACTACCCAACTTCTTGGTATTTTCACGACGTTGACAGGACTCTAGATTCCGGAAAAGAAGCTGATATGAATTCGAACAACATGGCATCTCGAGTACATTATTAAAGTGGTTCTCAGAGGCGTCAACGAGTGTTGGCCGATGGAGTAGCATTTTCCTTCTTCAACGTATTAATTTCTATCCTTGATGTAAATATGTTGAATTTATTGAACTCCAAAATAGAAACTAGAAAGCTTATTTGAATTTGGACTCCCTCTGGAGGTTTTGATAAAAATTATTAGATAATATATGATAAGTACAATAATATATTAATAATTTATTAGATTAATAGCAAGGAAGCCCCAAAAAAGCCAAAGGCTGATGAAACTTTCAGGCATCTTCTTATACGCTAGTAGTTTAACATGTACATTCAGCGCCAAAATCTCGCGATTCGTGGACTCCAAGCATTTTCCACGCGATTTTCTACAGAATACTAACTGAGCATATAAACGCAATGACGTCATCGTACTATGTGCGTACTAGTGCACACAAGGGTTGCTGACCGTCTACTAAGGGGTGTGCGTGCTAAGGGGGTGACCGTCTACTAAGGGGTGTGTGCGCTATAAGAGAAACACGTTATTCAAATACGAACTTGTTGTGTCCTAGATTTACCAGAAAAACTGAAGGGGGTCGTACGTACTTTGATATGGTTATTAGAAAAAAGAACTCAGTTGCTAGCTTTAAGTACAATCTATATAAGTCTCATTTTGATCATGATCATGAAACCACCATGATCATGAATCTGTAACCACTTTAACATTTTTACCTTTTTAACTAGCAGCTTAGTATATTCAAATTTAGTTTGGTATATAGTGAGGGCCACGAAGTCATCAGTGTAATTTACTACTGTTAAGTGTTACCCTCGTTAAATAAAGCCTATAATAATAATAATAATAATAATAATAATAAGGGGTGTGCGCACAAAGGGGTGTGCGCACTAAGGGGTATGCATATTCATGACATCATATGGTGTGCGCACAAAGAGTGTGCGCACACTATCTGAGTGATTTTTTATATAATTTTCATGATGGGAATACGGTCACTGAAGAGATACCATAGATGAGAGATACTTATGCACGATCACGTGGTCGATGTAGGGTCGATGTGAGGTCGATGTGAGGTCGATGTAGGGTCGATGTGAGGGTCGATGTGAGGTTGATGTGAGGTCGATGTGAGGTCGATGTAGGGTCGATGTTGGGTCGATGTAGGGTCGATGTGAGGTCGATGTGTGGTCGATGTTGGGTCGATGTTGGGTCGATGTGAGGTCGATGTGGGGCAGCTTCGAGTCCGGTTCGGTAGATGTAAACATTTTATAAGATGTCATAATGATTATTATATTGTGCAACTGGACTGTAAACAATATTTTGATCCAGGGGAAGCTTTAGAAGCTGCTATTGATAACAGGAAATTTCTTATAAAAACACTTTTATGTAGGGGTTCTCCCGGGTTCTCTGGGGGTTCTGTAGGGATTCTCTCGGACAATATTTATTTCGATATGCGGGCTCTTACGGGACACAAGGGACTTTGTTGCGGGACATTTTTAGGCGTCCCTGCGTCCCGTAAGAGCCCGCATATCGAAGTAAATATTGTCCGAGTGGCCCGATTGGCCTTTGAAAAAAAAATTAAAATAAAAACCGAGGGAACCCCGAGGGAACCCCGAGGGAACCCCGAGAGAACCCCTAGGGAACCCCGAGGGAACCCCGAGAGAACTTCCAGAGAACCTCTAGAGAAGCCCCAGAGAACCCCGAGAGAACCCCCAGAGAACCCCTACAGAACCCCCAGAGAACCCCGAGAGAATCCCTACAGAACCCCCAGAGAACCCCCGAGAGAACCCCTACATAAAAGTGTTTTTATAAGAAATTTCCCCTTATCAATAGCAGCTTCTAAAGCTTCCCCTGGATCAAAATATTGTTTACAGTCCAGTTGCACAATATAATAATCATTATGACATCTTATAAAATGTTTACATCTACCGAACCGGACTCGAACCGGTGCCCCACATCGACCCAACATCGACCTCACATCGACCTCACATCGACTCACATCGACCTCACATCGACCTCACATCGACCTCGCATCGACTCACAACGACCTCGCATCGACCTCGCAACGACCTCGCATCGACCTCACACTCGGCTACCATCGCCTGAACCACTCGGCTACCTCGACTGCCTTGTTTTAATTTTTATATTAGTGTCGAAATATAGTATTCAAAAGTTTCTAAATTAAATTAAATCAGACTGAATTTAGTTTTGGGAAAAAATTGTTCTTGAACCACTTCCGTTATTGCACTAGTATTACTGAACGACGAGGATGGGATTCGAAACCACGCATGCAGAGCACAAAAGATTAGCAGTTCGGTTGGTCTGAAGTTTTGCGAAAAAAGAGATTTGATGAACACTGTTTTCACAAAACTTGAGACCACTCTCACTTAGTTTAGCAATTTTTCAAAATGAATGTCAACCCTAAGAAGAAAATTAGAATTATGTGACTTGAGTCTTAAAACGTTTCTACGACAGAGAAAGACGAGGTGACCGAGTGGCTATGGTGAAGGACTGCTAATCCATTGTCCTGTGTACGCCTCGGTTGGAATCCTAACCTCGTCACTCAATAACTTTGCAACGCAACGAAAGTGGTTGAACAATGGTTTTTTAACAAAATTCCAGATCACTGTCATTTCGTTTAATTTTTTTAAAAATTAGGTCGACCTGAGATGAAAATTTGAACAACGTTATTTGAGTCTTAAACTGAAAGTTTTCGACGACAGAGGCAGACGAGGTGGCCGAGTGGTTAAGGCGATGGACTGCTAATCCATTGTGCTCTGCACGCGTGGGTTCGAATCCCACCCTCGTCGTTCAATAATACTACTACAGTAACAAAATTGGTTCAAGAGCAATTTTTTCATTAAACTCATGATCAATGTCATTGAATTTAGAAACTTTTGAACAATATATTTCGACACTGATACGAAATTAAAATAATTTGATTTGAGTTATAAAACCTTTCAACGACAGAGACAGACAATCTAACCGAGTGATTAAGTTGACCGACTGCTAACCATTGTGCTCTGCATGCCTCGAATACCATCGCGTTCAACCATACTTCTACAGTAACAAAAGTGGTTCAAGAACAATTTTTTCACAAAGCTCAAGATCAATGTCATTGAATTTAGAAACTTTCGCACATTATATTTCGACACTGATATGAAAATTAAAACTATGTTGTTTGAGTTATAAAATCTTTCGACGACAGAGGAACGTATCTTATATACTCAACTTTATGAATATTTGTCCGTAAACAACATACTTTCTGAGCATCAATTTGGTTTCAGAAAATTTCACTCAACTGCTTCAGCTTTACTTGATTGTACGAATGATTGGTACATAAACATGGACAGGAAATTGTTCAATTTGGTTGTATTTATAGACTTAAAAAAAGCCTTTGATACTGTTAACCATGAAATCTTATTGCAAAAACTAATTCAAGTTGGAATCACAGGAAATGCATTTCTACTGCTTAAATCTTATTTAACTGGCCGTACCCAAGGGTCTATATTAGGACCGTGGTGTGCCCCAAGGGTCTATATTAGGATCACAGTTCTTTTTACTGTATATTAATGATTTACCTGCATGTCTGAATAAAACAAAACCCCGGCTGTTTGCTGATGACACAAATATCACAGCAGCTGGTGGGTGTATATTGAAGATGCAGTAAATTTGGATTTAGAAAACCTTCGGAAATGGCTCATGGCAAACAAGCTGAGCTTGAACGTAGCGAAAACCGAATATCAAATTATTGGTACTAAACCAATGCTAAGAAAAGCTTCTGCTCAACAGCTTAGAATTCATATTCAAAACAAACCAATAAAGCAAGTTTTTCAATGCAAAACGCTAGGTGTGACTCGTGATGAAAATCTGTGTTGGAAAAGTAATACAGACACTATTTGTAAAAAGATTTCATCTGGAATTTATGCTCTCAAACGCATTAAAGAGTATGTTGATAAAAAAAACACTCATTTCTGTGTACAATGCTATTTCAGCTACTGTTTTTGCTACTGCAAAATTATCGAGTGACGAGGATAGGATTCCAACCGAGGCGTGCAGAGCACAATGGATTAGCAGTCCACATCGTCTTAACCACTCGGCCACCTCGTCTGCCTCTGTCGTCGAAAGATTTTATAACTCAAACCACATTGTTTTAATTTTCATGTCAGTGTCGAATTATAATGTTCAAAAGTTTCTAAATTCAATGACATTGATCTTCAGTTTTGTGAAAAAATTGTCCTCGAACCACTTTTGTTACTGTAGAAGTATGATTGAACGCGATGGCCTTCGAAAACATGCGTGCAGAGCACAATGGATTAGCAGTCCATCGCCTTAACCACTCGGCCACCTCGTCTGCCTCTGTCGCAAAAATATTTTAAGACCCAAATCACGTTGTTCTAATTTTCATCTCAGGGTCGACAACATTTTTTCTAAAATTTCTAAATTAATTCTGACTGATTTGAATTTTTTGTGAAAAAATAGTTCTTCAACGACTTCAGTGTCCTTACGTACGTATGTGTTTATACTTTCGTGAAATTTGATTGGTTAAAATCTTGACGGCCGCACAGAAAGTAGAATACAGTTCTACTGTCATACGTACAAAAAGTTAACCGCGACGGTCAAGATTAGCGATCATTTTCGAGTCACAGAGCACTTGCACGTACGGCCAGCGCGGCCGATTTTGCGCATGCTCTGTGACTTGAAAATGATCGCTAATCGTGACCGTCGCGGCTAACTTTTTGTACGTATGACAGTAGAACTGTATTCTACTTTCTGTGCGGCCGTCAAGTTTTTAACCAATCAAATTTCACGAAAGTACAGAATAGGAAATGACCAGAAAGGCCACTCAGCAGTGCAACGTGATACCCTATTTTTATGCAGTTATCTGGCCAGAATAATGGCGGACCAGCCAGTTCAGCGTGTTTATTGGTCAGAAAATGCAATTGACTGGCTAGAATAATGGTAATGAACATGCGTAATGCGACATGCGCAGCGTCAAAAACTTCAAAGGTTCGGCCTCAAGTGGCCCTTCTAGTCATTTCCTATTCTATGACGAAAGTATAAACACATACGTGCGTGCAATTGTGCGTACGTACGTGCAAGTGGAGCCCGCCCTTAAAGGTATTGATCGACGAGGTTGGTATTAGAACCCTCGCGTGCAAAGCGCACAGGATAAGAGACCTTTAGCATAGCATCAATTTTTCAGACCGCGAACCACAAACCGCGGTTTCAGGTTAGCGGTTTGCCGTTAGACGTTTGGGCAGTTTGGTGCATTTAGCTTGACGTTTCATTCCTGCTTACCGCGTAATGAGTCCGCCATGTTTTGTTTACTTCCGCATGGCTATTCTCACTTGTGCGGTAATAATCGCCATAACTCTTGTAAAAGTTATAATCTCAGGATAAAAATTGCCATGTATCAAGAAAAGAGGCCAAAGAACTTTGCTTTAGTAGTTAAACGTGTGTTTGTAAACTTTAAATAGTGTTAAAACGTTGCCGTATGTCACTTACCGCTAGAACACCTTCTTGCGGTTGAAACGTCAACGTCAAACGCCAAACGCGACCGCAAGACCAGGGTCACGTGATATTTTGCGGTTTTCGGTTTTTTAAGAAAAACGCAATGCTAAAGTCTCTAATAACAGTCCTTCACCCTCTAGCGACACGGTCACCTCGTCGACGAGAATGGGATTCGAACCCACGCGTGCAGACCACAATGGATTAGCCGAGTCCATCGCTTTAACCACTCGGCCACCTCATCTGCCTCTGTCGTCGAAAACTTTTAAGACACAAATGTTCAAATTCATCACGTTGTTCAAATTTTCATCTCAGGTCGACCTTAATTTGAAAAAAATATTAAACGAAATGATAGTGATCTTGAGTTTTGTAAAAAGCCATTGTTCAACAACTTTCGTTGCGTTGCAAAGTTATTGAGTGACGAGGTTAGGATTCCAACCGAGGCGTACACAGCACAATGGATTAGGAGTCCTTCACCATAGCCACCCGGTCACCTCGTTTGTCTCTGTCGTAAAAAAGTCTTAAGACTCAAATTTCTCCTCAGGGCTGACATCCATTTTGAAAAATTGCTAAACTAAATGAGAGTGGTCTCAAGTTTTGTGAAAACAGTGTTCTCCAATACAGTATTATAGAACGACGACGATGGGATTTGAACCCAAGCGTGCAGAGCACAATGGATTAGCAGTCCATCGCCTTAACCACAAGGCCACCTCGTCCGCCTTTGTCGTCTAAAACTTTTAAGACTCAAATCACGTTGTTCACATTTTCATCTCAGGTCGACCTTAATTTTTAAAAAAACTAAACGAAATGACAGTGATCATGAGTTTTGTTAAAAAACCATTGTTCAACCACTTTCGTTGCGTTGCAAAGTTATTGAGCGACGAGGTTAGGATTCCAACCGGGGCGTGCAGAGCACAATGGTTAGCAGTCCATCAACTTAACCACTCGGTTAAATTGTCTGTCTCTTTCGGCGTAAGGTTTTACAAATCAAATCAAATTATTTTAATTTAGTATCAGTGTCGAAATATAATGTTCAAAAGTTTCTAAATTCAATGATATGGATCATGAATTTAAAGAAAAAATCTCTCTTGAACCAATTTTTTTACTGTAGTAGTATTATTGAACGAAGAGGATAGGATTCAGACCCACGCGAGCAGAGGACAATGGATTAGCAGTCCATCGCCTTAACCACTCGGCCACCTCGTCTGCCTCTGTCGTCGAAAACTTTTAAGACTCAAATCACGTTGTTCAAAGTTTCATCTCAGGTCGACCTTAACTTTTAAAAAAATTAAACAAAATGACAGTGATCTTGAGTTTTGTTAAAAAACCATTGTTCAACCACTTTCGTTGCGTTGCAATGTTATTGAATGACCAGATTAGGATTCCAACCGAGGCGTGCAGAGCACAATGGATTAGCAGTCCATCACCTTAGCCACTCGGTACCATTGTCTGTCTCTGTCATCGAAAGGTTTTATAACTCAAATCAAATTGTTTTAATTTTCATATCAGCGTCGAAATATAATGTTCAAAAGTTTCTAAATTCAATGACATTGATCATAAGTTTAATGAAAAAATTGCTCTTCAACCGATTTTGTTACTGTAGTAGTATTATTGAACGACGAGGATGGGGGTCGAACCCACGCGAGCAGAGGACAATGGATTAGGAGTCCTTCACCATAGCCACTCGGTCACATCGTCTGTCTCTGTCGTAGAAAGGTTATAAGACTCAAATCACATAATTCTAATTTTCTCGTCAGGATTGAAATCCATTTTGAAAAATTACTAAACTAAATGCGAGTGGTCTCAAGTTTTGCGAAAACAGTGTTCTTCAAACCTCTTTTGTTACCGTGGTAGTATTATTGAACGACGAGGATGGGATTCGAACCATCGCGTGCAGAGCACAATGGATTAGCATTCCATCGCCTTAACCACTCGGCCACCTCGTCTGCCTCTTTCGTCCAAAACTTTTAAGACTCAAATCACGTTGTTCAAATTTTCATCTCAGGTCGATCTTAATTTTCAAAAAAATTAAACAAAATGACAGTGATCTTGACTTTTGTTAAAAACCATTGTTCAACCACTTTCGTTGCGTTGCAATGTTATTGAGTGACGACGTTAGGATTCCAACCGAGGCGTGGAGAGCACAATGGATTAGCAGTCCATCACCTTAGCCACTCGGTTACATTGTCTGTCTCTGCCATCGAAAGGTTTTATAACTCAAATCAAATTGTTTTAATTTTCATATCAGTGTCGAAATATAATGTTCAAAAGTTTCTAAATTCAATGACATTGATCATAAGTTTAATGAAAAAATTGCTCTTGAACCAATTTTGTTACTGTAGTAGTACTATTGAACGACGAGGATTGGGTTCGAACCCACGCGTGCAGAGGATAATGGATTAGGAGTCCTTCACCATAGCCACTCGGTCACCTCGTCTGCCTCTGTCGTCGAAAACTTTTAAGACTCAAATCACGTTGTTCAAATTTTCATCTCAGGTCGACCTTAATTTTTAAAAAAACTAAACGAAACGACAGTGATCTTGAGTTTTGTTAAAAAACCATTGTTCAACAACTTTCGTTGCTTGCAAAGTTATTGAGTGACGAGGTTAGGATTCCAACCGAGGCGTGCAGAGCACAATGGATTAGCAGTCCATCACCTTAGCCACTCGGTACCATTGTCTGTCTCTGCCATCGAAAGGTTTTATAACTCAAATCAAATTGTTTTAATTTTCATATCAGTGTCGAAATATAATGTTCAAAAGTTTCTAAATTCAATGACATTGATCATAAGTTTAATGAAAAAATTGCTCTTCAACCAATTTTGTTACTGTAGTAGTATTATTGAACGACGAGGATGGGGGTCGAACCCACGCGAGCAGAGGACAATGGATTAGGAGTCCTTCACCATAGCCACTCGGTCACCACGTCTGTCTCTGTCGTAGAAAGGCTTTAAGACTCAAATCACATAATTCTAATTTTCTCCTCAGGATTGACATCCATTTTGAAAAATTACTAAACTAAATGAGAGTGGTCTCAGGTTTTGTGAAAACAGTGTTCTTCAAACCTCTTTTGTTACCGCGGCAGTATTATTGAACGACGAGGATGGGATTCGTACCCACGCATGCAGAGCACAATGGATTAGCAGTCCATCGCCTTAACCACTCGGCCACCTCGTCTGCCTCTATCGTCGAAATCTTTTAAGACTCAAATCACGTTGTTCAAATTTTCATCTCAGGTCGACCTTAATTTTTAAAAAAACTAAACGAAATGACAGTGATCTTGAGTTTTGTTAAAAAACCATTGTTCAACCACTTTCGTTGCGTTGCAATGTTATTGAGTGACGAGGCTAGGATTCCAACCGAGGCGTGCAGAGCACAATGGATTACCAGTCCATCACCTTAGCCACTCGGTTACATTGTCTGTCTCTGCCATCGAAAGGTTTTATAACTCAAATCAAATTGTTTTAATTTTCATATCAGTGTCGAAATATAATGTTCAAAAGTTTCTAAATTCAATGACATTGATCATAAGTTTAATGAAAAAATTGCTCTTGAACCAATTTTGCTACTGTAGTAGTATTATTGAACGACGAGGATGGGGTTCGAACCCACGCGTGCAGAGGATAATGGATTAGGAGTCCTTCACCATAGCCACTCGGTCACCTCGTCTGTCTCTGTCGTAGAAAGGTTTTAAGTCTCAAATCACATAATTCTAATTTTCTCCTCAGGGTTGACATCCATTTTTAAAAATTACTACACTAAATGAGAGTGGTCTCAAGTTTTGTGAAAACAGTGTTCTTCAAACCTCTTTTGTTACCGCGGCAGTATTATTGAACGACGAGGATGGGATTCGAACCCACGCGTGCAGAGCACAATGGATTAGCAGTCCATCGCCTTAACCACTCGGGCACCTCGTCTGCCTCTGTCGTCGAAAACTTTTAAGACTCAAATCACGTTGTTCAAATTTTCATCTCAGGTCGACCTTAACTTTTAAAAAAACTAAACGAAATGACAGTGATCTTGAGTTTTGTTAAAAAACCATTGTTCAACAACTTTCCTTGCTTGCAAAGTTATTGAGTGACGAGGTTAGGATTCCAACCGAGGCGTGCAGAGCACAATGGATTAGCAGTCCATCACCTTAGCCACTCGGTACCATTGTCAGTCTCTGTCATCGAAAGGTTTTATAACTCAAATCAAAATGTTTTAATTTTCATATCAGTGTCGAAATATAATGTTCAAAAGTTTCTAAATTCAATGACATTGATCATAAGTTTAATGAAAAAATTGCTCTTCAACCAATTTTGTTACTGTAGTAGTATTATTGAACGACGAGGATGAGGATCGAACCCACGCGAGCAGAGGATAATGGATTAGGAGTCCTTCACCATAGCCACTCGGTCACCTCGTCTGTCTCTGTCGTGGAAAGGTTATAAGACTCAAATCACATAATTCTAATTTTCTCCTCAGGGTTGAAATCCATTTTGAAAAATTACTAAACTAAATGGGAGTGGTCTCAAGTTTTGTGAAAACAGTGTTCTTCAAACCTCTTTTGTTACCGTGGTAGTATTATTGAACGACGAGGATGGGATTCGAACCCACGCATGCAGAGCACATTGGATTAGCAGTCCATCGCCTTATCCACTCGGGCACCTCGTCTGCCTCTGTCGTCGAAAACTTTTAAGACTCAAATCACGTTGTTCAAATTTTCATCTCAGGTCGACCTTAACTTTTAAAAAAACTAAACGAAATGACAGTGATCTTGAGTTTTGTTAAAAAACCATTGTTCAACAACTTTCCTTGCTTGCAAAGTTATTGAGTGACGAGGTTAGGATTCCAACCGAGGCGTGCAGAGCACAATGGATTAGCAGTCCATCACCTTAGCCACTCGGTTACTTTGTCTGTCTCTGCCATCGAAAGGTTTTATAAATAAAATCAAATTGTTTTAATTTTCATATCAGTGTCGAAATATAATGTTCAAAAGTTTCTAAATTCAATGACATTGATCATAAGTTTAATGAAAAAATTGCTCTTCAACAATTTTGTTACTGTAGTAGTATTATTGAACGACGAGGATGACGGTCGAACCCACGCGTGTAGAGGACAATGGATTAGGAGTCCTTCACCATAGCCACTCGGTCACCTCGTCTGTCTCTGTCGTAGAAAGCTTATAAGACTCAAATCACATAATTCTAATTTTCTCGTCAGGATTGAAATCCATTTTGAAAAATTACTAAACTAAATGGGAGTGGTCTCAAGTTTTGCGAAAACAGTGTTCTTCAAACCTCTTTTGTTACCGTGGTAATATTATTGAACGACGAGGATGGGATTCGAACCCACGCGCGCAGAGCACATTGGATTAGCAGTCCATCACCTTATCCACTCGGCCACCTCGTCTGCCTCTGTCGTCGAAAACTTTTAAGACTCAAATCACGTTGTTCAAATTTTCATCTCAGGTCGACCTTAATTTTTAAAAAAACTAAACGAAACGACAGTGATCTTGAGTTTTGTTAAAAAACCATTGTTCAACAACTTTCGTTGCTTGCAAAGTTATTGAGTGACGAGGTTAGGATTCCAACCGAGGCGTGCAGAGCACAATGGATTAGCAGTCCATCACCTTAGCCACTCGGTACCATTGTCTGTCTCTGCCATCGAAAGGTTTTATAACTCAAATCAAATTGTTTTAATTTTCATATCAGTGTCGAAATATAATGTTCAAAAGTTTCTAAATTCAATGACATTGATCATAAGTTTAATGAAAAAATTGCTCTTCAACCAATTTTGTTACTGTAGTAGTATTATTGAACGACGAGGATGGGGGTCGAACCCACGCGAGCAGAGGACAATGGATTAGGAGTCCTTCACCATAGCCACTCGGTCACCACGTCTGTCTCTGTCGTAGAAAGGCTTTAAGACTCAAATCACATAATTCTAATTTTCTCCTCAGGATTGACATCCATTTTGAAAAATTACTAAACTAAATGAGAGTGGTCTCAGGTTTTGTGAAAACAGTGTTCTTCAAACCTCTTTTGTTACCGCGGCAGTATTATTGAACGACGAGGATGGGATTCGAACCCACGCGTGCAGAGCACAATGGATTAGCAGTCCATCGCCTTAACCACTCGGCCACCTCGTCTGCCTCTATCGTCGAAATCTTTTAAGACTCAAATCACGTTGTTCAAATTTTCATCTCAGGTCGACCTTAATTTTTAAAAAACTAAACAAATGACAGTGATCATGAGTTTTGTTAAAAAACCATTGTTCAACCACTTTCGTTGCGTTGCAATGTTATTGAGTGACGAGGTTAGGATTCCAACCGAGGCGTGCAGAGCACAATGGATTAGCAGTCCATCACCTTAGCCACTCGGTTACATTGTCTGTCTCTGCCATCGAAAGGTTTTATAACTCAAATCAAATTGTTTTAATTTTCATATCAGTGTCGAAATATAATGTTCAAAAGTTTCTAAATTCAATGACATTGATCATAAGTTGAATGAAAAAATCGCTCTTGAACCAATTTTGTTACCGTAGTAGTATTATTATTGAACGACGAGGATGGGGTTCGAACCCACGCGTGCAGAGGACAATGGATTAGGAGTCCTTCACCATAGCCACTAGGTCACCTCGTCTGTCTCTGTCGTAGAAAGGTTTTAAGACTCAAATCACATAATTCTAATTTTCTCCTCAGGGTTGACATCCATTTTTAAAAATTACTACACTAAATGAGAGTGGTCTCAAGTTTTGTGAAAACAGTGTTCTTCAAACCTCTTTTGTTACCGCGGCAGTATTATTGAACGACGAGGATGGGATTCGAACCCACGCGTGCAGAGCACAAAGGATTAGCAGTCCATCGCCTTAACCACTCGGCCACCTCGTCTACCTCTGTCGTCGAAAACTTTTAAGACTCAAATCACGTTGTTAAGATTTTCATCTCAGGTCGACCTTAATTTTAAAAAAACTAAACGAAATGACAGTGATCTTGAGTTTTGTTAAAAAACCATTGTTCAACAACTTTCGTTGCTTGCAAAGTTATTGAGTGACGAGGTTAGGATTCCAACCGAGGCGTGCAGAGCACAATGGATTAGCAGTCCATCACCTTAGCCACTCGGTACCATTGTCAGTCTCTGTCATCGAAAGGTTTTATAACTCAAATCAAATTGTTTTAATTTTCATATCAGTGTCGAAATATAATGTTCAAAAGTTTCTAAATTCAATGACATTGATCATAAGTTTAATGAAAAAATTGCTCTTCAACCAATTTTGTTACTGTAGTAGTATTATTGAACGACGAGGATGAGGATCGAACCCACGCGAGCAGAGGATAATGGCTTAGGAGTCCTTCACCATAGCAACTCGGTCACCTCGTCTGTCTCTGTCGTAGAAAGGCTTTAAGACTCAAATCACATAATTATAATTTTCTCCTCAGGGTTGACATCCATTTTGAAAAATTACTAAAATAAATGAGAGTGGTCTCAAGTTTTGTGAAAACAGTGTTCTTCAAACCTCTTTTGTTACCGCGGCAGTATTATTGAACGACGAGGATGGGATTCGTACCCACGCGTGCAGAGCACAATGGATTAGCAGTCCATCGCCTTAACCACTCGGCCACCTCGTCTGCCTCTGTCGTCGAAAACTTTTAAGACTCAAATCACGTTGTTCAAATTTTCATCTCAGGTCGACCTTAATTTTTAAAAAAATTAAACAAAATGACAGTGATCTTGAGTTTTGTTAAAAAACCATTGTTCAACAACTTTCCTTGCTTGCAAAGTTATTGAGTGACGAGATTAGGATTCCAACCGAGGCGTGCAGAGCACAATGGATTAGCAGTCCATCACTTTAGCCACTCGGTACCATTGTCTGTCCCTGTCATCGAAAGGTTTTATAACTCAAATCGAATTGTTTTAATTTTCATATCAGTATCGAAATATAATGTTCAAAAGTTTCTAAATTCAATGACATTGATCATAAGTTTAATGAAAAAATTGCTCTTCAACAATTTTGTTACTGTAGTAGTATTATTGAACGACGAGGATGACTGTCGAACCCACGCGTGTAGAGGACAATGGATTAGGAGTCCTTCACCATAGCCACTCGGTCACCTCGTCTGTCTCTGTCGTAGAAAGGTTATAAGACACAAATTACATAATTCTAATTTTCTCGTCAGGGTTGACATCTATTTTGAAAAAATACTAAACTAAATGGGAGTGGTCTCAAGTTTTGTGAAAACAGTGTTCTTCAAACCTCTTTTGTTACCGTGGTAGTATTATTGAACGACGAGGATGGGATTCGAACCCACGCGTGCAGAGCACATTGGATTAGCAGTCCATACTCCATCGCCTTAACCAATCGGCCACCTCGTCTGCCTCTGTCGTCGAAAACTTTTAAGACTCAAATCACGTTGTTCAAATTTTCATCTCAGGTCGACCTTAATTTTTGAAAAAACTAAACGAAATGACAGTGATCTTGAGTTTTGTTAAAAAACCATTGTTCTACAACTTTCGTTGCTTGCAAAGTTATTGAGTGACGAGGTTAGGATTCCAACCGAGGCGTGCAGAGCACAATGGATTAGCAGTCCATCACCTTAGCCACTCGGTACCATTGTCTGTCTCTGTCATCGAAATGTTTTATAACTCAAATCAAATTGTTTTAATTTTCATATCAGTGTCGAAATATAATGTTCAAAAGTTTCTAAATTCAATGACATTGATCATAAGTTTAATGAAAAAATTGCTCTTCAACCAATTTTGTTACTGTAGTAGTATTATTAACGACGAGGATGGGGGTCGAACCCACGCGAGCAGAGGACAATGGATTAGGAGTCCTTCACCATAGCCACTCGGTCACCTCGTCTGTCTCTGTCGTAGAAAGGCTTTAAGACTCAAATCACATAATTCTAATTTTCTCCTCAGGGTTGACATCCATTTTGAAAAATTACTAAACTAAATGAGAGTGGTCTCAGGTTTTGTGAAAACAGTGTTCTTCAAACCTCTTTTGTTACCGCGGCAGTATTATTGAACGACGAGGATGGGATTCGAACCCACGCGTGCAGAGCACAATGGATTAGCAGTCCATCGCCTTAACCACTCGGCCACCTCGTCTGCCTCTGTCGTCGAAAACTTTTAAGACTCAAATCACGTTGTTCAAATTTTCATCTCAGGTCGACCTTAATTTTTAAAAAAATTAAACAAAATGACAGTGATCTTGAGTTTTGTTAAAAAACCATTGTTCAATCACTTTCGTTGCGTTGCAATGTTATTGAGTGACGAGGTTAGGATTCCAACCGAGGCGTGCAGAGCTCAATGGATTAGCAGTCCTTCACCTTAGCCACTCGGTTACATTGTCTGTCTCTGCCATCGAAAGGTTTTATAACTCAAATCAAATTGTTTTAATTTTCATATCAGTGTCGAAATATAATGTTCAAAAGTTTCTAAATTCAATGACATTGATCATAAGTTTAATGAAAAAATTGCTCTTGAACCAATTTTGCTACTGTAGTAGTATTATTGAACGACGAGGATGGGGTTCGAACCCACGCGAGCAGAGGACAATGGATTAGGAGTCCTTCACCATAGCCACTCGGTCTCAAATTTTAAGTCTCAAATCACATAATTCTAATTTTCTCGTCAGGGTTGACATCCATTTTTAAAAATTACTACACTAAATGAGAGTGGTCTCAAGTTTTGTGAAAACAGTGTTCTTCAAACCTCTTTTGTTACCGCGGCAGTATTATTGAACGACGAGGATGGGATTCGTACCCACGCATGCAGAGCACAATGGATTAGCAGTACATCGGCTTAACCACTCGGCCACCTCGTCTGCCTCAGTCGTCGAAATCTTCTAAGACTCAAATCACGTTGTTCAAATTTTCATCTCAGGTCGACCTTAATTTTAAAAAAAATTAAACAAAATGACAGTGATCTTGAGTTTTGTTAAAAAACCATTGTTCAACCACTTTCGTTGCGTTGCAATGTTATTGAGTGACCAGATTAGGATTCCAACCGAGGCGTGCAGAGCACAATGGATTAGCAGTCCATCATCTTAGCCACTCGGTTACATTGTCTGTCTCTGCCATCGAAAGGTTTTATAACTCAAATCAAATTGTTTTAATTTTCATATCAGTGTCGAAATATAATGTTCAAAAGTTTCTAAATTCAATGACATTGATCATAAGTTTAATGAAAAAATTGCTCTTGAACCAATTTTGCTACTGTAGTAGTATTATTGAACGACGAGGATGGGGTTCGAACCCACGCGTGTAGAGGATAATGGATTAGGAGTCCTTCACCATAGCCTCTCGGTCACCTCGTCTGTCTCTGTCGTAGAAAGGCTTTAAGACTCAAATCACATAATTGTAATTTTCTCCTCAGGGTTGACATCCATTTTGAAAAATTACTAAACTAAATGAGAGTGGTCTCAAGTTTTGTGAAAACAGTGTTCTTCAAACCTCTTTTGTTACCGCGGCAGTATTATTGAACGACGAGGATGGGATTCGAACCCACGCGTGCAGAACACAATGGATTAGCAGTCCATCGCCTTAACCACTCGGCCACCTCGTCTGCCTCTGTCGTCGAAAACTTTTAAGACTCAAATCACGTTGTTCAAATTTTCATCTCAGGTCGACCTTAACTTTTAAAAAAACTAAACGAAATGACAGTGATCTTGAGTTTTGTTAAAAAACCATTGTTCAACAACTTTCCTTGCTTGCAAAGTTATTGAGTGACGAGGTTAGGATTCCAACCGAGGCGTGCAGAGCACAATGGATTAGCAGTCCATCACCTTAGCCACTCGGTACCATTGTCAGTCTCTGTCATCGAAAGGTTTTATAACTCAAATCAAATTGTTTTAATTTTCATATCAGTGTCGAAATATAATGTTCAAAAGTTTCTAAATTCAATGACATTGATCATAAGTTTAATGAAAAAATTGCTCTTCAACCAATTTTGTTACTATAGTAGTATTATTGAACGACGAGGATGAGGGTCGAACCCACGCGAGCAGACGACAATGGATTAGGAGTCCTTCACTATAGCCACTCGGTCACCTCGTCTGTCTCTGTCGTAGAAAGGCTTTAAGACTCAAATCACATAATTATAATTTTCTCCTCAGGGTTGACATCCATTTTGAAAAATTACTAAACTAAATGAGAGTGGTCTCAAGTTTTGTGAAAACAGTGTTCTTCAAACCTCTTTTGTTACCGCGGCAGTATTATTGAACGACGAGGATGGGATTCGAACTCACGCGTGCAGAGCACAATGGATTAGCAGTCCATCGCCTTAACCACTCGGCCACCTCGTCTGCCTCTGTCGTCGAAAACTTTTAAGACTCAAATCACGTTAGTAGTAATGTACGGGACTATACGGCACTTTTCAATATCGCATAATCGCATACATCTAAAAACTGCCGTATAATCCTCTGACGTCACAATCCAAAAAACTGCCGTATAATCCCTACGTCATAAAACTGCCGTATAATCCTCTGACGTCACAATCCAAAAAACTGCCGTATAATCCTCTGACGTCACGCAACACGTCATAATTATTCTGACGTCACAATCCAAAATTCATCGAGCACACATATCGCGATATACGATATGTGTATGCATGTTTTTTCCCAAACATTTCGCCAAAAGTCCCAAAACATTTCGCCAAAACATTTCCCGAACATTTCCCAAACACTTGTAAAACACTATGTACAAAAATCTAAAATCCTCGCGTCGCTACGCTCGCGTAAAATTGAACCCTGGCAAGCTCTCACGCGACAAAAAAAATATAAAATGGGTAAAAGTAGAAGTTTTGTTATTGGTATGACTTGTTCGACTGAGACAATAAATTGTTCTGAGTGTACTTGGTGCGGTTCTCCAACCGCACTTAGATTACATCTAAAGGTTCGTCATGATAAAAAAATGTTAAAAAAGATTAGCAATCTAGGTCTTAAATGTCATCAATGTGACTACTCGTCAACACATAAGGACACCATGAAAAAACATATTAGAAGCACTCACTCAAAGAGTTAGGCTCACTCAAAGAGTTAGGCTCGTCACTCAAAAAATTTGTAACTTTTTAGGTTACAAATTTAAACTTAACTTAGTACCCATACGGTAGCGTATCGAAGTCGGCCATGACCACTCGCTTGTTGTAATCCAACGAGAAGGTCTTCTCTTGGTACTTATTAAACACAGCCTTGGTTTTGGACATGTCTCTTAGGATGGCATTCTTTGACGTTATGATCTTATCTAACTCACCGGTGACTATGTTGACCATGCTCTCTTGGTTGATAAGCCCACTGTTCTTATGGTTTAATGTGAACCCTTTGACCTTACATACCTTGTCACGGACAGATGTCTCGTAAGCATAAGACTTAGGACCTGTCGCAACCCACTTGGTTATGTGACCGCCACTTAACTCGTCTGTTAACTCCCCAAGCATATCACCTGTTGTGTTTCGGTTACCGCCTGGTCTCGTTATGTACCAAACGCTATCGGTGTCGTAACCTAACACCTGGTCACCAAGATGATCTAACACATCGTACAACATTAACCTAGCATGACTAGTAGTAAAACTAGCTACGAAGATGTTTGTGTTGTTATAGTTGTCGACGAACTGGTCTTTAAGCGTGTAAGTAATTTGGGACAAACCGTTCTTAAAAAAGAGAATGTTGTCGATGTCTAATGTGTCGTCCATAATAATTTCAAAATATCTGTCTCTGTCGTCGATGTACTCAGTTTGAGACATATTAATCCGCTGACCAAACTTACCCCACAAGCTATTTAAACACAGCTTGGCGATGGCTCGCATCCCAGGATTAAACTTGATCTTACCAAGGTCTATGTCTAAGATTAATTTAACTTTCGCTCGAAAGTCGTCCAACGACTCGTACTCTGTTCCGGGGCCAACTTTAGGCGGCTTTGACGACTCTATCTTAATTTTCATGAACTTTTGAACATAGCTTTTGAACAAGTCCTCTGTTGTGTTTTTAAAGTGCCACGCTTCGTAGATCTCGACAAGCTTGTAACCCTTTTTAAGTGCCTTGTTGAACTCGTTCGTGCACCAAGTACCCACGAAGCTTCGTTCTTCTGAGGTGTGTTGACACTTGGTTTGTGACTGTGTCGAAGAACAAGTCTTACACAACGGGAACAACAACTTCTCTGACTTACCGCACTTTGTTTTGACAGGCAGCACAGGATGGTACAAACCTTTTGGCGGTTCTACTTTGCATTTGATATAACCGAACCAGTTACTATCAAACGCCCCAGGTCTGTGAATTTTCTCAGGGTGACCAACTGGGTACTTTTTGAAAAATTGTACAGATGGATATAAACTTTGGAAGTCGTCGTACAAACCCTTTTCGTTGTCTTTGAACTCGTATTTGAGCTTGGTAACATTAGTACGACCGCCAAAGAAGGCATCTCTTGGGTTTAAAGGTTCTATGACTTCGAACTTTGATTCACGACACCAGTTTTTAAACTTGATGTCTTGAGAAAGATCGCACTCGTAGATCTCCACGAGGTTGTGACCTAAGTCTTTGATCTTTTTGTTTTTGGCAAGCGTTCGAACATGTAGTTCTGTCATATCTAACTGGTTGTTAACATTAACAAGATCTCTCTGTGCGTAACACTCTGTGCAACCGTGCCAGTAACAACCTTGATATTCGTACACAGTGTTCGTTAAATCACAAAAACCATCGACCTTCCCAACGCCTTTGATCTTGTACTCGCCACCGTTCAAAGCGTGTTTGATATTAAGTTGTTGGGCCCCACCAATGTACTCCAACCACTTGATACTAGCCTTACTGTAATTTTCAGACTTTTTAAGATCTTTAAAAACAGCTATCTCGTTCCATGGCATGTGGTCACACCGATACACAGCCATGCAAACACTCGCTATCGTAATGTATTGTAATGGGTCAATGTTACTTAATGATATGAAGTCATCTCTGAACTTCATCATGGACCTTCTTAAAATATCAACATCACTTCGACAATAATCTCTAAGCTCTTTCGCAAAGTCAAACACAAAGTTTTCATTGAGTTTTGCGTCGTACCACTCTATAAAGTTTTTTCGCCCGTTACGCTCATTGTATCAGGACCGTAATGTTCCACACAGGGCATGGGACCTATGTAATTTTGGTTCTCAGGTGTGTTGAAGAAGTGAGGGAAGTAACCCTTCTTAAGTGTGTCTTCCAAACCAAATGTTTTTGGGAACTCAGACAACTTTGAAGCCACAAAGTTTACGCTGTCAATGAACCTTCGACTCAAAGCTTTCATGTACATGATCTTTGTGCCGTTGTAAATACACTGATCTGGTTTGACACCAAGGTCCACTACTAAATATTTTAAGACAAACTGTAAGTCAAATGCCTTGGCGTTATGAGCTATGAATGTGTAACCTTTATATTTTTCAAGACACACAAACTCGCAAAAGTCATTAATGTTGTCAAAATAGTACTCGGTACCGTCGAAGTCCCAAGCGTGTGCGTAATTAACTATGTGCTCGCCAGTGTTTTGTCTTGTCTCTAAGTCGTAAAACATATACTTCTCTGTGTATGTCTTACAACTATAACACCACTCTTTTCGTCTAAGACCTGATGTATTACAAGTCTTCTCGGGCCCGCATCTCTCGCATGTCTCACGAGTGCATAACCCACCTTTAACGGGCTTACGCCGCATGTGACACTCGTGTTGTGGGTCGCAGTATTTTTCACAGTTATCACATATAGAGTACCCGCAGATATGGTTTGTAATATAGTTGGGTGACCAAGTAAGTTTACACATCTCGCACTTGTGTTTCTCACCACACAGAGTATTGGTTTCTCCCTTTTTCGTAGCTCTGTTACGCAGGTGCTCGTCAAAACAATCTTTCCCAAAGAACACCCTGTTACAATCGTCACATGTTATGTTGGGCTCATTTTTTGTTTTGCACCCAGCGTCAGCCTTAAAACATTGCGTGCACTTAGTGGGACACCTATGTTTGTTTTTTTGAGTGTAACTTTTTTGACATGCGTGACAGTAGTAGTCCTTACCAAAAAACCCAGTCATACTCGTGATCACATCAAAATGCTCGCCTGTTTTGAGCAAGTAGATCATGTTGCTCTGTGTCTCGTTAACACTCGGCCCCGCGGTGTGGAGTATTCTGTTAAACATATCACCATCTATAACGGTAATTCGAACACTAAGATACTCAGCAAACTTAGTGATATCATCTAGAGTACAACCATAACCAGTAATCTCAACATTAGCCAACTCGGTGAGTTTCAAAGCCTCAACCGTTTGAAGTTTACGAGACTTATTAAAACCATCTTTAAGCTGAGTATTAGACCACTTGTGTGGTTCTAAATTTGCCATCGCAGTGACGATAGCTCGCTGTGCACACAGTGTGTCTGCGTTAACTATTCTGATCACCGACTTTTTACTACTCAAGTTGTTACGGGTGACTCGAAGGCGTCCAGATCCACGAGGTACTTTAAGGCTTTGTACATCGATCTCAAGTTCGTCCAAAGGAACATCCTTGTAATCTACAAACTTTATGAGCTCTTTCATGAACCCTGGTGTAATGATACCGTCAGAAGGTATCTTCACAAGCTTTGTGCTTATGTGTTTAAACCAATCTAAGTGGTTAGCTATCAACCTAATCTTATCGCCAGGCCTTAAATTCTTCTCTTGGATGACCTTGTTTAATGCGCCCATAAAAACATCAACAGGGTCAACATAACCGCGAATTTTAATGTTGTACTTAACAAAGTAGGTACTAAATTTTTCGTTGGTGGTTTCGCTGATCTTAATTAGTTCGAATAAGGGTTGAAGATATGATGGGTCGCGCGTCTCGCTAGGCGCGTTCGCGTCATCGTTCTGTACGGCACGAGTACTACTACTACTAGCGTAACTCTCTTTTCTAAACTCTCTTTCCCAAGTGGCCATCATCTTTTTTGCGTCTATACGAATTTTAGACTCTTTGAATATTTGAGTTAGCTTGCGTTCAAGTTTTTTACGCACAGCCTTGATCTTTTTACCCTTGCCAAACCACAACCGAGCCTCGTCGTTGACAAACTTTTGACGGATCTCTTCTTTTTTGATCTCGCGAGACCACTTTGAGGCCTCCTTAGCAGCGGTTTTTTCAACTTGACGAGACTCTTTTTTAGTTTGTCTCTGAGCTTGTTTTTGATCACGAACCTCGTGCACTTCGTTCGCTCGTCGCCTAGCAATAAGTCTTTTTGCTTCGGCTTTTCGTGAGTAAGTTAATGAGTGTGTATCGTTCATTTATTCTCTGTGTTTCGCATGTACATGTGTGCGTCGCGCTTAGAGTATATATAACCTAAGAACTAAAGTAGTAGTAGTAGTAGTAGTAATAAAGTACTACTCTAACATCGTGGTGTACTTATTTTTTAGTTTGTTTCCCAAACACTTGTTTTCGCGAGTAAGTTACTGAGTCGTTCATTTTTTCATAACTCTCGAGAGTTATGAAAATTTTTTAGGTCACAACATGTACGCGACACCCCAACCAACTCCTAAGCCAATTAACCCAACCGTAACATGTTTGTACTCGTCCATTTCTTTTGACGGTTGGTAGTAGTCCGAGATGTGAGGTTCTTTTGTAAACACCTTACCATTGTGCGTAATTTTTTGAAGTTCTAACAAGGCCTTGTTAACAGAGTTCATATCGCTATTAGCGTCTAAAAGTTGTCGTCGCATGGCAGTTATCTTGTCTTTTTTAACAGCCTGGTTTTCGTACCATTTGTTTTTCGCAGACGTTAAATTTTCCATGGCGAGGTCGTGTCTTTTAATCTCGCCTTGATACCCCTTGTGGTCCAAAAGTCTAAATAGGTAACCAGCCCCCGTAAATGCTACCGCATTAAACAGGCCTGATAACGCAATTGTTGTTGCCATTTTATTTTACCACAGCGCGTTCACGCGCTCGCTACGCTCGTCGCCGCCACTCCTCATTCTTTGAATGGGTTCTCAGGTAGCATCTTTTTTGCTTGTAACACCTTAATAACACTCGTACTGATACCGAACGCAGCCGTCAGTTTCAAGAGGCCTTCCATTGTACTTGGGATACTCAACGAATCTTTCATTAATTTTTTACTAGCGTACGAGACTGCGACAGCGCCAGCCACGATTAATAGTGAGTCATATAACTCTTTTGGTAAATCTTTAAAAACACCAGCCATTTAATTTATTATACTAGTGTATAATAAAATAATGAACAAAGTTAACGAACTTTTACCAACTTATGAGAAGATTACTTACTCTCAAATTCGAGGTCCTAAAAAACAGGACATCTTTACGCTAACACCCACAGAGATAACAGAGAACCAAGAACTTTACGTTAACATTCCAAAACTATACGAGAATGTTTGTCTGGTTCCTGGGTCGTTGTACATCGTAGGTTCGTTTAAAAGTAAAAATACCAAGTCGTGGTTTCTAAACAACCTTGCTAGTCTTTTACAAAAAAGTCTAGAAATAACAGTTGATGGTCAAGTTGTGTACGACAACATAGGCGAGTCTCAGTATGAGTTGTACAAAGCACTTTGGAAAACCAAAGAAAAAAGAAAGAACCTGGTATGTCAAGGACTTACCAACGAGAACACTCGTAAAATTATGAGCGGTGATGACTCTGGCGACAAAAGTATCAAAGCTGACAAGTACTTTGGTGAGTTGTACAAAACCAAAGTCCACATTCCAATTGGTAAGATTTTGAACGACCAAGGTCTGTATGCGCCCTACGGTATGAAGTCAAATTTCAGGTACAAAATTACACTACCACCTGCCACAGAAATTATGCCTGACGGCGCAATCTGGACAGGCAGTCGCTGGTTACACGGTTGAAGATTTACATCTCGAATACGAGACAATCACATCGTCAGAAATGTACCAGCAAGCATTAAACTCTTACAACGTTGGGAGGTCTCTCATTTACGAGCAAGTTATGTTGATGAAAAAAGAGACATGGGCCAAGGGTTCGACACTGGTAAATTTAAACATTAATGTACCCAGAAAGTCAATGAGAGGCATTGTACTTCTGTTTCGAGATGACACAGTGGACTCTGAACACTTTGTGTTTCCAAACATAACGAGTGTAAAAGTTGCCATTGAAGGTACTCCAAACTCCCTGTACTCTCAAGGTCTCGAAGAACACAACCTCTTTAGATCGGCAGAGAACTTCTTCTTGGATTACACCACAGACACTTTGAACACAAATGACTTTTACACAGACAACAAGTTTGCACTGGTCGTCGACATGAGAACCGTTTGTGACAAAACGGCAGCCGGGATTGGACGAAAGATCCTTAACACACAAGACGGTGTGCTCTTAGAAATTAAGAAAAGGGTTACCACAAAGGACCTAACATGTTATGTATTCATTGTTTCAGATGGGGTAGTTAACATTGTTGGTAAGCAACTACAAAGCATTGAGTTTTGAATTAGTTATGTCTAAGTCTTATGTCTAAGTCTTATGTCTAAGTCTAAAAAGTTTTCTAATCCTGAAATTAGGGATTAGAAATCTGGCTGCTAATTTTAATTGTCCCCCGCTAACACTGTCGTGGGCGCGTTAATAGTAATGTCATCATTTTGACATACTGGTGGTATATTAGTAACTTTTTCATATCTCTTAAGTCTTGACGTAACAAAGGCTATTTGTAAGTTGCCCTCGATACCCTCTTTTTCTTTTGCTACTTGCAATCCTGTAAGAAATTTTTTACGAACGGTGATGTCCTCATTAAACAGATCACCATTGTGTTGTATTTGTAGTTTACTAGGCTTACACATACCCATTTAGTTAGTCGTCTAAATTTACTAGATTGGGTTCTTTCATTACATGTGGTGGTTTTTTCTCGTCGGGACTCGTAACACTCGTCTTTGGATCTGGTTTAGTTGTACTACTTGTACTACTTATACAATAAGTCCAAAAACAACCTAATCCCCAAATAATACCTATTATTTTTAAAAGTAACAAATAGGGTATATCTGACGCATGCGCAGTACATGGTTCTGGTTTTGGTAGCTTTCTTTTCTTGGCCTTTTTTGACAGATCACTTAGTTTTTCACAAGCAACTTTTCTTTCGGGGTCTGTTTCGACAATAGGGTCTGTTATGATATGGTCTGTTATGATAGGGTCTGTTATGTGTTCACTTTTAGACATACTTTATTCTATGACGCGCCTAGCGTAATAACAAAAACTTCATAATATAACCTGTTACCGCTGATAATACCAATAGTGCTGACATTGAGTAGCCCGCGTCAGAAGAATAATCATGACGACGATCTGCGACACGAAGTGCAGAAACATTAGGGCTATTTAAGACTTCTTCTCGCGTAGCGAACGAAGTAGGGCTTGTAGGTTTGACAGATGGTGTATTAATAACAGCGCTACGAGCGCTAGCGAGAGCGAGAGCAGAGCGACGAGCGCTACGAGCGTTAGCGAGAGCGACGGTGTCCTTGTTAACATTTTCGTTATGACCAAATGTCATGGTTGGCCCAACAACCGTTAAAATGTTGTTGTAACCTGGTATTTTTTGTTTTAAGATTATCATGTCATTTGGAATAAGAATAAGACCGGGACTAATTGCAAAGTTTAAAATTACATTAGTACCTTTTATGGCGTTCCTCATGTTAGAAATGGTCACTGTTTGGTCGTTCTGTATGATAGTGTCCTCAACTAGTTTTTTAAAAACCTCTTGTGTTTGTAATGACTTAGCCCCATTCCCAACGATAGCCCATCTTGTACTTGCTTGCGCGCCAAGTACACAATACACATAAGATTCTAAACTTTGTTGAAATAACAGTTGCCCTGTTTCTGTTAATCCAGTTGACTCTGTGGCAACAAACATTTTGTAGTCGTCAAGACTTTTTACAGTTCTGTCACCACGCTTTTCATATCTAATTCCAGTTTGACCATACTTGCTAATTTCTGGTCGATAATTTCTAACAGTTCCATGGGGTTGTTTTGCTAACCAAGTACCAATCTGTTCCATTCCGTGATGAAATTCTGTCGTCCACTCGTACACAACAGGAATGTTGTTACTTATGATATTTTTTATTCGTTGGTTCAAAAATCTGTTCATAGAACTGGGATTTCTAATGAACCTTCGCATGTGATAATACAAGTGATACCTCGCTAAGTTTCCCACAAAGGTATTTTCGGTGTCAAAATGTTTAGTACTAATACCGCAAACATAAGTTGCGATGTAAGCGGCCAAACAAGAAGCCAGATATGGGTTTTCTGTGTAGTCGTTAAAGTGGGCCATGTTTTTTGTAATTACAAGATCTGGAAAGGTCGGGTCAAAACTCATTGTGTTGTTGCCCGAATTTCGCACATAAATGTTTAGTTTACTAGGGTTACCAACGAAAGGTCCCTTGATGAAACCTTGTACAACCCCTCTTGTGTTCCAAATTCTAGGTTGCCAGTCCAACGCCCAACCAAAAGCAAAACTATTAGCCTTTATGTCATACGCTCTGTCGCCATGTACAAACATTATTCGTACAAACAGAGTTCTTCCCGCACGGTTTTTTACGGGTTGGAACATGAACTTAGTGACATCTGCGTAGGGGTATTTTTCTTTAAATTTTTGTTGTGCTTGTTGTGACATTTATCTTATGGCGTGATGATTGATACCCCGGTGAAACGCCGGGGAATCGGGTGGGACCTTCCCTGGACGTTTTGTCCAGGGAACATTTATGTCGTCCAAATAGAGTTCTGATCAACGAGTTAGAGTTAGGCTAAAATTCATCGAGCATACATATCGCGATATACGATATGTGTATGCTTGTTTTCTTCTAGGGTCTTAAAGTTAAGTTAGAGTTAGGCTAAAATTCATCGAGCACACATATTGCAATATACGATATGTCTCGCTATCGCTCGTGTATGCTTGTTTTTTTCTAGGGTCTTAAAGTTAAGTTAGAGTTAGGCTAAAATTCATCGAGCACACATATCGCGATATACGTTATGTGTATGCTTGTTTTTTTCTAGAGGTGTTTTGTTATGTCTTAACAGTGTCTCGCATGTCTCGCTCACTACGTTCGCGTCGCTAGCGCTCGTAGCGCTCGTTGCGTTATGTACAAAACTGTACAAGTGTGGTAGCGTTATGTACAAAACTGTACAAGTGTGGTAGCGTTATGTACAAAACTGTACAAGTGTGGTAGCGTTATGTCTTAACAGTGTTTCGTTATGTACAAGTTAAAATTCGTCGAGCATACATATCGCGATATACGATATGTGTATGCTTGTTTTTTTCTAGGGTCTTAAAGTTAAGTTAGAGTTAGGCTAAAATTCATCGACGAGTCGTCGCCAGACGCGTCGCCAGACGCGTCGAGCATACATATCGCAATATACGATATGTGTATGCTTGTTTTTTGTTAGACTTTAGATTGTAGTATAAATAAAATGTCAAAGTTAACTGTATTCGTACCACAGAACAAGACAACTGTGAGTTTGAATATTTTTCAACATAACAAAAGTAAACTTTATCTCAGATCGGCAACAATATATTGGGAGTTCCACAATGTTTTACACACATGTCAAATACAACACGGTACCGATAAGATTGTGTTTGAAGCCGGTTACTGGACATTCGTCGACATCCAAAAGAAATTAAAAGACGAGGACATCGAGCTCGTTGCGAACCACAAAAACTCTACATGTTCGATAAAATCTAAAGAAGCTTTGAACCTAGAAAACACCATAGGCCCGATGTTAGGGTTTCTACCAGACACTGCGTTGATCAAAGACACTTGGCACAAGGGTACTAGCCATGTCGATGTTAACCATGGGTTAAAATACATCAACATTGAATGCAGTATCGTGAACACATATCAAAACTTCGACACAAACGGTAAGCCAAGTCAAATAATAGCTTCGTTACCAGTGTCGTCGTCACAACTGTTAATAGATACTGCGGAGTTCTACGATAACATTAACTCTAAGACACCTATCGTACAAAGTTTTAACTCGTTGGGTTTTAAACTCACAACTAACATTGACAAACATGTAAACATGAGTGCATTGTTAGATCTCGAGATGGTTTAAATAAATGAACTTTGAAACAGAACAAGGTCTTAGGGAGTTGTATCATTCACCAGGGACCGGTTATCAGTCTGTCGAAAGATTGTACCAAAAAGCAAAAGAGGCCAACTTAGACACCACGCGTAAACAAGTTAAAGATTGGCTCTTAACACAAAGTACTTACACAACTACGAAACAAAAAGGGGGCAAGCATGTCTATCGTAAAACCATCGTTAGTGATCTTGGCGAGCAACTACAATTAGACTTGGTTGATATGACCGAAGGTCGTAAGGGTAGTAATAGTGGTTACCGTTGGATTTTAACAAGTATAGAAATATTATCCCGGTACGCTTTCACAGAACCTAGCAAAACAAAAGGCGGTGTCGATGTTGCCCATGCTATGGAAAAAATACTAGGTGAATTTAAAGTTAGGTTTGGTAAGTACCCAGATGTCGTCCAATACGACGACGGTAACGAGTTCAAAAACAAGCATGTCAACGCGTTACTCGACAAACTCGGTATTAAACATTTTACGACGCTTATTAAAAAAGGTGGCAAGGCCTTTTTTAACAGAAAGGCAGCCCTCGTTGAGAGACTAAACAGAACTCTAAAAACAACAATGTGGAAATATTTCACAGAACACAAGACCAACAAGTGGTTACATATTTTAGACGATGTCACATTTAATTACAACCACAGTGTTCACAGAAGCATCAAGATGAAACCCACAGATGTCAATGACTCGAACAAAGATGATGTTTGGGTTACTTTGTACGGTACCGGTCATGAACCCAAAAAGCCACGATATAAAGTTGGTGACACCGTTAGGGTTGAAAAATATCACACAGGTACCAGGTTCGTCAAAGGTTACACTGTTAACTTTACGGAAGAAACATTTAAGATCACAAAAGTTTATCGAGGTGACCCTGTTATGTACGACATACAAGACATTGCAACGGGCGAGAACATACACGGTAGGTTTTACGAGAGAGAACTTAGCGAAGTTAAATAAAATAACATGGCAGATCCCAATACAGAAGACATACCGATGAAACCAACCAACCCACCACCAGTAATGGAAGACCTTGATCCTAACGAGGATGATGATGGTGTCCAAGAAACTAACCTTGATGATCAAGAAACCCCAAACACCCCTACCGACAACCCACTTGACGGTTCAACTGACGAACAAAAAGGTGAAACACTTGGACCTCAAACTAGTACCCCTGGTAATAATGACGACGACAAAGACGACGACAAAGACGAGCAAAGCGAGACGAGTGGTCAATCTAGAGTTCCTACTTTGGAGGACTTACGTCGACAACTACTAGAGGACAACGACGACAACGACGAGACGAGTGGTCCATCTACATCAACCCCCGTCAAAAACCCACTTGATAAGTCAGAACCCTTACGACCGAAAATGAATAAAAAAGTTACTTTTAAACCTAAGCTAGATGAGAGCGTCCCTATTATGACAGGTGAGAGCTTAGAGACTATGGCAGTGAAAGCTGTGTTTCAAGAATATTTTAAAATAAGCATAGACCCTAATGATGGTCCGGTCTCAAAGTTATTGTTTACAAACTTAGAAATATCAAGACATAAAACAAGCAGAGTGGTTAATGGCATAATATATAACGGTACAAAAATTTACTATGTGCAAGGTTTAAAAACTATGGTCCTAATGAAAGGTGATAAGAATTTACAACTTCAAAGAAAACAAGCAGCTTTTGACAAAGAGTTTAAAAATGCCCAGGAGGAACATAAGATTAAGTTCCCTTCTGTGGTAGAAGAACAAACAGGTATTTTTAACGAAGAGTTAAATGAAAGTGTGCGTAAAAATTCTGAGGCTACATTAAATAGTACCATCGATGATAAGATCGATGACCTTCAACAACAGTTCAAAGACCTACAACAACAGGTCATTGACTATCAACAACAACTGGTCAATGACCTTCTACAAATGTTCAATGAAATTCGACAACAACTGGCCAACGAGGTCCAACAACAACAACAGGGCAATGATTTTAAACAAGAACAGATCATTGTTCTTCAACAACAGATCAATGACATTCAACGACAACAGGGTAATAATTATCTTCAACAAGAACAGGTCATTAACCTTCAACAACAACAGATCGATGACCTTAAAAACATGGTTGATTACCTTAAACATCAGAAAGGTTACAAAGAAAATTTAACAGATCCACCGTCAAAACAAGACAGCAGAAGTAGTACTGTTGAAGAAGCCCGGATAAAAGAAAAATTGGAGTGGTATGAAGAAACAGCGCGAACACTTATAGCTCGCGGCATTCGTCAACAAACTGCCACCTACGATGGTAAACTTAAAAGTTTAGTCATAGACGAGAAATTTTGGCGCAATAAGTCTGAGAGTGAACAAAACCCTGAGTTAAAAGCTTTGTACAAAGCAGTGTCAGTTATTGCAGAAGTAGAACAAGATCTCCTTAAGGTGGAAAATAACATGAGACCTGAGAGCGAAGTAGCATCCCAAATTGTAGAAGATGAGATAGAAAACAACCCACTAGGTAAGTTTGAAAAGTTTAAAGAGTGGGCTAAGAAAAATATGGGCATCGCGTCGGCCATAAGTATAAGTATCGCTGGCTTGATAACAACGATCGTCATGGCTGGTAGAAGCGCTGTTGTCGCAGGTGCTCGTGGCGTGACAAAGTTTTCAAAAGGAGTTGCCAAAATACTTAGTAAGATGGGTCCTGTGTTTGGTGCCCTCGGTAGTATTATATCAACTGTTCTAAGTATGGGTGCCAAGGGGTTATCATGGTTGGCTGACAACATGTGGATTCTTGCAATAGCGTTAGGTTACTTTGCGTACAACGAAATTCAAGCTAAAAGGTCTTATAAGAATTAGACTAAGAATTAGAGACACCACACACTAATAAAGAATGAGTGGAAGTAGTACATTAAAACTTGAAAGTCCCAAAGTATTTGAGATCCCAAACTGTTTAACATGGGGTGTTGAAAAGTCAAAGTTTAAGTCAGGCGGTTATCGAATTCCAATTGTCATAGACGACGATGAGACACAACAACAGCTCTTAAGTCTGGAAACCGAACATAAAACAAAACCTGTTTTGTTTGGTAAAAAGGCTAACACCTTATACTTGTCAGTAGGTGGCCTAACAGAGAAACAACACAGAGAGTTACTCGATAAGAATAAGATGTATGTTCATATTGTCTTTGAGTGTGACTCTGTGTATGAGAAAAACACAGTGAGGTATTTAAACTTCACGGTAAAAAGACTGAGGAAAGCTGGTGAGTTTGTGTCTAATAACATTGCTAAGGATTAAAGCGTAACGACAGTGTGAATTTGTAACCGCCTAATAGGTTACAAATTTTTAAATCGTTGGACTTTGCAATAGAGTGGAGGAGTTAAGACCGATTTCCCTTACTAGCGTACTCTCCAAAGTGCAAGAATCGTATGCTGTTGAATGGATCCTTGAGGACGTTCAAGAAGAAATTAGTGATTCTCAATTTGGTGGCCTGGCGGGATCTTCAGCCGTTTTGACGTTAGTGTATTTGGTACATAATTGGTATAAGTGCATGGAAAACACGGGAAAAGTTGTAAGAATCTCCTTTTTGGACTTTCGTAAAGCCTATGATTTGATCAACCATAACATTTTGTTAGGAAATTTTATGGACATTGGTGTGCGCCCTTCGTTAGTAAGATGGTTTGCGACGTATTTACAAGGTAGACTACAAATGTGTACGTTTAGAAACCACAAATCAGAGTGTAAAAGTATAAGAGGAGGATCCACAAGGAAGTAAATTGGGGCCCCTGGCCTTCATTATAAAGATTAACCAGCTGGCCAATGTTGTTGAAACACCAAGTGATGATCAGAATGGAGGTTCTGACCAAGACGACATTGTTATTTTTATGGATGACACTACTTTATCCGAGGTGATTGATGTCACTGATCATGTATCTGGAAATTGTATCGGAAATAGTCAAAATAATATTGATAACATAATTCGGTTCACGGAAAATGAGCAAATGGAATTAAACGCCAAGAAATGCAATGAAATGGTAGTAGATTTTAGAAAGATTAAGACTGTAATCCCTCCTGTCTGCATTGGGCAACAACCAATGTCTAGAGTTAAAACGTACAAGTTATTGGGACTCTGGATAGACGATGATTTAAATTGGGAATCAAATACAGAGTACATTATTAAGAAAGCAACCAAACGTCTATATTTTTTGAAGGTTCTTAAGGGTTATGGCGCACCAAAAATGACCTCAAGACCTTTTATTGCTGTGTAATCAGATCAACTTTGGAGTATGGTGCCCAGGTATGGAACGGCAACTTGACGCAAGCACAGCGTAATGATATTGAAAGAGTACAGAAACGAGCTTTGAGGATAATTGTTCCTGAATATGAGTACAATCGTGCGCTTCAGGAATGTGAACTAAAAACGTTACAGGAACGTAGAGATGATTTATGTGTTCGTCTCATCAAGCAGATGTCAGAGCCATCACATAAATTACATTCATTGCTTCCTAGGAAATGCTCTGAGGTAAAAGGAAGAGAAACTCGAACAAATCCGAACAAATTTTATAACTTCTTCTACAGGACCGAAAGATTTAAACGCAGTCCGTTAGTATATGCAATAGATAAATACAACGATAGGCTAAAACTGTAGTTTTTAATTTGAGAACGTTCTATATATATAGTCGTATATTTTAGTCGTATTTTAGATATAAATTTGTATATACATGTAATATTTTAGAATTAGTTGTAATCTTAACTAGTAGTTGAACTAAATTGTAAACACATTATAATTTAGCGTATCCGCTATTGAAATGTGGGAAATAAAGCCATTATTATTATTATTATTATTTGGTATGTGTTGTAACCCAAAATTAGAAATGGAAGTGACAAGTGTGATTAATGAAAAGTTAGGTGTAAATCTTGAGATCTTTGTACATGATAATGAGATCTTATTTTTGGGGTCCAAAGTAGCCGAGAGTTTTGGGTACCGTGATACAGACGATGCTATTAGAAAACATGTTGACGATGAAGATAAAATTTTATGGCGTGATGATCGATACCCCGGTGAAACGCCGGGGAATCGGGTGGGAAACCCACATAGAGTTCTAATTAACGAGTCAGGGTTTTACTCACTTGCTCTCAGATCAAAAATGCCGTTAGCAAAACAGTTCAGAAGATGGGTAACATCTGAAGTGTTACCGGCTATCAGAAAAACTGGTACATATACTGACGGCACTTTCTGTGAAAAATTAGACAAAATGTTACCAGACTCAGATCTTCATGAGTTACAACGTAAATATCCATGTACATGTGGGACACCAAATTATGCATGTTTGTGTAAGAACGAAATAACAACGACGCGAAAGTTGTTAGTTGAAAAAGCCGACATAGTAAAAAACCCAAAATGTGTTGAAAGCGGGAAACTTGGTGGGTCAGCTACTTGGGCTAATTACAATAAGATGAAAGCAGAGTTAGAATGTCTAAGAAATCTTGACGAGTTTATACATATGTATCATGGTACTTAAAATCAAAGTCCCCATTAAATCAACGAGTCAGGGTTTTAATTTGTACCCTTATAGGTTACAAATTTTTGGGTGTTAATAAATGGAGACCATATACGAAACAAGTCAAAGTAAACAAAGTGACCAAAGTGACGACGCTAACGCGCTACGCCTTGACAAAGTCATTCAAATCATCAAAGACTTACCAGCTACCAACCTACCAAAACTTAAACCAGACGCCAAAATCTCACTAGCTGACGTGAACGCGCCTAGCGGCGTAGCGAGCGCTAGCGAGACATGCGACGAGGTGTGTTCATGTGACAGTGACACTGAAGTGTGTTCAAGATGTGACAGCGACAGCGACGCGAGCGACACATGCGACAGTGACATCTGTGACAGCGACAGTGACCGCAATGACTTTTATAAGTGCCCAACATGTAGTGAAGATGACACTGAAGTTTGTCCAGAGTGTGAAAAACCTTTTGAAGACCTTGACGAAAGTGACGACAACGACGCTTATAAGTGCTCAATGTGTGAAAAATGTTATGTATGTTGCGAGTGTGGTGTGTCAAAAAGTGTCGGTTATGGTTATGACACCTACGCGTGTGACAGCGACATAACAAGTTGCATAGCGTGTGAAAGCTTGAGTCATTGTATGTGTTTCGATAACTTTAACGACGACTGTGATGATGTAGAGTAAGCGAAGCGAGTGAATATTTGTAACCCAACAAGGTTACAAATTTTTAGCGAACGCGCCTAGCGGCGAAGTGAGCGGCGAACGAAGTGACATGCGAAATCTCAGAATGTTGTGTCAGGTGGTACTATGTCTTCGTTAGGTTGTTTAAACTCAGGTTCACATGTCTCGCATGTCTCGCATGTCTCGCTAGCGCTCGTAGCGCTCGTAGCGCTCGTAGCGCTCGTCGCGTCTGTTACTTTAGTTTCTAAGACAACATGGTTGTAACACAAAGTACCTATCGAGACGGTGGCCAGTAAGTACTTACTGTAATAGTCGTCTAGTGTGTAACTAGGCATTATGTCTTTAATGACAAACATGATGTTTTCATCACCTAGTACCTTTTCTAAAAATTTTGACTTGTTGATAATTTTAAAGTAATTGTCACAGAAAGTGTCGGCGATAGACACAGACAACAACACAAAATTCACGGCCATCTTATGTTTACTCATGTCGTCTCTGTGTTTAATGTACTCGTCTTTTATCCTTTGTAAAACTGAAGGCGTTGCCCTTTTTTTGTTCTTTAGAAAAGCCTTAGTTTGGTTAATGTAACCATTCTCAGAGAGGCTAATTAGCTCGTCACGTAAGACATCAATGTCATTTGGGTTTTCCATATTTATTTTATTACAGCGTGATATTATGTGAACGAGGGTATCTAAGGTTAATTTCTAGCCGAGCATACTTGTTCTCTTTGAGAGCTTTTCGTAGTGCGTCTTGTTCTTGTTTAGGGATGTCTAAGAACTCATCTGTTATTGTTTTCCAGGCGAGAGCACTAGGTGTGTCAAAGACGACTAGTTTGGCTATGTTTTCGCGGTAAGCAGGTGTGATAGCCGTTAATTTTTGGGTGATGACTATTGTACTTAGGTTGTAATGTCTGGCCGAGAAAGCTAAGTTAACGAGCTCAGATGTTCTGGTTTTAACGAACTTAGAACTTGCACAGTCGTCTAATATTATTAGTGAGTTAGTACCCTTGAATGTATCTGATATGTATTTTAAAAATGTGTCTACTTGGTCTTGGTCACATTGTATCTTGTAAAAACCTGGTGAGTTTTTGAATTTCCAATCTTGGTATGTTTTGTTGTACTCAAAAGTTGGGCATATTAAAAATATGTATTGGAAGTGACCGCGGTACTCGTTGGTTAAAAAGTCTAACAGGTAATATGTCTTACCACACTCTGTTGAACCGGTTATAAGCATGTTAAATGGTGTTTTCATTTTTATTTATTTCTAACTAACCTTTGTAAAAACCATGACTGGGTCTAAGACATCGTAAAGAAGGTAAGAGTAGTCATCGCCAAAGTAATTTGTGTAAGATTTTAGTTCGACTGTCGCTCCTTTTGCAATGGTGATAAGACCTTCCATGTAAATTTGATGTATGAAGTTTGGGGTGTATATGTTACCGTCTGTCACAACTTTAAACTGTGGTTTAATAACATTTTCTATATAGACACATGTGTCCAGGTCAGCGTAGTCGGCGTCGTCTGAAGAGAACCAACCGGCGGTTTTAGTAATGTTTGGACTACCAGATTCGAAAAAAGTCGGTATTAAGGTTAGTTTGTATTTAACTATGTAATCTCCAGCGGTGGTTATTATGGTCTTCATGATTAGGTTGTTATTTCTAGTACAAAAAAGATTATCTTTTGCAGATATGAGCGAGTGCTTACCTGGATTAGAGTGAAAAGTAACCAAAAATGTATTAGCGGCTCCTTGGGGACCAGTTGGACCAGTTGGTCCGGGGTTACCTTGTTGACCAATGTCGCCTTTTGGACCTTGGCTGCCCGGGTTGCCTGTGTTACCTTTTTGACCACGAGACCCAGAGTTACCCTGACCGCCTATACTGCCGGTATCGCCTTTTGAACCAACCATGCCTGTGAACCCTCGTGGGCCGATGTCGCCTTTTTGACCGCGAGGGCCTGTTACCGTAAGACCGTCAGATCCTTTGGGACCTGTGACACCGGGAATCCCTTGGCTGCCAATGTCACCTTTTTGACCTTGTAGGCCCGGTTGACCGTCATAACCAATGGCGCCTGTAAGACCAACAATACCTCGTGGGCCAAGATTTCCTTTGTCGCCTTTTTGACCGGTGTTACCAGCTTGCCCCTTTGGACCTGTGTTACCAGTTAGTCCTTTTGAACCAGTGTCGCCTTTTTGACCAATGTTACCAGCTTGCCCCTTTGGACCTGTGTTACCAATGTCACCTTTAAAACCTTTAAGACCGCGTTGTCCAGGGTTACCCTGTTCGCCTTGGATTCCGTTGGGACCTTGTGGGCCCTGGGGTCCCTGGGGTCCTTGTTGACCACCTGTTGAGTATCTATTATCTTTTTTGTAACCAAATGCTAATGCCATGTGTATTTATTTATTTCATAACTGTACAAAAGTTATGAAAGTCACCGGCGGTGCAAAGTGGTGTTATTAGTACTCAACAATAAGATCTAAGTTTGACTCGTTACCAAAGGTGCCATCACTAATCTGTTTAATTTTTACGTAAAACACAGCTATGTTTTTGAAGTTAGGAACAAGGTCGCTTATCGTAAACTCCTCGCTTAAAAGAAATATGTTTGACTGTCCAACTCTTTTAGTCATCAGGTCTATGTCTTTTAAGTCCACATCTGTGGCTACCTCGTTAATGTCGTAAATGCGCAGCGCATATCTTACTGTAAGAGCGTTTATCACAGTGTCATTGTCAAATATGTGTGTCAAGAGGGTTAGTTTAGAGTCCTGAGTAAGTCCCGGCCCATAAATATAACCCACAGGAAAGCCAAGTCTAACAGAGATTGGTGTTTTGTATGATGTTTTTGAAATGTTATCATATGTAAAGTTGTAATGTAACGACCGTTGTGGTCTTAGTGTGTTGTGGATGAAGTTTGGTTCATCATTTGAGTATCCAAATCTAAGTGCCATTTATTTTATGTTGGTTGTGTAACTTGTAACAATGGGTTAGGTAGTACATGGGATAATATAACCTCAAGGTTAGACTCGTTACCACTTGTTTCGTCACTGGTCTGTTTAAACTTAACATACATAAGTACTATGTCTTTAAAGTTAGAAATAACACTCGAAATAACAAACCGTTCGTCTATGATGAAGTAGTTCTCACCAGGTATTTTTTTGGTTGACATGTCGATCTCTTTTAGGTCGCCGGCCGTTCGTGACCCATCCTTCATAACACACTCTAATGTGTATAAAATTTTCATTGTGTTAATAACACTGTCTTTGTCGAAAAGATGCATCGCGAGTGTAATGGTTGTTGTCTCAGTTAACCAGTTTCCACCGTATATGTACATAGCCGTGAAGTGTTCTCTTGAACTTAGGGGTTTCAACCAAGAACCTTTACTTAGTCCATCGTACAACGCGTTGTACTTAGTTATAATTAAGAAATACTGTGGGTGAGCCACAAGAGGTTGTTGGTTATGGATCCAGTTTGGTTCGTCGTTCGAGTATCCAAATCTAAGTGTCATTTATTTTATTTATATGTTCGAGAAGTGTTTTGGGACTTTTGGCGAAATGTTCGGCGAAATGTTTGGGAAAAAACATGCATACACATATCGTATATCGCGATATGTGTGCTCGATGAATTTTGGATTGTGACGTCAGAATATTTATGACGTGATGCGTGACGTCAGAGGATTATACGGCAGTTTTTTGGATTGTGACGTCAGAGGATTATACGGCAGTTTTTTGGATTGTGACGTCAGAGGATTATACGGCAGTTTTTTGGATTGTGACGTCAGAGGATTATACGGCAGTTTTAAGACGTAGGGATTATACGGCAGTTTTTTGGATTGTGACGTCAGAGGATTATACGGCAGTTTTTAGATGTATGCGATTATGCGATATTGAAAAGTGCCGTATAGTCCCGTACATTACTACTCACGTTGTTCAAATTTTCATCTCAGGTCGACCTTAATTTAAAAAAAAATTAAACAAAATGACAGTGATCTTGAGTTTTGTTAAAAAACCATTGTTCAACCACTTTCGTTGCGTTGCAATGTTATTGAGTGACGAGGTTAGGATTCCAACAGAGGCGTGCAGAGCACAATGGATTAGCAGTCCATCACCTTAGCCACTCGGTACCATTGTCTGTCTCTGTCATCGAAAGGTTTTATAACTCAAATCAAATTGTTTTAATTTTCATATCAGTGTCGAAATATAATGTTCAAAAGTTTCTAAATTCAATGACATTGATCATAAGTTTAATGAAAAAATTGCTCTTCAACCAATTTTGTTACTGTAGTAGTATTATTGAACGACACGGATGGGGGTCGAACCCACGCGAGCGGAGAACAATGGATTAGGAGTCCTTCACCATAGCCACTCCGTCACCTCGTCTGTCTCTGTCGTAGAAGGGCTTTAAGACTCAAATCACATAATTCTAATTTTCTCCTCAGGGTTGACATCCATTTTGAAAAATTACTAAACTAAATGAGACTGTTCTCAAGTTTTGTGAAAACAGTGTTCTTCAAACCTCTTTTGTTTCCGCGGCAGTATTATTGAACGACGAGGATGGGATTCGAACCCACGCGTGCAGAGCACAATGGATTAGCAGTCCATCGCCTTAACCACTCGGCCACCTCGTCTGCCTCTGTCGTCGAAAACTTTTAAGACTCAAATCACGTTGTTCAAATTTTCATCTCAGGTCGACCTTAATTTTTAAAAAAATTAAACAAAATGACAGTGATCTTGAGTTTTGTTAAAAAACCATTGTTCAACCACTTTCGTTGCGTTGCAATGTTATTGAATGACCAGGTTAGGATTCCAACCGAGGCGTGCAGAGCACAATGGATTAGCAGTCCATCACCTTAGCCACTCAGTTACATTGTCTGTCTCTGCCATCGAAAGGATTTATAACTCAAATCAAATTGTCTTAATTTTCATATCAGTGTCGAAATATAATGTTCAAAAGTTTCTAAATTCAATGACATTGATCATAAGTTTAATGAAAAAATTGCTCTTCAACCAATTTTTTTACTGCAGTAGTATTATTGAACGACGAGGATGGGGGTCGAACCCACGCGAGCAGAGGACAATGGATTAGGAGTCCTTCACCATAGCCACTCGGTCACCTCGTCTGTCTCTGTCGTGGAAAGGTTATAAGACTCAAATCACATAATTCTAATTTTCTCCTCAGGGTTGAAATCCATTTTGAAAAATTACTAAACTAAATGGGAGTGGTCTCAAGTTTTGTGAAAACAGTGTTCTTCAAACCTCTTTTGTTACCGTGGTAGTATTATTGAACGACGAGGATGGGATTCGAACCCACGCATGCAGAGCACATTGGATTAGCAGTCCATCGCCTTATCCACTCGGCCACCTCGTCTGCCTCTGTCGTCGAAAACTTTTAAGACTCAAATCACGTTGTTCAAATTTTCATCTCAGGTCGACCTTAATTTTTAAAAAAATTAAACAAAATGACAGTGATCTTGAGTTTTGTTAAAAAACCATTGTTCAACCACTTTCGTTGCGTTGCAATGTTATTGAGTGACGAGGTTAGGATTCCAACCGAGGCGTGCAGAGCACAATGGATTAGCAGTCCATCACTTTAGCCACTCGGTACCATTGTCTGTCTCTGTCATCGAAAGGTTTTATAACTCAAATCGAATTGTTTTAATTTTCATATCAGTATCGAAATATAATGTTCAAAAGTTTCTAAATTCAATGACATTGATCATAAGTTTAATGAAAAAATTGCTCTTGAACCAATTTTGCTACTGTAGTAGTATTATTGAACGACGAGGATGGGGTTCGAACCCACGCGAGCGGAGGACAATGGATTAGGAGTCCTTCACCATAGCCACTAGGTCACCTCGTCTGTCTCTGTCGTAGAAAGGTTTTAAGACTCAAATCACATAATTGTAATTTTCTCCTCAGGGTTGACATCCATTTTGAAAAATTACTAAACTAAATGGGAGTGGTCTCAAGTTTTGTGAAAACAGTGTTCTTCAAACCTCTTTTGTTACCGTGGTAGTATTATTGAACGACGAGGATGGGATTCGAACCCACGCGTGCAGAGCACAATGGATTAGCAGTCCATCGCCTTAACCACTCGGCCACCTCGTCTGCCTCTGTCGTCGAAAACTTTTAAGACTCAAATCACGTTGTTCAAATTTTCATCTCAGGTCGACCTTAACTTTTAAAAAAACTAAACGAAATGACAGTGATCTTGAGTTTTGTTAAAAAACCATTGTTCAACAACTTTCCTTGCTTGCAAAGTTATTGAGTGACGAGGTTAGGATTCCAACCGAGGCGTGCAGAGCACAATGGATTAGCAGTCCATCACCTTAGCCACTCGGTACCATTGTCAGTCTCTGTCATCGAAAGGTTTTATAACTCAAATCAAATTGTTTTAATTTTCATATCAGTGTCGAAATATAATGTTCAAAAGTTTCTAAATTCAATGACATTGATCATAAGTTTAATGAAAAAATTGCTCTTCAACCAATTTTGTTACTAGTAGTATTATTGAACGACGAGGATGAGGGTCGAACCCACGCGAGCAGAGGACAATGGATTAGGAGTCCTTCACCATAGCCACTCGGTCACCTCGTCTGTCTCTGTCGTAGAAAGGCTTTAAGACTCAAATCACATAATTCTAATTTTCTCCTCAGGGTTGACATCCATTTTGAAAAATTACTAAACTAAATGAGACTGTTCTCAAGTTTTGTGAAAACAGTGTTCTTCAAACCTCTTTTGTTACCGCGGCAGTATTATTGAACGACGAGGATGGGATTCGAACCCACGCGTGCAGAGCACAATGGATTAGCAGTCCATCGCCTTAACCACTCGGCCACCTCGTCTGCCTCTGTCGTCGAAAACTTTTAAGACTCAAATCACGTTGTTCAAATTTTCATCTCAGGTCGACCTTAATTTTAAAAAAAATTAAACAAAATGACAGTGATCTTGAGTTTTGTTAAAAAACCATTGTTCAACCACTTTCGTTGCGTTGCAATGTTATTGAATGACCAGGTTAGGATTCCAACCGAGGCGTGCAGAGCACAATGGATTAGCAGTCCATCACCTTAGCCACTCGGTTACATTGTCTGTCTCTGCCATCGAAAGGTTTTATAACTCAAATCAAATTGTTTTAATTTTCATATCAGTGTCGAAATATAATGTTCAAATATTTCTAAATTCAATGACATTGATCATAAGTTTAATGAAAAAATTGCTCTTCAACCAATTTTGTTACTGTAGTAGTATTATTGAACGACACGGATGGGGGTCGAACCCACGCGAGCGGAGAACAATGGATTAGGAGTCCTTCACCATAGCCACTCCGTCACCTCGTCTGTCTCTGTCGTAGAAAGGCTTTAAGACTCAAATCACATAATTCTAATTTTCTCCTCAGGGTTGACATCCATTTTGAAAAATTACTAAACTAAATGAGACTGTTCTCAAGTTTTGTGAAAACAGTGTTCTTCAAACCTCTTTTGTTACCGCGGCAGTATTATTGAACGACGAGGATGGGATTCGAACCCACGCGTGCAGAGCACAATGGATTAGCAGTCCATCGCCTTAACCACTCGGCCACCTCGTCAGCCTCTGTCGTCGAAAACTTTTAAGACTCAAATCACGTTGTTCAAATTTTCATCTCAGGTCGACCTTAATTTTTAAAAAAATTAAACAAAATGACAGTGATCTTGAGTTTTGTTAAAAAACCATTGTTCAACCACTTTCGTTGCGTTGCAATGTTATTGAATGACCAGGTTAGGATTCCAACCGAGGCGTGCAGAGCACAATGGATTAGCAGTCCATCACCTTAGCCACTCGGTTACATTGTCTGTCTCTGCCATCGAAAGGTTTTATAACTCAAATCAAATTGTCTTAATTTTCATATCAGTGTCGAAATATAATGTTCAAAAGTTTCTAAATTCAATGACATTGATCATAAGTTTAATGAAAAAATTGCTCTTGAACCAATTTTGCTACTGTAGTAGTATTATTGAACGACGAGGATGGGGTTCGAACCCACGCGTGCAGAGGATAATGGATTAGGAGTCCTTCACCATAGCAACTCGGTCACCTCGTCTGTCTCTGTCGTAGAAAGGCTTTAAGACTCAAATCACATAATTCTAATTTTCTCCTCAGGGTTGACATCCATTTTGAAAAATTACTAAACTAAATGAGAGTGGTCTCAAGTTTTGTGAAAACAGTGTTCTTCAAACCTCTTTTGTTACCGCGGCAGTATTATTGAACGACGAGGATGGGATTCGAACCCACGCGTGCAGAGCACAATGGATTAGCAGTCCATCGCCTTAACCACTCGGCCACCTCGTCTGCCTCTGTCGTCGAAAACTTTTAAGACTCAAATCACGTTGTTCAAATTTTCATCTCAGGTCGACCTTAATTTTTAAAAAAATTAAACAAAATGACAGTGATCTTGAGTTTTGTTAAAAAACCATTGTTCAACCACTTTCGTTGCGTTGCAATGTTATTGAGTGACCAGGTTAGGATTCCAACCGAGGCGTGCAGAGCACAATGGATTAGCAGTCCATCACCTTAGCCACTCGGTTACATTGTCTGTCTCTGCCATCGAAAGGTTTTATAACTCAAATCAAATTGTTTTAATTTTCATATCAGTGTCGAAATATAATGTTCAAAAGTTTCTAAATTCAATGACATTGATCATAAGTTTAATGAAAAAATTGCTCTTGAACCAATTTTGCTACTGTAGTAGTATTATTGAACGACGAGGATGGGGTTCGAACCCACGCGTGCAGAGGATAATGGATTAGGAGTCCTTCACCATAGCAACTCGGTCACCTCGTCTGTCTCTGTCGTAGAAAGGCTTTAAGACTCAAATCACATAATTCTAATTTTCTCCTCAGGGTTGACATCCATTTTGAAAAAGTACTAAACTAAATGAGAGTGGTCTCAAGTTTTGTGAAAACAGTGTTCTTCAAACCTCTTTTGTTACCGCGGCAGTATTATTGAACGACGAGGATGGGATTCATACCCACGCGTGCAGAGCACAATGGATTAGCAGTCCATCGCCATAACCACTCGGCCACCTCGTCTGCCTCTGTCGTCGAAAACTTTTAAGACTCAAATCACGTTGTTCAAATTTTCATCTCAGGTCGACCTTAATTTTTAAAAAAATTAAACAAAATGACAGTGATCTTGAGTTTTGTTAAAAAACCATTGTTCAACCACTTTCGTTGCGTTGCAATGTTATTGAGTGACGAGGTTAGGATTCCAACCGAGGCGTGCAGAGCACAATGGATTAGCAGTCCATCACTTTAGCCACTCGGTACCATTGTCTGTCTCTGTCATCGAAAGGTTTTATAACTCAAATCGAATTGTTTTAATTTTCATATCAGTGTCGAAATATAATGTTCAAAAGTTTCTAAATTCAATGACATTGATCATAAGTTTAATGAAAAAATTGCTCTTCAACCAATTTTTTTACTGCAGTAGTATTATTGAACGACGAGGATGGGGGTCGAACCCACGCATGCAGAGCACATTGGATTAGCAGTCCATCGCCTTATCCACTCGGCCACCTCGTCTGCCTCTGTCGTCGAAAACTTTTAAGACTCAAATCACGTTGTTCAAATTTTCATCTCAGGTCGACCTTAATTTTTAAAAAAATTAAACAAAATGACAGTGATCTTGAGTTTTGTTAAAAAACCATTGTTCAACCACTTTCGTTGCGTTGCAATGTTATTGAGTGACGAGGTTAGGATTCCAACCGAGGCGTGCAGAGCACAATGGATTAGCAGTCCATCACTTTAGCCACTCGGTACCATTGTCTGTCTCTGTCATCGAAAGGTTTTATAACTCAAATCGAATTGTTTTAATTTTCATATCAGTGTCGAAATATAATGTTCAAAAGTTTCTAAATTCAATGACATTGATCATAAGTTTAATGAAAAAATTGCTCTTCAACCAATTTTGTTACTGTAGTAGTATTGTTGAACGACGAGGATGGGGGTCGAACCCACGCGAGCAGAGGACAATGGATTAGGAGTCCTTCACCATAGCCACTCGGTCACCTCGTCTGTCTCTGTCGTGGAAAGGTTATAAGACTCAAATCACATCATTCTAATTTTCTCCTCAGGGTTGAAATCCATTTTGAAAAATTACTAAACTAAATGGGAGTGGTCTCAAGTTTTGTGAAAACAGTGTTCTTCAAACCTCTTTTGTTACCGTGGTAGTATTATTGAACGACGAAGATGGGATTCGAACCCACGCATGCAGAGCACATTGGATTAGCAGTCCATCGCCTTATCCACTCGGCCACCTCGTCTGCCTCTGTCGTCGAAAACTTTTAAGACTCAAATCACGTTGTTCAAATTTTCATCTCAGGTCGACCTTAACTTTTAAAAAAACTAAACGAAATGACAGTGATCTTGAGTTTTGTTAAAAAACCATTGTTCAACAACTTTCCTTGCTTGCAAAGTTATTGAGCGACGAGGTTAGGATTCCAACCGAGGCGTGCAGAGCACAATGGATTAGCAGTCCATCACCTTAGCCACTCGGCTACATTGTCTGTCTCTGCCATCGAAAGGTTTAATAAATAAAATCAAATTGTTTTAATTTTCATATCAGTGTCGAAATATAATGTTCAAAAGTTTCTAAATTCAATGACATTGATCATAAGTTTAATGAAAAAATTGCTCTTCAACCAATTTTGTTACTGTAGTAGTATTATTGAACGACGAGGATGGGCGTCGAACCCACGCGAGCAGAAGACAATGGATTAGGAGTCCTTCACCATAGCCACTCGGTCACCTCGTCTGTCTCTGTCGTAGAAAGGCTTTAAGACTCAAATCACATATTTCTAATTTTCTCCTCAGGGTTGACATCCATTTTGAAAAATTACTAAACTAAATGAGAGTGGTCTCAAGTTTTGTGAAATCAGTGTTCTTCAAACCTCTTTTGTTACCGCGGCAGTATTATTGAACGACGAGGATGGGATTCGAACCCACGCGTGCAGAGCACAATGGATTAGCAGTCCATCGCCTTAACCACTCGGCCACCTCGTCTGCCTCTGTCGTCGAAAACTTTTAAGACTCAAATCACGTTGTTCAAATTTTCATCTCAGGTCGACCTTAATTTTTAAAAAAACTAAACAAAATGACAGTGATCTTGAGTTTTGTTAAAAAACCATTGTTCAACAACTTTCGTTGCGTTTCAATGTTATTGAGTGACCAGGTTAGGATTCCAACCGAGGCGTGCAGAGCACAATGGATTAGCAGTCCATCACCTTAGCCACTCGGTACCATTGTCTGTCTCTGTCATCGAAAGGTTTTATAACTCAAATCAAATTGTTTAATTTTCATATCAGTGTCGAAATATAATGTTCAAAAGTTTCTAAATTCAATGACATTGATCATAAGTTTAACGAAAAAATTGCTCTTCAACCAATTTTGTTACTGTAGTAGTATTATTGAACGACGAGGATGAGGGTCGAACCCACGCATGTAGAGGACAATGGATTAGGAGTCCTTCACCATAGCCACTCGGTCACCTCGTCTGTCTCTGTCGTAGAAAGGTTATAAGACACAAATTACATAATTCTAATTTTCTCGTCAGGGTTGACATCTATTTTGAAAAAATACTAAACTAAATGAGAGTGGTCTCAAGTTTTGTGAAAACAGTGTTCTTCAAACCTCTTTTGTTACCGTGGTAGTATTATTGAACGACGAGGATGGGATTCGAACCCACGCGTGCAGAGCACATTGGATTAGCAGTCCATCGCCTTAACCACTCGGCCACCTCGTCTGCCTCTGTCGTCGAAAACTTTTAAGACTCAAATCACGTTGTTCAAATTTTCATCTCAGGTCGACCTTAATTTTTAAAAAAATTAAACAAAATGACAGTGATCTTGAGTTTTGTTAAAAAACCATTGTTCAACCACTTTCGTTGCGCTGCAATGTTATTGAGTGACCAGGTTAGGATTCCAACCGAGGCGTGCAGAGCACAATGGATTAGCAGTCCATCACGTTAGCCACTCGGTTACATTGTCTGTCTCTGTCATCGAAAGGTTTTATAACTCAAATCAAATTGTTTTAATTTTCATATCAGTGTCGAAATATAATGTTCAAAAGTTTCTAAATTCAATGACATTGATCATAAGTTTAATGAAAAAATTGTTCTTGAACCAATTTTGCTACTGTAGTAGTATTATTGAACGACGAGGATGGGGTTCGAACCCACGCGTGCAGAGGATAATGGATTAGGAGTCCTTCACCATAGCCACTCGGTCACCTCGTCTGTCTCTGTCGTAGAAAGGTTTTAAGTCTCAAATCACATAATTCTAATTTTCTCCTCAGGGTTGACATCCATTTTGAAAAATTACTACACTAAATGAGAGTGGTCTCACGTTTTGTGAAAACAGTGTTCTTCAAACCTCTTTTGTTACCGCGGCAGTATTATTGAACGACGAGGATGGGATTCGAACCCACGCGTGCAGAGCACAATGGATTAGCAGTCCATCGCCTTAACCACTCGGCCACCTCGTCTGCCTCTGTCGTCGAAATCTTTTAAGACTCAAATCACGTTGTTCAAATTTTCATCTCAGGTCGACCTTAATTTTTAAAAAAACTAAACAAAATGACAGTGATCTTGAGTTTTGTTAAAAAACCATTGTTCAACAACTTTCGTTGCGTTTCAATGTTATTGAGTGACCAGGTTAGGATTCCAACCGAGGCGTGCAGAGCACAATGGATTAGCAGTCCATCACCTTAGCCACTCGGTACCATTGTCTGTCTCTGTCATCGAAAGGTTTTATAACTCAAATCAAATTGTTTTAATTTTCATATCAGTGTCGAAATATAATGTTCAAAAGTTTCTAAATTCAATGACATTGATCATAAGTTTAATGAAAAAATTGCTCTTCAACCAATTTTGTTACTGTAGTAGTATTATTGAACGACGAGGATGAGGGTCGAACCCACGCGTGTAGAGGACAATGGATTAGGAGTCCTTCACCATAGCCACTCGGTCACCTCGTCTGTCTCTGTCGTAGAAAGGTTATAAGACACAAATTACATAATTCTAATTTTCTCGTCAGGGTTGACATCTATTTTGAAAAAATACTAAACTAAATGGGAGTGGTCTCAAGTTTTGTGAAAACAGTGTTCTTCAAACCTCTTTTGTTACCGTGGTAGTATTATTGAACGACGAGGATGGGATTCGAACCCATGTAACGTGTATACAATATGTAATGTGAAACCGATGTGGTTTCCGGACAGTGGATGATCTAGACAATGACTTGAGCCGATGACGAGAGAGTGAACGCGCACCTCAGAGCGAGAGGGTCGCACATGAAAGGCTGTAGCCTCTGTAATATAACTGGGAAATAAAGAGTTTAAAACCGAGTTCGTGAAGTCTATTGAGTATCGGCACGCTACAATTGGTGGCAGCGGTAAAACAAAAAACGAAATCATGTCAACGAGCATTCTGCCAACAAAATTCGACGGAGACGACGTTGTCGCCTGGCTAAGAGAGTTTGATGCATGTGCTGTAGCCAATGGTTGGAAAGACGACGACAAGATCAAGAAATTGCCTGCGTTTCTCCGTGGCCGCGCGTCTAGTCATTTCTACGCCATTCCTGCCGAGGAGAGAGCCACATACGACGCCGCGACGAAGCGCTTGAAACAAGCCCTGTGCCCACCAGTCGAGAGGGAAAATTATTATGCCAAGTTTGAGGCCCGAATGCTTCGGAGCGGTGAAGACCCATCAGTTTTCAAGTGGGAGCTGGAACAACTTCTGGAAAAAGCCGACCCAACGCTCGGTGACGAAGCCACATCTGCACTTTTGTCGCGCCAATTTATGCGTGGTCTACCCAAACCAATGAGAGGAAGCTTTTGGCTCATAACCCCACACCAAACGTGAACGAAATGCTAGGCTTTGTTCAGCGTTATCGTGCGATTGAAGAACACGACTCATCCTTTACAACCAACGCCAGCTCCGCAACACCCAAACCGAACGCCGACATGGACCAACTCGTGGGTCTCATGAACGAACTTGCCACTCGACAGAAGGCGCTCGAAGATCAGATGGCCACTTCAGAACAGTTCTATGCCGCCGCAGTTAACCAACCTATAAATCGACAGCGATCGAAAGCTACATGTTTTCAATGTGAAAACCAGGTCACCTTGCTCGTGATTGCCGCAGTCCACGCCAACGTCAAAACCATTCCAATGTACGGTGCTATGAATGTCAAAGATATGGACATTTTGCTCGCGATTGTGGAAACTATGCACCTTTAAACTTCCAAGGGGCGTCTCGAGGAACTACAGGCCGGTAGACAGCCCCGAAACAAGTAAGCACTGTGACTCTCTTAATGCTAATAGTACTAATGTTTGTAATGAGAGCTTGCCTGCACACCCATTCGTAACATGTTTCATTGACGGTGTACCGGTCAATGCTCTTCTAGATACTGGATCAATGAAGTCTTTTATTAATGATAACATTCATAATATTCTCGATTTTGACTGTATTCTATTAGATAAATCGCAATCACAGCGTTGCACTTCAATTACAGGTGGGAATTAGATATTCAAGGCAACATTGTGACAAGTGTCACTTTTCCTCATTCTCAACGTAAAAATAATAGTTGTTTTCTTGTAAGTAGTAATATACCCTACGATTGTGTTTTGGGATGCGACTTTATTACGCAGCACAAATTAGGTATTCAAGGGATTTTCGGGGAGGTCGAAGTAGTTTTCAGTTAGTGGGGCCCTATGGGAAATTCCCATTACATGCGGAGCATCCAACAATGAAGGTACAGTCGAGCGGAGTTGTGATCACAGAGGCAAATCCGCCTGTTGCTTCCCCCGATGACTCGAGTAAAACCACTGAAACAAGCATGCTTCTTGTCCAATCTCAGTTGAAAGGTGTTAACAAAGTTATTCTTCCTAAGGGCATTGCAATTCCGGCTCGATCGGAAATAATAAATTACCGTAATGTGATTGTGAAAAACATTTCACAGGTTGGTATGATATCAGGTAGTCAATCAGATAGTGTTAGACATTTAAAAGGCTTGCATGTAGCTCATTTAGTTGTTACTCCTGTAGGTAAAATAGTGCCAATTCGAATAGCTAACACTACGGACAACGAAATTGAATTACCACAAGGTTGTAAATTGGCGGAATTTTGTCCTCTAGTCGAGAAAGAGACCGTTGCTAACAACAACGATCCGGTTAACTGTAATGCCGTCAAAGCAGATCACGTGGCGTCAAAAATTGATTCTAGTCTAGACCCGGGTTTAAGTAATTCTGAAAAACAACAAGTGAAACGAGTGTTAGAAGAGTTTGAGGAACTTTTTAGCGGTGAAATTAGCAAAACAAACGTAGCGCAGCACAAAATTGACACCGGTGACAATTCTCCAATTAGGCAGCGAGCCAGACGAATGCCATACGCATTTCGCGAAGAGTCAAACAAACAAATTTCGGACATGTTAGATCAAGGAATTATAAGTCCTAGCACCAGCCCATGGGCTAGCCCAATTGTTTTAGTGCGAAAAAAATCAGGTGATATTCGCTTTTGCATTGATTACCGGCAACTTAATCAGATTACTCGTCATGACGCACATCCCTTGCCAAGGGTAGACGATTTACTCGACTCGGTGGGAAACGCGAAGTATTTTTCCACTTTGGACCTAAAAGCGGCTATTGGCAAATTCCAGTTCCTCCTGACGATCGTTAATTAACCGCTTTTATCACGCATAGCGGCTTATACGAGTTCAACCGAATGCCTTTTGGCCTCGCAACTGCGCCCGCAACGTTCCAGCGAGCCATGGAACTAGTTTTAGCTGGTCTTACTTATAGTATATGTCTTTGCTATTTGGACGACATAATTATATTTAGTAACAGCGTTACCGAACACTGTGATAGGTTAAGAACGGTTTTAACTCGTTTCCAGCAGCAAAATCTGCGGTTAAATGTGTCAAAATGTACTTTTGCGGCAAAGAAGGTTCACTATTTAGGACATATGATATCCGAAGACGGTATAAGCCCGGTTCCGTCAAAGGTCGAAGCAATCAAGCAAATTCCGGTGCCAAAGACAGTCAAGGAAGTCCGAAGTTTCCTAGGTTTATCGGGGGTATTATCGCCGTTTTATTAAGAATTACGCAGCCATTTCGGCACCTCTGACTAAATTGACCTCAACAACCAGTACAAAACAGTTTGAATGGAACCAAGATTGTGAAAATGCTTTTACAACGCTTCAGACATGTCTGTGCAATTCGCCGGTACTAGTCCATCCCAAATTTGACCGAGAATTTATCCTACAAACAGACGCATCGGATATAGGACTAGGTGCGGTATTGTCACAGATTGATGACAATGGCGAAGAACGACCCATAGCATATGCGTCTAAAATTTTGTCCGCCCGGGAGCGAAAATACTGCACAACAGAAAAAGAAGCATTCGCGATTGTATTTGGTATCCGCACTTTTCGGACGTACTTATTAGGCCGCCCGTTCAAGGTTATAACAGACCATAGTGCCTTAAAGTGGCTACATAGTATACGTCTTAAAGGACGGTTAGAAAGGTGGGTAATGGAGTTACAAGAATTTCAATTTTCAGTCATTCATAAGCCAGGTAAACTCCACAATAATGCCGATGCTCTGTCTCGTCTTGTAGCACCTATTCCTAGCGAATCTCACATGCATGAAAACACAGTCCAAGAATGCCAAACTGATACCACTGCGACATCGTATTTACAGGACTCTGTCGAAGATAAACCTAATTGTGCAATAAGCGTTAATCCAACAATTAACTTACGGACTGCGCAACAAGAAGACCTGATTATTTCTCAAATTATCCAACTTAAAATTAGCGGCACACCAAAACAGAAGCTTGCGACATGGCGACATGACCGTCACTTAGTAACATTTTGGCATCATTACAAAAGTTGTTTGTTCGAGATGGGTTGCTTTATCGGTCACTTAAGACACGAAATACGCATCCCGATCCGGTTGTAGTTGTACCCAAAGCACTAGAAAACGAAATACTTAAGGGTACCCATGATAGCCCATTTACCGGACACCTAGGCGTCACACGAACACTAGACCGTATTAGGAAACGTTTCTTTTGGCCACATATGCGAAAATCTGTTGAAGATTATATCCGCCATTGCGACGTATGCATCAAAAGAAAAGCGCCAGCGCCGACGGCAAATAGTGGAACTGCCCCATTGCAAAGTTTAGAAGTGAGCACACCATTTACATTTTGGGCTTTAGACTATATGGGCCTTGCCTGAAACTAGTCGTGGCAATCGCCACATATTGGTTTTAATGGACCACTTTACAAAATGGTGTGAAGCGTTTCCCACTGCAGATCAAAAAGCGTCCACAGTAGCTAAAATACTTGTCGATAAAGTTTTCAGTCGATTTGGGCCCCCAGTTGTCTTACACTCTGATCAAGGGCGAACTTCGAAAGTAATTTAATGCACGAAGTGTGCGATTTAATGGGAATCACCAAGACGCGAACAACGGCGTATCATCCTCAATGCGACGGCCAAGTAGAGAGCGGCAAAATAGGACACTGCAAGATATGTTAGCGGCATTTTGTACAAAACACGATAACGATTGGGATTTATGGCTAGACGCAGTAGTTTTCGCCTACAACACGAGTCGACAAGAGTCATTGCAAACATCTCCATATGAGATAGTTTTTGGTCGTACGCCGAGATTGCCCTTAGAATTAGAGCTAGGCCTCCCACTGAAAGACCCTAGCACACAATCCGAATACACACAGTCTCTTAGGAAGATATTTAAGGAGGTGAGAGAGGTAGCAAAGGTAAACTTAGAGAGAGCAAGGGAGAAACAAATGAAAGGTAATGAAGAGAGAATGCAAAAGTGGCGCCCATTCGGGTCAGGTGAAACAGTTTACTTGCGTAGACCAAAAGGATGGAAATTTGGCGCCAAGTGGATCGGGCCGTTTGAAGTTGTTTGTCGGTTAGGCGTTGATTATAAAATCAAATCGATCGAAGGTAAGATTACGGTGGTACATCATGATCGATTGAAGCGTGGTTATGCACCATTAAACTGTGGAGACATTGTCTGCCCTGCGCGAGAAATTGGGGCGATCAGGTGGTTTACAATGTTCCCGCAAACAACGTTCAACCTAATTGCGAAAATGCTCCACATGTCCTCAGGTTAGGCCTAGGAATCTCAGGCAAGATGTCCATGCGCCTGATCGGTATGGGTTTGCTGCGTAATAATACTCCCAGAACAAACTCTGTTGTAGTAATTTATATAATTCATAATTCTGTAAATGTACAATTCTTGTGGGCAAGAATTTTATGTAGGGAGATGGTGTAACGTGTATACAATATGTAATGTGAAACCGATGTGGTTTCCGGACAGTGGATGATCTAGACAATGACTTGAGCCGATGACGAGAGAGTGAACGCGCACCTCAGAGCGAGAGGGTCGCACATGAAAGGCTGTAGCCTCTGTAATATAACTGAGAAATAAAGAGTTTAAAACCGAGTTCGTGAAGTCTATTGAGTATCGGCACGCTACACCCACGCGTGCAGAGCACATTGGATTAGCAGTCCATCGCCTTAACCACTCGGCCACCTCGTCTGCCTCTGTCGTCGAAAACTTTTAAGACTCAAATCACGTTGTTCAAATTTTCATCTCAGGTCGACCTTAATTTTTAAAAAAATTAAACAAAATGACAGTGATCTTGAGTTTTGTTAAAAAACCATTGTTCAACCACTTTCGTTGCGCTGCAATGTTATTGAGTGACCAGGTTAGGATTCCAACCGAGGCGTGCAGAGCACGATGGATTACCAGTCCATCACGTTAGCCACTCGGTTACATTGTCTGTCTCTGTCATCGAAAGGTTTTATAACTCAAATCAAATTGTTTTAATTTTCATATCAGTGTCGAAATATAATGTTCAAAAGTTTCTAAATTCAATGACATTGATCATAAGTTTAATGAAAAAATTGTTCTTGAACCAATTTTGCTACTGTAGTAGTATTATTGAACGACGAGGATGGGGTTCGAACCCACGCGTGCAGAGGATAATGGATTAGGAGTCCTTCACCATAGCCACTCGGTCACCTCGTCTGTCTCTGTCGTAGAAAGGTTTTAAGTCTCAAATCACATAATTCTAATTTTCTCCTCAGGGTTGACATCCATTTTGAAAAATTACTACACTAAATGAGAGTGGTCTCACGTTTTGTGAAAACAGTGTTCTTCAAACCTCTTTTGTTACCGCGGCAGTATTATTGAACGACGAGGATGGGATTCGAACCCACGCGTGCAGAGCACAATGGATTAGCAGTCCATCGCCTTAACCACTCGGCCACCTCGTCTGCCTCTGTCGTCGAAATCTTTTAAGACTCAAATCACGTTGTTCAAATTTTCATCTCAGGTCGACATTAATTTTTAAAAAAACTAAACGAAATGACAGTGATCTTGAGTTTTGTTAAAAAACCATTGTTCAACCACTTTCGTTGCGTTGCAATGTTATTGAGTGACCAGATTACGATTCCAACCGAGGCGTGCAGAGCACAATGGATTAGCAGTCCATCACCTTAGCCACTCGGTTGCATTGTCTGTCTCTGCCATCGAAAGGTTTTATAACTCAAATCAAATTGTTTTAATTTTCATATCAGTGTCGAAATATAATGTTCAAAAGTTTCTAAATTCAATGACATTGATCATCAGTTTAATGAAAAAATTGCTCTTGAACCAATTTTGTTACTCTAGTAGTATTTATTGAACGACGAGGATGGGGTTCGATCCTAGGCGTGTAGGGGACAATGGATTAGGAGTCCTTCACCATAGCCACTCGGTCACCCCGTCTGTCTCTGTCGTAGAAAGGTTATAAGACTCAAATCACATAATTCTAATTTTCTCGTCAGGGTTGACATCCATTTTGAAAAATTACTAAACTAAATGGGAGTGGTCTCAAGTTTTGTGAAAACAGTGTTCTTCAAACCTCTTTTGTTACCGTGGTAGTATTATTGAACGACGAGGATGGGATTCGAACCCACGCGTGCAGAGCACATTGGATTAGCAGTCCATACTCCATCGCCTTAACCACTCGGCCACCTCGTCTGCCTCTGTCGTCGAAATCTTTTAAGACTCAAATCACGTTGTTCAAATTTTCATCTCAGGTCGACCTTAATTTTTAAAAAAACTAAACAAAATGACAGTGATCTTGAGTTTTGTTAAAAAACCATTGTTCAACAACTTTCGTTGCGTTTCAATGTTATTGAGTGACCAGGTTAGGATTCCAACCGAGGCGTGCAGAGCACAATGGATTAGCAGTCCATCACCTTAGCCACTCGGTACCATTGTCTGTCTCTGTCATCGAAAGGTTTTATAACTCAAATCAAATTGTTTTAATTTTCATATCAGTGTCGAAATATAATGTTCAAAAGTTTCTAAATTCAATGACATTGATCATAAGTTTAATGAAAAAATTGCTCTTCAACCAATTTTGTTACTGTAGTAGTATTATTGAACGAAGAGGATGAGGGTCGAACCCACGCGTGTAGAGGACAATGGATTAGGAGTCCTTCACCATAGCCACTCGGTCACCTCGTCTGTCTCTGTCGTAGAAAGGTTATAAGACACAAATTACATAATTCTAATTTTCTCGTCAGGGTTGACATCTATTTTGAAAAAATACTAAACTAAATGGGAGTGGTCTCAAGTTTTGTGAAAACAGTGTTCTTCAAACCTCTTTTGTTACCGTGGTAGTATTATTGAACGACGAGGATGGGATTCGTACCCACGCGTGCAGAGCACATTGGATTAGCAGTCCATCGCCTTAACCACTCGGCCACCTCGTCTGCCTCTGTCGTCGAAAACTTTTAAGACTCAAATCACGTTGTTCAAATTTTCATCTCAGGTCGACCTTAATTTTTAAAAAAATTAAACAAAATGACAGTGATCTTGAGTTTTGTTAAAAAACCATTGTTCAACCACTTTCGTTGCGTTGCAATGTTATTGAGTGACCAGGTTAGGATTCCAACCGAGGCGTGCAGAGCACGATGGATTAGCAGTCCATCACGTTAGCCACTCGGTTACATTGTCTGTCTCTGCCATCGAAAGGTTTTATAACTCAAATCAAATTGTCTTAATTTTCATATCAGTGTCGAAATATAATGTTCAAAAGTTTCTAAATTCAATGACATTGATCATAAGTTTAATGAAAAAATTGCTCTTGAACCAATTTTGCTACTGTAGTAGTATTATTGAACGACGAGGATGGGGTTCGAACCCACACGAGCAGAGGATAATGGATTAGGAGTCCTTCACCGTAGCCACTCCGTCACCTCGTCTGTCTCTGTCGAAGAAAGGCTTTAAGATTCAAATCACATAATTCTAATTTTCTCCTCAGGGTTGACATCCATTTTGAAAAATTACTACACTAAATGAGAGTGGTCTCAAGTTTTGTGAAAACAGTGTTCTTCAAACCTCTTTTGTTACCGCGGCAGTATTATTGAACGACGAGGATGGGATTCGAACCCACGCGTGCAGAGCACAATGGATTAGCAGTCCATCGCCTTAACCACTCGGCCACCTCGTCTGCCTCTGTCGTCGAAATCTTTTAAGACTCAAATCACGTTGTTCAAATTTTCATCTCAGGTCGACCTTAATTTTAAAAAAAATTAAACAAAATGACAGTGATCTTGAGTTTTGTTAAAAAACCATTGTTCAACCACTTTCGTCGCGTTGCAATGTTATTGAGTGACGAGGTTAGGATTCCAACCGAGGCGTGCAGAGCACAATGGATTAGCAGTCCATCACCTTAGCCACTCGGTTACATTGTCTATCTCTGCCATCGAAAGGTTTTATAACTCAAATCAAATTGTTTTAATTTTCATATCAGTGTCGAAATATAATGTTCAAAAGTTTCTAAATTCAATGACATTGATCATAAGTTTAATGAAAAAATTGCTCTTGAACCAATTTTGCTACTGTAGTAGTATTATTGAACGACGAGGATGGGGTTCGAACCCACGCGAGCAGAAGACAATGGATTAGGAGTCCTTCACCATAGCCACTCGGTCACCTCGTCTGTCTCTGTCGTAGAAAGGCTTTAAGACTCAAATCACATAATTCTAATTTTCTCCTCAGGGTTGACATCCATTTTGAAAAATTACTAAACTAAATGAGAGTGGTCTCAAGTTTTGTGAAATCAGTGTTCTTCAAACCTCTTTTTATGTTACCGCAGCAGTATTGAATGACGAGGATGGGATTCGAACCCACAGCAGTAGAGTTCATTGGATTAGCAGTCCATCGCCTTAACCACTCGGCCACCTCGTCTGCCGTCTGTCGACTTTTAAGACTCAAATCACGTTGTTCAAATCAAAAAAAAACTTTTAAGACTCAAATCACGTTGTTCAAATTTTCATCTCAGGTCGACCTTAATTTTTAAAAACTAAACAAAATGACAGTGATCTTGAGTTTTTTAAAAAAAAAATTGTTCAACAACTTTCGTTGCGTTTTTCAATGTTATTTGAGTGACAGGTTAGGGATTCCAACCGAAGCGTGCAGGCACAATGGATTTACCAGTCCATCACCTTAGCCACTCAGTACCATTGTCTCTCTCGTCATCGAAAGGTTTTATAACTCAAATCAAATTGTTTTAATTTTCATATGTGTCGAAATATAATGTTCAAAAGTTTCTAAATTCAATGACATTGATCATAAGTTAATGAAAAAATTGCTCTTGAACCAATTTTGTTACTGTAGTAGTATTATTGAACGACGAGGATGGGGTTCGAACCCACGCGAGCAGAGGATAATGGATTATGAGTCCTTCACCACAGCCACTCGGTCACCTCGTCTGTCTCTGTCGGTGAAAGGCTTTAAGACTCAAATCACATAATTCTAATTTTCTCCTCAGGGTTGACATCCATTTTGAAAAATTACTAAACTAAATGAGAGTGGTCTCAAGTTTTGTGAAAACAGTGTTCTTCAAACCTCTTTTGTTACCGCGGCAGTATTATTGAACGACGAGGATGGGATTCGAACCCACGCGTGCAGAGCACAATGGATTAGCAGTCCATCGCCTTAACCACTCGGCCACCTCGTCTGCCTCTGTCGTCGATGGTAGAGACAGACAATGGTACCGAGTGGCTAAGGTGATGGACTGCTAATCCATTGTGCTCTGCACGCCTCGGTTGGAATCCTAACCTCGTCACTCAATAACTTTGCAAGCAACGAAAGTTGTTGAACAATGGTTTTTTAACAAAACTCAAGATCACTGTCATTTCGTTTAGTTTTTTTAAATTTTAAGGTCGACCTGAGATGAAAATCTGAACAACATGATTTGAGTCTTAAAAGTTTTCGACGACAGAGGCAGACGAGGTGGCCGAGTGGGTTAAGGCGATGGACTGCTAATCCATTGTGCTCTGCACGCGTGGGTTCGAATCCCATCCTCGTCGTTCAATAATACTGCCGCGGTAACAAAAGAGGTTTGAAGAACACTGTTTTCACAAAACTTGAGACCACTCTCATTTAGTTTAGTAATTTTTCAAAATGGATATCAACCCTGACGAGAAAATTAGAATTATGTGATTTGAGTCTTATAATCTTTCTACGACAGAGACAGACGAGGTGACCAAGTGGCTATGGTGAAGGACTCCTAATCCATTGTCCTCTGCTCGCGTGGGTTCGACATCCATCCTCGTCGTTCAATAATACTACTACAGTAACAAAATTGGTTCAAGAGCAATTTTTTCATTAAACTTATGATCAATGTCATTGAATTTAGAAACTTTTGAACATTATATTTCGACACTGATATGAAAATTAAAACAATTTGATTTGAGTTATAAAACCTTTCGATGGCAGAGACAGACAATGTAACCGAGTGGCTAAGGTGATGGACTGCTAATCCATTTTGCTCTGCACGCCTCGGTTGGAATCCTAACCTCGTCGCTCAATAACTTTGCAACGCAACGAAAGTGGTTGAACAATGGGTTTTTTGACAAAACTCAAGATCACTGTCACTTCGTTTAAATTTTTTTTAAAATTAATGTCGACCTGAGATGAAAATGTGAACAACATGATTTGAGTCTTAAAAGTTTTCGACGACAGAGGCAGACGAGGTGGCCGAGTGGTTAAGGCGATGGACTGCTAATCCATTGTGCTCTGCACGCGTGGGTTCGAATCCCATCCTCGTCGTTCAATAATACTGCCGCGGTAACAAAAGAGGTTTGAAGAACACTGTTTTCACAAAACTTGAGACCACTCCCATTTAGTTTAGTAATTTTTCAAAATGGATGTCAACCCTGACGAGAAAATTAGAATTATGTAATTTGAGTCTTATAACCTTTCTACGACAGAGACAGACGAGTTGACCGAGTGGCTATGGTGAAGGACTCCTAATCCATTGTCCTCTACACGCGTGGGATCGAACCCCATCCTCGTCGTTCAATAATACTACTACAGTAACAAAATTGGTTCAAGAGCAATTTTTTCATTAAACTTATGATCAATGTCATTGAATTTAGAAACTTTTGAACATTATATTTCGACACTGATATGAAAATTAAAACAATTTGATTTGAGTTATAAAACCTTTCGATGGCAGAGACAGACAATGGTACCGAGTGGCTAAGGTGATGGACTGCTAATCCATTGTGCTCTGCACGCCTCGGTTGGAATCCTAACCTCGTCACTCAATAACATTGCAACGCAACGAAAGTGGTTGAACAATGGTTTTTTAACAAAACTCAAGATCACTGTCATTTTGTTTAATTTTTTTAAAAATTAAGGTCGACCTGAGATGAAAATCTGAACAACGTGATTTGAGTCTTAAAAGTTTTCGACGACAGAGGCAGACGAGGTGGCCGAGTGGTTAAGGCGATGGACTGCTAATCCATTGTGCTCTGCACGCGTGGGTTCGAATCCCATCCTCGTCGTTCAATAATACTGCCGCGGTAACAAAAGAGGTTTGAAGAACACTGTTTTCACAAAACTTGAGACCACTCTCATTTAGTTTAGTAATTTTTCAAAATGGATGTCAACCCTGACGAGAAAATTAGAATTATGTAATTTGAGTCTTATAACCTTTCTACGACAGAGACAGACGAGGTGACCAAGTGGCTATGGTGAAGGACTCCTAATCCATTGTCCTCTGCTCGCGTGGGTTCGACATCCATCCTCGTCGTTCAATAATACTACTACAGTAACAAAATTGGTTCAAGAGCAATTTTTTCATTAAACTTATGATCAATGTCATTGAATTTAGAAACTTTTGAACATTATATTTCGACACTGATATGAAAATTAAAACAATTTGATTTGAGTTATAAAACCTTTCGATGGCAGAGACAGACAATGTAACCGAGTGGCTAAGGTGATGGACTGCTAATCCATTTTGCTCTGCACGCCTCGGTTGGAATCCTAACCTCGTCGCTCAATAACTTTGCAACGCAACGAAAGTGGTTGAACAATGGGTTTTTTGACAAAACTCAAGATCACTGTCACTTCGTTAAAATTTTTTTTTAAATTAATGTCGACCTGAGATGAAAATGTGAACAACATGATTTGAGTCTTAAAAGTTTTCGACGACAGAGGCAGACGAGGTGGCCGAGTGGTTAAGGCGATGGACTGCTAATCCATTGTGCTCTGCACGCGTGGGTTCGAATCCCATCCTCGTCGTTCAATAATACTGCCGCGGTAACAAAAGAGGTTTGAAGAACACTGTTTTCACAAAACTTGAGACCACTCCCATTTAGTTTAGTAATTTTTCAAAATGGATGTCAACCCTGACGAGAAAATTAGAATTATGTAATTTGAGTCTTATAACCTTTCTACGACAGAGACAGACGAGTTGACCGAGTGGCTATGGTGAAGGACTCCTAATCCATTGTCCTCTACACGCGTGGGATCGAACCCCATCCTCGTCGTTCAATAATACTACTACAGTAACAAAATTGGTTCAAGAGCAATTTTTTCATTAAACTTATGATCAATGTCATTGAATTTAGAAACTTTTGAACATTATATTTCGACACTGATATGAAAATTAAAACAATTTGATTTGAGTTATAAAACCTTTCGATGGCAGAGACAGACAATGGTACCGAGTGGCTAAGGTGATGGACTACTAATCCATTGTGCTCTGCACGCCTCGGTTGGAATCCTAACCTCGTCACTCAATAACATTGCAACGCAACGAAAGTGGTTGAACAATGTTTTTTTAACAAAGCTCAAGATCACTGTCATTTTGTTTAATTTTTTTAAAAATTAAGGTCGACCTGAGCTGAAAATCTGAACAACGTGATTTGAGTCTTAAAAGTTTTCGACGACAGAGGCAGACGAGGTGGCCGAGTGGGTTAAGGCGATGGACTGCTAATCCATTGTGCTCTGCACGCGTGGGTTCGAATCCCATCCTCGTCGTTCAATAATACTGCCGCGGTAACAAAAGAGGTTTGAAGAACACTGTTTTCACAAAACTTGAGACCACTCTCATTTAGTTTAGTAATTTTTCAAAATGGATGTCAACCCTGAGGAGAAAATTAGAATTATGTGATTTGAGTCTTAAAGCCTTTCTACGACAGAGACAGACGAGTTGACCGAGTGGCTATGGTGAAGGACTCCTAATCCATTGTCCTCTGCTCGCGTGGGTTCGAACCCCATCCTCGTCGTTCAATAATACTACTACAGTAACAAAATTGGTTCAAGAGCAATTTTTTCATTAAACTTATGATCAATGTCATTGAATTTACAAACTTTTGAACATTATATTTCGACACTGATATGAAAATTAAAACAATTTGATTTGAGTTATAAAACCTTTCGATGGCAGAGACAGACAATGTAACCGAGTGGCTAAGGTGATGGACTACTAATCCATTGTGCTCTGTACGCCTCGGTTGGAATCCTAACCTCGTCACTCAATAACATTGCAACGCAACGAAAGTGGTTGAACAATGGTTTTTTAACAAAGCTCAAGATCACTGTCATTTTGTTTAATTTTTTTAAAAATTAAGGTCGACCTGAGCTGAAAATTTGAACAACGTGATTTGAGTCTTAAAAGTTTTCGACGACAGAGGCAGACGAGGTGGCCGAGTGGTTAAGGCGATGGACTGCTAATCCAATGTGCTCTGCACGGGTGGGTTCGAATTCCATCCTCGTCGTTCGATAATACTACCGCGATAACAAAAGAGGTTTGAAGAACACTGTTTTCACAAAACTTGAGACCACTCCCATTTAGTTTAGTAATTTTTCAAAATGGATGTCAACCCTGACGAGAAAATTAGAATTATGTAATTTGAGTCTTATAACCTTTCTACGACAGAGACAGACGAGTTGACCGAGTGGCTATGGTGAAGGACTCCTAATCCATTGTCCTCTACACGCGTGGGATCGAACCCCATCCTCGTCGTTCAATAATACTACTACAGTAACAAAATTGGTTCAAGAGCAATTTTTTCATTAAACTTATGATCAATGTCATTGAATTTAGAAACTTTTGAACATTATATTTCGACACTGATATGAAAATTAAAACAATTTGATTTGAGTTATAAAACATTTCGATGGCAGAGACAGACAATGTAACCGAGTGGCTAAGGTGATGGACTGCTAATCCATTTTGCTCTGCACGCCTCGGTTGGAATCCTAACCTCGTCGCTCAATAACTTTGCAACGCAACGAAAGTGGTTGAACAATGGGTTTTTTGACAAAACTCAAGATCACTGTCACTTCGTTTAAAATTTTTTAAAAATTAATGTCGACCTGAGATGAAAATGTGAACAACATGATTTGAGTCTTAAAAGTTTTCGACGACAGAGGCAGACGAGGTGGCCGAGTGGTTAAGGCGATGGACTGCTAATCCATTGTGCTCTGCACGCGTGGGTTCGAATCCCATCCTCGTCGTTCAATAATACTGCCGCGGTAACAAAAGAGGTTTGAAGAACACTGTTTTCACAAAACTTGAGACCACTCTCATTTAGTTTAGTAATTTTTCAAAATGGATGTCAACCCTGAGGAGAAAATTAGAATTATGTGATTTGAGTCTTAAAGCCTTTCTACGACAGAGACAGACGAGTTGACCGAGTGGCTATGGTGAAGGACTCCTAATCCATTGTCCTCTGCTCGCGTGGGTTCGAACCCCATCCTCGTCGTTCAATAATACTACTACAGTAACAAAATTGGTTCAAGAGCAATTTTTTCATTAAACTTATGATCAATGTCATTGAATTTACAAACTTTTGAACATTATATTTCGACACTGATATGAAAATTAAAACAATTTGATTTGAGTTATAAAACCTTTCGATGGCAGAGACAGACAATGTAACCGAGTGGCTAAGGTGATGGACTACTAATCCATTGTGCTCTGCACGCCTCGGTTGGAATCCTAACCTCGTCACTCAATAACATTGCAACGCAACGAAAGTGGTTGAACAATGGTTTTTTAACAAAGCTCAAGATCACTGTCATTTTGTTTAATTTTTTTAAAAATTAAGGTCGACCTGAGATGAAAATTTGAACAACGTGATTTGAGTCTTAAAAGTTTTCGACGACAGAGGCAGACGAGGTGGCCGAGTGGTTAAGGCGATGGACTGCTAATCCAATGTGCTCTGCACGCGTGGGTTCGAATTCCATCCTCGTCGTTCGATAATACTATCGCGATAACAAAAGAGGTTTGAAGAACACTGTTTTCACAAAACTTGAGACCACTCCCATTTAGTTTAGTAATTTTTCAAAATGGATGTCAACCCTGACGAGAAAATTAGAATTATGTAATTTGAGTCTTATAACCTTTCTACGACAGAGACAGACGAGTTGACCGAGTGGCTATGGTGAAGGACTCCTAATCCATTGTCCTCTACACGCGTGGGATCGAACCCCATCCTCGTCGTTCAATAATACTACTACAGTAACAAAATTGGTTCAAGAGCAATTTTTTCATTAAACTTATGATCAATGTCATTGAATTTAGAAACTTTTGAACATTATATTTCGACACTGATATGAAAATTAAAACAATTTGATTTGAGTTATAAAACCTTTCGATGGCAGAGACAGACAATGTAACCGAGTGGCTAAGGTGATGGACTGCTAATCCATTGTGCTCTGCACGCCCCGGTTGGAATCCTAACCTCGTCGCTCAATAACTTTGCAACGCAACGAAAGTGGTTGAACAATGGGTTTTTTGACAAAACTCAAGATCACTGTCACTTCGTTTAAAATTTTTTAAAAATTAATGTCGACCTGAGATGAAAATGTGAACAACATGATTTGAGTCTTAAAAGTTTTCGACGACAGAGGCAGACGAGGTGGCCGAGTGGTTAAGGCGATGGACTGCTAATCCATTGTGCTCTGCACGCGTGGGTTCGAATCCCATCCTCGTCGTTCAATAATACTGCCGCGGTAACAAAAGAGGTTTGAAGAACACTGTTTTCACAAAACTTGAGACCACTCCCATTTAGTTTAGTAATTTTTCAAAATGGATGTCAACCCTGTCGAGAAAATTAGAATTATGTAATTTGAGTCTTATAACCTTTCTACGACAGAGACAGACGAGTTGACCGAGTGGCTATGGTGAAGGACTCCTAATCCATTGTCCTCTACACGCGTGGGATCGAACCCCATCCTCGTCGTTCAATAATACTACTACAGTAACAAAATTGGTTCAAGAGCAATTTTTTCATTAAACTTATGATCAATGTCATTGAATTTACAAACTTTTGAACATTATATTTCGACACTGATATGAAAATTAAAACAATTTGATTTGAGTTATAAAACCTTTCGATGGCAGAGACAGACAATGTAACCGAGTGGCTAAGGTGATGGACTGCTAATCCATTGTGCTCTGCACGCCTCGGTTGGAATCCTAACCTCGTCACTCAATAACATTGCAACGCAACGAAAGTGGTTGAACAATGGTTTTTTAACAAAGCTCAAGATCACTGTCATTTTGTTTAATTTTTTTAAAAATTAAGGTCGACCTGAGCTGAAAATTTGAACAACGTGATTTGAGTCTTAAAATTAAAACAATTTGATTTGAGTTATAAAACCTTTCGATGGCAGAGACAGACAATTGTACCGAGTGGCTAAGGTGATGGACTACTAATCCATTGTGCTCTGCACGCCTCGGTTGGAATCCTAACCTCGTCACTCAATAACATTGCAACGCAACGAAAGTGGTTGAACAATGTTTTTTTAACAAAGCTCAAGATCACTGTCATTTTGTTTAATTTTTTTAAAAATTAAGGTCGACCTGAGCTGAAAATCTGAACAACGTGATTTGAGTTTTAAAAGTTTTCGACGACAGAGGCAGACGAGGTGGCCGAGTGGGTTAAGGCGATGGACTGCTAATCCATTGTGCTCTGCACGCGTGGGTTCGAATTCCATCCTCGTCGTTCGATAATACTATCGCGATAACAAAAGAGGTTTGAAGAACACTGTTTTCACAAAACTTGAGACCACTCGCATTTAGTTTAGTAATTTTTCAAAATGGATGTCAACCCTGACGAGAAAATTAGAATTATGTAATTTGAGTCTTATAACCTTTCTACGACAGAGACAGACGAGTTGACCGAGTGGCTATGGTGAAGGACTCCTAATCCATTGTCCTCTACACGCGTGGGATCGAACCCCATCCTCGTCGTTCAATAATACTACTACAGTAACAAAATTGGTTCAAGAGCAATTTTTTCATTAAACTTATGATCAATGTCATTGAATTTACAAACTTTTGAACATTATATTTCGACACTGATATGAAAATTAAAACAATTTGATTTGAGTTATAAAACCTTTCGATGGCAGAGACAGACAATGTAACCGAGTGGCTAAGGTGATGGACTGCTAATCCATTGTGCTCTGCACGCCTCGGTTGGAATCCTAACCTCGTCACTCAATAACATTGCAACGCAACGAAAGTGGTTGAACAATGGTTTTTTAACAAAGCTCAAGATCACTGTCACTTCGTTTAAAATTTTTTAAAAATTAATGTCGACCTGAGCTGAAAATTTGAACAACGTGATTTGAGTCTTAAAATTAAAACAATTTGATTTGAGTTATAAAACCTTTCGATGGTAGAGACAGACAATTGTACCGAGTGGCTAAGGTGATGGACTGCTAATCCATTGTGCTCTGCACGCCTCGGTTGGAATCCTAACCTCGTCACTCAATAACTTTGCAACGCAACGAAAGTGGTTGAACAATTGTTTTTTAACAAAACTCAAGATCACTGTCATTTTGTTTAATTTTTTTAAAAATTAAGGTCGACCTGAGATGAAAATTTGAACAACGTGATTTGAGTCTTAAAAGTTTTCGACGACAGAGGCAGACGAGGTGGCCGAGTGGTTAAGGCGATGGACTGCTAATCCATTGTGCTCTGCACGCGTGGGTTCGAATCCCATCCTCGTCGTTCAATAATACTGCCGCGGTAACAAAAGAGGTTTGAAGAACACTGTTTTCACAAAACTTGAGACCACTCGCATTTAGTTTAGTAATTTTTCAAAATGGATGTCAACCCTGACGAGAAAATTAGAATTATGTAAATTGAGTCTTATAACCTTTCTACGACAGAGACAGACGACGTGACCGAGTGGCTGTGGTGAAGGACTCCTAATCCATTGTCCTCTACACGCGTGGGATCGAACCCCATCCTCGTCGTTCAATAATACTACTACAGTAACAAAATTGGTTCAAGAGCAATTTTTACATTAAACTTATGATCAATGTCATTGAATTTAGCAACTTTTGAACATTATATTTCGACACTGATATGAAAATTAAAACAATTTGATTTGAGTTATAAAACCTTTCGATGGCAGAGACAGACAATGTAACCGAGTGGCTAAGGTGATGGACTGCTAATCCATTGTGCTCTGCACGCCTCGGTTGGAATCCTAATTATATTTCGACACTGATATGAAAATTAAAACAATTTGATTTGAGTTATAAAACCTTTCGATGGCAGAGACAGACAATGTAACCGAGTGGCTAAGGTGATGGACTGCTAATCCATTGTGCTCTGCACGCCTCGGTTGGAATCCTAATTATATTTCGACACTGATATGAAAATTAAAACAATTTGATTTGAGTTATAAAACCTTTCGATGGCAGAGACAGACAATGTAACCTAGTGGCTATGGTGAAGGACTCCTAATCCATTGTCCTCTGCACGCGTGGGTTCGAACCCCATCCTCGTCGTTCAATAAGTTCGTGGTTAAGTTGATGGACTGCTAACCATTGTGCTCTGCACGCCCCGGTTGGAATCCTAACCTCGTCGCTCAATAACTTTGCAACGCAACGAAAGTGGTTGAACAATGGGTTTTTTGACAAAACTCAAGATCACTATCATTTCGTTTAAAATTTTTCAAAAATTAATGTCGACCTGAGATGAAAATGTGAACAACATGATTTGAGTCTTAAAAGTTTTCGACGACAGAGGCAGACGAGGTGGCCGAGTGGTTAAGGCGATGGACTGCTAATCCATTGTGCTCTGCACGCGTGGGTTCGAATCCCATCCTCGTCGTTCAATAATACTGCCGCGGTAACAAAAGAGGTTTGAAGAACACTGTTTTCACAAAACTTGAGACCACTCCCATTTAGTTTAGTAATTTTTCAAAATGGATGTCAACCCTGACGAGAAAATTAGAATTATGTAATTTGAGTCTTATAACCTTTCTACGACAGAGACAGACGAGTTGACCGAGTGGCTATGGTGAAGGACTCCTAATCCATTGTCCTCTACACGCGTGGGATCGAACCCCATCCTCGTCGTTCAATAATACTACAGTAACAAAATTGGTTCAAGAGCAATTTTTACATTAAACTTATGATCAATATCATTGAATTTAGCAACTTTTGAACATTATATTTCGACACTGATATGAAAATTAAAACAATTTGATTTGAGTTATAAAACCTTTCGATGGCAGAGACAGACAATGTAACCGAGTGGCTAAGGTGATGGACTGCTAATCCATTGTGCTCTGCACGCCTCGGTTGGAATCCTAACCTCGTCACTCAATAACATTGCAACGCAACGAAAGTGGTTGAACAATGGGTTTTTTGACAAAACTCAAGATCACTGTCACTTCGTTTAAAATTTTTAAAAAATTAATGTCGACCTGAGATGAAAATGTGAACAACATGATTTGAGTCTTAAAAGTTTTCGACGACAGAGGCAGACGAGGTGGCCGAGTGGTTGAGGCGATGTACTGCTAATCCATTGTGCTCTGCACGCATGGGTTCGAATCCCATCCTCGTCGTTCAATAATACTGCCGCGGTAACAAAAGAGGTTTGAAGAACACTGTTTTCACAAAACTTGAGACCACTCTCATTTAGTTTAGTAATTTTTCAAAATGGATGTCAACCCTGAGGAGAAAATTAGAATTATGTAATTTGTGTCTTATAACCTTTCTACGACAGAGACAGACGAGGTGACCGAGTGGCTATGGTGAAGGACTCCTAATCCATTGTCCTCTACACGCGTGGGTTCGACCCCCCCCTCAATAATACTACTACAGTAACAAAATTGGTTGAAGAGCAATTTTTTCATTAAACTTATGATCAATGTCATTGAATTTAGAAACTTTTGAACATTATATTTCGACACTGATATGAAAATTAAAACAATTTGATTTGAGTTATAAAACCTTTCGATGACAGAGACAGACAATGGTACCGAGTGGCTAAGGTGATGGACTGCTAATCCATTTTGCTCTGCACGCCTAGGTTGGAATCCTAACATCGTCACTCAATAACTTTCCAAGCAACGAAAGTGGTTGAACAATGGTTTTTTAACAAAACTCAAGATCACTGTCATTTCGTTTAGTTTTTTTAAAAATTAAGGTCGACCTGAGATGAAAATTTGAACAACGTGATTTGAGTCTTAAAAGTTTTCGACGACAGAGGCAGACGAGGTGGCCGAGTGGTTAAGGCGATGGACTGCTAATCCATTGTGCTCTGCACGCGTGGGTTCGAATCCCATCCTCGTCGTTCAATAATACTACCGCGGTAACAAAAGAGGTTTGAAGAACACTGTTTTCACAAAACTTGAGACCACTCCCATTTAGTTTAGTAATTTTTCAAAATGGATGTCAACCCTGACGAGAAAATTAGAATTATGTAATTTGAGTCTTATAACCTTTCTACGACAGAGACAGACGAGTTGACCGAGTGGCTATGGTGAAGGACTCCTAATCCATTGTCCTCTACACGCGTGGGATCGAACCCCATCCTCGTCGTTCAATAATACTACTACAGTAACAAAATTGGTTCAAGAGCAATTTTTTCATTAAACTTATGATCAATGTCATTGAATTTAGAAACTTTTGAACATTATATTTCGACACTGATATGAAAATTAAAACAATTTGATTTGAGTTATAAAACCTTTCGATGGCAGAGACAGACAATGTAACCGAGTGGCTAAGGTGATGGACTACTAATCCATTGTGCTCTGCACGCCTCGGTTGGAATCCTAACCTCGTCACTCAATAACATTGCAACGCAACGAAAGTGGTTGAACAATGGTTTTTTAACAAAACTCAAGATCACTGTCATTTTGTTTAATTTTTTTAAAAATTAAGGTCGACCTGAGATGAAAATTTGAACAACGTGATTTGAGTCTTAAAAGTTTTCGACGACAGAGGCAGACGAGGTGGCCGAGTGGTTAAGGCGATGGACTGCTAATCCATTGTGCTCTGCACGCGTGGGTTCGAATCCCATCCTCGTCGTTCAATAATACTGCCGCGGTAACAAAAGAGGTTTGAAGAACACTGTTTTCACAAAACTTGAGACCACTCTCATTTAGTTTAGTAATTTTTCAAAATGGATGTCAACCCTGAGGAGAAAATTAGAATTATGTGATTTGAGTCTTAAAGCCTTTCACCGACAGAGACAGACGAGGTGACCGAGTGGCTATGGTGAAGGACTCCTAATCCATTATCCTCTCCTCGCGTGGGTTCGAACCCCATCCTCGTCGTTCAATAATACTACTACAGTAACAAAATTGGTTCAAGAGCAATTTTTTCATTAACTTATGATCAATGTCATTGAATTTAGAAACTTTTGAACATTATATTTCGACACTGATATGAAAATTAAAACAATTTGATTTGAGTTATAAAACCTTTCGATGACAGAGACAGACAATGGTACCGAGTGGCTAAGGTGATGGACTGCTAATCCATTGTGCTCTGCACGCCTCGGTTGGAATCCTAACCTCGTCACTCAATAACTTTGCAAGCAACGAAAGTTGTTGAACAATGGTTTTTTAACAAAACTCAAGATCACTGTCATTTCGTTTAGTTTTTTTAAAAATTAAGGTCGACCTGAGATGAAAATTTGAACAACGTGATTTGAGTCTTAAAAGTTTTCGACGACAGAGGCAGACGAGGTGGCCGAGTGGTTAAGGCGATGGACTGCTAATCCATTGTGCTCTGCACGCGTGGGTTCGAATCCCATCCTCGTCGTTCAATAATACTGCCGCGGTAACAAAAGAGGTTTGAAGAACACTGTTTTCACAAAACTTGAGACCACTCTCATTTAGTTTAGTAATTTTTCAAAATGGATGTCAACCCTGAGGAGAAAATTAGAATTATGTGATTTGAGTCTTAAAGCCTTTCTACGACAGAGACAGACGAGGTGACCAAGTGGCTATGGTGAAGGACTCCTAATCCATTGTCCTCTGCTCGCGTGGGTTCGACCCCCATCCTCGTCGTTCAATAATACTACTACAGTAAAAAAATTGGTTGAAGAGCAATTTTTTCATTAAACTTATGATCAATGTCATTGAATTTAGAAACTTTTGAACATTATATTTCGACACTGATATGAAAATTAAAACAATTTGATTTGAGTTATAAAACCTTTCGATGGCAGAGACAGACAATGTACCCGAGTGGCTAAGGTGATGGACTGCTAATCCATTGTGCTCTGCACGCCTCGGTTGGAATCCTAACCTGGTCACTCAATAACATTGCAACGCAACGAAAGTTGTTGAACAATGGTTTTTTAACAAAACTCAAGATCACTGTCATTTTGTTTAATTTTTTTAAAAATTAAGGTCGACCTGAGATGAAAATTTGAACAACGTGATTTGAGTCTTAAAAGTTTTCGACGACAGAGGCAGACGAGGTGGCCGAGTGGTTAAGGCGATGGACTGCTAATCCATTGTGCTCTGCACGCGTGGGTTCGAATCCCATCCTCGTCGTTCAATAATACTGCCGCGGTAACAAAAGAGGTTTGAAGAACACTGATTTCACAAAACTTGAGACCACTCTCATTTAGTGTAGTAATTTTTCAAAATGGATGTCAACCCTGAGGAAAAAATTAGAATTATGTGATTTGAGACTTAAAACCTTTCTACGACAGAGACAGACGAGGTGACCGAGTGGCTATGGTGAAGGACTCCTAAATCCATTATCCTCTGCTCGCGTGCGTTCGACCCCCATCCGTGTCGTTCAATAATACAGTAACAAAATTGGTTGAAGAGCAATTTTTTCATTAAACTTATGATCAATGTCATTGAATTTAGAAACTTTTGAACATTATATTTCGACACTGATATGAAAATTAAAACAATTTGATTTGAGTTATAAAACCTTTCGATGACAGAGACAGACAATGGTACCGAGTGGCTAAGGTGATGGACTGCTAATCCATTGTGCTCTGCACGCCTCGGTTGGAATCCTAACCTGGTCACTCAATAACATTGAAACGCAACGAAAGTTGTTGAACAATGGTTTTTTAACAAAACTCAAGATCACTGTCATTTTGTTTAGTTTTTTTAAAAATTAAGGTCGACCTGAGATGAAAATTTGAACAACGTGATTTGAGTCTTAAAAGTTTTCGACGACAGAGGCAGACGAGGTGGCCGAGTGGTTAAGGCGATGGACTGCTAATCCATTGTGCTCTGCACGCGTGGGTTCGAATCCCATCCTCGTCGTTCAATAATACTGCCGCGGTAACAAAAGAGGTTTGAAGAACACTGATTTCACAAAACTTGAGACCACTCTCATTTAGTTTAGTAATTTTTCAAAATGGATGTCAACCCTGAGGAGAAAATTAGAATTATGTGATTTGAGTCTTAAAGCCTTTCTACGACAGAGACAGACGAGGTGACCGAGTGGCTATGGTGAAGGACTCCTAATCCATTGTCTTCTGCTCGCGTGGGTTCGACGCCCATCCTCGTCGTTCAATAATACTACTACAGTAACAAAATTGGTTGAAGAGCAATTTTTTCATTAAACTTATGATCAATGTCATTGAATTTAGAAACTTTTGAACATTATATTTCGACACTGATATGAAAATTAAAACAATTTGATTTGAGTTATAAAACCTTTCGATGGCAGAGACAGACAATGTAACCGAGTGGCTAAGGTGATGGACTGCTAATCCATTGTGCTCTGCACGCCTCGGTTGGAATCCTAACCTCGTCACTCAATAACTTTGCAAGCAACGAAAGTTGTTGAACAATGGTTTTTTAACAAAACTCAAGATCACTGTCATTTCGTTTAGTTTTTTTAAAAATTAAGGTCGACCTGAGATGAAAATTTGAACAACGTGATTTGAGTCATAAAAGTTTTCGACGACAGAGGCAGACGAGGTGGCCGAGTGGTTAAGGCGATGGACTGCTAATCCATTGTGCTCTGCACGCGTGGGTTCGAATCCCATCCTCGTCGTTCAATAATACTGCCGCGGTAACAAAAGAGGTTTGAAGAACACTGTTTTCACAAAACTTGAGACCACTCTCATTTAGTGTAGTAATTTTTCAAAATGGATGTCAACCCTGAGGAGAAAATTAGAATTATGTGATTTGAGACTTAAAACCTTTCTACGACAGAGACAGACGAGGTGACCGAGTGGCTATGGTGAAGGACTCCTAATCCATTATCCTCTGCACGCGTGGGTTCGAACCCCATCCTCGTCGTTCAATAATACTACTACAGTAGCAAAATTGGTTCAAGAGCAATTTTTTCATTAAACTTATGATCAATGTCATTGAATTTAGAAACTTTTGAACATTATATTTCGACACTGATATGAAAATTAAAACAATTTGATTTGAGTTATAAAACCTTTCGATGGCAGAGACAGACAATGTAACCGAGTGGCTAAGGTGATGGACTGCTAATCCATTGTGCTCTGCACGCCTCGGTTGGAATCCTAACCTCGTCACTCAATAACATTGCAACGCGACGAAAGTTGTTGAACAATGGTTTTTTAACAAAACTCAAGATCACTGTCATTTTGTTTAATTTTTTTAAAAATTAAGGTCGACCTGAGATGAAAATTTGAACAACGTGATTTGAGTCTTAAAAGATTTCGACGACAGAGACAGACGAGTTGACCGAGTGGTTAAGGCGATGGACTGCTAATCCATTGTGCTCTGCACGCGTGGGTTCGAATCCCATCCTCGTCGTTCAATAATACTGCCGCGGTAACAAAAGAGGTTTGAAGAACACTGTTTTCACAAAACTTGAGACCACTCTCATTTAGTGTAGTAATTTTTCAAAATGGATGTCAACCCTGAGGAGAAAATTAGAATTATGTGATTTGAGTCTTAAAGCCTTTCTTCGACAGTAACAGACGAGGTGACGGAGTGGCTATGGTGAAGGACTCCTAATCCGTTATCCTCTGCACGTGTGGGTTCGAACCCCATCCTCGTCGTTCAATAATACTACTACAGTAGCAAAATTGGTTCAAGAGCAATTTTTTCATTAAACTTATGATCAATGTCATTGAATTTAGAAACTTTTGAACATTATATTTCGACACTGATATGAAAATTAAAACAATTTGATTTGAGTTATAAAACCTTTCGATGACAGAGACTGACAATGGTACCGAGTGGCTAAGGTGATGGACTGCTAATCCATTGTGCTCTGCACGCCTCGGTTGGAATCCTAACCTCGTCACTCAATAACTTTGCAAGCAAGGAAAGTTGTTGAACAATGGTTTTTTAACAAAACTCAAGATCACTGTCATTTCGTTTAGTTTTTTTAAAAGTTAAGGTCGACCTGAGATGAAAATTTGAACAACGTGATTTGAGTCTTAAAAGTTTTCGACGACAGAGGCAGACGAGGTGGCCGAGTGGTTAAGGCGATGGACTGCTAATCCAATGTGCTCTGCACGCGTGGGTTCGAATCCCATCCTCGTCGTTCAATAATACTACCACGGTAACAAAAGAGGTTTGAAGAACACTGTTTTCACAAAACTTGAGACCACTCCCATTTAGTTTAGTATTTTTTCAAAATAGATGTCAACCCTGACGAGAAAATTAGAATTATGTAATTTGTGTCTTATAACCTTTCTACGACAGAGACAGACGAGGTGACCGAGTGGCTATGGTGAAGGACTCCTAATCCATTGTCCTCTACACGCGTGGGTTCGACCCTCATCCTCGTCGTTCAATAATACTACTACAGTAACAAAATTGGTTGAAGAGCAATTTTTTCATTAAACTTATGATCAATGTCATTGAATTTAGAAACTTTTGAACATTATATTTCGACACTGATATGAAAATTAAAACAATTTGATTTGAGTTATAAAACCTTTCGATGGCAGAGATAGACAATGTAACCGAGTGGCTAAGGTGATGGACTGCTAATCCGTTGTGCTCTGCACGCCTCGGTTGGAATCCTAACCTCGTCACTCAATAACATTGCAACGCGACGAAAGTGGTTGAACAATGGTTTTTTAACAAAACTCAAGATCACTGTCATTTTGTTTAATTTTTTTTAAAATTAAGGTCGACCTGAGATGAAAATTTGAACAACGTGATTTGAGTCTTAAAAGATTTCGACGACAGAGGCAGACGAGGTGGCCGAGTGGTTAAGGCGATGGACTGCTAATCCATTGTGCTCTGCACGCGTGGGTTCGAATCCCATCCTCGTCGTTCAATAATACTGCCGCGGTAACAAAAGAGGTTTGAAGAACACTGTTTTCACAAAACTTGAGACCACTCTCATTTAGTGTAGTAATTTTTCAAAATGGATGTCAACCCTGAGGAGAAAATTAGAATTATGTGATTTGAGTCTTAAAGCCTTTCTTCGACAGAGACAGACGAGGTGACGGAGTGGCTACGGTGAAGGACTCCTAATCCATTATCCTCTGCACGTGTGGGTTCGAACCCCATCCTCGTCGTTCAATAATACTACTACAGTAGCAAAATTGGTTCAAGAGCAATTTTTTCATTAAACTTATGATCAATGTCATTGAATTTAGAAACTTTTGAACATTATATTTCGACACTGATATGAAAATTAAAACAATTTGATTTGAGTTATAAAACCTTTCGATGACAGAGACTGACAATGGTACCGAGTGGCTAAGGTGATGGACTGCTAATCCATTGTGCTCTGCACGCCTCGGTTGGAATCCTAACCTCGTCACTCAATAACTTTGCAAGCAAGGAAAGTTGTTGAACAATGGTTTTTTAACAAAACTCAAGATCACTGTCATTTCGTTTAGTTTTTTTAAAAGTTAAGGTCGACCTGAGATGAAAATTTGAACAACGTGATTTGAGTCTTAAAAGTTTTCGACGACAGAGGCAGACGAGGTGGCCGAGTGGTTAAGGCGATGGACTGCTAATCCATTGGGCTCTGCCCGCGTGGGTTCGAATCCCATCCTCGTCGTTCAATAATACACACGGTAACAAAGAGGTTTGAAGAACACTGTTTTCACAAAACTTGAGACCACTCCCATTTAGTTTAGTATTTTTTCAAAATAGATGTCAACCCTGACGAGAAAATTAGAATTATGTAATTTGTGTCTTATAACCTTTCTACGACAGAGACAGACGAGGTGACCGAGTGGCTATGGTGAAGGACTCCTAATCCATTGTCCTCTACACGCGTGGGTTCGACCCTCATCCTCGTCGTTCAATAATACTACTACAGTAACAAAATTGGTTGAAGAGCAATTTTTCATTAAACTTATGATCAATGTCATTGAATTTAGAAACTTTTGAACATTATATTTCGACACTGATATGAAAATTAAAACAATTTGATTTGAGTTATAAAACCTTTCGATGACAGAGACAGACAATGGTACCGAGTGGCTAAGGTGATGGACTGCTAATCCATTGTGCTCTGCACGCCTCGGTTGGAATCCTAACCTGGTCACTCAATAACATTGAAACGCAACGAAAGTTGTTGAACAATGGTTTTTTAACAAAACTCAAGATCACTGTCATTTTGTTTAGTTTTTTTAAAAATTAAGGTCGACCTGAGATGAAAATTTGAACAACGTGATTTGAGTCTTAAAAGTTTTCGACGACAGAGGCAGACGAGGTGGCCGAGTGGTTAAGGCGATGGAGTATGGACTGCTAATCCAATGTGCTCTGCACGCGTGGGTTCGAATCCCATCCTCGTCGTTCAATAATACTACTACAGTAACAAAATTGGTTCAAGAGCAATTTTTACATTAAACTTATGATCAATGTCATTGAATTTAGAAACTTTTGAACAACTTTTGAACAATCACGTTGTTCACATTTTCATCTCAGGTCGACATTAATTTTAAAAAATTTTTAAACGAAATGACAGCGATCTTGAATTTTGTCAAAAAACCCATTGTTCAACCACTTTCGTTGCGTTGCAAAGTTATTGAGCGACGAGGTTAGGATTCCAACCGAGGCGTGCAGAGCACAATGGTTAGCAGTCCATCAACTTAACCACTCGGTTAGATTGTCTGTCTCTGTCGTCGAAAGGTTTTATAACTCAAATCAAATTATTTTAATTTCGTATCAGTGTCGAAATATAATGTTCAAAAGTTTCTAAATTCAATGATATGGTCATGAGTTTAATAAAAAAAGCTCTCTTGAACCAATTTTGTTACTGTAGTAGTATTATTGAACGACGAGGATGGGATTCAGACCCACGCGAGCAGAGCACAATGGATTAGCAGTCCATCGCCTTAACCACTCGGCCACCTCGTCTGCCTTTGTCGTCGAAAACTTTTAAGACTCAAATCACGTTGTACAAATTTTCATCTCAGGTCGACCTTAATTTGAAAAAAATTAAACGAAATGATAGTGATCTTGGTTGGTCCAACAACTTTCGTTGCGTTGAAAAGTTATTGAGTGACGAAGTTAGGATTCCAACCGAGGCGTGCAGAGCACAATGGATTAGCAGTCCTTCACCTTAACCACTCGGTTACATTGTCTGTCTCTGTCGTCGAAAGGTTTTACAACTCAAATCAAATTATTTTAATTTTCATATCAGTGTCGAAATATAATGTTCAAAAGTTTCTAAATTCAATGACATTGGTCATCATTTTAATGAAAAAATTGCTCTTGAACCAATTTTGTTACTGTAGTAGTAGTATTATTGAACGACGAGGATGGGATTCGAACCGACGCGTGCAGAGCACAATGGATTAGCAGTCGTTCACCATAGCCACCCGGTCACCTCGTCTGTCTCTGTCGTAGAAAAGTTTTAAGACTCAAATCACATAATTCTAATTTTCTTCTCAGGGTTGACATTCATTTTGAAAAATTACTAAACTAAATGAGAGTGGTCTCAAGTTTTGTGAAAAAAGTGTTCTTCAAACCTCTTTTGTTACCGTAGTAGTATTATTGAACGATAAAGATGGGATTCGCACACATGCGTGCAGAGCATTATATGGATTTGTTGTCCATCTCTTTTGCCACTCGGTCACGTTGTCTGTCTATGTCCTGGAAACGTTTTAAGACACAAATCACATCAGCTTGAAATTTTCTTGGGGTGGTTGACATTAATTTTGAAAAATTACTAAATTAAGTGGGAGTGATCTCAAGTTTTGTGAAAACAGTGTTCTTCAACGCCTTGTTACCGCGGTAGTATTATTGAACGACGAAGATGGGATTCGAACCCACGCGTGCAGAGCACAAAGGATTAGCAGTCCAACGCTTTAACAACTCGGCCACCTCGTCTGCCTCTGTCGTCGAAAGATTTTATAACTCAAACCACATAGTTTTAATTTTCGTATCAATGTCGAAATATAATGTTGAAAAGTTTCTAAATTCAATGAGAATGATCTCAAGTTTTGTGAAAACAGTTTTCTTCAACGTCTTTTGTTACCGTGGTAGTATTATTGAACGACGAGGATCACCCACCCGGTCACCTCGTCTGTCTCTGTCGTAGAAAAGTTTTAAGACTCAAATCACATAGTTCTAATTTTCTCTCAAGGTTGACATTAATTGTGAAAAATTACTAAATTAAATGGGAGTGATCTCAAGTTTTGCGAAAACAGTTTTCTTCAACGTCTTTTGTTACCGTGGTAATATACAGAGCACAATGGATTAGCAGTCCATCGACTTAACCACTCGGCCACCTCGTCTGCCTCTGTCGTCGAAAACTTTCACGTTGTTCAAATTTTCATCTCAGGTCGACCTTAATTTTTAAAAAATTAAACAAAATGACAGTGTCTTGAGTTTTGTCAAACAAACCATTGTTCAACCAGTTTCATTTCGTTGCAAAGTTATTGAGTGACCTGCAGGTTAGGATTCCTCTGTCGGTAAGAGTCAAATCACGTTGTTCTCATTTTCATCTGAGGGTCGGGAAAATTTTTCTAAAATTTCTAAATTAAATGTGACTGATCTGAAGTTTTGTGAAAAAAATGTTCTTCAACGACTTTAGTGTTCCTTAGTGAAGGTATTGATCGGCGAGGATGGGATTAGGATCCACGCGTGCAGAGCGCAATGGTTAGCAGTCGATCACCGTAGGCACTCGGTCACATCGTCTGTGTCTGTCGTAGAAAGTTTTCGACTCAAATCACATTGTTTTAATTTTCATATCAGTGTCCGAAAAATATGCCAGTTCAATATACTATTCGAATAGTTACTTCCGGAATTTGCTTGTGTGCACATTAAACAAATTAACGGAAACAAGGTGATGGCTGGAAAGAAAAACTATTCTCAGTGGGTGGTTCCGAACAATCCCGGAAGAAAGGGAATTGAAAAAATTAATATTAGTTTATGGTTAAATTCAGCAAGCCGGGTGAGTTATTGTGCTATTCAATTCACTAGCTATTGTTTGGCGTGTGCTCAAGCAAATTTGGGAAGTGTTTATTACGTCCAGGAATACAGATTACGACATCTCACAATAAACAAAGATCACATTTTGTCTGAGTAACAAGGAAGATACACCTGGTTTGAGGTGTTTAGTTTGCGTGATATATTTTATGTTAAGCTGAAGATGTAAGTTGTATTTTTATTTTTTCCCAAGTGTCGTGTCTAAGTACAGTAATTGGTTTCCGAAATTTAATGATTCTGCTGAGAATGTAAAGAACACTACATAATTACAGTCAACTCTCGCCTTGCGGACACCCCGCTATTACGGACACCCTGCTATTAAGGACAGTTTGTAAATCCCCGGCCGAAACTACTCAGAAATGTATTTAAATAACTCTCGCTATTAGGGACTCTCGCTATTACGGCATTGCGGACCCTTCATGTGGCCCCAACAAACACTTGGACGCATTTTTCTCCGGACACAATATAAAATGGACATAATTTAATTTATACAGTGACATATTTTACTGTTTCTATTTATCAGCGGAAGTACTTTGAAGACTCGGTGCGTCATCATTTCTGTCGACAAAACTGACAAACAGAAAAATATAGAATGTTCCGATCTTTTCCCGCTTTATTTACACTACTTTCGAGGCATTTTACTTTGACTTGTACTTTGCACTCTTGTATCACAGTAAACCTGAACATTATAAACAAAAAGGAGTAATACATTGTAGTGACATTTTACAACCTAAAATTTTACAACCTATTGCCGACTCACGCTATTACGGACACTAAATGACGGTCCCCAGGGTGTCCGCTATAACGATAGTTGACTGGATACTGCTATAGATATATTTAATACATATAATATAAATATGATGAAAAATTTACATTCAACTTATTGAGCTACGAATTCCTTAATATTGTACTATAATTAACACGTCCTTTTGGCATACACCATATTATAAAATGCTCAAGTAATCCTATCAAGTAAGTTTCGTGATTTAAAATTATCGTCAATGCAGAAATAAATAATTTAACATTATTTTGTGCACCGTAGGTAAATCAAGTCAGTATTTGGGATATGTTTTTGTTTGCGTTATTGTTGCAAAATCGCTCATCATCGAGATATTTCACGTCATCTTCATGTGTTCGTTCAGTTCCAGTCCAGTTTATCTTCATCGTTTCAACAAAGAACCACATGGTAAGGGAAATTATGAAAATGGAGTGTATAAATCCAGATGTTGGCTCATCCACTGTGTGTTCAGATTCTATTGTTTAAAAAATTAACAAGTACATGATTTTGATGTGTATAATTAAGCCCTATACACATTTTAGCGAACCCTAAAATAGAATAGCTACATTTCAAAAAAGGTATTCAGTGGAATTGCATTATCTAAATATCTAAACAGTCAAAGTGTTTTATGTAGCTTAATTGTTGTGGCCTCACAACCTCATCTGTCTCCCGCCGCGCAGGATGCACTGGGGACGAGGGTGGTAGCAAGTTGTATAGTGCTGGTATTCTAACAAACAAACAAACAAACATGCTTAATTCCAAAGGTTCGAGGCTTCAAAATAGAAAATCTTAACAATACCAGCCTAATTAAGCATATTGATGAGTTAAGAATATACATGTATGAACAAGAACTTGATGTTTTAGGTTTAAATGAAACAAGACTTGATTCTGACTTCCCCGCAACAGATCTCATCTCTATTGATGGTTATACATGGATTGCCAAAAATAGATCAGGAGGGATCGATTGCAGGATGCTAACAAGATCATGTCATTTATACTGAGCGCTTCGCTTACTCAAGTTATTGAAAGAATTTTCCACCCACCCACCTCTTTGGCTATTCAGCCTGACGTTTGCTCTAAGTTAGAGTTACCTTGAATATGTTCAAAATTGCAAATTCGTCGATATAATATTAGTAGTTAATATATTATGGAAATAATAGCTATTATATACAAATGGAAGCAGCTATCATCAACTGTCTTCAACACCATATACTGGATCAAGGACTCGAGAAAGGACATTTTGGAAAGAGACACAAACAATGTTGCTGCTAGATAATGCCTTTACTTTAGTATGTACATAGTTAAAAAGCAACGTTTTCGGTCGCAGACTATTTTGTTATTTGGTTAATAAATTTGTGGTTCGGGTTGAAGTCTCCAAAATGTCAACTTCAGGTCCATAGACTCAATATACGTCACACATATACCATATAATTAAGGACTGTCCATATAGGGGTTTATTCATTATTGCCCCTTGGTCAGGTTAAGGACTGCCCATATGGGTCTAGCGCCCTGGGTCAGGTTATTAAGGACAGTCCTTAACCTTGGTCAGCTTAAGGACTGTCCTTGGTTTGAATTGTGTTTTGATAAATATGGTTTTATATCAACAGCTTGGGTCATTAATCTCATAACTACCTGGTATAGACCACTAAACTCATCAACTGAGAAATTAAGGAATTTGAAAAATTACCGCAACATATTGATCACGAGGACAAAGAAAGTATCATGATGGGAGATATTAATCTTGACCTCGCTAAGGTGACCTTAGCCAAAATCCCATGGCTAATGAAGCTTCTATTAACATAACTATTAACGATTATATACGTGATCGAAACAACTGCAGTAAGGAGCAATAATTGCCATCAGGAGAGAGTTAACGAACGACCATTCCCTAAAACAGTCGATATCAATAACGAGAGTATTAATAATACATTCCCACAACCTAACCATAGAGATGAACAACAAAAGAGACCTATAGCTAGTGAAGATATTTTAGGGCGATCTAATAGTAATAAATCTAAGCCCAGCTGCAGTATGGAACACATTCAGAAACATACGGCAATCGCCACCGAAATTGCTTAGTAACTTGCCTTTGGTTACAACAAAGAAGCCAAATATAACCCAAAAAAATCTGGAAAACCCAATTATACGCACCTTCTAAATCGGATTTAAATGAGTCACAATGCCATTTTCAGAGACGCTCTGTAAATCTCTATCCTCATCACAGGCCCCGACAACGCTCGATGGAATGGCTGAACAATCTACCTTTGGTTCACAGCTTAACAATGATGTGTGGAATTCGGACAGTTTATTGTTATTTTTCATATTATAAACATTATAGTTTAGTTTAGTTATATACCGCAAAAGATGAAGTACTGAGATATGGACACAAACTGAACAGTTTGAATGCGGGAGAAGATAATAAGAATGGATGAGAGATTGTGAGAGAAAACTTTAAACGAAGCGGTTTGTGAGATATATTCATTAAATATATACTAAAATGTGAGTTGTTGTCGTGTGGAGAGCAAATCCCGACAAAGTGGCGACCCCGGCAGGATTCTGGCCGAAATATACATCGAAAAAGCGAGAAAATCTACGTGAAATTGACGAAACAAAACAAACGGTGAGGAATATTTATAATATAACAGCTAAGCAAAAAATTATGTCGACGCTAGAGGAGCTAGAAAAGCAGATGGAAGGTAAAATTCGAATGCTAAAATTCACACGGGATAATACACCTAGACTTCTAGAAGAAAACAAAGTGAAAACATTAGAAAGACATGGGAAAGTTTTTGAAAATTTAATCGAGGAAATTCATAGTATTAAAGTGGAAGTACAACGAAACAGAATCGAGAAGGGAGATGAAGCAGATGAAGTGAGACAATGGAGTGTTAATATCGAGAAAGACATTAGCAGTTACGAAGACACTATGGATGAAGTCAAAGAAGCAGCTAAGGACTTGCGAGCGAGAGAACTTCAGAGATCCAGATATGAAGAAGAGAAAGCCGAAGAGGAGAAATGAAGGCGCCATTACCAAGAGGAAATAAAACTTGAGGGAACCAAGCTAGAAATGAAGCAATTTCCATTTACAAAACCCTTCAATTATTATTCAATCGAGTGAGATGCCAACAAAATCTAGATAAAGGAACTGTAATCTATCCAGTGGTAGTTGTTATGGTCGATGGGATGAAATGTAGAGCGCTACTGGACACTGGGGCTGGAAGCTCATATATATCAGCCGCCTTAGTTAACCGTCTCGGAAAGAAACCCGTGCAAACCGTGTACAAGAGAATCGATATGATGATGTGTTCTACAAATCAGAAAATTGAGGAATACAGCGTTAAAGTCTCGGATGTCAGAGGAAATCTTGAGATAGAGACTTTAGTAAGCAAAGTTGACAAGGGCGTGTTATTGTCAATTCCAAACCCCAAATACGCAGAGATTATCAGCCAGTAAGGGCACCTAAATGGAGTGTTCATGGATGACACCGATGTCAAACCAGAATTACCTATCCGGCCCTCCTCTACAAAACCTATTGTGGAGCGTGCTTGTCAGAAATCGTCTAAAACCAGTGGCGCTGAGCGGTGACATCAAACAAGTTTTCTTGCAAGTCCGTATCCAACCTGAAGATAGAGATTCCTTGAGGTTCCATTGGATCAAGGACAAGGAGACATTGGAATTCGAAGTCCTGAGATTTACTCCTGCATTATTCGGACTTGTCCAATCACCTTTCCTGTTAGGAGCAACAATTCAACAGCACTTAGAAAGTCTACGCAAGAAGAGAAGTATCCGCAAGAAGTAGAAGGGATCGAAAGAAGCTTGTATGTTGACGACATCATTACTGGAGGAGAAACCAGAGCAGAAGTTCGTGAGTTGAAAGAGACGGCGATAGAGATTTTGGGGCAAGCAAAGTTCGATTTACATAAGTGGCACTCCAACGTGTTGGAGTTGGAGGAAAATATCAAGCCTTCGGATAACAGCCAAAGCTATGCAAAGGATCAACTTGGAGTGAAACAGGCGAAACGAAGATGTTGGGACTTCCGTGGAATAAAGTAGAAGATACAATCTCGGTAGCCTTCCCAGCCAAGACCACTGCCATTACCAAACGAGACTGCTATTACGGTTCCTTGCTTTAATCTATGACCCCCTTGGACTTGCTTCGCCAACATCACTCTTGGGAAAGCTCGTTTACCGGGACGCGTGCGACCAACGCCTACCTTGGGACGAAGAAGTGCCAAAGAATATGCTAAGTTGTTCGCAAAAGTTCGAGAAAGGCCTCCCAGAGAAGTTAGATGCGCCCCGAAGCCTTGCCACGTTCGAAGAGCCAATCAAAGCGGTAGATTTGCACACGTTTGGAGATGCCAGCATAAAGGGAACCGTAGCAGCCGTGTACGCCGTAGTGCATCAAGAATCGGGTGTTACCCAAGGCTTAATCGCAGTCAAACCGAGATTAGCGAAGAAAGATCTAACGATTGCACGACTCGAACTTGTCTCGGCACATATGGCAACCAATCTTGTCGACAACGTAAATAATTCATTGCAAGGATATCCCGTGAGATCTGTCTATGGTTGGTTGGACAGTACTGTAGCCCTGTATTGGATAAAAGGGGGAGGTACATACAAGCAATTCGTGGCCAACAGAACCAGGAAGATCAACGCCAGAGAGTGCATCGAGTGGAGACATGTGAGAACAGATCACAATCCAGCCGATCTCGGAAGCAGAGGATGCACCACTGATAAATTAGCAGAATCCTGGCTAAAAGGACCACCATGGTTGTCAAACCCAGATCAATGGCCGGCGGACGTACATGCAGCGCCAAGTAACGAATCGGAGGTCGAAGTCAAGCAAATCAAGGAACTGTTCGCCGCTGCCATGGAAACGAAAGACGACTTAGACGAGATCCTAACGAAACACAGCCTTTGGCAAGCGGTGCGCATTTTCGGTTGGATAGCTAGATTCCTCCACAACTGCAAGGTCATCAAATCAGAACAATCGAATGGCCCCAACGCACGAATCAGTTTCTGGGTGAAAAGAACGACAGAGGCACACATTGAAACGGAACAGTTCAAAGAAGACCAGTTGAAACTCAACCTACAAAGAAATGACGAGGGATTGTACGAGTGTCGGGAGAGAATTCAAGGAAGATATCCGATATATCTACCTTCGTGTGCGACCCTGAGTGAGAAGATAATTCACGACGCCCACGTCCAAACACTTCACGGGGGAGTTGATCTGACCATGGCGTACGTAAGACAGCACTACTGGATACCTCGTCTGCGACAACTAACAAAGAAAGTCATCAGAAATTGCTACGGTTGCAAAAAGTTCCAAGTGACAGCATATCACCATCCTCCGGTCGGCAACCTACCAACGGACAGAACTGTCGGATCAGTTCCATTCGAAGTTCTCGGGGTGGACTACGCTGGACCGATTATTATTATTTATTATTATTATTATTATTATTATTTACTAATATTTATACACGGTAGCATCTCAACCATAGTTCAGAATTATCTATAATTACATAGTATATTAAAAAGATGCAAGCAAAAATAAAAAGGTTGATTTTCAGATGGCCGTGTGTTTAAATTTATAAAGTGGATATAATATGTATGTACAAGTAATTAAGAAAGTTAAAATATAAAAAATATTAATAATTTGCAAAAGTAGTAGTAGTAGTAGTAATGGAATTAAAACAAGCATTAAAATTTTCTATTATCTTCGATATTGTTTAAAGCGTTAGTGTTGGGTTTGGGCAAGTTGAGAACATGATTGTTACTTCTTAATTCATACGTTTGATTCGTACGGATTGTGAAATCAGGTAATCAGTTGAATTACCTTTCATTATTTGTATCATTAAAGTTTCTAATTGTTTCTCTCTCCTTGCCTCTAAGGTGTCCCAAGAAAGTTTAGTTCTGACAGTATCTGAGGCAGTTCCGTAGCAATCACCTGTGATTATTCGACTGGCTTTATTTTGAAGCTTTTGCAATTTATTTTGCACGGTTTTGGAACAATTATTCCATACGAACGCACAATAATCAAAATAAGGTAAAACAAAAGCGCTATAAATGTTTTTAAGCGTATCTTTATCAAATAAATGTTTCGATCTCCGTAACATTCCTATCCCTTTAGCAGCTTTTTTGGCCACTTTATCAATATGGTCTTTCCAGGTGATGCATTCATCCACCACTACGCCAAGCGTTTTGGTGGATGAAACACGTTTGATGCCTTCAGATCCCATCGATAAGATTGGATCGGCACTAACTCGGGACAACCTTTTTCTTGATCCAATTAGCATATACTCAGTTTTTTTGGCGTTCAAAGTTAACTTATTGGCTAAAAGCCACATATGAACTTTGTTTAATTCAACTTCTAAATTATCTTGAATCTCGCTTGCGGTAGCACGACTAATAGTAAGATTAGTATCATCAGCAAAAAGTGCTGGCACTGTAGAATCAAGACAATTCGGCAAATCATTTATATAGAGTAAAAAGAGAAGAGGACCGAGATTTGATTCACCTGCTGTGATATTTTCACTATTTGAAACAGACATCCCCACTTTACATACTTGTTTCCTGTGACTTAGATATGAGATAAACCAGCGAAGGGCATTACTTTTGATGCCATAAAATTCTAGTTTTTTTATCAGCATATCGTGCATAATCAACTGTATCAAAAGCCTTTTTCAGGTCTAAGAAAACAACGCCATTTATCAAACCTTTATCCATGTTAAACGTGATAGCTTACAAAGTGAAGCAGAATAAAGATGGTGAGGCATACGTTCTATTGTTCGCGTGCAGCCTTACACGAGCAATTCATCTAGAACTGCTGCCAGATCAAACGGCAGAGAATTTCATCAAATCTCTGAAGCAGTTTACAGCACGAAGGGGGAGACCGAAGAAAGTGTACTCCAACAACGAGAAGAGCTTCATCGCGGCCGCTAAGTGGTTAAACAACATCATGAAAGACGAGCAACTTCAAGATTACCTCGCACACCAAAACATAACTCGGCAGTTCAACCTCAGCAAGTCATGGTGGGGTGGTCAATTTGAGAGGATGGTTGGCCTGATGAAACGAGCATTATACAAGACCGTCGGGCGGGCTAATCTACAATGGGAAGAGCTTGAAGAGGTGATACTGGATGTTGAAGTCGCGATAAACAACCGGCCCCTGGGCTACGCAGAGGACGATGTACAACTCCCGACATTAACACCAAATTCCATGATGTTCATGCAACCCAACTTTCAGCCAGAAGAAGACGTTAGTGCTATCGAAGAAACAGAGTTGAAGAAAAGAGCGAAGTACCTATCACGCTGCAAAGATGCAATGTGGTCTCGATGGACTAGGCACAATCTCAATAACCAAGGAAAGGAAACAACAATCAAAGCTGGTGACGTAGTTCTAATTCAAAACCACGAACGGCTGCAAAGATGCAATGTGGTCTCGATGGACTAGGGAGTATCTGACGGGACTAAGAGAAAGGCACAATCTCAATAACCAAGGAAAGGAAACAACAATCAAAGCTGGTGACGTAGTTCTAATTCAAAACCACGAACGGAATCGCGGAAAGTGGAACATCGGTATTGTAGTCGAGCCTATCACAGGCAGAGACGGTGTAGTTCGAGAAGCAAGACTTCGAGCTGGGAAATCGTATTTGGAACGTGCTCTGCAGCAACTATACCCAATGGAGTTAACCTGCGACGATCCACCTGTAGAGCGAAGTTCGAAGTTGAGTGTAGAAGCCAGATAATTCCAGTCAAGAAGGAAAGCAGCTGTCGTAGCTGCTGAACGCATAAAGAGAATCGCGGAACAAGAAGGACTTGAACATTAGTTGGAACTGTATTTGCTTCGAACGTTTGAATCAAATAGGGGCAGTGTGTGTGGAATTCGGACAGTTTAGTGTTATATTATAAACATTATTGTTTAGTTTAGTTTTATTAGTTATATACCGCATAAGATGAAGTACTGTGATATGGACACAAACTGAACAGTTTGAATGCGGGCGAAGATAATAAGAATGGATGAGAGATTGTGAGAGAAAAACTTTAAACGAAGCGGTTTGTGAGTTGTTGTCGTGTGGAGAGCAAATCCCGACAATGAAATAATTCCTAGTATCAGATCAATACAAAATATAAGAACAGACAACGAATGCCATTCTATACCAGTTATAAATCAGTCTAACCCCGTTTCTTGTGCCAAATATAAATGTTATCCAAGACCACGACGTACCAACGTCGTTAAAATAGAACATATAGTCGTGGACATTGCCCTACCAACTGCGTTCATGTTCCAATAAATACTCCTAACAACAGCCCAGTACCCTCAAATGTCAGAAGTGCGAACAATAGGCCTAAATGTTCCCTAATAGGCGCATATGTTCCCCCCTTTCTACTTTCCAATGTAATGTCATTAGCCTCCAAAATTGACGAGGTGCGTGACGTTATTCACCACGCAAACTATGATTTCGTCAGCTTAGTTGAAACCTGGTTACAGAGTCATCTTCATGACAATATTATTAATTTACAAGGATACAATCTTATTCGAAGAGACAGGTGCGAAGGGATACATGGTGGGGTATACTTGTATATTAAAGATTCATTGTCCATTTAGTCGTAACTGTCGTGAACATATCAAGGTGACCGATGTAATAGAGTGTAGACATATCTCTACCACAGAATACTATACAGAAAGTCATCTCTTATTGCTTTTGCGTAAGCGCTATTCGTCATGATTCGTCACTCAGCAAGTGCCCTAAACAGAAGCAGTCACCCCCCTGGAAACATTCAAAATGGCTATTTGTCCAGGGGGGTGACTGCTTCTGTTTAGGGCACTTGCTGAGTGACGAATAGCGCTTACGCAAAAACAATCTAGAGATGACCTTCTGTATAGTATTCTGTGTCTCTACAGTCAGTAAAGACTGATTTGAATACAGCACACAAAAGACGAGATAGATGCAGACTATTTCACATCGTCGAAAATGACTTGTTCACGACAGTTACGACCAAATGGAAATCAGGCTTAAGTAAACTGGAATGATAAGTCAGGGGGGGGAATTGAAGCCGTGCTTTTCAGGTAGCGCCAGTCTTTTTTACAAATTTTTTGGAAAAATATAATTTTTAAATCTATAAATTTTGTCACTTTGACTTTCGTCTTTGCCTTCATTTTTCATCTAATAATATAGATGAAAAAATTACTCAATTCTGATTGGCTAAGAGCAGTGCAATTATTTTTGTAATATCATTATTAACAATTTTCCTCGTTTCTGATTGGCTCAGAACATCAAAATTTTCTCTTAATTATTTTTACTATGGGTATTTGACTATTTGGGAGAAAATACCACATGTGGTACAAATACCCCTAGTAAAAATTGAGCAATGTCAGCAACCGTCAGCAACTTTCCTGATTTTTTTCAATTTTTGAAAAATTGTTAATAATAATATTGATAGGAAATAGCACTTGTTCGCCAAACACGCGTACAATTTTTCATTAATACTTCTCGAATCGTTCTATTTCATATACTTAGAGCACACTAGGACAATTGAATTTTCCCCTATAAAGAACTTACAATAAACATAAATTGTACAACTCGATCATTGAAAAATTCGGTGCACAAAACAAAACTTATCAAAAAACCGCGCGAAAATTGTTGGTTTTTCTGAGTTTTTGGGCCTTCTGGATAGAGTTCGGAGATATGACAATGTAATTTATGTAGAAAAATATTGATGTCTTTAAAGTTGATTTTCAAGCATGCAGTAACTTATTTTTGACAGTTAAAATAATGATTATATAAGCTAGCTCAGCCGTCATATTCAAAGTGCTCACTCAACAAGAAGGCGCGAAGCCAAAAATAGCACAACTTGAAAATCGTCAATTTGTTTATGTTTTAGAAGGGTTAAAGCAAGGACTAAAAGCTCAAGATAAAAAGCAATACCTGGAGTATAGTGCAAAATCAATTTGGGAATGCCGAAGTGTTTTCTAGTATATTTTTTCTGAGTTAAAGAGAAAAGTTTACTTCGGCACGTTCAAACATTTGTCATTTTTTTCCAGATACGATAACGATCCTCCTCATTTTTGCTGCAGATAGATGTAAAACAGTCAAAGCTAATCGGAAAACCACATTTGAATCCCAAACATTGAACAAACTTTTGACAGAATTCTTCTCACTCCTCGCAACTATCCCCAGTCCTTTTGAAAGTTCAAATTCCCGCGCATTGGCTTCAACGAATCATAGGACTTGATCATAGGAGTTAGCGTTCCAGTTTACTTAGAGTTCACTGCTTTGCACTCCCCAATGTTTTCACATACCCGGGTGTAAATATCCGAGCGGAATTAGTACCCTCGCACGGCGCTTCGCGCCGGCTCGGGGATTATCAAAACTAGCGGATGATTTCGTAGTTGACCATTACCTGAAGCCAGCGGTAATGGAAAAGATCGATACGAGACAATTTGGAACGGTGTCAGGATCATGCACTTACGCACACGCGCACTTATTAGTATGTTACACACCTTGACAAAAAATACAGACGGTAACGGCTCTACCACTGGAGTTATCCTGTTTGACTTTCGTAAAGCATTTGACTTAATAGATCATAATATCTTAATGGAAAAGCTGGCAACATATAACATCCCTAAAACCATCATGTACTGGATTATAGATTTCCTGACGTACCGCGAACAAAGGGTAAAATTAAGTAACAACTGCTTTTCCGAGTGGAGTGGAGTACCGGCAGGCGTCCCACAAGGCTCGAAGTTAGGCCCCTGGCTTTTCGTTATAATGATTAACGATCTTAACGTATCAGGTGTTGACGATCTCTGGAAGTACGTCGACGACTCAACTATGTCTGAGTCAGTTGGTAGAAATGAGTTAAGTTTACTTCAAAATTATGTTGACGAATTTGTCAGAAAGTCAACAACAGATGGCCTTCAATTAAAATATCTGAAATGTAAAGAGCTCCGCATATGCCTCTCTACGTCTAACAAAGAGTTTCAGCCCATAGTTATTAATGGGGGGGGGGGGGGAGAGGGGGGGGGCTAAAGCCACCAGCAATACGTATATTGTTTAATTATATAAATGCATTTTACCGTGATTTTGTTTCCACTGATATTTACTGTTTAAGGAATCCATTATAAAGTAAACAATGCATCGAACTCCTTCCATGATTGGTCCATACCATCTAAAGGAAATGAAAAGTATTTTTCTATATAAATATTGTTCCATTTATATACACTACTTTTAAATTATTTTGCATCGATCTGTCTCATTTACCAACCGCAAATAGTGACAAGAAATGTCAGTGCTAGCATCCTTTTAATTGGTGAAGATTTATTCATTCAACCAGCAATGAATCTAGTAGTAGTAATAATCAGTTCCAATCACGGGTTTCTACATGAACAGTCATCATGGGCGTACGAAGGAACTCGAAATTGTTGATGGGGCACTACGTCTTAAAGGAACCTTTTCCATTAAAAGAGAACACTATTTTCATTGTTTTACTGACGAAAAGGCCATTTTGAATCAAATGTGGGGCTGTATATATGAGTCCCCCGCCCAATGCTCTCCTTGGCCGGCTTTGCCATTGATAAACATGAGTTCAGGTTGCCGATATCAAGCTCTTTCCGATTTTAATGACCAGGGACCGCGGAGCTGGGGCTTTAGACTATATACGTTTACATTATATCGGATAGATTTCTGGGCCGTTTCAAAAAGCTATCCAGTATAGTGTAAACACCGTTGTACCGTTGCAAAATGCTATTCGATATAGTGTAAACACCCACATATCGAATATTAACTTTTCCTTAGTTCGTTCGTCAAAAAAACAACGAGCGGAACGACCAAACTAAATGATAAACTACCATTTATTTATTTATTAACTTCAGCCGTTACACAACAATAAACATATATACAAACAGGAAAACGGCTCAGGAACACTAACACAGCGTGAGCCAATTACGTTAGTGACCTGTTACAAAACAAATATAAAACTTCACAATATAGTATAAATATCAAACAAGATTACAGTATAGTCCATTTTATCCGAAGCAGGGAGAGCATAAGACTATAACTGACTATATCATAATAGTGATAATACTAATAATAAATAAAAGCTGTTAGTATTAACCCAAAATCTGCCACTCCAAAAAATGCCCTGATGGTCGTCCCTGATGACGTCGACTAATTATAGAGGTTTTTACAAAATTTATTCCACCCAATACGGCAATAGGAGATATCCAGTCTAAGGTAAATGATAAATAAAAAACACTTACTTTTGATCAAAAAGAGTTCCAAATGTTGTTAACGCAAACAGCAAGTACGCAATAACACCGATCGTTTGGAAAACGGAACATGACTACAGGAAAAAAATAATAATCATATGTACATAAGGAACATGACTCTCAATACTGTGCTTCAATATCAAATGCCCAGCACTAAAATCACAGCTAATTGCTAATTGCGCAGGCAATGTTCTATCGTGGATATAGTCGATTTTGGTATTTTTCATTGAGATGATGATCTGAACCTGCCTGATGTATTGGACAGCGACGGTTTTTTTTCACCAGCACGTGTTCAATGCATGCACGTCATTTCAAGTCATAACAAATAACAAATATAAACAGCAAACGAAATTAATTAGAAAGCTGAATTATGTCCTATGATTATAAAACTAAAGGATTGGAATGGAGTTGGAGTAGCCAGTGTGTAAAAGTGTAGTGTAAAGCAAGGTAGGGAATTTAAGAAAATTTAATTTATTGTTAATTTATATTGAATAATTTGTAAACAATACAAAGTTCAGGGGTGTTTGAATGGGGACAAAGCGGCCGCACAATTTACAAAAAAAAGAGATCATGGGCTTAGCTGAGAGAGACAGTGGTATTGTCATCTACCACGGTGCATGCACTGAACCCAAGATATGCACCTGCAGAAGATATGAACCTGCAAAGTCTTACAACATTAGCACTAAACGATAAGGTGGGCCTATAAATACTATTGCCTGTAATTACTATTCAGTTCAAAGTAAGTTACTGTTCAACAATGAACAATAATCGAATGATTAATATACGAATACATAACATATATGGTTATGGTAATTTGTATTATACAAAAGTATTATGTTCTTTTTATTCCACGAACACGTTAAATTTTCAACAAAACAAACTCAACAATAGATAAATGGATGCAGTGTGTTGGTAGTTCAGTTTTCGGTTTAATTAAGTTATTAGTTTTGGTGGTTAATAATAGGGTTTTTAGGGTTTGTAATAAATAAATAAATCAAAGATCTTCTGTAAATATACAAATATCTACTTTTATTATTAAGGGTTTAAATTTAATCACTGGTGACCCACCACCAGTAATTATCTTTCTATTAGAAATTACTAGTTTATCAACTGCATGTGCAACCAACATTTGTTCTGAAATACCTTTTTGGTGGTAGTGCTGTTATATGTTTCTCTCCCGCGGGAAATTTAGCGTGTGCGCTTCCGAACGAAGATTCGGTTTCCACCGGTTTAGCCTATCACAATTCACCTCCCAAAAGCAGGGAAGTAACATTGCAAGAATGTGCGTCTGCACTGCAGGCTAATATAATCTTTGTTTAGAATTTGTGTATTGTAAAACAAATTAACCAAGTAGCGAGAGCGCATCAAAATGTAATCAAGTACTGTACAACCAGTGGCGAGGTGGCTCCAGGATTTCAAGGGGGCCCAATGTTAAATTTGGCGCCCTTAAGGGTTATTTCGATACTGGCGCCCCCCTTTCCCACCCCCCCGCGAATAGTTCCCTATTCGCCATTGCCCGAATTTGGAGTTTCTAACTTATAGCTGCTTTCTAGTTATGCGTATTTTATACGTACGTACACGTACGGAAAATTTTAAATTCTTCTAAGTTTTTAATATTTCACAAATAAGTTAACAAATGCACATGCTAAAACACTAAATTCTGTACATTTATTCATTTGGTTATTTCATAAGTAACATTTAAATGGATTTAAACTTTTCCGTGCGTGTACGCGCGTACGAAAAACGCACAACTGGAATGCACCCTTTAAGCAATGCTTATAATCTACTACGGGGACGTGACGATAAAATTTTCGCTAACATCTCGAAAACAGTTTTAATTTGTTTTCATCCCGTCTCTGTCATTGTTTACAACAATAGTTTTTGCAGTCGCAGCTAAAACTGTTAAGTTATAGAGGCTCTTTCTTCATCGCGTCTCTGTACTAGATTAAGCATTGGTTACAAGTTCGCCAACATATTTCAGGTAGATTGTTGTAACAACATGAACTACATAAAAATATGTTGCGGTGCTATTAATTATTAATACTAATTAAATATTAATCCTTTCTTGGTGATTTTGGCGCCCCACTTGTATTTCGGCGCCCCCTTGGGGGTGGGAGGCATGCCCCCCCGGCCACAACGCCACTGTGTACGTACAACACATTTCAATAACAAAAGTTAGGGGGAACGAGGATTGAAAAATAATTTGCGTGCCATGCTGTCGCGTACATTGAAATTATATTACCTGGGAAATTTCAAGATGTTTATAATACACAAATAGGACGAGGAGAAAATGACCAATAACGTAAAGTTTAATCAGAAGTGGTAGGGTCTTGTCATATTTTATAACAGGATATTCTACCTACAACAGAAAAAATTCGAACAAAGTCAATGACGCCGGCGGTTACTATAACGGGTCTGTGCACGAATCTAGTGATAGAAAAAGCTCGTTAAAATGTTTCCCAGGTATTTGAGGATATAGCAAATACAAACATTACAGTACATTCTTTTAAATCATTATAGGCATACGGAGAACAAACCGTTTCAAGCAAACTTTCTAGTACCGTGCAGTAGAAACCATGGTTTTGAGTGTCCTTTGTACAATAAAGCACAATACTTACTTGCTCATAACTAGTTCCATCTCCTAATCTTGGTTTTCCAGGCGACCAACTAGGACCATTGAACAGCACGAAAAACTACATCAAAGTAACATTAACTATTTAGAGAATCCTCATATGCAAGATGCAATTGGTGATTTGCATGTGTAGCGTAAGGGGTAACATAGAGTGTAGAAAGCCGCGCTACTATTACTGTTGTATATTACATGTGAACTGGAGCTTATTTCAAAAACTATACTTATTTAATGTCAATATGATTTAAAATCTAATTTTATCTGGTTTGCAGGGTCAAAGAATTTAAACGATTTCCTAGCAGGCTCATATTAGGTGCATGCATAACGCAGGACTATTATATCATTTATTTTCTCTCAAAAACAAGATCCTTGCTACGTTACTAGCTGCAAAAGGGAATAAGGATTAAATAATTACAAAGTAAGCAGAGATTGTTGATCAAGCCCTTCTTTGTCTCTATGTTTCGTCAATTAACCTAAACATACTTTGTTTGAAATTCCTGGAGTTGTCCAGAATGTTTTTATCAGATAGCAATAATGAGAAATCTATAAAACATTACATATCTATATTATTCGTAGAAAGCCAATTTTCGGAAAATTAAAAGCGAAAAGTTTATGTTGAAGATAACCTGTGTCCAAATTGGATTCCAGTGGTTCACTCTCTCCACAACTAATCCATAAACGGGTGGGTTATCCTTTTGCTCTTCCACAAATGTACCTGTTTTAAAGATACTTTTATGTACAATAATTCTATGTATTAAAAGATAAAACTACCCAATGAGAACATTTAATGATATATATATTGACACTAATTGTGTTTTTATAAAATACTGTATATTATACATAGGAAGAGAAAAGGTTTCAAGAAAAGGTGCATACCGAATATTCGATCCCATATTATTAATATTCCACCTATTAAAACCAAATTTACATAAAACATTAGATAACATTCTTCTTAAAAAACATGATGGATACCGTGTAGGTATATATAGAATTCCATTGAAGACATCCCTATAAATTTTAATATCCCATAGGCATATATAATAATCCCACCCCGCGTATGATCTCAATTAATTAAACAGGGGTATACACTGTGGGAAGCAGATTGATCATGATAAAAGGCATAATTATATTCATATTAAGTTCGTTTTCATATTTTCATACAAAGCATGCTGCATGCATCAGGGTTGCAGCTATACTCAACCTTTGTAACCTTTACTTCATGTACAACTCTATTTCTTTTATACAGATATATATATTTAACATTGTTTACCGTAATTTCTGTCAATGCAATAAGGGTTTCGACCTGAAATAAGCAGTATGAGGGAAAAAATAATTAGGCAATACTCAAATTACGTCATTGAGGTCATTCTATGGTGAAAATAGTCATTCTATGGTGATTGTATCCATGATCTGATCTATATACCAATAAAAAATCCTTAGACTCGAGTTGTTTCTTTAAAAGATGTTTCATCTTGTAAATTTGGCCTATACACCCAGTTTCAGGACTAACTTGTTGCGACTTGTGTCCAAATGGGTTCAAATCACTCGCTCGCAATTAAGTTCTGACCGGGAATCAAACACATGTATCTGATTTATCGTACCAACCCTTTGGCCACTCAACTATTGGGTTTCCCGAGTGAGACACTGAATATTAGGATCGTTCATTTTCTATCTGGGAGGCGGGGGGGGGGGGGCGTTCCCTTATATCTATAACATCAGTGCTCCAGGCAGATCACTGGAACTTTAAACCAGAGACCTCGAGTTTGAATCCCACATTCACAAATTGCTATTTTCTGTACGTGACCCGACTTTATTTGGGTACCACAAGTAAGTATTCCTGCACTGTTGAGGGGCAACAAACAATATAGATCCATACTATTTTTTCTAAACAAAGATAATAGTGGATCTAAATACACCTTGAGGGTATTTGAGAACGGTAAATGAATTAATTACAAATGGTTTTTAATCGTACCATGATGAACACGATGGTGTGCTGGTGTGACAAAAATGTATTCTAACGGTCCGAGATTACCTACAACCTGCAATGAAAATATCAATATTTAACACATACACGATGTTGAATTTATCCATGCATTACCCTTTCCAACATTCCCATCACAATAACGCTTTTAATTTGCCAGCTTAAATTCTAGAATATAAGTATTATATTCTATATATATAGTAAGAACTATGACTATTGCTCAGTAATACGTTTAACCATAATTAACACAAATACAAGGACATGGTTGGGCAACTCGATAAAGTACAATAAAAATGAATTTTCCTGCGGAAGTAGCGTAACAATAAGGATGCAAATTAGTATACGAATTTGCATAGCACTATAAATATGAGTGAAAATACTGTAGCGCCATCACGTGTAGCACAGACAGCCTTCTTAGTTTTACAATGTCAGATACGGAGCCCACCGATATCGAACAACCAACGCCTGTTGCTAGTGGACAACTAAACCTCACCGAACAAGTTTTCGAACGATTCAAATCATATCTTGACCAAAAGGTTTCCAATTTAACCACCAATCTTACTGCCAAGGCCGACAGCAGATCTAAGCGTGTCGAGCGCCAAACTACAGGTCAACAACTCAAGCTTGCCGGCAACAAGGATCAGTTTAGTTTCAACGCCGAGTTACAAAACTCAATCGAAGAAAGTACAGAGTTACTGCAACACCAAGACTTCTTTGGTAAAGCTCGAAACGGCTCAGAAATCTTTACATCTAAGACAGAAGAAAATAAAACTTGCTGACAAAAGCGACGCTGGGTGGTTAGCGGTAAAAGAATACGAAGCTGAAGACCTCGCAAGTGATTCAGACGATGAGAAACGTATTAAGAAAGCCCAAGCGTCGGCAGTACGGAAGAAAGCTAAATCTAGACAGTCAAAGGCTATCAACCAGGCATCCAGGAACGAATTTGTTAATCGCTTTCCTGTTCATAGCGACAATCAGCTTTTTCGAGGTAACTCATGCATGGACACAATAGGTATAAGTCTGTACGTAAGTAGCCCTTTCTTTGTAATATCAGAACGGTAGGCAAGTGCTCACACGTCGCCTACCATGTATACGTTGTGTGTGTAATTAATATAGCGAATGTAGAAGGAAAATGTTTTTCCTTCGGGCGAACGCAGTGAGTAAAGAAGGAAAATGAATTTTCCTGCGGATGCAAATTAGTATACGAATTTGCATAGCACTATAAATATGAGTGAAAATACTGTAGCGCCATCACGTGTAGCACAGACAGCCTTCTTAGTTTTACAAAACTAATTGCAAGTCTTTCGTTATGCATCCTTCCAAGTGTTTTATTTTGTTTCAGGCCGTCGCTTTCCTAACGCAACCGACACCTGTTTCCGGTGGGGGAAACGAGGACATTGGGCCGAAACCTGTTACAAGTTTGAAAGGGAAATCGTTGTTAGGTTCGCCAGATTGGCAGGGAAATGTTTTGGTGTGTTCTCTCGATTTTTCAGACTAATACTGTTAGCCCATACAGTTTACAAGTGTAAGAGTGTATAATTAAATATATCAAACTGCACGTATTTGTTGAGTTTTCGTTTTCACGTTTTCTGGGTCTGGGACCGCCGGATGGCGCAGGAGTGTTTTAATTTACTTGGTAAAGTCGCCGGATGGCAAATGACGTTGAAAGTGTTCAGAAATTAGCCGGATGGCAAATGAACTTGAAACTATTCGGAAGACGGCCGGATATGGCATTGGAAGGTGAAACTGTTATTATGATAGCCGGATGGCAAATGTAACAGGAATACCTTTGGGATTATTTTCCAATGGCTAGTTTATAAGCTTTTGCGGCCCTAGTACTTGTGCATCTATGGGTACGTTAAGTGACTTTGTTACCTCTTATTTTCTTTTTTCAGGAGTTAGCTAATGCAACCACATGGGGAGATTTTCCCGTCGAGGATAGAAAAGTTTTGATACGTCAGGTTTTGCGATCGAGAGCCTCGAGTACTGTCAAAAAGTACGTTCGCGAGCATCGAAAATACATCAGTTTTCTGGTACGTACCAGGCGGCCCACCACATTACCGTCGGACAAGTTACACACCGCTTCCTATTTGGCTTATGTATCACTGACCAAAAATAGTTATAATGCAGTCTCGCAAGCATTTTGTGGAATCAAATGGGTTCATTCGTTACTCCCTACCGACGTGAAAGGCAATCCAGCCGACACTACTATGTCGGCGAACATAGTGGAAGCTAGTAGAAGGGCTTTCACAAAACCGAGCACAAAAAAAAAAAGGAACCAATTTCTACATCGACCATAACAAAAGTTTGTCAACAATTCGCCGGACCGTCATGTACTTTGAAGGGGTTACGGACAGCACTAATATTTTCCTTGGGATTTACAGGATTATTTAGGGGATATCAAGGCACAGGATATTGGGATCCAAGCTGAACATCTCGAGATTGTGGTTCGAAAATCCAAGACTGACCAATATCGACAAGGAAATATAGTTTATATAGCAAAAACTAACGGGCCAGCGTGCCCACATGCTTTGCTTTTGCGTTCCTATTCTCTCACAGGTATTCAGCCACGTTCAAACGAGTCCATTTTTCGTTCGCTGTCATCACTGAAGAAAAGTACATTAAATAAAGCAGACAATAAACCTTTAAGTTATTCTCGATGTCGTGAAATTGTTAAAGAAACTCTGGCCGCCGTTGGCGAGGATCCAGCTCAGTTTGGTACACATAGTCTGCGATCTGGAGGTGCAACTGCAATTGCAGAATCCATGAAAGGAATACCAGGAGGCGATAGGCTGCTTAGATTGCAAGGGCGATGGAAGTCGGACACTTCTAGGGATATGTACATTAAAGACTCCATGACTAACAGATTGTCAGTTACAAAGTCACTTCAGTTGTAAAAGCAAATGAAATGTAAAATAAATAATTATTGATAGCGATTAATCATTGTGATAAAAGGAATATGAATAAATGTATTATAGGCAAGTGCTCACACGTCGCCTACCATGTATACGTTGTGTGTGTAATTAATATAGCGAATGTAGAAGGAAAATGTTTTTCCTTCGGGCGAACGCAGTGAGTAAAGAAGGAAAGTCACTTTTCAATGTTTGATCTAGGTTTTCGCATATCTAAGCTTATGTTATAACCTACCAACATGACGATGTTTTGACAATATACCGATCCATGATTTAAACAATGTCTAATTTGAGCATTGCTATTGGTCAATTGATTGTGTGAAAATGTCAATTCGCATGTAACAACGAAGGCTGCATAATTATCAGGGGCGCACATTAGGGAGATGTGTGTGTGTGTGTGTGTGTGGGGGGGGGGGGGTGACACCCCCCATAATTTGTGAATTTTTCAGAAAAGTCGGTCCCAAATTGTAAAATTACACTACTTAATTCGGTCCGAGTTGGTCCGAAACAGCCTGTCTAAAAAAGTATAATAAACGATACAGAAATTGTCAATAAGAGAAATCAACTAAAACAACTCTGCAAAACCCAGAGATATATTATCCTCTTAAGGCAATATACTCAAATGTAATATTAAAAATAGCCATACACGACTGAGAAAAACCTCCTAACTTTCGCCCTGCCGCTTTGTGCATTCTATTTCCGCGTCAGTATGCTATGAAAGAGCCTATAACAAAAGAGGTAGAGAAGACTCTGAAAACGCCATTTCCGACGTTCTACAGAATTTTCCCGTTCAGTGCCAACCATGGTGGCGCCTCGCGGAGCAGTCCCACAATGGCACTACACATATTTTTACATTAATTTGTACCACATGTTTTGACGTGGTTAAACAAATATCAAAAGTCGATCCCTGGACAATGGACACCCCCCAAACTTTTGTGGAATGTGCGCCCCTGATAATTATATGCGTGATTTTTGTTGTAATTTCATAGAATATCCAAACCTTGCATATACATGTACCTTCCAAACCTAGATTGTATTCTATTTATTTTATTAACTGTACGAATTAACACATGTGTTACCTCAGTATGTGTCCATATTTGGTACAAACATGAAAACCATAAATGCGTTTTAAATGTTGATGGGTTGATACCAATCAATGCCATTGGTATGTAAAATATCTAATTAAACAGAAAAAAGGCTTTAGATCAGTCCAATGAACTTTAAATCCAATAACGTTACGTACTAGACAATGTTATGAACAAAATTAATCCGGCACATGCGAACTTGGTATTTAGAGGGATAAAAGAACGGAACGCTGTTTTCTATAATAATGTATGATCGATTATACTAAAAATCAATAATGTATTCAGGTTCGTTCGCTATATAAAGTATAGTGCTTTATAGAGATTTCGAGCACTGATAAAACTGATAATCTCACATGTGAGATTATTTATGATAATCTCACATGTGAAAATTATCGCTTTTGAAGTTTATGAAAATGGATATTTTATTTTATTTTGTTTTGTTTGAAAAGACTGTCCTTTATATAATAAACAGAAAAATACATGGATGCTTGGAAATACCAGATCTATTTCTCGTGTTGAACATGATATCTCACTCGTTCGCTGCGCCCACTCGTGAGATATCATGTTCAACACTCGAAATAAATCTGGTATTTCCGCGCACCCATGTATTATTCTCTATTTAATATGTGGCACTTGACGCCATTCACACAAGGATTGACGAATTCGGAACCATACGCAAATTCGCTCGGTTCCGTTTGTTCACACCGCAATTCGTACGGTTAGCTGTCCTCGAATTCGTCCAGTCTCGGACGTCCCAGTTTCATCCGGTCCCGTGTGAACGGATGAGTCTAACTGGTCACCTTTCTGGTCTTACCATTCGATGTAATTGCGCCATTTATGTCGGACCTATATAGTAGCAATATGCATCCATGCACAGACAACACCAAAACAAATGATTAATTTATTTTCTAAATACTTACCCAAGTAACAAACTGCTGTAACACACTTTGCCGTAACGATACAGCGATATTAAGATCCTCCGAACTATGATGAACTTGATGTGCTGCCCAGAGCAGGTTAATTTCTTCAAAAAGAAACAAAAGGGTGACATATTTAAGCAGGATGACCTGTATAAAATGGAATTCTGTTATTCATTGCGAAAGCAATAATTTGAAGACAGTAAATCGATTATAGGCCAGTGCATTGTTATTCAAAATCAATGTTTGACATGGTCATGATACAGACCGAAAGACCGTCTTTCGTTATTCTAGGCTTTTTGATCACTTGCATGTCATCGGGACAAGATTAATATGAAAATTAGTTGTATATTTACCATGAGCTGCTCGGTGGAACCAATAATATCCCAAATCAGTGGCCAGAAAAATAAAAAACCAATGACGGAATGATGTTGAATCATCAGGATTTGGGTTTTTGTACATAGCATGGTAAACTACAGAGTACGCGGCTGTATCTAGACTGGTAACTAAAAGCCTAGGGATAAGTAGCAAAGAAATTGAATGTGTACTTCTCCCTAAAGAGGGACGAATACTAGTTATAGGTAAGTTGTTTTCATTAGATAGTCTGTAAGTTCAGGTTATAATTCAATTATAATTCTACTACGCTATACTACTGTACGTGAAATGCAGAAATACTAAAAGAGTGACAACCATGGCGACAACAAACCCCAAAACAGTTTCTATAACCAAATTGTAGAAGATCAGTGACGTATACACAAATGGCACAAACATTTGTGGCCTGGTATTTGCCATTATACTTGCCACCACTGTATCAAGTTTGCATGCATGCTTTTCATAGTTTGGTCGTAGCTTTCGTGACCAAGTCATGGTCGACGATATGAAATAATCTAGGACAATCTTGTCTTTTGTGTCCTGTATCAGCCCCGCCCCTGTTCCCCGCGCACGAGGCTAATGAAAACCAGGCTGCGCTTTAGATGAATTGTACAACATGTACCATTCTGGTTCAATGGGTTAATTATACTGATCCCTACCTTGGTAAAGCTGAAATAAGTGCGGCCGACAAACTATGAAGGCAATCATTCATACGAATTGTTGACAGATCACGAAGTCTTTCAATCGCATATTCCAGGATAGAAAGCAAAAAAAGAAAACCAGTCACCTACACGAAAAAACTGTTACTCGTTGACACATCCAGTTGAATTTTCACATTCGTTTTTTTCTGGAATTCAATTATATTTCAAAGTAATAGACTCTTTCGATAATTACGTCATTTGGCCTGGGAGCCTCACTCCCACGAACAGTGAGCCAATCACGTTTCGTCTTGACGCACGAAAGCGAGGATCCCAGGCCAAATAGGCGGATGTGACGTAATTATCGAAAGAGTCTATTGCTGAAGACCATTCATCATTTTCAGAATTACTGTAGGGTACCGTTATACACACATAGGCTCGACTTCATTCTTTTGAAAACAGCGAGAAACTTTAAACCTTGTTTACACCAAATAAAATGAAAAAACGCGTGTACTATCATGCGTTTCAGTAATTCTCTAAATGACTCTATATCATTGATTTCCATATCGAGGGAGGTAGGCCTGATAAGTCCCCAAACACCAATCACGAGGCACATACAGTGCCATGCATGATAACGAACATGCAGCTTCATCTGGTTGGTTAACGGGCTCATCCTGATAGACTCTAGGCCTAGGCCGATTACTATAAGCCAGTTCGAAGCTTCGACTGCCCATCCAAATGAGGCGTTTTGCATCGGGATAAAATTGTAGTTGAATTATAACATTGTAGCAGAGACTGGAAGAATTAAAATATGCATATTGAAGTATTCAACTGTTCAATCATTCATTTGTGTTTACTATAGCCACAATAGAACTGTGTATTAACACTTTCCCTGCCAAATGACGTATCTGAACGTCATTTGGTATATTGCGTAATCTGCCAAATGACGTTTCTGAATGTCATCATTAGAATATTTGAATTTGCCACCATTTTTGTAATTGCCGATCATATATCGTCTATTACCGAGGCTTGTACGGAGAATATGCTGTCTACTGTTGATGTATGATATATAATTTGTGTAAAAATGCCGAACTTTTAGCCGATTCTGCATCGGATTTGAGTGATTTAAATTATGATTACCACTCGAAAACTAAACTTTAGTAAAGAAGAAGTAAGGAACTACAAGATTACCAAGTTTTAGGACAGTAACTGTATTGTAAGTCTAATCTTTTTAGATAATAAACCCCAGCAAAAACCCTTAGCTTTAAACCTGGCCGTGGGCGTCATAGTTTGGTAAAACGTCGGGCAGGGAAAGTGTTAAATAATTTTTGTACTAGTATATTTTCTCTTCTGTGTAAAGCAAAATACTAAAATAAAGTTTCAGCTGCATGTTATAGTTCAACTGCAATTTTATCCCGACGCAGAACGCGTCATTTGGATGCGGAGTCGAGACTCCGAACTGGCTTATTTGTTTTATATTAATCCCTGTTCGTTCATGCATGTTCCGCAATCATGCAAGAAAGGCAAGTTTTAAATAATACAAGGACCTGCGGTAGTTACCTGACTTAGCCAGCTTAAGTCTTCAGTTGCCATTCTAACACCTTAGGCGTAGGATAACGATGAATACTTGTACAAGTTGATCTCTTGAGGAAAATAGGCACAATGAACTTAAAATTAATTTAGTAGACTACAATAAGATAAGGTTATTGTCTATTCATAATTTTCTAAGGATATTTGTCAAATAGTATTGAGGATTATGGCATAAATCAAAACAATATGCTTCAGTACACAACATACGTAGGTGAGCATTCTTTCTGTACGTCATTTTTTGCGTTGAAATGCACACATAAAATATTAAGGCCTGATTCCACGGCGAAATTATTCGCGAGAAATTATGTCTGCAGAATACGGATGGCTGCACATCAGTGATTCTATTCAATTTCCCCACTGCTTTCGCTGTGAGTAGAACTAACTTCTACTCACTGGCGAAGCGAAATTTTTTCTCGCGAAGCCTGATTTATGTTTTCTGCGCATGCGTCAATTCATTTCGTGCGAAATTTTTCGCATTTCGCTGAGAAAAAACACTCGTGGAATCAGACCTTAATGCAAGTTGTTATAGGGCTTTCGCAGGTTTGGTACAAGACTGCTTCAAGAAGGCGATATCAGGCTGTGTTCGCACTGGTGTTCAAATAATTATTTAGGACTATTCATGCATGCATGGCTTGCCATGCACCGACCCAGGTCAAAGTTGCAAGAAATTTATCAACACGGACTTCGCTCACCAAGGGCGTAAGAGCGAAAAAAGGAAATATCCATTGTCCAATATCCAATATTCATACATAGACTAATACCAGTGATATGTACGTCCAAAGTCAAAGAGTAGAGGATTGCAAATATCAACCTGCATGTATGTGATATTAAATTAATAGAACCATGACCTCTTGGTTCAGGTCGCCTATATTAATTTAGTATTATTTATTAACATTGAAGGGTTTTGTAGATGGAAAATTACTGAGTAGAAACTAGTTTACCCAAAAGGTAGTCAGTGCTGCCTTTAAGTAATGTGGTCCTAAGCGTGCCATTTGTCGTGGCCGATGTGCATGTTTGGGCTGACAAATATTAGTCATTTGGGCGCAACATATCACACCAAAAAGAATAAAATAGTTTGAAAAATATATCAATATACTATATAAGGCGCAATAAACTACGAAATACTGTGGAAGAATCAAGTCAAATATACGTTAATTGCTATGTTATATTAAAGCTCACTCACTTTCTGTGGTCGTTTGAGCAGCACTCTGCCCCAAGACACACGCACGTCTGGATGCGCATGTGTCTGTCTATTGTACCACATGCGCTTGGTGAGGGCAAGAGTATGGAGTATAAATACGAAGTCACTCGCATCTAGACTGCGTTACAAGCTGCACTGACGAGCCGTTGAACGGCGAAACATGCATGCATGTCTGCAGATTTGTTTAATTTACTAATATATAATATATAATAATAGGGGCAAATATAAACGTGGCGCAATGAACTACGAAATTGTCAATAATATATAATAACAGGCGCAAATCCTTTCTTGCTGACAGGAAACGCAAGCCGGTTCTTTACAAACGCGAACACTATAAGAAAAACCAAAAACAATTTAATCATACCGTTATTTATATAAAAAAGTGCGGTAACTTTAGGTCGGATAAATTGTGCTTGAACATCAAAATCTGACGTGAGAACATCAAAATAACGAGGAAAAATCTGCGGCTAAGAGGTTTGCCTTCACGAGGAATCAACGAAGCATGCCGCAGGGCAGGCATGATTCAAATTACCTAAATATACAACAGCCACAAATAAGAATAAAATAGTTTGAAAAATATATCAATATACTATATAAGGCGCAATAAACTACGAAATACTGTGGAAGAATCAAGTCAAATATACATATATATAATTTACTAATATATAATATATAATATAAGGCGCAAATATAAACGTGGCGCAATGAACTACGAAATTGTCAATAATATATAATAACAGGCGCAAATCCTTTCTTGCTGACAGGAAACGCAAGCCGGTTCTTTACAAACGCGAACTTTTAATCATACCGTTATTTATATAAAAAAGTGCGCCGGTAACTTTAGGTCGGATAAATTGTGCTTGAACATCAAAATCTGACGTGAGAACATCAAAATAACGAGGAAAAATCTGCGGCTAAGAGGTTTGCCTTCACAAGGAATCAACGAAGCATGCCGCAGGCATGATTCAAATTACCTAAATATACAACAGCCACAAATAATTGTAAAAAAAACGATATCTGCAAGCCCTACTAAACACTGTTAAAGCACTACGAGATAAACTAAGAACCAAAACCATATAATCTATAACTCACAGTGGCCAAAGTCTATTCAACTGCTGTCTTCACTCTGAGCGCCGCAAAACCGGTTTCCAAAATTCAACCAGGAGGACGCTTCAAATTCAAATTACCTAAATATAAAATTACCTAAATATACAACAGACATAAATAATTGTAAAAAATAACCATTTCTGCAAGACCTACTAAACACTGTTAAGCAAGATGATCGAACTAAGAAACCAAAACTATATAATATATATCAACTCACAGTGGCTGTCTTTAGAGCCGCAAAACCGGTTTCCAAAATTCAACCACGAGGAGTCGAGGACGCTTCAAATTCAAATTACCTAAATATACAACAGACACAAATAATTGTAAACAATAGCCATATCTGCAAGACCTAGGCCTACTAAACACTCTTAAAGCACTATGAGATAAACTAAGAAACCAAAACTATATATATAAATGATATAACACAAGTCTATTGAGGGCCTTCCAACCACGCGGAAATTTATACCTATATAAACAGACACAAATAATTTTGTAAATAGGACGATTTCTACTATAAAACTCTTTCAAAGCAAGATAAACTAAAAAACCAAAACCATATATTTAATACTCACGTTTGTAGCTAATTTTCGAATATCTTCACCAGAGAAAACAGCAACAACTTCAGTCCAGAGAGAAATCGTGAAAGAATGCAGGAAGTGCAGTCGCCTTATTTTATATTAATCTCGCGCATTGCATTTTGGGTCCTGTGAAATTGCATTGTGGGTCCTGTGAAATTGCATTGTGGGTCTATCTGTCAATCAAAAATTGAGAATTTTGCCAGCTACATAAACTAGGGTACCTGCAAGGTAGGGAATGCTGCGGGGACTGTTATTATTCTTTAGCTTCTTGAAACAAACACAGTAGACGGTAATTATTGGCATTGACCCGGTGGCTTGCGCGCTGTCAGTAGATGCATACCCTGGCATAGTTTGCAGGATGAGACAAGCTAAATATATCACGAAACATGAAAGATATGAAATTTTGTAACATCTATTTCAAAATATCAATATTTTCCATGTATTGTTCTTCCACATGGAATCCCCATAGCCTCCTCCGCAGGCAACGCTTGGGCAAAAAACTTGTAATAAACTTGTAATGTAGCGAATATTATCGAATATCGAATATTCGAATGTGAAGAACAGTAAATTCGATAATATTCGATAATATTCGCTACATTACAAGTTTTTTCCCCCAAGAGTTGCCAACCCGGCTCTTTACCTACGCTCAATAAAGAGCCTGGGAACGAGGTTGAGAGTTGCCTGCGGAGGTGGCTAGAATCCCCACATGAAACCCATGTTTACTGCAATGAGTAATTTGACACTGCCACGCAAGGAAATTTGCATATTTTTGTAGTGTAAATTTAAAATAGTAATACGACCTATTAGTAATTCGACAGTTATGCTCCTGGAATACGATTAGAAGCTATTTTAAATTCCACACCCTGTATAATAAAAGCGTTAAAAATATATACATGTGCGCAAAATAATTTTGCATTTGGAAAGCTATAAAGCGAAAGCGTTGTTCCATCATTCTGTTCTTACTTTGCTGGATATGTGAGTCACCTGCATGTAAAGCACAACTCATTTCAACTCATTGCCATTCGAATATTTGTCTTAGTGCGCGCAGAACTGAGACCCTGTCTGTTCTGACAATAAATTATATGTGAACGCGACTAGACAAAAATATTAAGTCCATTGTAAAAATAGAAATAAAAACATATTTCTATGCCTACAGTAGCCTATTTAATAGGTCAAACCTTGCACAAATCAGAATGATTCAGTCAGGCAATTTAGACGATCAATTGCATATCTGTGACTTTGTGTCAAGTTCATACTTCACACGAGTCACAAGCGTCAAGCGGCATACATGAAACATCACTTGATGCAAAATATGGAAATCAGCAAGAGAAAGCAAACGCGAATGGATAGAAAAACCTTTTAAAGACATCTCTATGTAAGACTTCCATGCTTTACAGCACTAACAGCTCAAGCAAAGTCGATAGCACATTGGCAGAATATATATTATAGTTTATATATAAACAGACACTGAATCTAGCTGCGATCGATTGTGTACAGCGTTTCATAGATATATAAATTGAGATTGCCAACTTTCCAAAAAGGAGTAAACAAATGTAAACGTAACATATAAACAAAAGACAAAATATCTTACCTTGAATGGTCAAAATAGACTTGAAAAAGCTTTAGAAATTCGATAAAAATTCGAAGATTCCGTCCGTCAAAATCGAAAAGCACATGGAACTGAGCGAGTTTAAAATTTGTGTTCTGCGCATATCAAGCGCGCACGACCACAATTCCATGCGCTAAATAAAATTTACTTAAAAACTCCCTCTCTGCACACATTAGGCTGCTGCTACGCTCGCTCGCTTCAGGCTCGCTCGCTCCGCAGCAATTAGGATCTGCTGCCTCGCTCGCTCGCTGAAGGCTCGCTCGCTGCGGCAGCAATTATATACATTTACTAGGGTACCTGCAACGTATGGAATGCTGCGGGACTGTTATTATTCTTTAGCTTCTTGAAACAAACATGCAAACAAATACGCAACACAAATTATATTCAGTAGACGGTAATTATTGGCATTGACCCAGTGGCTTGCGCGCTGTCAGTACAGGGGCGCACATTAGGTGGGGGAGGGGTGACACCCCCCCATAATTTGTGAATTTTTCAAAAAAGTCGGTCTCAAATTGTAAAATTACACTACTAATTCGGTCCGAAACATCCGGTCTAAAAAACGTATAATAAACGATACAAAAATTGTCAATAAAAGAAATCAACATTGCAAAACCCAGAGATATATTTTCCTCTTAAAGCAATATACTCAAATGTAAGATGACGTAGCCATACACGAATGCGCAAAACCTTCTAACTTTTGCTCTGCCGCATTGTGCGTTCTATTTCCACGTCAGTATTCTCGAGTAAAATTAAGTAAACTCTGTTGTAAAAATGCAGTTTCTAATTGGGTTTTTATGATGTTGAAGGTTACGTTTTGGGGGGTGTTTTCTTTAAATAACTGCAATTTAAAGAAAATTGCAGCGAAATATTTGAATTCGACACTAGAGTGTTTGAAATCTTATATATATTAATGAAAGGGCATATAACGAAAGAGGTAGAGAAGACTCTGAAAATGCCATTTCCGACGATCTACAGACTCAAGTTTTTCAAAAATTTTCCGTCGGCGCCAACCATGGTGGCACCTCCTTGAGGGTCCGCCCCCTATTTTTGAACAATCCTTCTACACCCCTGGCACTACACATATTTTCACATTAACTCGTAATACATGTTTTGATGTGGTCAAACAAATATAAAAAGTCGGTCCCTGAACAATGGACACCCCCCCATGGTGCGCCCCTGTGTCAGTAGATGCATACCCTAGCATAGTTTGCAGGATGAGACAAGCTAAATATATCACGAAACATGAAAGACATCAAATTTTGTAACATCTATTTCAAAATATCAATATTTTCCATGTATTGTTCTTCCACATGGAAGTCCCACATGAAACCCATGTTTACTGCGATGAGTAATTTGACACTGCCACGCAAGGAAATTTGCATATTTTTGTAGTGTATAAAAGCGTTAAAAATATATACATGTGCGCAAAATAATTTTGCATTTGGAAAGCTATAAACGAAAGCGTTGTTCCATCATTCTGTTCTTACTTTGCTGGATATGTGAGTCACCCACATGTAAAGCACAACTCATTTCAACTCATTGCCATTCGAATATAATTGCCATTCCATTGTAAAATAGGAATAAAATGACATATTTATATGCCTACAGTAGCCTATTTAATAGGTCAAACCTTGCACAAATCAGAATGATTCAGCCAGGCAATTTAGACGATCAATTGCATATCTGACTTTGTGTCAACTGTCAAGTTCACACGGAGTCACAATCGTCAAGCGGCATACACGAAACATCACTTGATGCAAAATATGGAAATCAGCAAGAGAAAGCAAACGCGAATGGATAGAATAACCTTTTAAAGACATCTCTATGTAAGACTTCCATGCTTTACAGCACTAACAGCTCAAGCAAAGCAGAATATATAGTTTATATATAAACAGACACTTAATCTATGAAACGCTGAAAGCACACAATCGATCGCATTACGGATATATAAATTGAGATCGCCAACTTTCCAAAAAGGAGTAAACAAATGTAAACGTAACATATAAACAAAAGACAAAATATCCTACCTTGAATGGTCAAAATAGACTTGATAAAAATTCGAAGACTCCGTCCGTCAAAATCAAAAAGCACATGGAACTGAGCGAGTTTAAAATTTGTGTTCTGCGCATAGCAAGCGCGCACGACCACAATTCCATGCGCTAAATAAAATTTACTTCAAAACCCCCTCTCTGCATATATTAGGCTGCTGCTACGCTCGCTCGCTTCAGGCTCGCTCGCTCCGCAGCAATTAGACCTAACCAGGAACACAAATTAATTTTCAATAATTTTCCATCTACAAATTCCTTCAATTATTATTCAATCGAGTGAGATGCCAACAAAATCTAGATATTTTACCCACAACTTAACATGGCAGTACCCTAGTATATATACATGGACGTGTGGTTAGAGCTCGACAACTGGACTCTGTAGCTCAGTTGGTTAGAGCGCTGCACCGGAATCGCAGGGCCGCAGTTCGATTCCTGCCAGGGACCTATAGTTGCATTTTTCGCAGCTGTTCCTGGTTAGGACTAATAAATGTATATAATTTACACTCAATAATTTTCCATCTGCAAAACCCTTCAATCGAGTGAGATGCCAACAAAATCTAGATATTTATTAACATGAATTTATCAAACTTACCAAGTTTCAGAAAGGTTTCTGCTGAAAGATGTTGATGTGGCAAATCATATGTTTCAATGACCTACAATGTCATTCAGATACTGTATATCCTTGTCTTTGATATCTCAAAGATTGCATTACGTAAATGGCACTTCTTTTTGTTCTTACACATCCGCAATTTTCACCTTTCAAAATCATTCACTCCCCCGATAATGTGCGAATATTTATTCAACTAACTTATTGTTTCTGTGCTGAAAAAGATGGAAAAACATTATTTTCTCAACATTCAAAAACATTCACCTACTTTCCCAATGGAACTTTGTATAATTCGAGCGTGCTAAATCAATGTTACCAATAGCGGGTTATTTTACAGATTGGGAAAATCCCTTGCCTGAAACGAACGGACAGTTTCAAAAAAAATGTAGCTTACTTGGCATCAAGATTATTCAGTATCACTATCAAGGTCGGGTTTATAGTTAAAATATCCAGAAGGTATGTTATTCATTACCCGATCAACGTATATCAGTCGTTACCCGATCAACTTTGTCACTTGTGAGCGACATAAAAAGCCAGTATTGCGAAATGGCCATGAATATCAAGCACTGCGTGGCTAAGTACAAAATCCGATACCGGACTAGCGCTTTCACTGCTTTCACAGCCGTCTACTGAAAATTTCTTCCGCAATCTCAATTCTTATTTTTGAACACAAACCGATAATTTCCTTGCAAAAATCCACGCAAATGAAGTTCACAGTCAACATCTCATACTTGCAAAGCTTGCATAGGTCATCAACCTCTCCCCCAAGCCCACGGTTCGGTCGCTTATATGTATAACAGTTATGGATGATGTCATTCAAAATAACTGAGAAAGAAACAGAAGAGAAATATATTCATATTAAGGGAAACGAAAGAATAAGTTGAACGGCAAACGATCTTTCAGGCGGAAAACGATATTAGTTAAAACATAGTCAACTTAAATCAATTTTAGACAACTTAATTCTCAGTTATGCTCTCGCATAAAATGAGGAAGGTTATCAAAGGACGGTTTAAATATATGACGGATTGTAAAATCTTTTCCAGATATTCTCATCTAGTCGGCCCGAATAATGGCCGCCAACAAGAATTTGAGCCAGCAATCCCAGGTGTGACACTAATCCTTTAAAGAATAAAGGAATCAATTATTTATAATTGACTTTCCACATTGTCATTAATATGATATAAAACTCAGCTTCCTCCTTTCAAAAGATTAGATAAAAGAATTGTTAATTAACTCCTCGCTTAATCACTTGATAATGAACATCAAATCATGTGCATTAATCTTCGGAAATATTGTGTAATGATTTATCTATATTGTGTTTCATATAAAAACAAAAATAAGAATATTTTTCACAGTAGCCATAATAGCTGTTAGTCAGGAAGTATCGATTTCAGAGTGTTTGAGACCCATTTTTATTTTGCTCAAAAATAAAGAGGGGACCGGTCTAAAATTGGTCTTCCTTGTAGAGTGCGCATGCATATACCAGACGGCTTTGTGAAACCATGCTTGGCCGAAATGTCGACAACCGAAGGAAAATCAAATAACAGTTTAAAGTAAATCATTTTCCTCATAAAAATGAAAGGAAATTTAGTATATGCATGGACTAGGCTTTAATCTTCAGTTCTTTGAGACTTTTATCGCGTGATGATTTAATTACTTGTCTGGATTCATGGGCTATCCATCTAATGATATATTACTCCCTGGTCATACTGCACTAAATTTTTTTAATGTGCTCTTGCATTTTAGAAAACATGTAATATTCTTGGCCCTAGGGGAAATATCCACATAGATATGTGGTGACCCCAACATCCATCTTGGGCTATCCATCTAATGATATATTACTCCCTGGTCATACTGCACTAAATTTTTATTCATTTTGTATGATCAGTCCTTAATGTGCTCTTGCATTTTAGAAAACATGTAATATTCTTGGCCCTAGGGGAAATATCCACATAGATATGTGGTGACCCCAACATCCATCTTGGGCTATCCATCTATTGAAATATTACTCCCTGTTCATACTCCTTAATGTGCTCTAAAACATGTAATACTCAGAAATATTCTAACTAGGGAAATATCCACATAACCACATTACAGGTGTATGTACCACAAAATACCACGGTACCACAGAATACCAGTCTTATTTATTGATCTTATAAAATTTGGAGGAAACATACTATATACTTTATTTTTGTGAATATACATTAGTTTTAGTTTTAATTGACATATAAAAAAACAAAAAATGAATATTTTCATAAAATTTTTAAAAATAATCAGGATTAACAAAAAATAACATTGTATGTTTTTGATACTTTTTTCCTGCATAATGCCTGTAAAATTCGAAAGTTTAAAAATAAGTTTGCAAACCAGTATAATTTATGTTGATCACTGCTTTTTCTATGCAACACAACATTATTACTATACAGGAATCACACCGAGGAATCAATTTTACCATTGATAAACCTGGTATACTTTGGTTACACCACTGGTATGCTGTAATGATTTTAGTGTTTACCTTTCACTATATTAAGTTAGCAATATCAATACAGTATTATCACACAACATGACACACCAAATCCTGGTACAATTTGATAAACCGTTGCTTATTTATCTCCGCACTGGTATTCTGTGGTACATTAGAGTTTGTTCCACAGAACGTTGAATTAAAAAAAAATATCGAAGTCTATGAAATCTAGCCCAAAAACCCCCAGGAAGAAAAAATATATCGATAAACTATACTAAAAAATATTAAGAAGCCACATTATATATATTTGACAAAAGATATGGAACATGTAAATTTTTGCGGTATTCTGTGGTACATACACCTGTACCACACATAATATGTTACTTGTGAGTTGTGGTGAACCCATCGTTACACGGTTTCCACCTATATACACAAACAACACTCAATAAATGCATTTATACATGATGATAAATCTGAAAATTAACTCCCCATTCTGTATATTCATATGTGATTGTGTATTTATGTGAACGACGTCAGTCTACGTGATCAGTTTCCTTCATTTCTGGCTTTTTGCCGCTAACTGCTTTACTAGCACATTTGGCCGTGACGAGTGCAAGAGTGCTTGGCGTTTTATTGTTTTTGCCTTGCTCGATTCTCTGAGCCATTGGCATTGCACATTTGTGTTTTGCATATAAAAATAGTTGCGGACCTGTGGTTGCAATTTATTTATATTCCAGAGCTGCAGTTGTTTGAAATATCAATAGCAAAAAAGCAGAGTGACGCTTCAATATTTTGAATCATCCAAAAATGCTTTATTTGATATTTCAGGGAGAACCTTGCGAGAGTCGGTGATGCTGAAAATTGTCACAATTTTGGTGTTTTTATGAGGTTAATTTTGCGTTGAAACGTCCCTCAGAATGCAGCAAATAGCGTTTCCGAGCTTTAAAAAACCAAACAATTTCTAGGGGGGCATGCCCCCAGACCCCCCTACGAGGCTCGCGCCTTTGGCGCTCGGAAGTTGGACGGGTTAAGCTAACCATGTTCATAAAAGCATGACCAGTCAATTCAAGCTGGCTATGCCACTGTCTGGATATTAAGGACATTGGCAACGAAAATTTTTATTCCTTATATTTATAGAGCATGCATGCCTACGGAATACTTAATTTTATAGTTTCCCTTGTCCAGCGCATTTAGTTGTTGAGAAAATTCGTGACAAAGTTCAACCAATATATATCTATCTGGAACGATAACTTCAGTCATTGCGTACGGAAAAAAGTGAAGCCTTGACCTCTGGCGTCAGGCCACAACGCCATCGTCGTCGCCATCAATTCGTTATCGTACGTCAGTTTCAGTCCCCTATACGCCATCATTGTTGCGCGGTTCTGGACGTCAGTTTCAGTCCCCTATTTTTGTTGCGCGGTTCTGGACGTCAGTTTCAGTCTCCCACAACTTATTTACTGCGCGGTCCGTACGTAAACTCTATTTTTGTATTATTTTTTTGAAACAAACAACAGTTTTTTGGCAAATCGAAGTAGTTTCCCCTTTGTAACTGGCTAAAAAAGATTACAGAAGGAAAACTAGGAGGAAAACATATCTTTGTCACTGAAGTAAGTTAATTAAAGCAAGTTTTCTCAGTGTTTTTGTTCAAACAGCGAAAATATTTTGTTTTTTGTCAGTCGTACAAGGCGTATAAGCTAGTTTGTGCAAAAAGTTTATGAAAGCCATAAAAATATGGGATAAGATAAGCTATCGTGCAGGTTTTAACAGATATTCAAGTTTTTTTTCTATTTTCGTGAACTTATTTTGAACTTTGGCCGTTGTGAAATCAATCACGTTTGATGGCGTAGGCACTGTTATTTTGGCTTCACTTTTCACCCGCCAGTTATCGTTCCAGGTTAACAAATTGAGTTCACTGAGTTCAACAGACGCCGCCATTTTGAAAAATTCCGCATATGCTAATTTATGCATGAAACATTAAAGACGTCATTAGCAGGGTTAGCAGTCTTATCACCATTTCACTAATATAAACTCTATTGTATATTACCACGCGCGGTAAACTTTGCAGCAAAATACATGGCAGAAACGTTTTAATAAGCGTATAACATGTTTCTACCACTACCTTTAATATTATTTCTTCCAACTCCGTGTGAAATAAACGCATTCCAAATCCTTATTCAATATTACATCAATAATTGTCTTTATCTTCTGAATGTCTCACTAGATAAATGCGTAAAAATTGCTCAAATTCCAAAACAATCAAATCGGCTTCCGTGTGCTTAAATTTCTCTATCAGTGCGTTCACATAACAGGTTCCAATTGTTATTGAAAATACAACAGTAACGAAATTAGTCACAATATAGTCTATACACAATCGAATATCATATCTGGCTGGCGCTATATAGATTCAAAATACACAAGCATGCATAAAAACGTATAAATCTAAATAGTTTGAGGTTTGAACTACAGTACTCCTTCTATACTTTCAATAGTTGGACAGTCTAGTATAAAGAAGAGCTATTACACAAAACAAACTACAAATAACATGCTTTAATTCGTAAGACATATTATTGTCTTATATATAATTGACATGTGCATGTTTATAAACGGGCACGCCGCGATTAATTATATTCTATACTGTAAAGAGAATTGCTACATTTTCGGCAAATATTTTCCTATTTTACTTGCTGCCAGAGAACAGTTATATCTGGCTTGTTTCTATAAACTATCTATATACGACAGGTGACAGCATGCACTCATATTTCCCGTCAAAACAATACAAACACAGTCTGCCTAGGCATATGCTCTGAATAAATATTCTTCAATAATTATAAACTCTAGAACTTAAATATAAATCTATTTCAATATAATATTACTCTCATCCAACAATTCTGCACTAGATTTCCTTTTCAGTGCCATTTTAAGGCTTTAGTTACCTCCAGCATAGAGTGTAACTGTCTATGCCTCCAGATAAGGGCAAGGTGGACTGAACCAGTCTCAGTGTATCGAATTAACATAACATAACATGTCATCCATCTCTACTTGTGTCTACGTTTAAAGAGTGTATTCTAACTACAAGGGGCCAGTGTGACCTGATTTTGTCAGCGGTATTTACCAAATGACATGCTGAAATTTTACCAAATTGGATTATTTTTTACCAAACACGTGTTAAGCACGTGTTTTACCCTTTTTGGTAACAAAATGTGCATCAAACCATCAAAGAATAATTTAAGCACACTTTCAAACTCTTTACTTGGCGTCCAAAAAAATCTTGTTAATAGTATTGTGAAGAATGCAATCATAAGTACAAGATTAAAAAGCTGATATGAAAACTCCTGATGAGCAATGATGTATTTTAAATTTCGACAATATAGTTTTACTTATGTTAATTATGTACCTTCGAGCTACCCGACATACTGCTCATTAATGAAGTATGTTTCGCACTTTTTCCATGTAGGCGAATTGTAATCAAACGAGCTTGAATTCGACATCGACATACTTTGTAAAACGCAAAATTTTCCGCTTAACCATTTCGAAAATTCTAGCTTCAACTCCCACTCAGATCAGAGCGATATTACTGTCCGATAGTACTGTCAGATTCAGTCATTGTTGTAACAAATGCTTTTAGCATAAAGGCGATCACTGAATATGAACATGTCAAAAACACTGAATATACAAATTTCCCGCCAAGGCGATAAACGTAACCATAATTAACCCGAAATACCCACAAATGACCTATTTTACGTGCATGCCTAAAATTGGGGATTTCAGGCTAGACATCCGGGGGTAACTTTAAATTAGGAGGTGTCAGTGAAATGACAGCAAACTAAAGCAAACTAGATTTTACCAAAAAAGTAATAAATTTCTCTATTTTTGAATTTTTTACCAAAAAAAATTTACCAAAATTTACCAAAATTTTATTTTACCAAAACTTTGTCAAAATTTACCAAATTTTACCAAAAGTAAATTAATTTACCAAATCTGGTCACACTGAAGGGGGCGTATTAGGTAATATTATAGTCTGGCGGTTAGGCGGTTTCAGCCTATTTTGGAGGTCGGATTACGGAAAAGTATCAATTTTCGTGACGGTTTATGGTGAGGATATTAATGGTGAGGATATTATGAAAACCCCAACCGTCAAGATGCCAACCCCACCGCCACAAGTGAAAGCTATACCTGAAGATGAAAAAAGCAAGTTGGATGAAGGTGGGTTTGTTATTTTGAAATCAATTGCTGCTCTGGCATAAGCTATTCTTCCTAATTTTATTGAGCCACTTGTAATGTATGACTACATAATACAATGTCTTTACAAAACAATGAATTCATGTAAAAACCAATTTTTCATCCATTAATTTCGAGGAATATACTTACTAGTTACTTCTTAGTACGGGTCTTGGCTTCTTGACATTTTAATCAATACGGATAGGCTTAAAACTCCTTAAGGTGTTTTTGTGGTTAAAAGAAGTCATCAAGCAGTTATCGTATTTTCAGATATCAAGATTCGAGAAAGAAGTGACGAGAGAGAAGTGACATTTTTGAGTGAACACATTGTTACAGAAGTCCTTATTTCTTCAGTAACAACCCTCTGCAATAAAGTAAGTATGCCTTGTGTGACAGAGTACGTGCCCAAAGGCGGAAAAACAGGAGTTTTAATCAGTACGTCATTACTTTCGACGATCAAAACCCCGCAGATCTGTGAATCGTGTGTTAAGAGAATTTCTCCAGCTGAGCATATTCTCAAATACACGAATATTTGCGAAAACCGTTGCGATGCCTGCCTTTTCAAAAAATCCGTATGTGAAGAATGTGAAAGACAATTAAGGTCATACAAGTCATTTGCCATGTTTAAGAGCGTGTAGTAACTGTCTAGAACGACGTCAGTTGTGTACACGCCGAGTATTTCTCGTGTTAACTGCCGATTGTGAAGAAGGGAACAAGAAAGCGTTCAAAATCATCAAGAAGTCGGTTGAAGACGCCTCCATTGACCCAGACGTCTGTTTATTGTCCGTAATTCCCGATGCGCCTCGTGTCGGTGAGAGCTTGAAAGCCGGATTTTCCAACTGGTACCTAAAACTAGGTCAAGAAAGATCCAACTTGGCTGTTATTCGCAATTTGAGGAACAGATCATCCAATACCGTCAAGCAAGCTATGAGAAAACTCATTCCAAATAACGACCATGTTAGAAATAGAGTGCGCTGTCCTGGCCTTGACAAGTGATTCTTTGTTAACTTACCTTTCCAGTATTGAACTGGTTTCGACAACAATCATCCCAGAATCATGTAAGTTTACAACAGATAACAGAGCAGGGATGTATCCAAAACCAGTGAGTGTCGCTGTCGGTTCTTATGGCTGGCTGTATTTTCTCTGTAATTTCAGTGAAGAGAATGGAAAGTCAGATTTAGTCAAAGCTCTATTGCACTCTCCGTTGGACAAATTATTTGTCGTAAGAAAACAAGTCCAGGCAAAGGAGGCCCACTTCTGCGATGGGATTGTTTACTTGTGTGGTGAACATTCCCACATCACGATTCTAGATGAAGGTGCTGTTGTGAATTTAGATGTTAGAGAGTTAACATCTAAAGCACTAGCAAAAGAGAAGGTTAACGATCTCGGCCTTCCTCTAGATCCTAACGCGACTGTTACACAGATGAAGGCATGTCTGATGCTGCACAAGACGAAAGTTGAAAAGCGGTACACACAAAAAGGCTTCAAAACCAGCACCATCAACTTCTGGAACAACGACAATGGTGAACAATCGAAATTCTCTTCCGTCTGCATAGTTGGCAGCCAGTTGTTGTATGCAGCATGTTCTACAGAGGAAGCAATTGTTGCTGTAACAACTTCGCTAGATGGAGTTGGCGTGCGTGGTTGTATGCAACGTATCTTTTCTTATGGAGTGCGCTTGGGAACAATATCTAGCATTTGTATTGTTTCTGCGAAATTGTTTGCTGTTTCGTGTCTCGGAATCGAAATGGTTGATTTGGCAACTGCTTCTGATTCGACGCGTGTCGTTGATAACGAACGAGATGGTTGTCATCCTCTTCCGGTCAGAGGAAGATGTTCCGACATCATTTTTAGTGATCCAACAAATCGCCAGATTTACAAGTATATGCTTGAGTCAGCTAAGTTGGACGATTTTTCTGGAAATGGCGATGAAAACAGCGTGGACGGACCTGCTGCTGAATGCAGCTTCAGACAACCAAGCGGAATCGCAGTTGAATTTGACAATGTTGTCTACGCAACTGATGCAATGTCCGGAACTGTTCTTATCATCTCTCCTTTAACCAATACCATCCGGTTCCTGAAATCCGTTGGAGATTTGTACAAGGCCTTTTCAGTACATGAGAAAGGCAAGGACTTTGACACACTGAGCATGCAAACTGCTTTAGATTTGGTACAGAACTGTCGGGTGTTCCTATAAGAAAACGAGCAAGCTATTCACCGAGATGTGCGTTCGCGACTTTCTAAAACGTTAAATGGTCCCCAAGGAAACGTAGCGGGGAAAACTATTGACTCAGGCGTCTAAACGAAATAACGAAGCAGTACAATTACAATGAAACAAAATTACTTGGCTGTATGACTCTTGACGTTGAACACTTTCACGCAACGACACACTTTAAAAGTGAATCAATGACCATGTTGCAGTATTGTCGCCCGTTTGGAAATTAACTGCGTGAAGGAAACGAACTTGCCCATTCTGGAGGTTTTATTGCGTCCACGAGAACGCCGAAAAAGTGCCAGTAGCGACACCGAGGATGACCCAATCACATCGCAGCAAAGTGAAACAACCAATGACGATCACTATGAACAGCCTGAATCTGAAGATAAATTTGACTCAGACGAAAGTGATAATGTGGATGATGCCGATGGGACGAGGCCTTCCAACTATGGTGGTCATGCTGATGTACCTCAATTAGCTCCTGAAGCTCTTTTCCTGATTGGATCGAGATCAAGGTTTGGAAGGACTGTTCGTTTCAATTGGAGGTATCTTTAGTGATCCTTTTAGACCTTTCTGACAATTTTAGTGGGTAAGTCAAATTAAACAAAGTTACTTTGCTGTACTTTGCCGTAGTAGTGATAGGTTAATGGCCGTTAATAGAGGACATAAGATTGACGTTTGCACAAGCCATTAAGCGCAACCCTCAAACTGCAAACCGTAGTTTGCATTAAACCCAGCAAGTTTTGACATGGTTATTTAGCCAAGTAGAAAATTTATGCTTCATTCTTAATGTACAAATGTCCCAACTCGACCTGCGATTTGTAGCTTAAGTGTCAATCTTTAAGTCTGTAATGTTGATGCGATCAAACAGGCTAATTAGTGTTGTTCATTGTGACTATCCGTCCTTCACGGCTTACTGAATGCTTGAAATATGCTTCGTAGAAATGCATGGTCGTTATTGCTTTATATGGAAAACATGGCGGTTACGGTTATACAACATAATGGCGGGCGGTTGACGGAAAAAGAGAAAAAAATATGTGCGGTTTGCGGAAAGACTGACCCCCTATAATAGGCCCCCTACAACACATGGTACTTTAAACTTTTTCCAGAGTATATGACCATTTACATTTCTCATTAAATTTCAATTTACACAAAATACTATAGCTTCAATAATACCTAATCATTCTCAAACGCGTCAGACAAATCCACGCTGTAGTGCAGAATTGTTGTAAAATCCGCCATTCCTTGCCTTCCCACTCGCTTAATATGGTTTCATGTGATATTATAGCACTTCCCTAGTTCCCTTGCCTGGTTATGAGAATTTCTGTTCATTATAACGCTCAAAATAACATATTTTAGTTAACATAACCTTCGCGCAACCCTTTTGAAGGCAACCCTACTAATGACGTCACACAGGTCATTGACCCCAAAGAAAGTTTTTTCAAGATGGCGACCGATGAGCAAATTTTATCAAACTTTACTTGCATTTTACTCGCATATAAAAATGTTTCAGAAGAAATTAGTAACATTTTCATAGTTAATCCAGTAAGATTAAATAAGCCAATAAAAATTTTCGTTGCCAATGTCCTTTAATAGGGACTTTAAGATAATTATGCTTAATCTACGACACGGACGTGACGAAGAACATTTGCTAATGTTTGGAAACCAGTTCTAATTTGTTTTTCTCGCGTTTCACTGGTGAACGGGAGAACGTCTTAACAATTGCGAATGATTCGAATTCTCACGAAGAACTCTGACAATTGCAGTACGGGCAACTCCCGTTACGAATGGTAACAATATCTCCTACTGCTATCTCAGGATCCAGGTTACCTCTTGACTTGGTACTTGATTGCTCTCGTTAGGCCAACAAGTATTCGTTTCTCCATTGCTTCGTAAAATGCTGGAGAAAATTTCTGTGATGCTTCGCCTTTCGAGTTAGAGATTGATAAGTGCTTACGATTTCATAATGCTCACTATTTGGCATGGTCGTAATTCGTCTTCCGTAAACTAAGTGTGATGGTGTTAACGAGAAAGAGATTGATTCTGTATCATCATACATGTACGTTATTGGTCGTGCATTCACCAAGCCCTCGATTTCAACCACGAGTGTTTGAAGCTCGTCATATCTAAGATTTGTTCTGCCTATCACCTTTCGTAGTGGACGCTTCACATTTCCCAAAAGCCACCCCACCAAGGCGCTTTTCTACGATAAACTGCCACGTAATTTGATTGTCTGTAAGATTCGGCACGACAAAATCTACGAATTTCAGCGCACGATGCACGAAACGTTTTCGCATCTGATATGAGGAGAGCGGGTAAACCTCTTCGACTCGCGTTCTTCTTCTGGTACACTCGATGATGGGGTAAGTTCGAGATGCACGGCTCTCGTAGATGTACATGTGAACAATAGAACATACACTTTAATCGAATACTGGGTCGACTTTTCTTGATTACGACTCTCTCGAACGAACAATGGTCCTGCGAAATCCAAACGTACATTGGTTAATGGAGGTTCCTCCGAGACTCTGGAAGCTGGAAGATCTGGAGGTGTTTTGGATCCATAAGGAAGTCCTTCAGCCTTTTGACAAATCGCACATTTCTTGATGATTCTGTCGACTGCTTCTCGCCCACGTATTATCCAAAAACGCTCGCGTATAGATGGTATAGTTGTCAATGTGTCTCGCATTCCGCTGTGTTTTACCTTACGTGAATCTCGCGTATTAATAACTCAACGAATTTCGACTTCCGTGGAAGAAAAATAGGATTTCTGCTCCCCAGGTCTAGTGATGCGTTGTTTAGTCTACCCTTGCATCTTAAGACATGATCATCGTCCAGAAACAATCCGAATTGTTTCACGTAAACTGGGTCATAAGCGGGACCTACAAACGTAAACAAACGTAGAAAAACGTTTGCAGTTGACTGTTGCTTGCAAATGGTAGTATTTCGGAAATAGGAAAACGTTTAATTGAAATATGGCCCATGGCTCTCAAGAAAAATGTCAAAATGTTGAAGATTTTCTCAGAGGTGGCGTTAGGGGGGGCTGGGGGGGCTACAGCCGAATGATGAAAACAACCGAATCCAAAATAGGAATTTGATTTTTGAATATTGTTTACTTCCTGCAATGCAGGATCAGTTCCTCATTGGTCAGTTGATTCGTATTCAAATCACATACGGATTGTGATTGGTCAACTTTCACAGGAAGTGTATGAATATCTCGAGGAACTTGAACAAATTAATTGGTCTGCACGAGGTATAATGTATCGAATCAATATTTGAGGAACACTTAAATTGGAACGACAGTAAATGTAACATATATACTGTATGCAGTAATGCAGATTTTACTAGATACGTGGCAGAATCTTTGGACTTCGGGCCTCACAATTCAACAATCTATTTTGTTAAATACATAATAATGAATCTTACGTTTATTATATATCCACTAACGTTCATTTGATCTGATCTTTCTCCAACAAAATTTTTCAGCAACCAAAGCAGTTTCGCCAACTTTGAACGCGAGAATGAAAAGATCGATTTCACGCATGGCACGCGTTTCTTATATAGTTGGCGCGTTGCATTGTGGTCTAATTGGAGTTGTAACCACAATGCATTGCGTCTATAGCAGATTGAGATTTTGCCTAGGTGTATTAAATTAGTCTTCTGCCTTGCTCGCTCGCTGAAGGCTCGCTCGCTCGCTGCGGCAGCAATAAATAGACGAAGCCAAACCGCAGACAATGAATGAAGAAAACCAAACAGAATCAGAATCAGAATCACATTTATTTCACACGTATTAAAAAAAAGATAACATTCAACAAAATAAGTACAGTTACAAAACAAAACAACATATTCAAATTACTATAATAAACAAACGTGTTTATAATATAACATTTATAGTACGCGCTTGCTGATTGGTCGAGAAGCGTGTTTCTATTTAACAATTAGTCGCCGAAGGCGAGGTGATTAGGCTTGTAATCACCGAGACTGAGGCGACTAATTGTTTTAGTAGAAATTTCAAAGAGAGAAACAAACACAGAAAGTTATGAGGTCAGTTGAAAAAGCCGCTATAGGACAAAATTCAGCGGTTTTCTCAGCGGCCGGTTATCTGAAAACATGCCGGCAAAAGACGAGTGTCAAAAACATATCGAAGCGAAACAAAAACAAACAATTTCGTGAGAAAAATACTTTGGAAGTGCTCAAATACAAAGTAGAATGGTTTTAAAAATATATCACAGCTAGGCTTTGCTGAATATAACGATATAAATGAGAATAAAACGAATAATTTTTAAAATAAACACTTATACATGTTCATTTCAACAGCGAGAAAACGCTGCCTTTCATGGAAGAAAAATACTGTATTTGTTATCGCTTACCTTTAAAAATGTAAAAAATATATCCTCCTTGAATTTAGCGGCAGTTTTTTTCATTTAAAACTTTGAATCAGGCTCAAAAACCCGATTTTTGTTTTAAATTCGGCAGCTTGCGAAGAAGCCATTTTGTCCTATAGCCTTTTCAACTGACCTCATAACTTTCTGTGTTTGTTTTTCTCTTTGAAATTTCTACTAAAACAATTAGTCGCCTCAGGCTCGGTGATTCGGCTCAGTGACTATAGGCTTGTAATCACCTCGCCTTCGGCGACTAATTGTTAAATAGAAACACGGAAAATGTTTTCTATTTCTTAAACAGTGATCAAAGTAGCAAAATGCTTTCGAGTTGATCACTGCTTGTATGTGTCACATTATTATATAGTAGTACATGACGGCGGCATAACAGAACTGTGTAAATATTTATGTTTGCGAATTAATAAAAAATTGACTATACCTTTTCTTAAAAATAGAAACTGAATTTGACTTTTTTATATGGTAAGGAATTGTTTCCCAAATTCTTGATGATATAAACCGTAATTTGTTCGAGCTTTTGGTCTAATAAAATTTTGTTTTTTAGCGAATCTAGTAGAGTAAGAGTGCTGAGTAGATGCAGTAGAAATAATATTTGTAAATATTGTTGGGACATTATTATCTTCATTTATAATTTTATATGTAGACATGGCTACAAACACAACATCTGGACTGCAGTGGCTGGACAAAGGATTTGAAGTTTCTACCACGTTTCACACAGGAACTTTTGGAAAAACATTTAAAAACTAATAAAGGTAGTGACAGCATTTCAACTGGTGCTCATAAGCACAAGAAATTGGGTTATGCACTGTTTAAGGATAAGTACATTACACAAGTTTTAGTAAAACCAAATGTGAAGGCAGGTGGTAATTTAAAGGAAGTTTTTGGCAAAGGCAATGGTGCATGCAACTATGAAGAAAAACTACTGTCTTTTTTATGTACATTTTAATCAGTCAAAAGGAGAAGTTGTCCATGCCAGCTGTACATGTAAGGCTGGGAATGGTGAATGCTGTAAACATGTTGCAGCACTTCTTTTTCAAATTATTGATTATATCGAACTTAAACTAACTGAAGGATGACCTAACTTGCACACAGTGGTGCCTCCAGCAGTGGCATGTCCCAATAACTGATGAAACTGAAGAGCCTGTTCTCTTGGAAGACATAAAATTTGAAAAGTCATCTTGTGAACAAAAAACTAAAAAACGCGGCCTTAATCCCAAAGAAGAAGTTTATAATCCCACACCACATTTCGCTAGGGAATCGTGTCATGAAAGAATAGAGGACTTGGCAAACAGTTTAAAAGAAGCTGGAAAAGCAAGCTACCTCAGTAAGTTATTGGTGTCAAATAAATGCCAGCCCATTGCCTATGATAAGTTAATTTCATGAAATGCTTCCTTCGAAAAAAGGTATACAGCAGCACATCAAGATGCTTCCCAATCCCAGTTGCATGAAAATTTGATAAGGACAGAAGTACTAGATAATTTGAAAACTGAAAACATAAATTGGGCACTTGTGCCATCAGAACAGGATAAAGAATTTGTTGGAGAAAATTTAAAACAGTCACATGAGGGGGTTTTGGAAATTGAGAGGAATACAAGAGAACAGTCAGAGAGCACACAGCATGTTATCAGGAAAGGGGCAAGAGGTTGACAGCTTCAAACTTTGGAGTTGTGCTCAACCGAAGGAAAACGACATATCCAAAATCCATTTTAAGTACTTTACTAAGTGACGGGTCCAAAATGAATAGGCCAACTGCTTGTAAGTGGGGCAGTAGCAATGAAATGAATGCGATAAAGGCGTACTCTAACTTGAAAGAAGGGCAGAACCAGATGGTAAATATTTGTTCGTTTTGTGGTTTTGTTGTTAATGGATCTTTCCCATGGCTGGGTGCAAGTCCAGACTTTGTGATCAAGGATAAAAGTGAGGTTTCAGAGTTTGGCCTGCATGGGTGAAGTGAGGTACCCATTTTCAAAGAGAGAACTAACAATTGAGCAATCGTGTGAAGAGAATCGTTCATTTTATCTAGTTAATGTTAATGGCCAGATTAAACTGAAAAAGTCACATTTACTATTACCAAGGTCAAGGGATCATGGCAACATTGAAGTTGTTTTTACCAACATAGATTTACATGTTGAAAGAATATATTTTGACAAAACATTATGGAAAACTGTTATGTTACCAGAACTCACACATTTTTATTTCAAATATGTGTTGCCAAGTTTGAGCAAATATATAAAAATATGTTAACAATTAAACAAACGAATATTTGCTCATACTATTTACAGTATACATAATATGTAATTATGCAATGATCGAAGGGCTATTAACACTTTCAGATGCAATATTGTAATAGTCATCTATAGATGCAGTAAGTCACTCAATAACAATTAATTAAAATTCACTGTTTCTCAATAATTAATGGTGGCATAAATAAACTAATATATGAACAAATTGTCCATATTTGCTCAAGTTGCTCAACTGACTTGAGTGGGAAAACTTGGTGCAAAATCCTGAAGCTCTTTATTCTCGCAATTGCCCTTTCAACATGTACCCTAACATAGGCTATCTTTCGGGTCATGATTTCCTCTTCCTTGCTAAGCTGATCTCTCCCATCTAGGAAAGCAGGGATATTGAGAGTTACCCAGGGCCTTTTTTAAGAAATCGTTAGTGGGGGGGCATCATCGAAAGGGGACGTAACAAGTAGGTGGTGTATTACAGGTGTGGGAAGCTGAAGGGGGTCTGGGGGTCCTCCCCAGAAAATGTTTGTATTCTTGAGTCTCTGTGGCTTGATTTCCTGCATTTTCAGAGACAATTTTTGATATATCCCATCTAAACGGAGCCAGGTTTTGTTGTGAGAATACCATAACTTTCCTCTAAACTCAGTTTCCCCCCCTTTTTTGCTTATATTTTGGACAAAAGGGACGTTCACTGGGGGGGGGGCAAAATAGCTTACTGGGGGGGCCAACATGGGGGCTGGGGGGGGGCTTTGGCCCCTCCAGTACATTAGTTAAAAAAGGCCCTGGAGTTACCCCTGCTGGCATAATGTCTTCGATATCAAATCTCCGGTCGGCCATAATTTGATCACCTGGCTCTAAGAGATTCAGTATTCCACAATCACTTGTTATTTTCTTATCACTTCTTCTGCCTGCATAAAGGTTGACACAAAACTTTGGAAACCATTGGGAGAAATACCTAGTAATCCTTTGGCAGTATTAGTGTTTTTGTAACTTGAAAAAGTGGCTGATTGGCTTCTACAAGAGGATGGGGTTTCAAGACAGATCTCTGTGCAATCGATAATGACCCTTGTTTTTGGAAATGTTGCTTTGAAGCATTCAGGCATATTGTCGTCAACAGACTGGCGTGTTGGCCAAATTGGTAAAAGTCTAAGCTGTTGGTTAAGAAAAGTTATTCAGGTGATATAGATGCGGGAAACATGGCATGGTGATAGATCAAACCTGTGGGCTAAGTCTTCAAGAAGTAGACCACAACGTATAGTCTGACAAGAACCATGAACAGTTCTTGTTCTGGAGATAAAGACCTTGTCTTGCCTCGTTTCTTCTGTGTTTCTGATGTTATGACACTGGTTGTAGAACCATAGTAAAGCAGATGATTGCATACTGGTGATAAGTAATTGAAAAATATTTTAAAAGTACCATAATCTGGGAAACCAGTATAAAATCTAAAATCATGATCACTACCAAGAAATCTTTCCATTCTGAACAGTTTTTGTTGCATGTCTATCATATCCTTATCGTACTGCTGTTGCAATTTCTCATACTTTGTTTGAAGCACCTGAAGCTGTTCTTTAAGAACCTCATTGTTATCTACCTGGTTACACGCCGTATTTACTGGACTGTCTGATAAACTGTTTGTGTCAGATTCTTCATTACCATCTCCAGCTTCATCTCCAATGGAGCTTATACGTAAAATATTTCTTCGTTTGGGGGCTGGATGTATATCCGAAGTTAGAATTGATGGAATGTTATTCTCATAAGCTTTTTTGCCTCCTGGAAAATGAGCTGAACATACACAGTGGTTCGAGCCTGGATTACAGAAACCTCTTAATGTTGGTTCCTGTGGGATCTTGTGGTAAGACAGGTATGGCCTACGTCTGCTGTTGTTATTACAATTTGGTACGCAACATGTTCGTCCCCCACGACTGACTAATGTTGGTGATGGTGTATTGATACTGCAGTCGAGCTGTTGTGTTTGGTTTTCTTCATTCATTGTCTGCGGTTTGGCTTCGTCCATTCATACTAATTTATTTAGTATTTGAAATGAAATATAATTTAAAACTACCTACTCAGTAATGCTATTTTAATAGTTATCAAACAATTATTATTTATTTAAATTATTATTTAAGTTCTAGCTAAATTTCAAAGGTATCATTTTAAAAATACAACTTATACATTCAATAATTTTATTTATACTATCAAAATTCCTATCCTGTTCCTATCAAAATTTAAAAATACCAGCTATAGTTTATGCTATAGTTAAACTATTCTACTTGTATTAAAATTTAAAAATTTTCAATATAATCTAAATTTTGTGTTAAAAATTTACTATATTTATTACCTAACCTAACCTTAGGACGAAGCCTCTTCCACAAGTTGATTAAATTTGGAGACAAAGCACTTTAAACAGGTTAAAAAGTCTTTTGTGAACTTCTCGAGTTTGTTTTTGCCTGAGAGAGTTTAATACGAGGAGAGCTTTTTCCCGCCAATGTCACGGCCGACAATGCGACATTTTGTTTATCTAGACAGTCAAAACATAGTAGAAATACATCGCGCATAAAATCGGCTGATCACATTTTCTCAACCTAATCTTTTGTCGTAAAGGAAGAACAGGTATCGCTACATCTTTTTCAGTTGCAAATATTACTTTTTTTGAAGAGTCCATTAATCGTGCGCCAACATTAGCAAAATTTTGCAACAGAAAATGCCGCGATCATTTGCCAAAATATAGATTACACTATCCTTAAACTACAGACTTAATTTTCAAACTTTATTCTTCAAGGAATAGGAGTAAAACTCCGAATTTTCGACCACACAAAATGCTCGCTCATAGCGACCATGTTGTTTGGAAGACAAGCCGGTTACCACACTCCCGTGATTCCTTGCGCGCGTTACAATTAATTAACAATTTTTCGCCGAAGGCGAGGTGAATTAAAATATCGGTGAATAGTTAGTTAGTTAGTGAACTTTATTTAGTCACGGTGGACTCATCAGGATTTTACACACTTATGATAAAGTAACAAAGGAAATTAGCTATATGATAAATTATACTATACATATTTACAAAACTACCTGTTTTTCATGAGTGCCGTGCATTAAATTGATTAAAATTAGATAAAATATTTAAAAATTATTGAATAAAGTTGCTACAGTCAGACTTAAATTTATGTAAAGTACTAGCCTGTCTTAACTCAGTAGGAAGAGAATTCCACAGTACTGCACCGCTAGTACCGAGACGAAGTCGAGGTTCTTATTCACCGATATTCACCGAGTCTGAGGCGAATAATTGTTTTAGTAAAATTACATAGGTGATTATTTGAAAAAAGATAAAAAATGCACATTTCAAAAATATTTTAATTGAATATTTACGATAAAGCGGCTTAAAAACGCTTTAGGTGATTATCGCGTATTAATCCGAGGTAGCGCAACCAATCAGCGGTCAATATTTTGATATTTTTCAAAGTACACTAGTCATGCAGGGCGGACGTGCTATTTTGAGCTCTACTAGCCCAAGTCAAAAATCCGTTAATTCGCTAGCTAGCCCTAGCCAAAATTTGGCTTATTCGTTATCAGATTTTGCTAATGATGATTTGCCAAGTATTGGGAAAGTTAACTGCACTAGAGTGATAACTGAATCGATTTCGAAATCGCTTGGTCTAGCTTGGTCGGGTGATTTTGAATCACTAAAGCAGTTTGTAGCTGATTCATTGAAGCTGAAGGGTATCTGGTCTCAACCTGGAGGTGACAAAAAAGTCTTCGCTGCTAAGGATGTTTCTATTATATGGAGAAAGAATAAAAATCTTCTGTTTATGGAAGGATCAAAAGCAAGCCAATTGAAGAGGGAGGTTTGTAGATATATGTGTGGTTATTCGAGTGAAACGGCTGATGATGACAGAAATTGCAGAGCTTAAACATGGACAGCTGTTGAATGGGGAAGCAATTCAGACATTGTCGGACAAGTGTGAATATATTAGTACTGTAATATCACAAGTTTGTGATTTTATGGGCAAAAAGAATGAAAGTATCATAGAGGAAACATTAGATCGACCCGCTGAACATATAAATTTGCATGCTGGACATCAATAAACTCAATAAACTCAATCACAAGTTTGTGATTTTATGGGCAAAAAGAATGAAAGTACCATAGAGGAAACATTAGATCGACCTGCTGAACATATAAATTTGCATGCTGGACATGCAAATGAAGTGGTTGTTTGTGATGCAAATGATGATAAGCCTATAAATACGGAGCAATTAGTGAGCATTGTTCTAAACCATGGTGATTATAGTCTATTATCAAATGATTCAAATGATTCTATGGGTAATAATGACAATGCATATGCTAAAGTAACAGCATGCCGACCACCTACTAAAACAATTCAACATAGTGTGATACCTAACAAAGGTGTCATTATTGAAAAACCTATTACGATCAATAATGCAGAAATTGCTAATCATGGTTCTGTGGCTCAGAAACCGAGTCAGCAAGATAATGTTAGTTCGGATGGGTTTGTTGGAGTCCAACGAAAGCGTCAAAGAATTAAAAAGTTATTTCTGTCTGGAATTGCTGACAATGATAGAGATCTGGACATATTATCCTGTTTGGAAAAACGTAAGATAAAACCAACTTATTTAACATTATTTAAAAGTAAACGGAAAGGTACTATTTCGGCAAAACTTCATGTTCCAGCAAATGTAAGTCCGCTTATTGAAAATGAAACCTTTTGGCCAAAGTTTGTGCTTTGTAAACGTTGGCAAACAAAACCCAGTGATTGCCAAACCTCTACTACCCTGAAGGGAACTCCTCCAGGAACTGTATAATGGCTCAAATTCCTGTTAGGATATCCTCAAGATTATATAGGGTTGGGCGAATGAAGCGCAATCCTTATAATATTCGATCACGAAATCTGACTAATGTAAAATTGTGAAAAATACGGTTGATCAATCTCAGCATCGGCTACAACTAGGACTGTTTAATGCTCGTTCAATAAATAACAAGACATTGTTTATTAAGGATTATGCTGTTGATAATCATTTTGATTTTTTAGATTACTGAAACATGGACAAAATCTGACTCCTTAATCAGTGTCAGAGAACTGTGCCCTAAAGGATTTAGTTTCTATCATATACCAAGAGGCAATAGATCGGGAGGTGGGGTCGGCTTCCTCTATAGATCTAAATTAAAGATTGAAAAACAACAAATTAAATCATACTCTGCATTTGAATACATGGAAACAGTTTTGCGCTCTCAAAAATTTGTTGCCAGAATAGTGATTCTCATCGGCTTCATGTAAGCACTAAAAATGGAATCACAATGTCTAGTTTCTTTGATGATTTTTCAGAGCCTCTTGGACGTCTTACAATATCGAATGGTAAACTCCTCCTTCTTGGAGATTTCAATTTTCACGTTGATGACCCTGCGAAGGATGCGGGAGCTGCCAAGCTATTAGATCTGCTAAATTTACATAACCTAAGACAACATGTGTCAGTGGCTACTCACAGAAACAAACACATACTTGATTTAGTGATAACAAGAGAAGATGAACAAATTTTGTTAAATCATTGGGTTAAGGATTCCGGACTTTCTGATCATTTCTTTATTCACTGTAACTTTTTATAGACCTCAGCCAGAAAAAATCGAAAAAGTGTATAGGAAAATTGGTGATCTAGATATTGAAAATTTTCGCTGTCAATTAGCAGAGTCGCCTCTATTGTTACGTCCAGCTGATACGGTATCAGACTTATCTTCTCAGTATCATAAAGAGCTGTCTCGTCTGGTTGAAATCCATGCTCCCTTAAAAAGGCGAAAGATATTGTCACGTCCGCCTACACCCTGGTATACAGAGGAGATTACATTGCAGAAGCGGAAACGTCGCAAGCTTGAACGAAAGTGGCGATAAAATGGATGTCATATTGACTATGAGGTGTATATTGAGCAATGTAATAATGTTAGGGAGTTGGTGAGACTTTCAAGAATGAATTATTTTTCTAAAATAATCTCTGAAAACGCTAGTAATCCTAGAAATTTGTTTAAAGCGGTTGATCGCTTACCCCATCGGAAAGATGAAATACGCTATCCAAAGTGTGAGTCTGGAGATGAACTGTGCAACAAATTTTCTACCTTTTTTCGTGATAAGATCTCGACAATCAGAGCTGAAATGGGTACACTTTCTCAGGAAACTATTGCTATACTTTGGGCCAACAAATGCTGATGAAGTGGCTGAGATAGTTAGAAAGTCCGTTGTTAAGGCTTGTTGTCTTCATCCAATTCCTTCGGAATTGCTGAAATGCTGTTTTAATAACTTGCTACCGGTTATTGTAAGAATTATCAATATGTCGTATTACCTGGGTTAAAGAAACTACTATTGGACCATGAACTTTTTGAGAATTTTAGACCAATATCGAATTTGCAGTGTTTAGCTAAAGCCATTGAGAAAGTTGCAGCAGCTCGTATGTTAGACTACTTGGAAACAAATGGACTTGAAGAAAGTCTTCAATCAGCTTACAAAAAATATCATAGCTGTGAGACTGCATTAGTTCGTGTACAGAATGACATGTTAATTGAAATTGATAATAACTGCTGTGTGGTCCTATTGCTGCTAGACCTTTCTGCTGCTTTTGACTTAGTAGATCATGAAATTCTTTTTGGAAAGATTGTCAACTCAGTTTGGAATAAAAGGAAAGGTACTTGCGTGGTTTAAATCTTATTTGGAAAATCGTAGTCAATTTGTCAAAATTGATGGATGTACCTCAGAGCCTAACCTAGTGGAGTGCGGAGTCCCACAAGGTTCAGTCCTTGGACCGCTGTTGTATTTGTTGTATACAGCTCCTATTGGTGATATATTCCGTAAATATGGATTATCGTTCCATTTGTATGCGGACGATGATCAAGTGTATTCCTCCTTTAGCTGTCAGGACTACAGTGAATTAGCGACAGTTAAACAACGTGTTGAACTGTGTATGGTTGAAGTTAACAACTGGATGATGATGAATAAATTAAAGTTAAATACTGACAAGACTGAACTTCTTGTATTACATTCCAAATTTCGCTCACACCTTCCTTTTGGTTCGCTCGCGATAGGAAATGATGTTATTTTTCCAAGTGATCATGCAAGAAACATTGGGGTGATTTTTGATGAAATTATGTCTCACAGAAAGCATATACAAACAGTTGTCAAATCGTCATTCCATCAATTACGGAATATTGTTAAGATCCGGAAATATGTATCATATCAGTGGAAATTATTAAAACTTTGGTGATGACTTTGGTCATTTCGAAGATCGCTGATGTTTGGTTTACCTAATTACTTGATATCAAAGTTGCAAAATGTCCAGAATGCCGCAGCCCGTATCATAGTTGGAGCACGGAAATATGATCATATTACGCCCGTTTTAAAAGAATTACATTGGCTGCCTATTGAACTGAGAATAGTATTTAAAATCAATTTACTGACTTATAAATGCTTATATAATTTAGCACCCAAGTACCTAAGTGATCTGCTGGTGGTGTATAGTTCCTGGTCGAACTTTGCGTTCTAATGTGAATATGAAGTTAGAGACACAGAAATACAATACTGCTAATTATGGCCTGAGAGCTTTCTCTATACATGCACCTAGACTTTGGAATGATCTACCTAACTTTGTAAGATTAGCACCAAGTGTACATGTTTTTAAATCTAGACTGAAAACACGCTTGTTTAAATTTTATTTCTGTTCTTAAATGAATAGTCTGGATGTACATATTTTATTAATAGTTTTAACAGATTTGTATTTTTTAGTGATTGATGTAATAGCTGTAATTCTTCTTAATTCTTCTTCTAGTTGAACTATATATGTAAAGCGCATAGTTTTTTTCTCTATTATGCGCTAAATAAATTTTTGATAACAATAATAATCACGTATGTAATTTTACTAATAAGGGAATAGTCCATTTACATCTGCCTTCACACCAAAATGCTCTCCCGCTAAAATACGTTAAATCAAAAACACATCATGTGGCCACAGAGGAGGAATCGTGGTCTTCCCGCAATGCATTGCGTCTCATTAATATTCACAATTGCGATTTTCGAGGAACGTTTGGTAAAAAATTGTTGAAATATATTGCAATTTTTGGCTCTGAAGATCCCGTTTTTTCGAAGGTATGTTTTTACGATTGTTTTGTTTAGTTATCTAATTAAAGTATTTTTTACTTGTTTCGCATATTTATAGGATTTTAGTTATGCTAATCACGCATTGTATTTATGCATGTTCCGGGTCAGTGGACACGCAACAAAAGTGGCTTTGAAATATGCCAGGAGCAAATTATACTTTTTAATCATCACATCAGCAAATTCAGGAATGTTTACTCTTTCTATTGATACTTTAAAACATGAATTTGCTCCTCAAAACCGACGAGTAATCGCGGTTTGAAGATGGGGTATTTTTGCGATATTCTAACCCTGATGGCGGGAATATACCGCGTGGGAATCATTATGGCGCGACGAAAACTACTGTATGAATAAACTATTATGATAAATTTTGAAACATACGCATATATGTTGCTGCTTGTTTTGAGTTCAATATTACCTTTAAGTTAGGTATGGTTATATTTGACTGTATTTTTCCATTTTATTATAGAGTTCAAGTATTTTGGAGTAAAATGGAATCTAATAATGGCGATGTTGTCATTGTTGATGAAGAAAATTATACTGCTAAGCGGGTATACACTTCTATAAAGGGTGATACGCCAGGGAAACCAGATACACTAAGACTTTCTCGAAAGAAAACTCACCTCCAGCCGAGCTTTGTTTAAGAGTCCTGGAACATCATCAAATGCAAAGGTACATGAAAATTATACAATCAGCAAACAATATTTGCACCAGTCAATGTATTAAAACCCTTGGCCCTCCAACCCCAGAGCTATGTGGGGGTATTAGGCACAGTGGCGTAGGAACCGGGGGGCACAGGGGGCACGCCCCCCCCCAAGTTTTCTTCAAAGTGCCCTTTTCTCCAGCTAATACAATGGAAAAAGTGCCCTTTTCTAATAGAAGAGGTGTCCTTAAGACAAAGTGCCCCCCAACTTGAAGTTGCTTCCTATGCCTATGATTAGGCAGTTTACTTTATATGCCCCTTTTAGCAGGACATTAGTTTTGTTTTGAATGTCGTGAGAAATTATAGGCAGGGTTGGGTGGGGAATTTGACAAAAAAAAGCAATTTATCTGATGACATAATATCAGGCATTTAAAACTTAGATTGAAAAAGCTGATAAAGGTGAGGTTTTATCCATTGACAAGGGTTTACATTGGCTGGTGCATAATAATACAACTATATGTAAAATACAGTAGGAGTACTAAAACATATTTCAATGAAACATGTATTATAACGATTATGTCTAGTAAATTATAGACTGTAAATATAGAGCAGTACTAATCCTTACTGCTTGTTTTATAGTTTCCCAGCAGAAAGATTAGGCTGACTCCTACAAAGAAGTCCCCAGTAAAACATCATAAATGGACCTTTGAGGAAGATAAAGCGTTTATTGAATTCATATCAATTGCCAAAACAGATCAAACATATGGACAAAGTTCTGCTGAAGAGTGGCCAGCATTATAATAACAACAGATTTTTATTGTAATGGGTTATAATGTACAGGAATTCTGCTTTGCAGCATGCTTCAATAAATGCACCATGATATTCTATCTTTCATGATAATATAAATTTCATCAGTTTCATATTAACTTTTTTTCAAATTGCACCATAAATGTAGATTATGAACTATCATCTTAGTTTATACCATTGACATTAACAGGGAAAATTTAGGGTTTAAGTTTATTGTACATACTTGTAAGTTAATTAGTTAAGGAGGCTCCCTACAGTTTTAATTCTGTAGCATGCAAATGTGCTCTAAGGTCCATTATTTGCTCATTTTGCAAGGTATGGTCACGAGACTTGGCAATCAGATTGCCACAATATTGCGGATTACGAAGAACAAAAAATCTTTCTAAATATTTCCGTTGCCATGGTAACAACGCGATTTAGAGATTGTCGTATTTTTATCTTCTTTCTTAATTTTTTGGATTTTCCTTCGGTAAATTTTTTTTATATTTTGCACATGAGCACCTAAAGTACAAAGTATTGAAATATGCGAATTTTTTTTAAATCTCAAAAAAACGTTTTTTTGCAATAAAAAAAATTCGGCTCCGAGGAATTTTTTTAAAATCGCATATTTCAATACTTTGTACTTTAGGTGCTCGTGTGCAAAAAATAAAAAAATTTTACCGAAGGAAAATCCAAAAAAATAAGAAAGAAGATAAAAATACGACAATCTCTAAATCGCGTTGTTACCATGACAACGGAAATATTTAGAAACATTTTTTGTTCTTCGTAATCCGCAATATTGTGGCAATCTGATTGCCAAGTCTCGTGACCATACCTTGCAAAATGAGCAAATAATGGACCTTAGAGCACATTTGCGTGCTACAGAATTAAAACTGTAGGGAGCCTCCTTAACATGTAATTCTAGAGGTATAAATTATTTTATGACTAGACAATATTTTATACAGTATGTTTAGGTAGGGGTACAGTAAGCACATTAAAAGCACCATTTCCTGTTTTTCTAACCATATACTTTCCATGTTTTTTGGTTAAATGAAAATGGTGCAACATTAAAAAAATATGCTTTTTCTTTAATTTCAGGTGACGTCATTTAAAAATATCAATTTGACTGTCTGTATTCTGCTTATAACCAATAACTTATGTTATGCCAGAAGTGCACCAGAACTGTATCTGGCTGGACTGAGTTATATATTTAACCATTTATGGTTATGTCTCAGTTAATTTGCCTGATGTTGTGTATAGATCACTATATATATCATTCTACAGTATTTGTGAAGTTACAAAAATAGCACATGGATAGAATTACCTAAGCTGATCAGACAGTAAAATCATCTGGCATATCTAGTCCTATAACTCTGAAGTTCCTATCAACCAACGATAGTGTTTTAGCTATTCTTTAGTATAGTAGTATTAGTACTTTAGGCAGTGTTTTAGTTGTAAGTTTTCTTTGGCTCGCATTTATAACTTCCAGATGAAGGTGTCCCTCAAAGTTCTGGTTGTGTTTTTTTAGGTACAGTAGTTTGATCCTATAATCCCTCAAGTATATTGTTTATCACTGCATACACTGGAGCCACACATTACATAATTTTCATCCAATTGAGTTGCAGGACTACCAAGCTTTTATTAGCAATTTATGTCACTGTTATAATCATTGCTTGGATCATCTCTGTCCCATGGTAAAGTAATGCTTTTTCCCTATAAGCATATGTTCTCTTTAAACTATCAGGAGAAATTGATTGTATTTCATTTCTGATCAGAGCTCTTTTAAGTTTGGGGATTTTGTTTACCCCATAATAACCAATAACTGTTACCACCAACAACCTTATCACCACCATCTGTCGACTCTTGATGAGTTGGATAATCTACCAAGCAGACAGGATTCATATGTTGATAGTAGCAATTACATGGAGCTTGCTTTTCTAAATTCAGTGGTGGGAGTACAGCATCCAGCTCTTCATTCACTGTGACAGGATCTAGAGGTTGAGTGTTCAAGTTGAAGGCAAAATTAACATCAAATTCCCACAATAGCAGGTTTTGGACTGGATACTTGCTGGGCATCATCAAAGTCAAAGAACTACAAGATGTAATAATAACAAATCAGTATTAAATATAACAAAGCTTCCACAAAGTGAGTTTTTTATAGTGCAACAAAATTAATTTCTATAAAGTATAAAGTCAAAACTTGTTGATTCTCCAGCTTAATCTGGATTTCAAGTCGTAAATATTAACACATCTTTTACAGATGCATTGTCAGAAGTCAATACAATAGATTCAGTAATTTTATATGACTCACTATCATACCAAATTTGTTATCTTTTAAATAATATAGACTTTATATAATAGATTATACAGTTCATGTTTCTACAAAGTCCTCTCGAATATCTATAATTTCAATATAACCTAGTAAAAACTCACCTTATAAACACAACTAGAATGCATCTCTATCAATGCTGGGCTTTTGCATTCGGCAAACATCTCGTGCTTCCAAAACTGAAGCTTTATTGCCACGAATAGAGCGAAAATGCGCCATTTTTCTATAACAATGTTTCCCGAAGAGATTCAGAGAGATGTGTTTACAGCGAAAGGCAACCGAACAGGCGAACAATGAGCGAACCGCCCCTATGTATCAATGTGTCCAAAACCGCAATGCATTGTGGTATACTGACGATACCTTTTTTGATGTGGCCACACGTCACACAACAGAATATATAATTCACATCTTGAATACTTCATGTAATACATTTTCAAATGTTCAATTATACATACTTAATGCAGGAATGGAAACCACATGTTCATACTGTTTCAGGAGACGGGACATAGTTTATAATAGAATCCAAAAAAACGATTCTTTATACATTCTCTTATTTCCAAAAACCATGACAAAACTTAAACTTGTAAGATATTTTTCCCACGCAATCCCTGTACGAATTTTTTTTCTTCAAACTTCCCTGTACGATTTTTTCCCCTTGTTTCAAGACATGCAGGAATTTGTTTTTTAAATCTTCCAAACCCCCCTCAAAAGTCTAATGGTCCACTCCTTATTTATTCGTACGAAGAGTACGAAAAATTCCCATTGGCCAGAATAAATAGCCACACCTTTTATGGTAGTATCAAGTTATTGTTTACCATATTCCGCGGACATTTTTACAACCGCACGAACAATGCGAATGTAAGGAAATATAATTTGATCGTATATTAAAACTATAAGTAAAAAGGACCGTCCAAAGTTGTTACAACGTCTAATCGGCACAAAGGATATTATTAACCCAATAGTCCGTGGGCCAAGGGGGGAAACCTCCCCCTCATAGGGATTTTTGGGAACACCCATCATTTTGAAGCTTGACCCGAGGGTATTCCAAAATAGGTTGTTCGCATTTGATCCGTTGGTTGGTGTGGCGGTACGGATGCATTCTTTATCACTATGGAAAACCACAGTGCACTCAGGCATGCTCTTTTCTTATAAAAGGTTATTATTATTAAAATGAAAAGAATGATAACAAAACAAATCTTATTAACTTACTCATTTGTGTAGTCTATTTGTGTCTCCATATGTGATTGCCGCATTTGGGCACTCAAAACATCTACTGCGCATGTCAGGTTTTCTGAAAAGCACATGGTCATATACAGGTTCATTAGTGTCTCTACAGTTGTAAGTTGTAACTCAATACAAATCTGCGCTAAGCCTCGCGATGTTACTCTTCTTCATAACTATCTAGGTAAGTAAGTGATTCAATTTCCATAGCGTTCCCAGTGGCAGTAAGGTTCCTTATAACTAATATATTATAACACAACAGTTGCAAACACAACGTCTATGAAACCTCTTGTTCCGCACTTAGGGGCTGTTTATATGATCCCGGCTAGGCGGGACGGGACGATTTCATTCCGCCTAGCCGGGAAACTCGCCTAGGCGGGATGGCGTGTTTATATGGAGAAAATACATTGCTGGGATGAAGCCAGTTAAGTGCTTGACGTCAAATTATTTGCAGGAAAGTGTTTGTAAAAATTTGTAAAACGCGGACTCAAATTTGTAAAACGCGGACTCAAAATTTGTAAAACGCGGACTCAAAATTTGTAAAACGCGGACTCAAATTTGTAAAACGCGGACTCAAAACTGTCATACGCAACCATGCGAACGTAGACTTAATATTCACCAGAATTCAAGTAACGAGTGCTTATTAAATAGAAACCATATATACATGCAAGTTGTTTACGTCTGTTTCTTTATGGAATGTCTCGTTTAAAATATGGGTTGGGATAAAACGCGGATACGGATGGCACGGATACGGATACGGGATAAAACACGGATATGGGGAAAAAACACGGATGGGGGGATAAAACACGGACGGGGGGGGGATAAAACACGGATGAGAGGATAAAACACGGATATGGGGATAAAACACGGATGTCCCCATGGGGGATAAAACACGGATGGGGAATAAAACACGGATGAGGGGATAAAACACGGATATCCCCATGAGGGATAAAACACGGATGAGGGGATAAAACACGGATGAGGGGATAAAACACGGATATGGGGATAAAACACGGATGGGGGGGATAAAACACGGATGAGGGAATAAAACACGGATGGGGGGAAAAACACGGATGGGGGGATAAAACGCGGATGAGGGGATAAAACACGGATGAGGGGACTGAAACACGGATGGGAGGATAAAACACGGATGCGGCACAGATTAGGGAATAGTATTCAGAAATCTCGCTTCTTTGATGAGTTTGCGCTCCGTGTCGATGTCACGACAAAAAACCTTTTCACGACAATCGTTTCACCGTTCGGTAATTCTGCCGTGAAGACGGTCGAATAGCTCCCTCGACCAATCTCGTCTTTATTCCTTAGCTCGTCAAATTTAAAAACTGCCACACCAGCTAACTCAGATGATATAGTTGTTTTGCCCTTTTCAATGATTTTCAAGCCACCAAACATTGACATTTTGTTAAGAATAAGCTGCGATATTACATTTTGGTAAGCAGACAATAAATGCCGACCGCGTCAGTTTAAACCAAGCGCAACAAAACAACTGTCAGGTAGAACATGAGAAGCCTTTGCAACACCTTATTATAGCTAAAATTTGTATCATAATATCATATATAAAATATCTTGTCATAGATATTAAACTGTATGCAAAAAAAACCCCATTAAACTTAACATAATTGACAACGCGTACTTTTTGTGGTTATCAAACCATAAATTCGCCTTGAAATCTAAATGAGAAGCCTTTGCAACACTTGTCATGTCGCTTCCCATGATTTGGCATTTATTCAAAATTACCTTATTTTAAGATTTGTATCAAAATTCATTACAAAATATCTTGTCATAGATATAAACTATTTGTAAAAGAAAACATTTAACCCGGTGTTATAAATTAAATGACAAACGCGTACTTTTTGTGGTTATCAAACTATAAATTCGCCTTGTAATCTGCCAGCGTGTTATGGCGTAGATTATTATGTTGTATATATAAGCGTGGGAATACAATCTCATGAGAGTGTGGCAAGTTTAATTTTAAGGTTAACTAAAAAGTGTTATCCTTATACAAGCAAAATTCTACAAGTTGCATTATAAAAATAATCTACCGCATAAACAGTGGAAACGTTGATTATAATCAGATCCGCATAAACGGAAACTCCTCTGACAAGCAACAAATCTCCATCTGTATATCTGGTATGCTCAAAAGTATATTAAATAAAAAGTATTACCTTATCTTCTTCCAACAAATGCCCGCAGAAGTTCGCACTTATTGAATGCGCAGTCTACGTATATCAGCCTTTAGAAACATTGCGATTTGCGCTAAGTTCTATGCTAGTCTATGGGTTCCAGTTTTAGAAGAGAGTATCAACGTTTTATTTGTCAGTACACTTAAATACTAAAAAATATTGGGCAATTATTATCTCATCCACAGAATAGGGAACTCCATATTCTGTGCCTCATCCGTGTTTTATCCCCATATCCGTCTTTTATCCCCTCATCCGTGTTTTATCCCCCCATCCGTGTTTTATCCCCCATCCGTTTTTTATTCCTTCATCCGTGTTTTATCCCCATATCCATGTTTTATCCCCTCATCCGTGTTTTATCCCCCCATCCGTGTTTTATCCCCCCATCCGTGTTTTATCCCCTCATCCGTGTTTTATCCCCATATCCGTGTTTTATCCCCTCATCCGTATCCGTGTTTTATCCCAACCCCAAAAAGATGTACGTGCGGTCGTAGACGTTTGTGGGAGTGGTAGCGATACGAATTTTTTATGCAATGTTACAGTTCGGTGAGTCCGTAATAAGTGCAGACACTTTCAAAGCACATATATATTTTTGTTTAGACAATAACAAAATATCGGTAAATCAAACTTTGCCGTGATTACTACAGCCAAGACATCTCTTTTAAGTAAGGACGTTATTTTCTGTTAATCCTTCAACACGAATTTCTGTTTATTAAAGCTTTGCAAAGCTTTAATTCACATATTATTAGGTCCGCGTATATTTATACATCGACATCTCCGCATGTAAGTACGTTCATCACATATTGTTTGTCCGCTAAAATTGTAAGCTAAATACCTGCTTGCACAGTGTATAACAACGATCAGTAACGTTAGGTGCCTTTGGTATGTAATTCTTGGTTGTAGGATGAAAATCAGTCCATATATTTTTGAGATATAGTCGGTTTCCTCGTCCGAAGAAGGTTTGCATGTTATAAAAATGTCAATTACGCGGGAAATTGCATGGTTAAATTGGTTAATGTTGACAGATATAAGCCTTAATCTAATTATTATACCGCATTTCCATTGGTTCCTATTTTAAGTGCTAAAAGGGGGCGTATCAGAAAAATAGTATAAAGTTAATTCAGGGTAGGCTCTTTATGTAGCCCTACACGAAATGTATAATTTAACCCCAACCCCCACCCTAAACCCAACCCTAACCCTAACAACCCTATATATAATCACAGACATAACTCGTGTAGGGCTACATAAAGAACCAACTTAACCTGATACGGGATCGCAGGCTCGGGGAACGAGATTGTAGCAGGCTCTCTTTGGTAGGGACTTCATGTAACCCTTATTAAATATATATAAACACTAATCCGGTAATCCCTAACCCTAACCCTAAATATACAGGGTGTATAAAAAAAAAGGTAATCCAACTTTAGCATGCCATTGTGCGTTAATTACTCGGTGCATGAACGTAATTTTTTTATAATCATAAAGATCAGGCTTTTAGCTGTTGGATGACACGTTTTTCATCCAATATGGAGGGAAAATGAGCAAATACGAGCCCGATAAAAATTGTTTGTCGAAATTGCATATTTTCACCGTTGAGAATTGGGTCTAAAACTATTGAAAATTAACTCCCTTTAGGACTTAAGTTGATGAATTTCACTTCAATAAAATACGTGCGTATGCATAATTATTATAAACATCTTGTAAACCAGCTCTAAACTCATTGTTAAAATGACACATTCGTGATTAATTGCTTTTCCTTTTGTTATGCACTGCTTTAATTACGCACAGAGCTGAAAATATGCAATTTCGACAAACAATTTTTATCGGGCTCGTATTTGCTCATTTTCCCTCCATATTGGATGAAAAACTAGTCATCCAACAGCTAAAAGCCTGATCTTTATGATTATAAAAAAATTACGTTCATGCACCGAGTAATTAACGCACAATGGCATGCTAAAGTTGGATTACTTTTTTTTTTATACACCCTGTAGTATAGTAAGGGTTTTCAACTTCAGCCTCCCCAGACTAGTCCCTAGTCCTCTGTGCACGCGTTCTATTTTTCCGTGACGTCACCGAATGAAATGTGCGCGAGAGGACTAGCACAAAATGTTTTCCAATATTAGTCTAGGACCTGTATAGGAGTTTGTATGCATTTCATTTAGCACAGGCAATCTCAACTGTTTTAGGGTAAAATGACCTTGGCGGTCAACATGGCATATGTGCGAAAACCTGAATCCGGGACGAAAGTACTGAAAATGACCCGCTGAAATAGTTAGTCGACAAAGTTCAACTTCCGAGCGAAAGACAGCCTTTCTGAAGTGCTTATAGTGTTTAGAAGGGTTGCTTTTAGGGGTGTTATTGGAAGGAAAAATTTGTCTAAGTATAATATTTTACAAGAAACCATGCACCACCCCAGGTCAACTGCTAATATCCATGAAATAACTAATATACCTGGCAGAGATTAAATTTTCTTATTTCTACAATTTTATCATGGGACAAACTATGCTTAATTTAATATAATATTGTAGATTTCATATTAGATTGACATTGTTTTGTTTAAATATAAAACATTTATTTACTTACCAAAACACGATTTCAGCCATATGTTGCCGTCTTGTTTGCTTTATCGCCGAGTCTCAAGTATCATCATTGTTGTACTTTTACATAATGATAGATGGCTAAAGAAGATTTCAAACAAGTTTCGTCATGTTTGAAGCAGTGCAGTGTATTATCTTCGATATTGTGTCCTTCGATATTTCGTCAAATAGCCCATTGCAATGCCTCGCCGATAAATGCCACTTCTTCATCTTATATGTATTTAGCATGTATTCAAGAGCATTATCAGAATACTTCATTGAGAAACTCCAGAGTAGTCTTACTTGAAAGGAAAATCCTTCCCCATAACAAATTTAGATCAGAAGACAACAAGTTTAAAATAATTGAAATCAGCGCAATCTTCGCGAAAACTCCTCGTGGCTACTTGACAGGGGGGGCAATATTTTCACGAAACGCTGGTTCGCCACCACAGAACCCAGTAAGGCAGTAAATATATTATATTTATTGTATTTTTATGATTTATGAAAAAAACAATAAATATTTGCGTATTTTCTATTGTTTTTATCATAAATCATAAAAATACAATAAATATAATATATTTACTGGGTTCTGTGGTGGCGAATCAGCGTTTCGTGAAAATATTCCCCCCCCCTGTCAAGTAGCCACGAGGAGTTTTCGCGAAGATTGCGCGTGACTTTCAAATTATTTTTAAACTTGTGTCTTTGATTCTGATCCTAAATTTGTTATGGGAGGTTTTTTCCTTTCAAGTAAGACTATACTACTCTAGTTTTTCGATTGGGACTATTCTACAATGAAGTACTCTTGGATACTGTAATCTAAATACATATGAAGACGAAGAAGTGGCATTTATCGGGAAGACAAGCGGCGAGGCATTGCAATGGCCGCTATTTGACGAAATATCGAAGGACACAATATCGAAGATAAAATACACTGCACTGCTTCAAAACTTGACGAAACTTGGTTGAAATCTTCTTTAGCCATCTATCATTATGTAAAAGTACAACAATTGGATGATACTTGCGAGACTCGGCGATAAAAAGCAAACAAGACGGCAACATATGGCTGAAATCGTGTTTTGGTGGGGGGTAAGTGAAATAAAATGTATTATATTTAAACAAAACAATGTCAATCCTAATATGAAATCTACAATAATTATATTAAATTAAGCATAGTTTTTCATCCCATGATAAAAATTGTTAGGAAATAAGAAAATTTAATCTCTGCCAGGTATATTAGTTATTTCATGGATAATTAGCAGTTGACCTGGGGTGGTGCATGGTCATTTTCTTGTAAAATATTATACTTAGACAAATTTTTCCTTCCAATAACTACCCCTAAAAGCAACCTTCTAAACATTATAAGCACTTCAGAAAGGCTGTCGCTTCTGCTTTTCGGAAGTTAGAGCTATGTCGGCACTGCCGTTTCAGGGCGGGGTCATTTTCAGGACTTTCGTCCCGGATTCAGGTTTTCGCACATATGCCATGTTGACCGCCATGGTCATTTTACCCTAAAACAGTTGAGATTGCCTGTGCTAAATGAAACGCATACAAACTCCTATACAGGTACTAGACTATATGGCGGAATCGTCAGAAGCACTGGTCAGAAGTTGTAAACATACAATATAGATAAAACATTAAGTCAAAGGAATTATAATAATTTATTTCAAGAATGACAAAAATGGAAGGCAACTATTTAGTATTAAACACTCAAACAGCGCCATCTGTTTTATCATAGACAATCCAGAAGACAGGGACTGGAAAAGCCATTGTTTTGCGCGTGCTGTCCGTGATACGCACATTGAACTCTAAGTAAACTGGAATGGTAAGTCGGGGGAGGGGGGTTGAAGCCATACTTTGCAGGTAGTGCCAGTCCCTTTTTACAATTTTTTTTTGAAAAATATAGGTTTTAAATCTATAAATTTTATCACTTCAACTTTCATTTACGCCTTCCTTTTTCATCTTGAAGCATACTAGAAATACATGCATGAAGTACTGAGCCGATCACTATAGCTATGGTAACACGGTAAAATATTTATACTTTTAACTATAAAATTATCAATTACCCAACTATATAAAGGAGTTATTTTATTATGTACACTTTTAGCTTTGATTTACTGTAAAATTCAACCTTAGACGTCTCACGTCACAAAACGTTTCGAAATTTTCGTGAAACTTCAACTGTTTTTTGAACAGTGTTTTTATTTTTATACTTTGTCTTCGCACTTGTTTTTGAAATGAGGTTTTTGAGATTTAATATGTTGTTTCTTAATAATAATAATAATAATAATAATAATAATTACAATATTTAATCAGGAGGTCCGCTCACAAAACAAAAGTGATTTTCAGTTTCGACACACTGGAGTCTGGAGCAAAGATTTCGTGTATGGCGAATACCCCCCCGGTCACCTCGCGATTGACTCCCCAAACGTTCGCTCTCTTACCCGGAAATGGCCTGTTGTTGTTTTGAAAGCCGACCAAAATGACAATATTTGTAAGTTTCAGTTGGCATTTTATGCTGGAAGATATTGTTAAATTCTGTTAAAGAAAAATTATGTTATGTAAAAATTATCGCTCTTCCGATGTAACGTAATTTGGCGATGATGCGACAGCCGAAATTCGCGTTATTCGATTGATTTCTGTCAGAGTTTGTCCCAATTAGTCCAATTAAAGTCTCCAGCCTTGTATTATTTGCTGTTGCTAACCCCCATGTCAACCCCAACCTTGGCCGGTTCTCGTTAAAATCTTTCAGGAAACACATGTAAGTTCTCAAAAAGGATTTTCTAATGATTTTGAATATACTCAGAGGAATATACTATTATCTAAAGATATTTTGAATATACTATTATATAAAGATATAACTTAATAAATTAATAACACAGTGTAAGATTGGGTCGCTTGTGGTTGAACCAAGAGAAGAAATGCGAAATGCGCTTCCAAAAGCTTCTGACATCTGGGCTCTGGAGAAGTTATGAGTTGAGAGCCTGGGGACGACAACACAATCACATGCGCGCGCATTAGTTTTAACTTTCTACGGCAGAGCTGTATTTTTCTACCGCGCAGTGATGATTTTCTACCGCGCAGTGATGATTTTCTACGGAAAAGTATCCCATTTCTACGGAAATGCAAAACACGTTCTACGGAAAATAAACAAATTTCTACGGAAAAACACTGCGTTTCTACAGAAAAATACTACATTTCTACGGAATTATACTACACGTCCACGGAACAACACTGCATTTGTACGGAAAACATGCTATATTCTACGGAGCGAGTATTTTTTCTACGGAAGAAGCGTGTCCCTAATGGGCCACCGTAGTTCTTCCTTCTCGGCAATTTTAGCCGCCTCGACAGTGCGTTTGCACTCGTTCGTTTCGTTGGCAGTAGTTTGCAACGCCTCCAGGTGCCGCTTAATAGCTACTCGCTTACCTGCGTACAAGATTGCCTTTCTTCTTTCTAGCTTCGTCTCTAGGTCGTCATCCCTTTCGTCGTCATACTCATGAAATTTTCCCTTGCAAATGTGACCTGGGGGTATATAATTATTTTGATTGACGTTTAGATGCATGTTTAACATACCGCACGAACTTTAGTATGGATAGATTTCACAATAATATAGACAGCGTTTTATCGTTCGAGTTTTCTACGTATTTTACACGAACCAGGGCTGGAAGAGTACACGCGTTAAAGATACTTCGAAGTGGGTATGTTCTGTTTGCTGTCAAGTATATTATTTGCATGGTTCGATCATAGTTAGTTTATTTTAGTCTATCATATATGTACATTGTATTTGTCACGCGAACTGTTTACATTGTCGCTTGTATCGGTATTACTCGTGGTTAGTTTGCTATTTTCTGTTATAATTTGCTATTTTCTGAGCTTGGACGCTAGTTCTTTATGATATAGCTAGTCTTATGCATGAATGAACACGTATTTGATAATTCGTATTCGTCTTACGTTGGGCTATTGTTAATTTTAAGCTCGTATTTCTATTTCAATATTTGTGGATAACTCTTCCATTTGTCTTATTTTTCGTATGTAGTCATAAATAAAACTATAAAAACGTTTATCCGAATGTAGTACAGACACAGTGAACCACAAGTGCGCCTCACATTTTGGTGTCAGGAGTGGGATATGGATAAACGTGCGAAAAATAAGACATCTGGTCGAGAGGGTGACCTTGGTTGACCTGCAAGAAAGAGTCAAGTCGAGGAACTCGCGAAACGTCTCGAAGCGCTTCAAACGAAGTGGGAAGCCGAAAAGGAGGAGCCAAAAGCCCACACTGGTCGGCCAATTAATGCCAGCTTATACCAGATACGGAATGAATTGTTTTACCTGTGGTCAACCAGGGCACTTCAAGAGGGATTGCCCAGTCAACAAACCGCGTGGAGCCGCCGCTGACAAGAACGATGCGTCACCTTCACAACAAAAGCCACCATCAAACCAGAGGTCTCCGCGGTCGAGGGACAATCCGCGGAGACAACTGAACACAGTGGTCCAAATATCTTAACGAAAGTCGTTGGACAGAGCCCGGTTGTTAAAGCACGAATAGGAGGCGTTGAGATATCTTGCTTGGTGGACACAGGATCCATGGTGAATGGCCGGGAACTGGTTGAAACGTCGTGCGGCAAATGGGTTGGAAATTCCTTACATTGGTTATGTAGAGATTGACATAGAGATTAATGGTATTAACGTACCCAAGCGTGGGGTACTGGTCGTGAAAGACACTGCGGACACTAGAGAACGAAAGAAAGTGGTACCAGGATTGTTGGGTACAAACGTGCTCAGTTCGTTACCAGAGTTCGCAGAAATTCTAACTATTGATAACGAGAAGTCCAACAACAGTGAGGCAAGTTACGCGTCGGGGTTCGTCCGAATAGCAGGAATGAAATCTATCTTGGTGCCAGCACAGACGGTGGCGAATGTGGTGGTTAAATCCCCAAGATATGGTCCTTGTGCTTTGGTGGAACCCCTTCAGACACCTTTAACAGGAAACGTTCAAGTAGCAAATACACTTGTAGATTCTACAACCAACTTTTCGATTCAAATGGCCAACACCGGATCGAAAGATGTTTGGCTTCGGGCTGGAACACGTGTGGGCAAGACACGGGGTGTTGAAATCGGCAACTCCATTTCGAAGTACAGACAAACGAGGTTGTGGTGCAATATGAACCAAGTGAAGTCACTATTTCAGCAACACACATCGACGATTCTTTATCGAATGAAGTCGAACTTCCTGAGGGGATTGATTTGGTTGATTTTCCAGGCAATGCTGAACAATTTCAAAGAGCTACGAAGATTTTCCATGATTACTCTGACATATTCACGGTAGGAGAGGAAATAGGTTGTACGCCGACGGTCCAACATCGTATTAACACAACGGACAACACCCCGGTAACGCAACCTTTTCGACGCATACCTCCAAACCAGTTCGAAGAAGTGAAGAAGCACTTGCAAAGTCTGTTGGACAAAGGAGTCATCAAGTCAAGTGAAAGTGACTATGCGTCCCCAATAGTTCTGGTGAGGAAGAAGTCCGGGGAGCTAAGAATGTGCGTCGACTATCGCCAGCTGAACTCAAAGACAAAGAAAGACGCGTACCCCCTCCCGAGGATAGACGAGTCCCTAGATGCATTAAAAGGTTGTACTCTGTTCTCCATAATGGATCTGGCATCGGCATATAATCAGGTCAAAATGGATCCAGAAGTTGCGCACAAGACTGCGTTTACAACACCCATGGGACTGTTCGAGTTCAAGAGAATGCCTTTTGGACTTCCCAATGCCCCGGCAACGTTCCAACGTCTTATGCAGAGCATATTCCGAGAGGACTTACTGCAGATACTTCTGGTGTATTTGGACGACATCATCGTTTATTTGGCATCCATTGACGATCACCTTAACAGACTGGAGCTTGTTTTCCGTAAGCCTCGAGAGCACGGGCTGAAAGTAGAGCCAAAGAAATGTCGATTCTTCCGAAAAGAGGTACCGTTTCTCGGTCATATGGTGTCGGCAAATGGAGTAGCCACGGATCCAGAGAAGACCAAGGCGGTGGTAAACTGGCCAGAGCCGAAAACAGTGAAGGAGTTAAGGTCATTTTTGGGATTCGCATCCTACTATCGGCGCTTCGTCAAAGGCTTTGCTCAAGTAGCGGCGCCTCTTCATTCGTTAGTTGCAGCCGTTTTGGGACAAAGTACGCGAGGGAAAAATTCACGAGACAAACTCCAAGAACAGTGGACCCTAGAGTGCAAGTTTGCCTTCGTAAAACTCAAGAAGTGCTTAACCTGACCACCAGCCCTGGCATACCCAGACTACACACTTCCTTTCATTGTTGAAACGGACGCGTCTAATTCCGGATTAGGAGCAGTTCTTTCCCAGAAACAAGATGGAAAGCAACGCGTTATCGCATACGCCAGTCGAGGGCTACGGGGATCCGAAAGAAACATGAAGAATCACTCTTCGATGAAGTTAGAGCTACTGGCGCTGAAGTGGGCAGTGACGGCAGTGGCGCCGTGGGTCCCATGTTTTAGGGGGGCCCAAGCGCAGTATTTTCCGACAATATTCGGAAATATAATTATTGCTTTTGTTGTCGACGGGGGGGAAGGGTATTAAAAAAAAAATTTCCGGACTATACTGTTTATACAACCAAGTTCCGACAATCTATCTTTATGTTCTTCCATTTAATAAATATTACCTATTCTATATACTTATATTCTCAAAACGCAAACTGAGTCTGATTTCCGATATTTCATCAACATGTTTTCGCATTCTTATATGCAGGTATGTTTCACCATCAAGATTCCGACAACATAACTAATTTCCAATTTTCCGACGGGTCTCAACTATAGGGGGGGCCATGGCCCCCCCCTGGCCCCCCGGCCACGGCGCCACTGAGTGACGGACAAGTTTCGGGACTACTTAATCGGTTCACGCTTCACCGTGCTGACAGACAACAACCCCCTGACGTACATTCAAACCAAGAAAAAGCTGAAGGCAGTGGAGCAGCGATGGGTGTCTGAGCTAGCCAGCTTTGATTTTGAGATCAAGTACCGATCTGGGAAGCAGAATGCCTCGGCCGATGCGCTCTCTCGACTGCAAGATCAGTGTAGTGAGAACGAAGATGTGGAAGAGGAGGACGTCGCGGTGTGTATGGCCACAGCTTGTGGTACAACTTCCCTCCCAGCGTCACTTCGTGTCAACATCGAAGACAAGTCGTCCAAGTCGAAAGGCATTCATTGCTCGGTGCAAGAGCAAGTAACTTCTACATCGGTCCCGGGTTGGGACAAGGAGAAGATGTCGGGATTCCAGAAACAAGATCCAATCATTGCACGACTGATTCACTACCGTCAAGGACGAAAACCGTCACGCAAAGAACGCAAGGATGAACCCAGAGAGGTGACAGGTCTCATACGCGAGTGGGAACGAATTACGGAAGAAGATGGCGTGCTGTATCGGCAGATACGAGACCCGAATGTACCGGAAGAGAAGAGAATGCTGCCAAAGTGCTTGAGAAAGGTGGTTTTGGAAAACCTTCACGACAAAGCGGGTCACCAGGGAGTCGACCGCACTGAGCAACTCGTTCGTAGTCGTGGGTGGTGGCCTGGTTTTCATAAAGATGTGAAATATTGGATAGATAACTGCGAGAGATGTGCCTTAGCGAAAGGACCATATTTACAAGTTAAAAGTCCGATGCCATCAATCTGCGCAACTCGGCCATTAGAAGTACTCGCTGTTGACTTCACCTTGATGGATCTGTCATCAGATGGTAGAGAGAATGTCTTGGTGATGACCGACGTGTTTACCAAGTTTACTGTCGCGGTGGCAACTCGTAACCAAACAGCATCAACGGTAGTAAAAACGCTGACGAAAGAATGGTTCCTACGTCCATTCAGACCAGGGGAAATCATTTGAAGCAGAAATCGTGAAAGAGTTATGTCGGACCTATGGAGTGAAGAAATCCCGCACAACCCCCTACCATCCACAAGGGAACGGTCAGTGTGAACGGTACAATAGAACTCTACACGATTTGCTAAGAACACTACCCGAATCGAGCAAGCGGAGGTGGCCTGACCACCTACAAGATCTCTGCTATGCATACAATGCGACTCCACACGCAACGACAGGATTCTCTCCGTTTTTCCTGATGTTTGGCCGCGACCCGAGGCTACCAATCGACATACTTCTGAGAACGGGAGACGTAGAAAATTTTGGTTAAAGGTCCACCAAGAACGATTACGCGAAGCCTACGACAAAGCTGGTGAAAGAATGAAGGACGAGGCGGCTGCACGGAAGAAGGCTTACGATCGCAAAGTTCGAGATTCGCCAGTTTCCGTGGGCGAGCGAGTGTTCCTACGAAATCGATCAGTATGTGGGTGTAACAAGATCCAAGACAGATGGGCACCAGAAGTTTACAAAGTAGTCGGCGACCTTCGAGACAACGGCGTGTATGTGGTGGAACCAGCGAGTGGCTCTGGAGGACGTAAATTTGTAAGCCGAACCGAGATACAAGTCTGCCCGAAAATACCGAGAGTTGGTCTAGAAAACGACAAGACTTGTCTAAGCGAAAGAACGAACGACGCGCGGCGAGATCCACTCAACCGGACATTGACGAAGATGACGAAATCCCAATTATAACGGTTTCCAGACCAGTTGGTACAGCTACCGTCGCGGATGGTGGACATGAAGACGAAGAACAAACGGAAGAAGCAGTGGAACCACTCAACCAACCACAACATGGCTACAACCTCAGGAGCCGAAATACAAAGTGATGTGTACCTTTTACTTTATCTCGCACGGGGTCGTAGCGAGAATTGGCGGGGGTGCATGTGACCTGGGGGTATATAATTATTTTGATTGACGTTTAGCTGCATGTTTAACATACCGCACTATGCAGTTTAACATACCGCACTATAAAAACGTTTATCCGAGTGTAGTACAGTGAACCGCAAGTGCGCCTCACACAAAGTTCTTTAAACAACTGGCGGTACACTCCCGTCGGAGGTGCCACAATGTCGAAAATGTTCCCTCCGTGGAACTGTGATTTTCGACACAATCACTTCTTTTTGGTTATATAGTTTTATTAGGTTAAATTGAATATATATAGGATAAAATAAAAGGTACAAAAGTATTGTTCTCACAAATCACGTTCTCGTATATAGCGCACGGGCTATTTAGATCACTGTCTTCGTATTTTGCTCACTGAGTCTCACGGTTGACTCTCACTGTTCGTAGTGTTTTCGCTTCAAAAACTCTCTATTCTAGTTCATTTCTCTCTGTTCTATGTGTACATTGTTTTTGTACGTCCTAATCTCAAGTACTTGAAATATAATACTCTAATACGTCATGCACTAATTAACTGACTGTGTAATATATGAAAATCGCCTTATCTGTTCGGTCAGTCGCGACATAGGAGTAGCCGGCCCTAAAATGTTTTAAACATAGCATGAATTCATTAGGTACACTGCTGTCAAATCACAGTATGTGTGTACAATTTTAATAGGTACTAATCTTCCTGTGAAAACAAATGGCAGAAAGCACATGCATGGAATAATTCAGTGAGCATAAAACAGAAATTTTGTTTTTAGAAAACCTAATTAATGATATTCAAATGGGAGTTGAGATTACATTAGACAACGAGGACACAGAATTAGCCAGGACACTGGCAGGAAAGTACAATTTTAACTTATAACAATATTAAATTAAATTGAAAATTATCAGTACAGCATTTGCCCGTCATTAAAGGTAAAAGAGTGATGAATAACGTGTATTGTATATTTAATAGCGCGTCCCTAATTTCAATAACACCAATCAAATGTCAATTGTGCATAATGGAAGTTCAACAATAGCATGTAGTGAAGAATCGTTAGTGCGAGTCAAAGAACAATAAGGAAAATTCACATATCATTTGAATAACATTGTATTCTCAATTTAACGCAACAGTAGGTGTATTAACTTATTGTACAATATTGCTTACATGTACATTCGACCACAGTATTTTCACTCAAGTGTACGTACTGCAATGACACATGCAAAACCCAAACAAACAGTTCATGTTCAGTTCACCCTTGAATATGTTCTCTGGCCAGGCATCTTGGCATGTAGGACTGCATCAATCGGAACCAGGCAGCACACTTTTCGACAGTAATGCTAGGCAAGTTCCTCTCAGCAGCTGTGACCAAAACACGCTTGCGATATTCCCCCAGGGGAATTTGAGCATTTCGTGCTGCATTTCTGTCATTAATCTGATTCTGGAACAGAGGCCTTGATATTCGCTTTCAAACAACTGATAGCTTGCTCAACTGGATTCAAAAATGGAGAGTATGGTGGCAAAACCTTAACGTGGGTATTTTCCGCAGGAGGAGCAGCTCGACGATGGGCGGGCGCACCGTCGAAAATAAGATAGTGTGTTTCATTCTCATCCAAATGCTCGTTTGTGTTCTCCAGAAACTCGTTGAAAAGTTCACCTGTCATGCCTCCCGACTGAATCTTGTGATATATCAACCCAAACACTGGAGATATTGCCAAACATATTGTAATGTTTCTTCCTTTCTGCCCACACACCTGACGGTAAGCTCTGTCGCCTTGTCGCGAACGCCCCTGGCTTCTTGATGTCCAAATGTTAAACCCACACTCGTCAATAAAAACGGTATGGTGCAGGTTTGCTTCCTCCAGGAACCAGTGAGCATACTCGTTTCGGCGCTGAATTACATCTGCTCGATTACGGTCGGCTGGAACTACAACATTCCGTCTAAATGTTTCGCAACTGTGCGAACGTGAACAGGCGGACGGTCCGGGAGTTCCTCTCTTAATTTTCGATTGATAGCTTCCAAAGTCAACATTGGATTCTCTTCGAGAATTTCTTCAAGACACTGCCTCATCTCTTCATTGACTTTCACGTTATTACGCCCGCCACGTGGCCTTTCATCTACTCTGTTCTCTCGTATAAAGCGTGCTACTATGCCTCTGGCTGTCGAGCGGTTTACACCTAATGTGTCGGCAACAACAAGATAGTCCTGCTCAGGCTCTTCGAAAGCCCGTACAATCCGTTCTCTGTCTTCTTGTGCAATTCTACGTCGTCTCTCTGCCATGTCGTTTGCTTTGACTAAATCGTCTAGTACACGTCCCTTTATATCTTATCATGCATTCCCAGGTGGATCAAACCGTCACAATTCTGCACAAATATACAGTACTGTACAATGGCATGCACGCTCGTTAAATTGAAAATACAATGTTATTCAAATGATATGTGAATTTTCCTTATTGTTCTTTGACTCGCACTAACGATTCTTCACTACATGCTATTGTTCTTTGAATCGCACATTTGAACTTCAAAATATGGTATAAATTACAGAAGTGTTTTATTGAACTTCCATTATGCACAATTGACATTTGATTGGTGTTATTGAAATTAGGGACGCGCTATTAAATATACAATACACGTTATTCATCACTCTTTTTCCTTTAATGAAGGGCAAATGAAATATTTCATTGGTTTTATTATTTAATACGTAAAAAACATATGAAAGTACACTATAAAAATGCGTTTTGTTCTCCAGAAAAAACTCTTCGCAGTGCATTCGTCATTTGGGCACAAAATATTTCCTGAACATACAACACTGTGTATAAATTGTTCAGTTTGCGACGACAATTGCAAGATTTTCTCATTTGCATTCATTGATATTAAAATTTAAAAATCACCTCCCCAAGTAACCCCCGCTCAGCTTAGCCACTGATCTCTATAAATTAGCTGAATGCAATTTTTTCTTCTCCTTAAGCTTTCTTTCCATACTGGACAATGTTCGAAATGCATGTCAAGTTCGTGTGGTTGGGGATATTGCTGGCGTGCACAAAATGTGGTTTGTTTAATTTTTCTATTTATATAAAAAGAAGTTTAAAATGTTGAAACTTGGTCAGTCAAACACATACATATTTTAAGCAAATGTGTCATTTAATAAATAAATAATAAATAAATAAATAATTTAATAAATGTGTCATTTTTAGGAACCCTGTAAATGGAGCAATAAGCTCTGTAGGGTTTACCTGCCTAATGGCTAAGTTTGTAAATAAAAAAAAAAAAAAATAAATAAATAAATAAATTAGCTTCTTAATATCAATAAGCTTATCCAAACATACTTGAAGTATTATACATGACATGAATGATTGCGACTGGCATTATAGTATCATTTAAAGGCGCATTCACAGATTTTGTAGGCATCACATATTTATGTCGAGTCCAACAACGAAGTCGGTAGTAATGTAAGTATACAAAAATGTGTAAATTATCATTATTTGTGTCCATTAGGTGACAACACCATAAAATTGACAAGCGTAGTTGCAGCCAGATTTGGATTTTGATGCAGCAACAGGTTTTCTGAAAATTATCGGATCCGATTATTTTACTTAGACTGTTTTTCAACACTACTGAAAATCAGTAAAATATGAAAACTTTCCAGTAAAATCGCCTGCGAAGGTAATGTGGTTGAATTTGTGCTGGAGAAAGGTTTATCTCATCAATGGTAATGCTATAAAATCGCAACCTAATTACAAATTCCAACAAGAGAGCACTAAATTGCTTGAAAGATCCATATGCCATCGCAAAATGATATTTTTCTGCAAGTGGGTGGTAATAAATGTTACTTGAGGCATCATTTGAGCAAAACGTATGCAATAATAATTTGGCTCAAAATCAGTGAATTTCCCTTAAATCACTCCCCTTATGCAAAGGCTTGTAAACAGTTATTAAACAATCAGATGATCATGTTAAAAGATAAATATACAAGACTCGCCTCTGGTCCAGCTAACAGGACTAAGTTCTCACCTTGAGTTGAGTTTGGTCAGTGATGTCACAAGGCGACTTAATATGCTTGCAGGGCTGCCAACCTTCACACATTGAGCACAAAAGTCACATATTTTTTCCATTTAACTGTCAAAAATGAAACGCAACCTCAGTTATTTTGTCAGGTTTCTTTGCTTTTCCACATAACAACTTGTTTTGTCCCTTCTTGATGTCAAACTGGAGCTCAAAATTCATTGCCCAAATCGCAGGAAATGGCATTTCCGTGATTCTAGTTTTCCAAATTTCTCTGTGGGAGCATGCCCCCGAACCCCCCTGGAAGGCTCGCGCCTTCCGCGCTCGAACGCCTAGATGCGTTTACGTCAAGGTCACTCATTTTATTTCCATAAGATTGGCAGCCCTGTGCTTGCATTGCTCACAAATATCCATGCCCTCCGTCCAATCGACTATGCATTTTCTCACAGCTATGTGAACAAGCTATTTTATATGTATGGCTGAATTCATAGAACTCGCTTTATGACCTCCTCATTTTCTTCGTCGGGTTCCTTGGTGTCTTTATTTCAGTATGAGATTTTGACACACAATTTCATGAATATAAATTTTGTGAAAATCCACTGATCTAACATAAAAGCATGTGGAGAATGATGCTACATATTATACGCGGTGATTTTGAGGACTGTGTGCACAATTTATAGTTGCTTGTGAAGTCACAAGCAACTATAAATTGTGCACACAGTCCTCAAAATCACCGCGTATAATATGTAGCATCATTCTCCACATGTAATTTTATTTTACGTTTTATTCTTCTTGTGACTATTTTAGTAATGTAGGACCCTCGCTAGCTAGGAAAATTCCAGCATCCCCGGTTCCTACTGAATCATTCCTCTCCGGGGAATTCCCAAATTCTATTTTTCTCCAGCCTGTATTAGAAAATGAAATCAGACTTATTGTCAAAGCCTTTCCATCTGGAAAAGCTGCAGGTTATGATAACATTTCAATGTCTGTCATTAAATTATCTATTGACTTAATTTCAAGACCTTTAACACACATCTTGAACTTGTCTCTGTCGAGAGGGATCGTTCCGGATAAAATGAAAATAGCTAAAGTTATTCCTTTGTATAAGGCTGAGGACAAATCCATTTTTAGTAACTATAGACCTGTTTCCATTTTACCTGCATTTTCAAAAATTTTAGAGAAAGTATTTTATAATAGGTTATTAAAATATTTAAACAAACATAACATTTTATGTGCTAACCAATATGGTTTTAGAAAGGGCCACTCAACGTTGTTGGCTCTTGTTGATTTGTACGATAAAATTTCTGAGGCAATCGATAAAAAAGAATTCGCTGTTGGAATTTTCCTGGACTTATCTAAAGCTTTCGATACGGTGGACCATAGCATTCTGTTTGCAAAACTGGAATGGTATGGTGTTCGTGGCATAGCGCTGAACTGGATCAAAAGCTATTTTTCTGACCGGAAGCAATTTGTTCAGGTTGATGAATCGTCTTCTACCATGAAGTCTATAACATGTGGAGTACCACAGGGATCAATCCTAGGTCCGTTGTTGTTTCTGATATATATTAATGACATATGCAATGTTTCAAGTTTGGCAAAATTAATCTTATTTGCTGATGACACAAATTTATTCTTTTCCCATGCAAATCCGGTGCACTTGATTAATGTTATCAACCAAGAGTTGGAGAAAATTTCGATTTGGCTTCGAGTGAACAAATTATCTTTAAATGTAGATAAAACCAAATTTATGATTTTCAGTCCTAGACAAAAAAGGCTGCAATCGGACTTCAGGGTGGTATTAAATGATAGAGAAATTAGTCAAGTTGAAGAAGTTGTTTTCCTGGGGGTTGTTTTAGATGAACACCTTTCCTGGAAATCTCACATTAACCATGTGTCAAATAAGATTTCCAAATCAATAGGAATCATGCGTAAATCTAGTTTCTTTCTTTTAAAGCATTCCTTGTTAACATTGTACTATTCAATGGTGTACCCATACTTACAATATTGTAATATTGTTTGGGCGTCCACATATTCGTCTAATTTATCTCGTTTGGTGATTCTTCAAAAACGTGTTGTTAGAATTATAAATAATAGTAGATTTGACTCCCCTACAGGTTTGATATTTAAGAATTTTCAGCTATTAAAATTTAATGATATCCATAAATTACAAACAGGACAGTTTATGTTTTCGTATGAACATAACCTGTTGCCAGGGCATTTCGGAAGTATGTTTTACATTAATAAGCAAGTACATAATTATGACACTAGGAGAGCCAATGAATTTCACATTATAACACCTAGAACAAATATACGACAATTTTCAATAAAGTATCAAGGTCCATTCCTTTACAACAGTTTGGATAAGTACATTGTAAATAGTAAATCGCTTTCTTGTTTTGTAAAGAAATTAAAAACTCACTTTTGCTCACTGTATATCAACTAATTAACATATCTGTATTCATAACTTTGATAATACATATTATTTTTTTCGTAATTAAAAATTAGAAATAAGAGGAGGTTTGATATTAAATAAGCCTAATGGTTTCAAATCAAACCTCGTCACATGATACTATTTGTAAATTATACTTTATTATAACTTATCTTATATACTATTGTAATTTACTCTATAATTTAATGCTGTATATAACAATTTGGTGACAATTAAATTCATTCATTCATTCATTCAATAATATATACATCATAATAGCATGAATGAACATATCAAAAGCTAAAAAGCACAAAGTATAATGAACATTATGAAAACAAAGAAATAGACAGGGTATTATTTTAGCTCTCTCCACACGTTTATGGTAAGAGCGAAAAACACCAAGGCACAAAAGCTGCAAAGGGGAGCAAAAACAAGGAGTGCCACAAACACAAAGCATACGTACAGTAGGTGAAGAGAACTTTAGCCTGAATAATAACAAATACATTACATGAAGAACAAATTGACTTTTCATGAATACATTATAAGAAAACTAAGCAAAATCAGAAAAACAGCAGAACTATATTCACAGGATCGATAAAAGCAGTATTTGTGTTGTGTTGCCCTTAGGTGCTAAAATGATTAGGGACAGGATTCACAGACTTGAGTGGTGTCGCTAGTATCATAATGAAAATTTTGAGTGGAAGCTGATCAAGACAGTTTATCTTTCATATGTTCGTTGGTGTGAATTAATGAATTATTAAATTTAATCAATATAGTCATATATTTATCAAGCGTCCGCGCTTTGTTAGTTTTGATTAATTATCTATTACCTATTCTTATAATACAATAGAATGCAATAACTTGCGCATGAGTAGCCGCACAATTCAACTTGCGTAAGTTCCGTTTCATATTTTTACTGAACTCATGTACACAGGGCAGATGCAGAAGAATAGGACGACTGATGCAGTAGGACACCCATTCGCAGGGGGGTCCGGGGGAATCCTCCTCTGGGAAATTTTTAAATCTAGGACCTCGTAGACACGATTTCCTGCGTTCTGAACAAAGATCTTATTCCAATTTCCGGATAAGAATAAGTTTAGCTTCCTGTACAATAAGTTTGCCATAAAGTATTTAATATGTAGATTATAGCAGTTGTGGCAACAGGCAACTGGCAATATTATGGTTCTATTTCAAAGTAGTTTGTTTTAGCATTTACAGTGCATGCTTCAGTACAAGGCTTCTGTAAATATTCAACATACGCACGCCACATACAGTATGAGTGATATGACATTCTAGAAGAACGCCTTACAACAAAGATTGAAACAGGATATTCAGCAAACTTTATATTTTAATTGATGCAACGATTGAAGTCGGTCTCTGAAACTATTTAGCCAGTCTCGCATAGCATTACGTGGCATAATACGTCCAATTTAACAATGAATATCTTGAGACCGACTGCACACTTTGAGACCGACTGGATCATGATCTCTGGGGGGTGTACCACCCCCCACACCCCCACACATTTACGCCCCTGACTGAAAGGGCAACAGAAACGTTTATTTTTTGGGCCTTATTAGACTATAATTGGAGCATATCATCAGATACCCTGGACCAAATCATCAGCCCTTCTTTCAATTGTACCAAATGCTGATTCCAGCAGGCAAAAAACTTGAGCATTGCTTCAGCTCGTAATTACACTGCAAGTTTGTAACATCATTTTTTCTTTCTTTCATATTTCATATCTCAGATGCTGCAGTAACTGCCAATCCCAACATCTTGTTTATTGTTTCTGATGATCTGCGACCATCACTTGGGAGTTACGGAGAACCAGTATTAACACCTAACATTGATCAACTGGCAGCACAGTCTATCAAATTCACCAATGCTCATGTCCAGGTTGGTAATGTATTCCCATTAAAGAGGGGCTCAATGCTGCAGCTCAATGGAGATGAACTTCAAATATACTGAAGCACAGGTTGAACTGGAATTGGAAGCAGGTCTAAATTCCAGTTGAACTGGTATTAATTGGTCCCAGTTATAATGTCATCCATTTTCCATATGAAACCAACTGGTTTAAAATTAAACTAGGTTTAACTGGGTTCAACTGGCTTTACGTTTTTTGCTGTCCATTTTTCATATTGATCTAATTGCATGGTTTTTAACTGGATTTAACTGATTTTCCAACTGGTCTCAGTTAAACCTAGTTCAACTGGGTTCAACTGAAATTTTGACCTGGGATATATGACCAGACAAATTGAAAAATATGTCATACCATCTTCTCTGGTATGACACAGCATTTACCAATATATATTAGTACAGCTAGCACACGTTATAAGTGTTTGAAGAATTGGGAATTTAATCGGACCACCTTGTGAGACAGGAATTATTGGTTGACAGTAGGACTTTCGAACTGTTATATTAAATGCTGATAAACAGAACAGAAAGATTTACTTGAAATAAAAACTAATGTTTTTCGCTGTCACAACTTCAATTAATCTTTTCCAGCAAGCGGTGTGTGGACCAAGTAGGATTTCTTTCCTAACTAGTCGACGTCCAGACACCACCAGGTTGTATGATTTCTATTCCTATTGGAGAGAAGCTGCAGGGAATTTCACTACTCTACCACAACACTTCAAAGAAAATGGTTACTATGCGGCATCAGTTGGAAAAGTATTCCATCATGGCAAGTACCAGTCCAATTCTACTCTGACTTTCATTATAACAGGTAGCAAGTAATATTGAGACAAAAGAGCAGGGCTCAAGAATGTGAATAAATTTGTTAAAGCATCAAATCTGTTGCAAAAGAAAAGATTGCTTTATTTTATCCAATTTTGACTATACATCCTGAAAACCATTCCAAGCGGCTATATACTTAACGAGGATTAACGAAAGGCATTTTGTGAGTAAAAACATTAACAGAAAATTAATATAAGGCCGAAGTTGCTGTCTTTTTTTAAATACTGTTTCATAATGACATGTGGAAAAGCATAATTTTATTTTCTCATGTGAAAACTGGAATTTTTGATAAAATTGATAGCACCAGTTATATAAAATATCTCATGCCTGATTGTCCTGGAATGGATATATTATTTCTGCGTGTATAGGTAAAGCATCGAACTTCACTGATGACTATCCACTGAGTTGGTCAGTGCCACCCTACTGGCCACCAAGTCAACAGTACAAGAGAAAAAAGGTAAGGTGTCATTTCGCAAAACAAAATTGTTCTTTGAAAAGTGATGCAGCTCCAATGACCATTTTTGGGCTGATGGTGCCATTGTATGCAACAGTATAGGGAGTCCTGGCTGTCTAATCTATTTTTGTGGATACTGTAAATTGGAGCTTTCTCATGATAGGATATACTGTATATTGTGAGTAACACCGTTTCTTTTTTTTTATGTTCTTCAGTGATGGAGCAGTTTATCCCAGCTTTACTTTTTGTTAGTGATTAAATTTTGTTTTACCCTATATCATTTATAATTTGTTTGCAGGTGTGTGGTCCAGGGCCAGATGGAGAGCTTCATGAGTACCTCATCTGTCCAGTCAATGTCACACAGCAACCCCTGGGTACCTTGCCTGATATCCAAAGCACAGATTATGCTCTGGAAATTCTCAAGAACCTCTCTCAACATCAATCCAAATCAACACCAACCATGAAAATCAAAAAACAATCCACTACAAGACATAACAATAAAATGCAGCCACCATTTTTCTTGGCTGTTGGATATCACAAACCACATATACCACTGAAGTATCCAAAGGAGTTCAGAGATTTCTACCCATTGGATTCAATAGACATAGCATCGGACATTCACCTACCAGACAAGCTACCGTCTGTGGCATGGGATCCGTGGACTGATGTACGAGAAAGAGAAGACATTGCCGCTCTGAATGTCAGTTTTCCTTATGGACCTATGCCTTTGCACTATCATGTGAGTTTTTTTCAACACATGGACATATTTATTTATGACCAGCATGGCAGCGTCACTTTATTTGACTTTCTGTAATAACTATAAGGTGCACATCTACAGGAGACATGATGTACAACCAAGTTGCACACAAGTTTGTCGTCATTGTTACAATAACCATGCCAAAATACCCTATTCTAGTCACTTGGTATAATAGTCCAACCAAAAACATTTAAAAGGACGTTTGCTTGTTTGTTTGTTTTGGAGTTGCCGGATGTCACCATTAAACGTCTTAGACTTGTTTAATTTTCAAACCTATGATTTGCCATTCGCAGCTGCATGAAATGGATCCAGGTGTGAAACTGAGACTGTGCCTTGGTTCATCATAAGTTTGGTAGTGATGTAGAAACTTTTTCCATACATGGTTGTGTTGCAAGCATGCCTATATAGCACCGTCTTAATGAATGTGTGTCTAGACTTGTGTAATCGATTTTAGTTGTGTGATTTGATACTACTACTTGGGGAAAATATTCACATTCTTCACTACAAAACTTATGGTGAACCAGGGTATAGGCCGAGACCTTTGGGTTGTGTAAGATTTAGCTTGGAAATTTCACAGCAACTGTAATTTACCTTTCACTCAAAAAAATGAGTCTGCATTTTTAGTGCGCATGCCCTCACTATACATCCCAAAGTCTTAACCTTCCACCTGTATTCATTTCAGACAAGTATACCTCTACCCTTCATATTATACATACATTTACACATGGTAATTTCAACGTTTCTTCCTTTTCAGTATTTGATTCGACAAAGCTACTATGCAGCTGTGACGTACATAGACTACCAAGTGGGGCGGCTGTTGGCAGGACTTGAAGAGTCTGGGTTTGCAAACAATACTCTTGTGCTATTTGTTGGAGATCATGGTAAGATACCAACTTTTGATTGGCTTACACAGTCCTAAACAATGTTAATTTTTTTAAACAGATTTATTTAATTTTAACAATCAAATGCCAAATAGAGTGATCTTACCCCTAAGATTATTTTCCAAACTTAAGATAGTTAACCCCGCCGTGTTTCATTGTCGCTCATGGGAAGCAAATAATGTACCTTCAAATTTAGTGTTTTGCTTGGTCAGCGTCATTTGTGATAAACCCGTATCTAGGTAAACTTGCGTAAAATAACCATATACGCACGCACCAACTGCGTGAATCATGCGAGTTAGCGATGTGCATTGTTTATAAACCCCAATAAAATGTAAAAGGTTTTGCTCGTACAGTTTCAAGACTTGGTTGACTGGCCCTGGTAGGATTACATTTTGGGTCAGTGAAAAAATTTATGCTCAAATTATAGCTTCCATTTCTCAATTCTTTGTCTCCAGGTTGGCAGCTTGGAGAACACCAGGAATGGTCAAAATACAGCAATTTTGAGGTTGCCACAAGAGTGCCTCTAATTATACATATTCCTGGTGTTACAGGAACAGACACTGCTCAAAATGCAAAGAGGAAATTTCCATTACATAACCCTTTCAAATCACCAAAGATTAATGATCATGATGGTAACAAAGCAAGTACATCAATATCTCTTGGGGGATATTCATCAGACAGACATGTTGAGTTGGTCGACATGTTTCCAACTTTGGCCGATTTAGCAGGGTTGAAAATACCACCAACTTGCCCCCCAAACTCTATGAAAAGTGACTTCTGTACAGAAGGTACTAGCTTGACACCTTTAATTTGCAAAGCTACTGGCAAAAATCAAGGCATTAGGCCTATGCTAAGGTGGAAAAATGCAACTTTCAGTCAGTACTCCCGTCCTTCCGATGTACCCGAACAGGATTCGGACATGCCACATCTTGCCAATATTACAATAATGGGATATTCAATGAGGACAGACAACTATCGTTATACAGAATGGATAGGATTTGATCATCAGAACTTTAAAGGGAAGTGGGAGGATGTCCATGCCAAAGAGTTATATGTACTTGAGGAGGATCCGCATGAGGATTTTAATGTTGCTGATGACCCTAGGTATGAGAGTGTAGTGAAAGATTTGTCCATGAAACTCCAAGGTGGATGGAGGTATAGCTTGCCTGTGTTTGGTGATATATATTATTGAGGGTAAAAATACAGTTCATCACAAGTTTGTACTTCAAATGCAATATATTTTCAAACCTGTGCTCTTGGAATACAAGTACCCAGCCCAAAAAAAGCAAGTGACCGGTTGTTTCAGAGTCCAAAACTTTTGATAACTTGGAGATATAGTATGTTAAAATGTGGACTGTTACCTTTGACACCAGCTTTGTGAAAAACAGATTCATAGTCACTGAGTTGTGTTTTCAAAAGTTGCAGTTTGAAGGAGTGCCCCATACACATGTAAGTGCATCCCATCACTGACTGGTCATGCATGCCGAATGAGTTGTTTGTACATGAGTATGAACCTTGCTTTTACAAAGTTTGTGTCATATTAAACTTTTACATTTTAATATTCTATTTCTCCAAGGTATCAAATGTGTTTGAGAATTATGGACCATCAAATCAAGCAGCTGGTCACTTACTTTTTTTGAGCAGTTGGTTTGAATTACCTGATTTTTGTGCAATGATTCTTGTAGAACAACTTCAAATATGTTTATAATGTTTACCACCTGTGTGCTTTGGTTCGTCTCACCTAAGGTGTATATTGCATTACTGGATGTATAGTAGTATTCCGTGTATGAGATTAGTCGTGCAGAAAGCAAAATCAGACCCACATTTTACACTAAGTCGATCACTTTTTACACTGGGTGGCAATTAAAAGCAAGAGCATAAGCAAGTTCAAAGTGGACCTTAACATCTAACAATCTTTGAACTTCGGATCAAATTAAATATCATTGCATTTCAGCAGTGTTGGAGGACTCGAATCCGGACTCGTACTCGAGTCTATTTTTTCTTGGACTCGGACTTGGATGTAGTGGACTCGGACTGCCATGGACTCGGACTCGCACTGTGGTGGACTCTGACTCCAATGGACTGGGACTCGAAGCTGAGTCCACCCCAGGTCCATGTAACAAATTTGAGCATGCAAACAGGTCAGTGGCGGATTACCAGGTACGGGGCTTGTAGGCTAAGTAAAATTCGTGGGCCTTGAGGATGATATTCTCACGCCTGTAAACGGTGACACATCTAGTTTAGCGAGGTCCGGGCCATGTTCCGCCGAAATATTTGGAAATTTAAGGTCTCGGAAATGCTATTTCCCGCTTTCTGGGACCGTTATTAAGGACAAAAAATAATAATAATTCTAATAAAAAGTGCATTCTCTGAAAATCACGGACCTCTTGAAAGCCCGGGTCTGTAGGCTTCAGCCTACTCTGCCTATTGGGTAATCCGCCACTGAAACAGGTACACATGCTGTGTGTGCTAGCACAGGTACACATGTACTGTATGTGCTAGCACAGGTACACATACTGTGTATGCTAGAACATGTACACTTGTTCTGTGTATTCTAGCACAGGTACACTTGTACTGTGTATGCTAGCACAGGTACACTTGTACTGTGTGTGCTAGCACAGGTGCACTATATAGGTACACATGTACTGTATGTGCTAGCACAGGTACACATACTGTGTATGCCAGAACAGGTACGCTTGTACTGTGTGTGCTAGCACAGGTGCACTATATAGGCACACATGTACTGTATGTGCTAGCACAGGTACACATACTGTGTATGCCAGAACAGGTACGCTTGTACTGTGTGTGCTAGCACAGGTGCACTATAAAGGTACACATGTACTGTATGTGCTAGCACAGGTACACATACTGTGTATGCTAGCACAGGTACACTTGTATTGTGTGTGCTAGCACAGGTACACTATATACCGTGTGTGCTAGCACAGGTACGCTTGTATTGTATGTGCTAGAACAGGTACACATACTGTGTATGCTAGCACAGGTACACTTCTACTGTGTATGCTAGCACAGGTACACATACTGTGTGCGCTAGCACAGGTGCATATACTGTGTGTGCCGTAGTACAGGTGCACATATTGTGTGTGCTAGCACAGGTACACATACTGTGTGTACCACTCCCGATTCCATAAAAATGCGAAACTAATAATTTTTTTGAATAACAAAAATATTATACCATTGTATGTGTTGAAATAAGTCTCAATCTTAATCATTTAATTAGTACTAACTGGGAATAAAAGTTGAATTTAGCAGTTTGGTCAAATGGGCCCAAAACCATTTTTGGAGTGTTTTTGCACTGTGTGTGCTTGCACAGGTACACATGTACTGTATGTGTTAGCACAGGTACACCTACTGTGTACTTACACAATCATGTGTAAGGACTTGGAACAAGACAATTTTGTGATTTTGGTTGTAAAACCTTGAACAAGACGATTTTGTTGATATTTTGTCCAAATTTAAAAGGTAAAAATAACAATAAAAATCCAATTTAGAGCAATCGCTTAGTCTGTAACCAAGATCCCAAATGGTTAGAGCCAAGTCTGCAAATTTTGTGGCAAAGTTTCTGCAAAGTTTCAAAATTTCAGTTATGTTCCCAATTAGTACTAAGTTAATTATTACAATTAAACTTTTTTTTGTCACGTACAATAGAATAATATTTTTGTTATTCAAAAAAATTAGTTCTGTATTTTTCTGGAATTGGGAGTAGCACAGGCACACTAACACTTATTCCGAAGGTCTGAGGGGTATACGAGATTTACCCCTCGAAGCCTGGCCCCAGAATTCGTATCCTGGATACGAATTCTGGCTCCAGGCTGATCTCGTATACCCCGACAGACCTTCGGAACAAGGATTTTGTCTATCACCTAACAGTGATTCACATGGTTTCATATGATTCACATGGTTCCACATGATTCACATGATTTTGTCTATCACTTCACAGTGATTCACATTCTTTTTATGGTGTTTTTGTTAAGCAAATCTTGTCTTTTCTGTGCTAATTCTTCGTCAGAAATTAGATTTACACTGAGGTAGTGAGGTTACTAGCGGCTAAATAAAGGAATTGCGCATTTACACTATATAAGTAATTTCACCTTATAGAAGAAAACTATAAATACAATTTATTGTCGTAAAGTTTTCAGCTGTTCGCAGTGGTCTAGCGGTACGCTCTCTGGCATGTACGCACGTGTTCTTGGGTTCGATTCCTCGTTCTTTTCTTTTCACGTTTTACGATTTTTTTACAATTTTTTTCTATTTGTAATTTGTAAACATTTATTAGGTGGGTTAGGGTTAGGTTAGGTTTGGATCCTTGGGCATGATGCCTTTCTTCTATTGGCCTGTTTGTGGACATTAAACAGCAGATATACTTCATGTTTACGTCGGCTACTGTAATAAGTTACACAAAGTGTTGCAAATAAGACAAATAGTTTCCAAAGTAAACTGTAACGCCCATAAAGCACAGTTGGCACAGGGGATCAAGTTTTCCTTGACAAGTTTTATTTGCTCGTGTGTAAAAGTTTTCCTTGGGCAAAGAGCTTGTTTAAAAGCATAGTTAATATATATATTTATTATATAAACATAAGCTAGTGTTATATAGAGTTTCATGCCACTGAGAAAAATCGTATTTAAACACACGTAAAAAATACGATATTTTTTCCCAACATTTATTTTTCCCAACATTCCCCAAGTTCCCAACATTTTAGGCTCTTTAAAGTTTCACAATCTTAACGTCTTTCGCATTTTTACGCACTTCTAAAAGGTAAACTGCAGTTAAAAGCGAGCCGCCATCTGAATCGTGCACTTTAACTGCGCATGCTCGGCAAGCGTCTGAAGCATAAGTGGGTGCACCCGCGTTGATCCCATGATCTCTACTCTGTGCCCCTGTCCTTGTTTTTTTTGGCAGAAAACGTTATGCAAAATAGCCAATCAGCACCTTTTTCAAAATTTAAAAATTGTGACGTATGCATAGGGTAGGTGTCCCCAGCCACAGAATACTAACCTATCCAGAAGGTCATCCTATATTGTTTTTGCGTAAGCGCTATTCGTCATCGATATATGACGAATAGCGCTTACGCAAAAACAATTTATAATATGCATTTGCAAACTCTCAACGCTGATTGGCTGAGAGCCGTGTTTACATAACTCGATGTAAACACGGAAAATTTCCCGCTATATTATAAATCTATCTATCTTAGTGCTATATTATAAAAAAATATATAAAACACTTTCCGTGGGGTTATATCAACACTCGTGGAAATTGGGAAAACTCGAAATTGTGTGAAAACACTCCGCCATAGATATGCACTCCGCCCTCCGGGCGTCGTGTTTCCACACAATTTCTCGTTTTCCCAATTTCCACGAGTGTTGATATAACTCCAGAATAGGAAATGACCAGAAAGGCCACTCAGCAGTGCAACGTGACACCCTATTTTTATGCAGTTATCTGGCCAGAATAATGGTGGACCAGCCAGTTCAGCGTGTTTATTGGTCAGAAAATGCAATTGACTGGCTAGAATAATGGTAATGAACATGCGTAATGCGACATGCGCAGCGTCAAAAACGTCAAAGGTTCGGCCTCAAGTGGCCCTTCTAGTCATTTCCTATTCTATGATATAACTGTATCTTCTGTATAGTATTCTGTGCCCCAGCATAGCTTTGACAAACTTGTCAAAAACCCGAAATATATACGCTTTTTTTACATGCTTAGAAATTACTTTTGAAGTTAAAACTTTGTGGGAATGTAGTAAAATTACTAGTGTTTAAAGTGATGTAGTAAAAGGTGTAGATGAGTTTGAGTTGGAAATATTACGAACCTTGTCATTATGTGTCGTGTGTGCGAGTGCACACGCGAGCGTGAAGGATTTTCACGCGCGTGTTTTCAAGCTTTATCAAGTGAATATATTATCAAAGAAAAGGTTTAGAAAAGATTAAAACTCCGAATTTTTGGGCCGCTATCCAGTGGCCGCTATCACGGTATTATATAGCTCAGTGGCCGCTAATAAATTATTCTGACAAGGAAGTCTGGTACCAAATGTCCCAATCAAGAAAACCAATATGGCGTCCAAAGGATCGCATCTTTGCGGAAATATTACACCGTTTTCGCGTTTTGCAATGGTCAGAGAGTGATATGAAACAAATAAACTATGTTTACAATTAACGAAGTGGATTTCAAGGTAAGTAGGAAAGCCAAGTCGAGTGCATTTTATTAAAATAAATATTTTTAATATACACATTTATTATTAATTTCTCCAGTGCCCCAGTTTTAATAGACTAAGTATGCTTAAAGTGCGGCAGCGAGGATGTTGTTTCTATCGAAAAGCCCGTACAGTTAATATTTTGAGTAGTTTATTCAGCCTATAGCTTGTGATGTGGTAAGGGTTTATGAAGGTGTACTTGTACATTTTATAAATATAACCTATATGCTGCATGTACTGCAATTTCTACTTCCTTAAAATTCTGGGGTCTGTTGTTCAAAAGCCGATTAACTTAACCCAGGATTAGCGCTAACCCTTGGTTAGCTAATCCTGGGTTAATTTGGCGTTGCTCAAACATGCATTAGTGGTGCGATTAGTTAACCCAGGGTTAAAAAATTAACCCACAGTTAAAAAGCGTGCAAAAAAACAAAATTGTGCAAATTGAATTTTTCACAAATGGAAAAACTTACAGACCACGGCAAAGAAGGAGTTTGCGCGGCAAAGAAGAAGCTTTGGATTGACAGGGGGTGGTCCACCGTGTAAAAAAAACAAGAAGCCACAGAGAAGATAATGCAACTCTTCCAAAACGCTCCGTCTTTCACCGAACTACATGGTTTTGAAACAAGTGGTAAGTTAAAATACAATTTTTGGGCGAGTTTAGGCAGGTTGGTTGCCTTAACCAGTCTCCCGATTTTACCGAAAAAGAAGAAGGTTACCCAGCAAGTTGTGCTGGAAATGCAGCTGGAAGTCCTCAAATTACAAAAAGAAATTATGCTACTCAAAAATGAGAAACTAAAGCTGCAGGTAGCACAGTTAAAAGAACAAGCAAATAGCTGTACTTTAATGTCTTCAATAGAAAATGTATAATTTTTAAATGACAAATTTACATTATTTATCACAGGAAGGCGTGGCCCACCGGGATAGTGGGAGCTTTTCTGGTGTGCCCCCAGTATTTGGATAAGAAATGGGCCTTCAGAAGCCCTCGCAATATTTGAAAGTTGACCCTTCAGTCTTTAATTTTCCTGGGGCCCATTCAGAGAGTCCCTGATTTAATATATTATAATCTTGTTGAGCATTTACAGCCTGAATGGGATCTGATGCCCCTTTAATAGAATTTTGCATACTTCTCAATTATGTTGGACCAATAAACTGTGAGTATTGAATGAAGAACCGTATGTGATTGGTCCAACATAATTAAGAAATAGCCTTTTCAGGCTGTAATATTTAAGAATTATTAAATTATGCATGATATGAAGAATTGATGCACCATTACAGGAATTTTTTCCTAATTAAGAACATTATTTGTATTTCAATATATTACAACATTCATGTTTGACTGGTGCCACAAAAAAATTTATTAGAGGTTTCTAGGTAGACTGCTATCATTCAATTTTGAAAGGTTAGTCACATAATAAATCAAACATGTATAAAATATCTCAAACGTGCGGTGCCAGTCTGGGTAGAGTATAGCAAATATGGCGGTTGACTGGAGGACCTTCGCTCGAAACGTCGAAGGGCCTTCGCTCGAAACGTCGAAGGGCCTTCGCTCGAAACGTCGAAGTTCTCATTGTATTTTTCAGGTAGTTTTACACCACAGTCAACCGCCGTATGTATAAAATATACAAATAGCAAGACCTTTGAGACCAACCCCTTGTTTTGGGGACCCCAATGTTATATGGTAGATTACTATAGAATGTGGTGAATTAGGACAATTTTCCCCATATTTCCCAATTCTAGTTTCTACCCACTCTGTGGCAATGTACTAATTATTTTACATACATAGTCATTGACATACTGTTTAGTAAACTATTGTAAATTGTTGTGTGGTGTATATGTTATTTCTATTAGAAAAAGTTGTTTGTGATATGTGCCCTGATTTGCCTTCCTGTGTCATGACTAACATGTGGTTCAACCTCTGGCTCTTCCAGATCAATATTCTGATCTAATCCTCCAGCTCATTAACTGACATGATTGCAATATTCTGCAGGGTCGCACAAGCACCAATCAACAAGCAGACTTTCTCTTTCTCTGTAGTAGGTGGAACCTTCTCTTCCATCGCCCAAATACTTGCTCGATCAGCACGCGCGTTTTCCTTAATGACCGATTAAATGCCCTTTCCTTTGCTGTGGTGAGATCTGAGTAGGGTGTCATAAGGTAGGGTTTTAAGGCGTAACCACTATCTCCCAATAAGATTCCATCTTCCAGTGATGTGTGGTGCTGCTCTAAATACTCTTGTATCTGGGATGTTCAGAATATATGACTGTCATGGACACTTCCTGGCCATGGGGCAACTAGATTTATGAACTTTCCTAGTTTTATTAAGAAAGTGCAGCTTGTAACGCAGTCTAGATGCGAGTGACTTCGTATATTTATACACCATACTCTTGCCCTCACCAAGCGCATGTGGTACAATACTCAGACACATGCGCATCCAGACATGCGTGAAGTGTCTATTTAACAATTAGACAACGAGGCCGAGTTGACTATGAGCGAATAGTCAACGAGGCGAAGCCGAGTTGACTATTCGCTCATAGCCAACGAGGCCGAGTTGTCTAATTGTTTTAGTATAAACTATAGCATTTATTGAGAACTAGGGAACACAATACAAAAGTAAACAAAAGTATTAATATTAATTTTAAACGTGAATTTTCACGCCATTGTTTTGAATTTTGCTACTAGTAGACTATCACTAATAGTCTACGAGTAGCGTAGCCAATCAGAACGCAGGAAAAGTGATAGTCTATTACTAAGTTTATACTAAATATATATATATATATTGCTCTACAGGTAGTGAATTCGCTTCAGGAAAATATTCCTGATCGGCTATAGATATTCATTTGATCGACAGAAAGTCATGTCAATCTAGTCAAAGTTATTTCGAGAACTGCCAGGAGAATTGTTTGGAACACCAATTACTGATAAATCCAGATAAAACTAAATTCCTTGTAGTTGGTTCCAGACCCATGTTACAGAATGTACCTACAGGAATGTCGCTAACATTTTTAGGAAAGACAATAAGACCTGTTTTGTTAGCTAAGGATTTGGGAATCAATTTGGATTCGTACCTATCCTACGACGACCACATATCTAAACTCGTTTCGTCATGTATGAGAAAACTGTGTCAAATAAATCGCGTGAAGGATAGTTTTGACAATGAAACGTTAAAATTAGTAATTGAAACACTTGTAATTAGCAAGCTCTTGTACTGTTCCACAGTGTGGTCCAACACGTCATCTAATAATATCAATAAACTTCAATCAGTACAGAACTTCGCGTGCAGAATCATAACAAAAACAAGAAAGTTTGATCACGTTACCCCAGGGTTACGTGAACTAAATTGGCTGCCAGTGGAAAAGTTATTATTGTACAGGGATACGGTAATGGCCTACAAGTGCTTTAACAGACTTGCACCAGACTACCTAGTAGATAAATTTGCAAAGCGTTCCGACATACATGATCGCTCGACACGAAACCATAACCTCTTGGACATCCCTCTGTATAAAACTGCTACAGGACAAAGAACATTTAACTACCGAGGAGTGAAAATTTGGAATAATTTAGATGACAAACTAAAAAATATTACATTAATAACAACTTTTAAGAAAGAACTTAGAGATTTTTTATTAAAAGAATCTTATTAAATACATTTAATATTTCAAAACACTTCGAACATATTTTAACTGTTTTAAATAAGAACATGTACATATTTATATATTTACATTCATATTCATTGTAACATAAATAGTTTTTGAAATAATTTATACTAGAAATAATTTATACTAGAAATTTCAATTGATGTAATGTAGTGCTGAAAAGCCCTTAGGGGAGTACACAATAAATATCTATCTATCTTCTAACTGTTTTAGATGAAACAAAACAGTTTTATTTTGTTTGCTCATACAGAAGTCTATATATAATATATATAATTACAGGGATTTATACAGGCACTTAGTTTTTTAGTTACACGTGAAGTGTTTGCTCACGGCGAACCTCTCTACGCAGGGGGGGAGGTTTCTGAGGGTCTATTTCCCGGAATTTTTTTACTTTCACAAGCCACGGGTTCCAGAAGACAGTGCATTTCCAGAGGAGTTTCCCGAAAAATGGCTCAAAGACAGGAGTAATATATGCATATAGAAGAGTCTGAGCTTACTAAAAATAGCATATTTTCTTCCTTTCACAAATAATATTCACATTTGCCACAATTTCTTTCGGATACATTGTGACAAAATAACTACAGAAAAAGATTGAGTTTCAAAACTGTATTGAAGATTGAGAATATTTGTTATTTTTCAAATTTTAGCGTGTATAAGTTCTTAATTCTGGCAGGATCTAATAATATGTCCAGGACAAATTCAATATCCCAATTTTTTTCTCAGGAACCGTTTGCTTGCACTGAATATGTTGAACGTCTTGCGAGCACTATTGAAGGTGGCGGGACTAAGGGAGGAGAAGAATCATTTGATCCAAATAAACTTCACAGTTTCTTTGTGAACTCAATACATCAACTGCAATCACTTGACAAATCAATTCAAGGTCAAGTAAATAAACTGGAAGAATTATGTGCCAAAGAAGAGAAGGAACATAAAAATAGAATTGTAGAAATGGAAGATAACACCAAGGTAATCCACAATCTTCGTTTAACCTGATTATTAATACAGTTTATGAATGCAGTCAGCGGCACAGGATAATTTATTCCTAAGTATGAATTTGTAACTATTGAGGTATTGTATGGTTGGGTTGAATAATTGTTCGCCGCGATGCAAATGGAGTTATTTTGTTGATTATCGCTTTTGTGTCTGTATGGTAATAAAGATAATATCGATATTTCGATTTTATCCTACTCTGGAAAACCCTTTAATTTTAAAGAAACTTGTGTTTTGCGAACAAATTCTACATTTTTTGTCTAGATTAGTATAATTATATAACGGTTGATTAAACTAAAGACAGTCTGCTACTGTAGGTCTTACAAGAGTAACTATATATATAGTACTGTAATACGTATCTTAAATTGTATTTTTAAGTTTTACATCAAGTTTTAAATGTTCCAATTCATCATTACCCACGCAGAATCCAGATGGCATTTGCGACATTAATAATTGTTGAATGCATAATATATTACACTTGCATGTCTGATTATTTTGTAGACAGCAACAAAAATCTTTCACCAGCTTGATGATCGTATTAATTCTGTTGCAACCAAAGTTGTACATCTTGGAGATCAACTTGAAGGCATCAATACACCTAGACAGAGAGCAAAGGATGCTTTACAACTCATGAAGTACTTCGACGAATTCCTTGTGGCCGATATACCGACATCTCCCGTGTTTAAAGAACAATCCAAGGTATTTACAAGCTTTCTAAAACTTACTGTACCTATTTCTATTTTTTAATTTCTATAGTGTATGACCCCGTTCACACTAAAATACAAGTATACTGTATTTTTCTACTTTACTTCTGCCTTAATTCAATCAAATTAAGACGAAACCCACATATACCCTTAGTCTGGCTGCAACAGTGTATTTTTAACATAGAGCGAGAGTCAATATTTCCCGCAGTTAGAATTTCTGAAGTTTTACGAGTGCCAGTATCAAATTTACAATGTAATCTTTTAGTTTTACGTCTTCTATTAGTCCATTTCTTGGGTTTTCAAGATGGTTTAATTTTTAAGTTTTTGTTTCATGTTAATTTTATTTCAAAAACATAAGAAAGTTTTCCACTTAAAATACGAGACGAGCTGACGAGTGATGTATGGACAGTAGATTGAGGTACTGGTAAGAGCGGTTTGAATATGAAAATGTGATAAAAAACAGGCGATTTCTAATAGGTTTTGACCTTTGAATAATACGTGTATACAGTATGTACATGCAATGTCGTCTTGGTTTTTCATAGATACATGAAGCAGCTAACATTATCCAGAAGCTACACCAAATTTCACAAGAACTTTCAAATGATAGGTACGGAACAATTTATATACAGTACACGTACATTTCCGTTTTTGAAAACGGGGCTGGATAGCCAAAAAGAAAGGTACGAATGTGCTGATATTGTTTATTTTATGTCATTCAGATTTGAGGATGTGAAGAGTAATATAGAAGGTGAGTGTATGTAAACATGATGTTCTCCATGATCTATATATTCGTTATCCGTTAGTGATTCCTTGAGATTATTGTGAGAAATTATGATCTTTTAATAGACATTATTGTTCATATCACCAGGAATCTCAGGAAATTGAAAAAGAAGATGTTTAAGCACAATTTTGAACATAAGTTGTCAGGAATTTAAAATGTTCACTTCAATCTTAACTGTAACAGTCTTTCCTTTGAATGACAAACTAAGTCATCAAATCGTATGTTTGCCGTCAACTCATGCGTACACCATGAACGCGTAATTATGCATGTTATGTACGCTTGACGTACCTGTTTTTATGGGAAAATTTAGAAAGTAGCTAAAAAATTACCTTGTTCCGTCGAGTTGTGGGAGCTGATAGGAATCATGCGAGTGCATCTTGTTTCGAACGACCCATCATAGTTGATTTTTAAACGTTTTATTACGTATTGACATTTTTCGGCTATTACGCATGCATACTAATTTATGAATGTTAATTATTAACAATTTATTGGCAATCTCCAACACGACCAAATTGCGTTTTCTCTGTTAACGCGTAAATCAAATCTTCACTGCAACATTAGTTGCTCCTCTTTGCACATTAGTTGAGAAAATTGTAAAGTAATGGGTGAATTCTAATGGATTTTATAAAAAGATAATACGAACTATATATATATAACCTCCCCCCCCCTCCCAAAGAAATAATATTATAAGACTGCTTTATTTCTCTTCTCTGCCTACCAACTTTAATGATTAAGGCTCCCTTAATAACGCTCCGTCCATAAGCATCGCATACTAATAAATAAACAAATACAAATGTATAATTCTTCAAAATCCTTAAGTCATTTTAGTCCTAGATTTTGGACTGCGCTTTCTTCGGTTCGATTACGTGTATCTTACATGTGGTATTAACTAGATTATTTTGTTCTATTCTGCAGCTTATTATCATAAAATTGAAGATCAGTTGATTGCGCTATTTAAGAATGCGCATTATGCCGGCGAAGTGGAGGAGATGAAAGCATTGGCTGAAACACTTGTTCCTTTTAAGGTATATCTTTATTCATTAATGTTCTCCAACACACATATGCATTGTACAGTAGGTATAGAGACGAGCCAGCAATGTTTTTTTTTTGCAAAATAGAAGTGTAATGTCATTTCTCTATTTGCATAATAATTATGAAAATAATACTGATAGTTGCGAACACTAAAACTCAAAATCTGGATTTCATTGTTAGAAATATCAAAGATGTATCGACGTATTTATTATCGAAAGTCAAAAGGTATTTTTTTATGTCTGATTCATTTTTTTCTAAGGATTTAATTATTGCATTATTATTAGTTTAAGCAAAGACAGAATTTAAGAGATCACTGGACTTATATACTTAACCTATATACAGTACTATACTTAACATATTGGGTCAGGTTTTTAAGAAATTCTCACATTTGGACCTTGTTTGCAGTCAAGGCTGCCAAGTTATTTCGTGGGGTCTGAGGCAAACCTTTTCCGAGGAACCTCTACGACTTCATAATTTTATCAACAGCATATACTGTGTTGGAAAGGGACAACTGAAGAGGGGGCCATGCTCAATTTGGGTTTCTATGCTCTGGGTTCCCCCACAAACCGGTGATCCTCTTGTATTAAGGCCCGCGGAAAGCTTCTTCTTCCTCCCCATCCCTTTCTCGTCACGGTTGCCTGCCAATAGTGTGCAAAAGGAGTCTCAACTCGTATCTTGCGTGTTTGTAGAGTCAGTTCAATTCTCAAGATGTGTTTAAAGACGTAGTCGAATTGTGTCGGGATGTAAATGGCTTGGTTAAGTCTGTATTTGGTATAAACGGAGAAATGGTGATGGGTAAACTTGTCCAAAACATATACGAAGGTGCAATTCAGGTAGGAAACTAATGTGGTCTACAGCAATTGTTTTATTTATAATTATATTTATCCAGGATACCCACATCACTAGTGTGTTTTTCAGTGGGGTCCTGCATGATACAATCATTAACAAAATTTACTTCTATATATATATACAATTAATAATATACAACGTCACGTCATATAGCAACAAATAATGAAAACGAATAATTAGCTATATCTATAATAAGTACATACATACATACATACATACAAACATACATATACATATATACACACACACACACATACATATACATACATATATATATATATACACACATATACACATACATATACATACATATACATACACGTACATATACATATATTATCTATACTGTATATAAAATATATCTGTTATAAACTTAATTCCAAAATCATAATAAAGAAGACAACATGACATGAAAATAAGCTCAAGCTGCACACACTAGGAACTGAGTGTAGGAGAATGATATAAAGCATGCGACTAAGAATAGTTATATAATATGTGGCCTTAGTGATGACTTAAATTGACTCAAAAGAGAAATGTTTCTTCTAACATCGAATCCAAATTAAAGTCTTCTTTCGCGAGAGGAGGTTGGTTGGTTGTTTTTACCCCAGTTCGTGGTGACTTTCGGGAGATGGAGGTTGTTACAGGATCTTGTGCTGTGGGAATGGATGCTGCAGTTAGTTCTCAGGTTGAAGTTGAAATCGATCAGTCCATTAGTGCATTTGTAGATGAAGATACAACGATGTTTATATCTGCGAGATGAGAGAGTTGACCTGCAGTGTAATGTAGCGAGAGCTTCGGTTGCTGAAGAAAGAGGAGGGAGATCTAGTATCAATTTAGCTGCTTTATTTTCCAAGGTTTGCAGGGAGTTCATAAGTTCAGAATTGTTTTTATCGCCCCAAATTACATCAGCGTAGTCGAATAGCGGTAGTATTGTCAAGGTATAGAAGATCTGTCTTGCATCCAGCGGTAAGAAATATTTCACACGGCGCAGCAATCCCAATCTTTGGTTGATTTTCCCCATTAATTTATCAATATGTTCATGCCAGGTAAGGTTCTCAATTGTAAGTGTATGCGGTAATGTTAAGAAACGTTATTATGTTATATTCACGCATGGATCGAGTATATATGAGTTAGGTAAGCAAGTTCTGAGAATATTCACCACCATCCAAACGATATACGAAAGTAAAATTGCTTAAATAATTGAATTAAATGGCCAAAGAAAACCCCTGGGAATATAAATTTGATGTATGCAACTGGTGCAATACACTAATTTTCCACTCAGGTCTTTCCAGCACCCACCTCCCACCAAATTTAGGTAAGCCCAACACAATCCGCACCCTAAGCCAAGCTGTTCCAGTTTGTCCTGTGCCGCTTGATCACTATTTCAATCCTTATCGCAATTTCAGTGAGCAGAGAGCTGTACGAATAGAGAGAGAATACGTGATTCGTATTTACTTAATCAACCGCGGCGCCCTCAAATAGGCGCATCTTTCGAGTGAGCTTACATGCAAATTAGCATTGTTAACTGGGGCAGTAAAAAGCCGTGACGTGACTGTAAATTGACTTTCCCATGCATCCTATATGAATCTCTGTAATGCTTATTTAAATTTATTTAGTTGTCTTGTTTTAGAAACATGTTGATCATAAACTTGATGAGAGGCTGCAGCAAAAGGATTCTTATCTTGAAAACTTGTACACATTATACAGCAAGTACGTACTTTTTTTTTGCGGTCCGAATTCATATTCTAAGGTTTCCTGCAATCTGATTGGCTACGCGAGCGGTCCGTATGAGGCCGTACGGACCGCGCGAGATTTAAATCCATAGAGCCAATGTTTTTGTTTTTAAAATTATATAAAATATATATATATATTATTTACCGGCTTGGTCCGTATAGGGAAATATCTCGTTGCAACAAGTGTATTCGATCATATACCGACGGGTAGACGTATTTGACATTAAGACAAGTGTAAGGTGACGTTGATAAACGTGTGATAGTATCATGATCAATAACTGAAATGGGAGTAATTGATATGCAAACACTAGTTATAATGCTTAAAATACTGTCCTATGCATGATGATCTCATTTTACCTTTTTGGTTCGACGCAACACCACCTTAGTTTATATTTTGCAAAGGCAAAGCCTATATGAATGTTACGTCATGAGATGTTTGTATATTCCTGGCGTTTTCTTTTAGGACGAAAGAGTTAGGGAAGAAGCTATCCGACTACAAACTAGGATCAGACTCCTCATTTCTGCATCGTCTACAGAAAAATGTCTTCAGTAAATATTTGAATGATTATATAAAGTAAGTGATTTAATAGTTCCTAATATAGTAAGGTATATACCTACAGTACTGTATTTTATAAACTATTCTTTATATTTTAGGCGTGAACTGGAGTATTTAACTGAGAAATGTGAGAGTCTGCTGTCCAGGTATTATCAATCCATTGGGCATCAGAAAAGAGAGAAGGTGCAAGTTTCTGGGTGAGTGAAACTGAAATATCTTTCAGATTCCTTAAGACCCTTTGAAACCAGTCTTAACCTTACCTTACCTTACCGTTATAACCTTACCTTACCTTTATAACCTTACCTTACCTTTATAACCTTACCTTACCTTTATAACCTTTACTTTACTTTACTTTACTTTACTTTACTTTGCTTTGCTTTGCTTTGCTTTACTTTACTTTACTTTACGTTACTTTACGTTACGTTATTCTTTACGTTACGTTACGTTACGTTACGTTACTTTACTTTACTTTGCTTTGCTTTGCTTTACTTTACTTTACTTTACGTTATTCTTTACGTTACGTTACGTTACGTTACTTTACTTTGCTTTGCTTTGCTTTGCTTTACTTTACTTTACTTTACTTTACTTTACTTTACTTTACTTTACGTTACGTTATTCTTTACGTTACGTTACGTTACGTTACGTTACGTTACGTTACGTTACGTTACGTTACGTTACGTTACTTTACTTTACTTTGCTGCTTTGCTGCTTTGCTGCTTTGCTGCTTTACTTTTGCTTTTACTTTACTTTACTTTGCTTTACTTTTCTTTACTTTTACTGCTTCTTTACTTTACTTTACGCTACTTTACTTTTTACTTTGCTTTACTTTACTTTATACTTTACTTTCTTTACGTTATACTTTACTTACTTTACTCACTTACTTTACTTTACTTTGCTACTTTACTTTACTTTACTTTACTTTACTTTGCTTTACGTTACTTTACGTTACGTTATACTTTGTTATTGCATGTTACTTTACTTTACTTTACATTTTACTTTCTTTACTTTACTACTTCTTTGCTTTACTTTACTTTATTTTATTTATTTGCTTCTTTAATAAACAAAACAGAAATAAGCTATAACAATTAACCTTTAAACTTTTTTCTTTTTAGGACTGACAGGATTAACACAGAACATCAGCAACAGTCCGACAACACTAAGGAAACATACCTCAGTCAAGATCTTGCTGTCCATCTTTTACTCGAGAATCAGAATTCCCTACGAAGATGTGAGATGGTAGGTAAAGAATTTCATTTGTCAAAAAATGTATAAATATATGAAGATAGCTAATACATGGACGTGCAAAAGTATGAAATTTATTTCCAGTGTCCATAACCTAGAGTTTCATAACATGCATTTCATACACGCACCAATACAGTGGAATTGTTTTAAAATGAATGAAAATATCCATATGAAATATAAATTGCAAATATTGATGTTCACTTGAAGAAATGTTGAAAGAAATGTTGAAAATCTTCATAAAATTATAAAAAAACCAGTGTGTTGTCCTTTCTACCTACGCTACTCTCACTTTCAGAAACGGATTCTCGCCCTTAATTGGTTTTTGTTATATCACAGATATTTGTCCATTCTTCACCAAAAATAAACTATGCATCAAGAAAATATTTTGGTGCGCTTGTTTTTGCATCATCCTTATATACACAACCTATTTATATCATAAATAGCGCGTTTGTTAATCGGTTTTCCATGTTTCCCATATTGCCCTGCAGCATAATATCTTTGCTAGAACCGTCTTCTAAACATCGTTAAGTTAAAGCATATGGTTAAAGCTGTCCACTATCTTTCGGATTTCTGAGTTTATACAACCAGATCCACGCAGTTAATAGGACGCGCTTTTTATGCCATTGTTCAATAAATCTTTCTAGCTATGCAAGTTATCAGAGTTACCATCGTGCGTGTTTAACATATATTCCATCCTCCTGGATAGCCTTTGTCGTGACCATCTTGATTACGCTCTTGATATGGGCCTACAATGTAAGTAATTTTGCTAAAGGGTACAAAGGATATTGTCCAAGGGGCAAATTAAAGTGTCGGCTTATAATCAAATCGACGTTCCGCTATCATCTGTTATTTGTTTTTCTATTTACGTATACCTGATCAATGTTGACCATATTTCGATATACTTTACCAATGTTGACCAAAATACAGAGTAGAGAAGTTGACCGAATTTATAGGTAAACATCACCAATGTTGAACGTATTTCAGTATACAGCTCTATCTGTGCCAATCGACAAAAAGTTACTCTTTCGATAAGAATAAAGATAGACTAAAGTGTGTATGAATTGAAACGTAGTTTTCGTAGGGTTCTTGGTTGACGTGGGCGTGTGGTAAGAATCTATTCAGGCTTTGGAAACGAATTTGTGGTCATCACGAGGACCTGCATGGTTGTCCAGAGAGCCAAATTCAGCCAATGGACGTAAATAGAACTTTACAGTGACGTTACTGACGCGGGAAATTCGGTTCCATATCCCGGGCAGTAGTGGTGGGCGATACTGGGAATTTTGACTTCGATACGATACCGGTTACTTTTGCCTCGATACCACTGTTTCGATACGATATTCGATACCGATACTCAAAATTGTATATGAATGTATACCGAAATTTCAATATAGTAAATTCAACTCAAATGATATTTTTCAACTCAAGTATATACATAAATGGTAAGCTTCTGTTCAAAAATGTCAATTCAGCTGGGTGGTTAACCATAAGGTGCTAGAATAACAATGTGGGCAATGTTTAAAAGTTAAAACTTTACAGCCGATCTCTTAAAGTTGTACACTTTTAAAGTATTAATATTTCATCTTAAAATATATTCGCATACAATTACCATATGAAAGTAGAATGCAAATTAGTATTAAAATTTAATACCTTTGCCAGGTTTGAAGTGTTACTGAGATGCTTCACAATCTTTTTGCATAATGAACACTTTGATTCTCCATCGTTGTCTAGTTTCTCAAAATAATCCCAAACAGGACTACGAGTACGACGTTTAGCAGGATTATGACTGCTTTCACAAGTGATTACAGTGTGCACGTCGCTCGCCATGTTTTTCAACTTGGCATTTTGCCGATTTTTGGACGGCAAACGTCGGCAAGCGGTTAGCGGAAGTAGGGAAGAATTTCAAGAAAAGCTAGTGTCCGTGTCCCTTCTATCCTTGTATGCACCAATAATATCCCCATTAACCCTCCCCCTACCAATTGCTCCTCATGAGTCCCCCTGTTAATCGCAGTCCGGTTATGCAAGAGTTCAGTGACTAAAACTCAAAATTTCGTAACACGTGACAAGTATCGAAATTGTCGATACTTGAAAATACTTATCGATACCGATACGATACTTGCAAATATCGAAGTTATCGATATTTTTTCGATATATCGCCCACCACTACCGGGCAGTGTTTCAACTCAACTACTCAAGTACACGTTTTCAAAAGCAAGAAGTACAGTAATTGTGTTTATATAAAATGGAAACATTAGCATTGTCATGGGAACAAAGAACTCTAAGCTTTAGTAATAAGAAATTATTTTCATAAACTAAAACACTTTAGTAAACGAAAGTAAACGTCGTAGTTATTGCATTTTGTGTTTTTTTTATTAAGATTTACCTGGTCCAGAACCTAAATCAATCCCAAATTCAAGATTTCTCGAGGTAGTTGACCAAGCTAATGCAATATTTCATTTGTTGGAAAAACATTTTAGTGATGCTATCATACGACTTGTTGGGTATGTATATAATTTTACTACTCTCTTTCACTTACGAAATTAATTACGGGGTTGTTCCATTGGGTTTGTTCTTGCTTACCTAAAGAAAGAATATGATCTTTCCGACGTTTGGAACAATGCCAATTAAAACATTATGTTGTTTTATACTCATTAACTTTCCCATAAATTAGCAACCTCGTACCCAGGGCTTATACGCTTGTTGTTTATGTAAACGCTGTAAATTTTCTTGTTTATATAGTTCGTCCCCAGTCTACTCACAGTGTATTCGTGTAAAGAAGTCGATGATGGAAGGAATGGAAAGCAAGCTGGACAATGGCATGGATAGGTACAATATTTTACATAAAACTATTAATTAATTAGCTTTTGCACCCAATCAAATTTCAAAGATAACGTCACATGGATACTCTTGTAAACCTTATAAATACAAATGAACAGTGAAAAGTCACAATCACGAGTGTTTATAACTAGTTTACATAATTATGAATTGCTTCATTCCACAAGTTGTTTACAATATTCGCGTCCTTGTTGTATGGAATGTAGAATGAATGTATATTCAATAGAACGGCCGCTCATGTTGTAAACATTGCGAGAAAGAAAGCGCCAGTGAGCTCCATATACCTGTATAACCCAGGTAAAAACTACGCTCTTTTAATAGTCAATTGCTGGAATAAAATGAAAGCTAAAGAAAGCGACATTGAACGTCAATATTAATCTCTTGCGCGGTTTACCCTTAGCTAATGAATACACGAATTGACGAAAACGACCGCACCGACTGTCAATAGCTTAAATAATATTCCAATAATGTATTGAGGTCATTGCCACACACCTAGAAATGACGGTGGATTAATTTATTATTATCTGCTACCATCTTGCGTCATAAATCAATATTTAAGGTGCTGTCTGCCTACAACCACAACACTCCCCTCATAGAATCGAGAAGATAGTCAAAACAGTAATACTATACGTTTTATCGTATAGATCAATTGCCCAACTATATAATGTTGGTATGTTATTCTATACTCATTAAGCTTAGATTTAATGTAAAATCCAACCTTGTTCATAAGATCAAAATGTTCATAAAACTTAAACTGTTTTTGCTGATAAACTTCGTCTTTGACTTTGAAATGAAATCTTTGAAATCATTTAATCTGCAACGTATTTGAATTAATATAGCGTGAGAAAATCAGATAAATAATAGATATAGTAGATATATTATTAATATATTATGGCAAAAACAAAAGCAAAGCAATTCCTTTAAGACTTTATACAAATTTGCCTTTTTGAATTTTGCCTTTGGATCCATTTATAGCTCAACGCTCTTTCACAAAATTCAAAATAAATTTGTTAAAATACCTTCTAAGCTCGTTACAAATCCACAAAAATATACTACATGCCAATTATACCAAGTACACAAAATATACACTTACTCTTCTGGGTAATCTGAAAAACATCCGCAATTCCTCGTAGCGTTTAGTATTCAAAGTATTGTATTTTTTGGAGTTCTACTGTTCTTGCTGGTCCTGAGTTTAACAATTGAAAATCCTCTTAAACGTTTTCATTTATCCTGTCTTAGGGACTTTATTTGTCTGCATTTTGCGATGTATTTTGTTGTCACTCTTGAATGTCCGCCATGACAGTCCGCTGTATATTTGAGATCAGTGGGAGGTCCACCCATGAAACATATAGCGACGCGCCCGCGGTAATTGATGGACTTTTAACTCAGCTAGCAGCCGTGCGGAATTAGTACCCTCTCCCCGGGCTGTCGCCCGGAACGAGGCTGACGCGCAGTTGGCTCGTGGATTGTACCATTATCGGTACTTTGTGACCATGTCTATATATTTTTTTCCAGGATACTGTCGTCCTACGCAGGGTATACCAAACACGTGTTGTCATCGGAACAAAAGAAAAGTGACTTTCGTCCATCCGAAGGAGGAGATGCTGACTTATTTAGTTGCACTCAGGTTAGTGGAAAAGCCAGAACTGATTACCACCCTATATAACCACCCGGATGAGGGATCCAAGTATAAATTCGAATCGAAAATGGCGTTAAACCTGCCAACATCGCCATCGCCTTCGCTTTAGCAAGCCGTATAACTAAATCTTATACACGAAATGATCGAGCAGAAGAAGATGAGTTATCAGCCTCGGTGTTTTCGGCCACTACCAAGTTCGCTATACTCCGTAGAGCACAGTCACCCTTACTAATTGTATTTCCTTACTAAATCTATATACCGTGTATAAACCCATTTGAAATACGACGTGCCGACTTTTTGTTTGAAGGCGGTGGTGATGCACTGTTCAGCATCACTTTACCAATTAAATCAAGTGACTGTGTGGTGTTTCAAAGGTTCAACTTAAGAACGTGCATGGGATGTAATAGAACACACTTTGTCTACCTGAAATTCTCAAATTCATTTTCACTTTACAATCTATTTTTCTGTATATATAGGCTTGTAAAAAGTGTTGTCAGTTCATCGATTGCCAACGTACACTTCTTACGGATTATGTTGATGGCAAGAATTTGGAGGCTGTGTTAACAGAGTTTGGTATTCGGATTCACAGGCATCTTTTAGATCATTTGCAGCAGTACCAATATAATTCTATGGGTAAGGTAGATAAGATCTTGATCAAAATTATACATATCGGTGAATTGAAATACGTAAATATACTGTAACTTATTGAAGATGGTTCCATAGGACGGTAAATCACTGAAGAGAATAATGTTAGGTTATATCATGACTGCATGCATGTTATTTCATTCGTTTCGTCTTCTCGTATAGTAAAGTATCCAAGTTGCTTGTTTTACAATTAAAATAAAATGAATATAGGTGTCGCAAGCGGTAGATAACTGCGTTGCCTCTTACCTTAGACTTAACGTATATACAATTATACTATATACAGTACGCAATGCATCGTATAGGTGTGGTAAACCCTCTCCTAGGTTGCTCACTTATCAATCTCCACAGTTTGCCTGTAATTTGATGTGAGTATAAAACGGTTCACAATTGTCCAGGGTGGTATGGCCTACTCTAACTTACGATTGTAGCTGACTAGCTCTGCGGTCGGACAAAAGTAAAACTGGACGATTCAATAGAACACCACTGTTGACTTTATAATCACGGTTGATAGAAGTATACTGTGCTTTTATTGATGCATGTTTATTATCGATATAGTTAGTAATGCTTCCATAAAGACTATCATCTAGTCAGTCAATCAATCAATTTTAAAATCCATATTTAATGTACATTAAATATAATACATTCTATGTAGCATAGCATAACATCTTTTAACGGGTGCTTTTGTTCATTCAACAGGTGGAATGTTAGCAATTTGCGATATAAATGAGTACAGAAAGTGTATCCAAAGGTTTAAGGTACATATACAGTATAGCCCTCGCGAGTAAGGAAATTGTTAGTCAAATTACATGGCACAAAATAAAACATAATCAGGAAATTATAGCATTCTCGTAAGCCTCTTCCAGTCTTCCGTAACTCGTACGAATTTTTGTGGTAAATGACACTGATGCAAACAGAGATGCCTGGGAAAGAGGTTAATCATAACAACCTTTCGAAAGATATGTAAACATATATAAAGATCCGAAATAAGTTATGTTTCTGATGATGATATTTCTAATACAACGAAGTGAACAATCATCAGTTTATTTTTGGTTTGTGTTTGTATTAAATGTTTTTGGAATCGCAAGTTGGCCTTTATTTTTGTGTACGTATGTATTGGGCCTTTACCCGTTGGTTTGGATTTACACATTTCTCATATTTTCTCATTCCGTAGATACCGTTATTAAATTCTCTATTTAATACTCTTCATGCGCTTGGCAACCTCTTAGTTGTTGCACCAGATAATCTGCAACAGGTTACCAAAGAAGAACATTTGGTGAGTATATGGTTATAGTTATAGTGGTATATTGTATGTCAAGCTTGTCAATATATTATAACAATTATTTGATTTAAATGCCTCAAAAGGACCCGAGATTTATATGAACCGGGGCAAAACTTTCTTCTGGATGAAGGTCCCCAGGCAAAATCTCCCTGGAAATTTTGTAGATCCCCATGCGTTCCTATGACGTCATAATTTTAGCACAGCCAAAAATGTTTAAGAAACACCTAATATGCATGTAATATGCATGTAATATGCATGTCAAGGGGACCAATGGACCATAACTGGAGAGGCTCTCTATATATGTACAGAGTTTTCTGATTTGGTTTCCATCTCATTTTTGGGGCCCTATCATGCTGGGATGGAGGTTTGCCGTTTCCTCGCTCCCTGTCGGCGGTTCTGGCCACAACGATGTCACTTTATCATCTTGTTAACTTTGTTGCACAAAATACAAGATCACAATCGCGTATTTTGTAGTTAATGCTATTTAGTTGCAAAACGAGTAGTTAAAAGGTAGTTTGAGTTTCATACAACTGGCCCCAGGACGATAACAAGCTTCTGTAACGACATGTTTTAAGTCCGTCCAATGAAGTTGCCAAGTATTTGGAAACAAGCTGGAAACGAGCAGTGCGATTACCTTTATTGTTTTAGGTTTTTAGAGTCTTTCTATGTCGTTAACATGCGGCAAAATGAGTTCCTTGAACACAGTACAAGGGCGTGTTGAGTACATTCAAAATTTTACATGTAAGATGAGTAAAGTTGTTAATGTAAGTGTTTCTATTTTTAGGCTGTTCTCGACAAGACTGTTATCCATTCATTTGTCCAGCTTCGTGCAGATTACAAGACCATGAAACTTGCCAGGCATTTGGAATGAGCTTGTGAATGAATGAATGAATCTATTCGTAAGACATAATTAGCTTAGGTGAAAAATTAAGAAATATCTCCGCTAAAAGCAGGATACAACCCATCTATTGTTAATCATACAGTCTTATATACTTGCTGAGAGAGACCCATTGCTCGATTTTCTCTAACATGATCACAGAATTCCACTGCATTTAACGACGTTTTTGTAATTTTTAAATAACAACCTAAAAATGTAAATTTATTACAGAAAACAACCAAGCGAAAATGAAATAATCTATCGTACTTGTTTCTTTCTGAAGCTCTCTAGAGAATCGATCTGCCAAGCATTTATAAGCTAGGCCGTATTTTAGTTATTGTAATCAGATCTGGCATCATTGCGGTAAGCGGAATGCACGAATAGCACTTCGCTATGTCTACAAGGATAAATACTCTTCTTACGATGACCTTTTAAAAAGAATGAAAATAAGTACTCTCGAAAATCAAAGGATCCAGGATATGATGCGTACAATAAATCGCTATTTTAATGATACAATACCACCAAGTATAAAGGACTTGTTGGCGGTACGTGCAACGAGATACCAGGTATCATACCACCCGAGGGGACAAGATGATCAAGATCCTGGCAATTCCAAAAGTGAAAAGTACTAAATATGGTCTGAAGTCGTGGCGATACTTTGCGCCAAAGATGTGGAATAGCTTACCAAATGGAACGAAACAGTTTTCAAACTTAATTAGATTTTATGATTTTAGAGTAATACAGTGATACTTTGCATGCATGTCTCAATAGCCACTTACGTCAAGAGATGCTCTTGTGTATCAAACGTTTAAGAGCTTTTGGAGTTGCACCGATACAAGGAAAGGACGTCCGTGGTATCTGTAATATATTCCTGAGCCTATGAAGAACTCCAATTTGATTGCTTACTTTGCGACATATATTGGTGATATGCGTATCGTATTTTAATTTATCGTCTCTTGTCTTTCCAAATAATCTTACCTCCTTTTTAATTTCGATAGTTTGTCCTTCGGATGTCAAATTAATGTCATGGTTTGCGCTCTCGACTATATAGCTTGATATTTATCCGAGTTGGCTTTCATTCCATTGTGCACGACTTAGCATTATCCATATCATGCATGTGTTAGTTGTTCCTCTACAATTTTCGGGTCATGACTAGCTGTATGGATCTTGGTGTCATCAGCTAGCGTAACTCAATAATTTACATTTCTCAATTGCATATAGTAAAGGACCAATGATTGACCTTGAGGTATGCCTCTTGAAACAATTTGCCAAGTAGAAAAAGTGTTAAGTTTCACGCGTTGTCGACGATTTGATAAATAACTTTCCGTTAGCTTGATCGAATTGTCATCCATACCTTAAAGTTTAAGTTTTCCAAGTTATGAAAGACAATCAAAAGCTTTACTTAAGTTAACTGCAACTGCACCAATTGTTTTATGATTGTCCAGTTCGGATTTCCACTGTTCAGTTAGATGTAGTCATGCTGTAGGACAACCATGGAATTTTCGATAAGCAAATAGGTACTTGTGAAATATTCTTTCGAAATGATGTGTCATTTGAGTATTCAATGTTTTTTTCGAATAAGTTAGACAAAGATGGAAGGATGAAAATATTCTTTCGAAATGATGTGTCATTTGAGTATTCAATCAATGTTTTTTTCAATAAGTGTTAGGACAGGATTGTGATATTTTTTCGATGAAATGTGTCATTTTAATTATTCAATGTTTTTTTCGAATAAGTTAGACAAAGATGGAAGGATTGTTATTGGCCGATAGTTTAATTTACAGTCGGGGCTTTTTTTAATACCGTAGCGTGGTGGGGCATTTGCCCCGGTGGGCCCTTTCTATTGCCCCACCACTGAACGTAAAAAATGGCTTGCTGTCCCGGCGGGCCCAGCTGTCTGGGCCCTTTGATCAGAAGTTTTGCATGCGCACTGATAAAAGATGATAAGAAACAAGGCTTATTGTTTACCTAAATCTAGCAGGGATCGATCAGCGATCGGTAGGTTGATGGTAAGCAGCTTTTCGTCTGACCATGCAATATTTGGAAATAATTATTGTGACATTGCCCCCAAAGTGCATGGAATGGCATTTCAGAGATGTAGATTTCCAAATTTTCTGGGGAGCATACCCCCTAAAGGTCTCGCGCGTTCAGCATTCGACATTAGTATCACTGCGCATTTGGAAACCTTTAGCACCCCCCGACACGCGTGTCTGGAGGTCAAAACACGCGTGCTCACGTCGCGCGATTCCCTCGCGAGACCACTGCAGGGGGCGAATCACGCCGTTTTTTGACGAGACGACAAATCATGCATGAGCAGAATTTATTGGATTGTAAAACGAAAATGTTCGTTTATTATATTGTTTTAAACTGCAAGTTCATGGTACACACTGCTGACGCTGGCATAGAAAGCGCGGAGGCTGGGGAGCTAACGTTTTGCACCCGGCCTAAAATAGAGTAGGTGCAGCAAGGTTGGAATTAACTCTTAAGAGTAAGTCCCCACGAAATAATTCCGAAAACACCAAAACTGATTATGCTGTGCAAGTTCAATTCGACGTCATGCAGAAAGTGCAGGAAATGGCTTTTTTGAGCCTCAATTTTTCACATTTTCCCGGACCCCAGACCACTTTTAATTTGGCGCTTGTCCCAAATCTTAGCCCCCTAATGAAACCTGCATGCGTGTTATTAATTTAAGCTGGATTTTGTGATACTTTGCAAGACCACAGTAATATAATTAGACCCCCTCTAATTGTTAGCAGTTTTATGGCGGGGACATGGGCCCTTTGCATGTTTTGCCCCACCACTGAAAAATTATTTTAAAATGCACTGTTTGCAGTTTTTATATTGCGGTATAATTTCTCCGCGTTTCCAATCATCCGGAACTTCTGCTTTCGTGATCAAGGTGTCAAACAGATCACACAAAGGCTCAGCTATTACCTCTGTCGATAGTTTTATAACTTTTGGAGGAATTAGATCGTAACCAGTTGCCTTATCAGGTCTCATTTCCTCCAAAACAGATTTAACCTCATGTAACGATGCCCTTATATAGAAATGAGAACCGGCGAACGTATAAGACTCGCTGTTTAGTTTTAGATGCGATAAGTAGGGATTCTGAGAAGTGATTCGGCATATCATTTGTGATATTTATAAAATGATTGTTAAGTGTTTCGATCTACCACTTCATTTTGATCGTATGTAATTATTTCCTCTTCTCTCAGAATGATATATATATATATGTCCATTCGGTGCCTGCTTTTTGTGTGCATATAAGCGGACGTAGAAAACGCCAAAATTCACTTTGTTTTCCCGAACGGTGGTTACATAGCTCATCAAAATGAGAAATCACCGATTTTCGTCTCATGCATGCTAACTACTCTGTTCCTCAGGATTCTGTAGGATTTCCCAAGCTTGTGGAGTTCTAAGTTTATTGTAAATACGTTACTGTTTATTTCGTTTACTTATGGCATTTCTTATTTCAGGAGTAATAAACTTGGATTGACCGTAATGCTGCTTATGTTTACGTGTTTTAATAGGAGCGTGTAAATCGAGAACATCGATCAGTGTAGAGTTTTTGCCAAGCCCAGCAAATATCATTTACATCATCGAAAATGTAGGCAATGTTGAACGGAACTAGTTTTAGATCATTGTGGGACTTATCCTTATTCAAATTCTTGAACGAGCGACCCTTTGAGAAAGTTGTACCAAGTTGACCAAATATAGTGGCCAAATTGCAAATGTTCAAGAATGACTATTTTCAAATAAAATTCAAATTGAACTTACAAAAAGGTAAGGCATAACTTTTGATGCATAACCAAACTTTATGCATAACTGTGGTTATACAAAATAGCTTTAACGGTCCTTATTCTAATATCATGCTGACATCAGCAGCATGTTAAAAGAAAGGAATATTTGTATCAACCTAAAATGTTTCAATAGAACTCCGTGTAATGATCTACAAAGCATATAAAATAAACAGCTTTTCAGCTTTCGTTTTTAACATATTACAAATTCTGTGACGTCATTGGCCCCCCCAGTGAAGGTCCCTTTTTTCCAAAGTATAAGCAAAAAAAGGGGAAAAACTGAGTTTAGAGGAAAGTTATGGTATTCTCATAACTAAACCTGGCTCCGTTTAGATGGGATATATCAAAAATTTTCTCTGAAAATGCAGGAAATCAAGCCACAGAGACTCAGGAATACAAAAATTTTCTGGAGGAGGCCCCCAGACCCCCCTTCACCTTCCCACACCTGTAATACACCACCCACTTGTTACGTCCCCTTTCGATGATGGCCCCCCCACTAACGATTTCTTAAAAAAGGCCCTGGAGAGTGGGCATAAACTCTTAACTGTAGTTCAATTCATACGGTTAAAAAGAGATTGCCTCTTTGTAGCCAGAGAACATCAGACCAGCCAACAAGACCAGAACAAAAAACTTTCACACTTCAAATTTTGAAAAGAAAATTAGCACCCAAAGTTGGTAAAATTGCATAGGGTGGTAGTTAAATACAGTAGTTTGCGGTTAGTGACGATATACATCGCGAACTAAAATTCACATCCGACCAGTCGCCACACCAAGGAATCCATCCTTCTTTTGAATTACTTAAACGTCACCATAGTATTAATGTATTATCGATGGTTGACATGGTTCAATTGCGTTTTGGCTTTCAAAATGTAAAAACGCCAGAGAAATGTCGCGAACATTCGTGGACTAAATTTTCACGAAATAATTTCGTGAAAGTTTGCATTCGCATGCCATTCCACATGCCATTCCGCATGTAGCCAGCGCGGCTGGCTCTTCTTTGGGCAAAATTGGGCGAGGGAAGATTTTGGGCACCCGCATGCCATTCGCATGCCATTCCGCCTTTTACATTCACGAAAATTAGCGCAGTGAACGAACTACGCTAAAATCATAAAATCTGTAAAAAAAATTAAAATCTATTTCAAATATTAAAAGAAAGATGACTACGATCCTTATCAGAATCCCCAAACGCCCCCAATATATATTGTAGCCTGCGTGGCAGACAAAAATACAGTAAAAGTTCCAAAATATCTTGAGAAATATCGTTGTGATTTTACAATCCCAAATTACTATTTTGAAATAACTGCCATTCATCCGGTTATTTTTTATGTTTTGCCAAATTTCACAATTTTATTGTGACATGATATGATAATTATATCGATATGTGACCTTCGCCTTTCTTGACATTCTCATGACACGCATTGAATAATTTAACAAGCATGGCCAATAAGAAGTGTGTTTTCGTAATTTGTAATTATGAATGGCCAATCACAGTGATGTAAAATTTACCTTGAGTTTGACCTTTGTGAAATGTGTTTAAGATTCGAATGACCTTCACTCCTTCAGACTCATCTTGCGACATTTTGCTGTTTGTAGTGGTCGTATGATGTCTTATTGCGGTATTTCAAATAAATTTCATTTATCGGAATGTGTTTATTTGTAACCACTGATAAAATTGAGTTATTTGGTAACAAGAAAGCGAAAGATTGAGTTAACATTCATTCAGTGAGTATACCACGCACAAACGAGCACATTTCACCTTCACATATGGCGGGAATTTATAAGAATTTTGGAATTTACAATTATATAATTGAAGTCAGTTTATAATGTTTACGTTCTTGTGTCTTTTTAGCTTTTAGTGAATTTTGCGAACAAATGGCAAGGTCTAATCAACCAGAAGAAGGAAACGTAAATAGTCAAGAAGTCGTAGTATTTACGAGATCGAATAAACTAGAAAAAGGAAACGTAAAAAGTCAAGATGTCGTGTTTAATACCAGACAAACGTGCCTTGTTTGTGATGACATAGCGACTGGACGACATTATGGCGTTATTACATGCGAGGGTTGTAAAGGATTTTTCAAACGAAGTATAAGGAAAAACATGCGATACACTTGTCAAGACAGAGGTGATTGCCCAATAGATAGGTCACAGAGAAATCGCTGTCGACGCTGTCGACTCAACAAATGCTTAAAAATGGGTATGAAGAAAAGTGGTAAGTGTTCATACGTTTGCCTTCCTTTTGTTGTTGTTCGTGATATATACCGATGTCTGTAACGCTAAATATGGTTTGACCTTCATTAACTTTGAAGTTTTGTATATGGCGATATCAGGCATAAAACACTTCTCGCGACAGTCACCATGACAAAATGACAAACAGAGAAATAAAGAAATTTTTAAAGTTTATAAGTTTGCTACGGTTAAGAAATTTCCGGAAAATTTTCAGGAAAATGTTGGGCGGAAATTGCGTGCATGTGGCCAGTCGCCTTGACCTTGTTTAACAATTATTATGTGACCTTGCAACGTCTTGCAAGCTGAAGGGTCCTCAAATTCTGATAATCTCTATATTCAAGAACAATTGTGACAATTTAATACAGTTGATTTCAACTAACTTTTCACTCAAATGTTCCGAACTTCGGAAATTCGTTGCGAAGTTCAAAAGTTCATAATGAAATTAACAAGCTAAACTGTAAACAAAGCCTCTGATTGGTTACTAGAGAAAAAGCAGCCAATCAAATGCTCAGTTTACAAACCGGTTCTGAATTTCATTATCAACTTCAACACCTTGGCACAGAGTAATCACATACAGAGGTTCATCTTCATGTCGGCACCTTTGATGTCGGCGTAAGGGCTTTTTCGGCAAAGTCTGCCATGTTCTTAGCCAGTCCAGTAAAGGGAGGCCGTCAGCATGAATTTTGTACGTAAACTGCACATGTGCAGGTACTGGCTAAGAACATGGCGGCCAGTAAAAAACACCTTGCGGTTTTTCCGCGAAGATGAACCTCTGTATGTGATTACTCTGTGACCTTGGTTTATACCAAGAGCAAGAAAGCTATTACTTGAGCAACACTGACCTTTTGAAGGTTTTAGTTTAATAACCGCCTCCAGAGAACCCTCTTTACATATTTAGCCCCCTCCCCCACATTTAGGACACAGGGCTAAATGGGAAAGCAAATCTCCCCCGGAAAGTCAGACCACCTCTTGTCCTGATCAGGGTTCAAGATTTGCAGTATCCTGACAATACCAGTTTTCAATTTTAGATACCAGATGTCAAAACCTTGGTATCCTAACTAACTGGATACCAAGAAATTGTTGGTTAAATATCCATATTTTCCATATTATTAATAAAATAAACAGACAGAATCACAGATGTACACATATTTTGTCTCCAATCTGGTAAAACAAGTTTTGAAACTCTGGAAAACTTTGGCTCTTTCTTGGCATATGAGCAATAGGCATTAGGGTTTGTTAGGGTTAGTTGCTCATATACAGTGAAAGCACCAAAACTTTGAGCATCGAATGTATGTATTTCACTTCCTGTAGCTGTTTGCTTCAAAATCTGAAACATCTGCAGCATACTGGTCAACTGAAATTGGTGGGTGTATAAGGCTATATTTCGACATCCAGGAAATTATCCTATATAATTCTGTGGTTGTGCTTTGTTGGATTGTGCCTGTAAAACTAAAATGTAAATCAAATTCTGAATAAAAATTCAGGCTTAGAGTCCTCAATTGAATCATATAATGGAATTATATCATGGAATTAAATAACAATCAAACTGTGCTAGACTTATTTAACTCAGGAGGGTCAGATTTTCACTGTAAAGTCAAGTATATGTTGTATTCCTGGTATTAAAGTTGGATACTGGTGTTTCAGTTTGGATACCAACTTTGAAGTGCTGGTATCCATAATGGAAACCAGGGGAAAATTCTAATCTCGAACTCATGGTCCATAATTGGCAGTGATTTTACCAACTCTAACATGCTATTGAATATGCAAATAAGTTTACAGGGAACATTTAAAGTACACTGTGTTGTTTAGTTAAACAAAAAAAAACACCCAAATACAATAAAACATTGATTTCCTAATAGATATTGCTTGCTCTTTAATTGTTGTGTGGACAATTTCATAATCGTGTGACTGTGTTTGAGTGCCCTGTGGAAATGCAACTTTGTGACATCAAAACCACTGATCCCCTTGGCAGCAGTGTAATAAAGATTAATTTCATAAACAGTTATTTTAACCTACAGTGACTTTGTACCAGGGATGAGCTTGAAATGTTTCCTATATATTCAAAATCGTGTACACTGATCGTCGCCACAAAAAGCCTGCATGGTAACGGAGGCAAAAAACCAATTAGACTGTGACAGATTAGAACATATTCCAAATAACAATTTTATATTGATTTCCTCATATTTATGAAAGCGCCATTGCAAAAATGGCCGAATTCAAAATACTGCAATCTCATTGGTTATTAGTGGAGTATGAGTACATACTGTACTGCATGGTGTATTAAGCCAGTGCCGCAAGCTGTATGAGTCGGATAGTCCTTCAGATGTAACATAGATGAGACAAACGTTATCAAAACGTTATCTTCAAAAAGGCTATTTGATAATAAACAGGCTGATCGAAAAGAGTACTCTGTCTGCTTGACGAATATTCATTCAGTAACTCTTCAAGAAAAAATATTGCAGTTTTCACACCCTCTGCTACAGCCCTGCTATATTACATATGCTTGCTTTTTTAGTTGTTTTTTTAGCACGAATTTGTTGGTATGTATATTCTGTCCTGCAATTGCTTACCTGTTTTGTGATCAAAACATGGAGTAGCAGAGAATGAGCAATTACAAAATGACTTTAAACAAAAATGTTTTTTTCTCTTCAAAAAGAAATTTACTGGCCCATGATAAATTAGGACACCTTTGGGCACATTGTGCCTTGATGGCCAACAAAAGATGTGGCTTTACTTAATACAGCCCATGACTTCTGGAAGTTATAGACTTGAAGCCAGCTTAATTCAGTTTTTCTGAGGTTTGAGTTGAAATACTTAACGCCGAACATTGGGCTGTATATGAAATTGAAGCTATTAAAAAGTTATATTTGATATAAAAACTTCAAGACTTTAGGTAAAAGGGAAACACTTAAAACTTTGAGGGAAAATTTGCCGTATTTTACAAAATTGCGGTTGTTTTTGTATTTTTTAAGTATTTCCATTTTGCCTAAAGTCTTGAAGTTTTTATATCAAATATAACGTATTTCAACTCAAACCTCAGAAAAACTAGCTTGGCTTCAACGAATCATAGGACTTGATCATAGGAGTTAGCGTTCCAGTTTGCTTAGAGTTCACTGGGTGTAACTTAACACTTGCCCGCTTGCCTGGGGGGCAAGTTGCCCGATCGGGTAAGTTGTTTTCTGTTTGAGCTTTGCCAGAAAAAGCTGATCATCTCTAAGTTATTATCCCCATGCAAGTACATTATTAAATGAGTAAAATATAGTCCAGCTAACTATTCATTCTGCCAGATAATTTGAAAAGTGTAAAAGACGAACATGCCTCGACAGACATTGTCCGACCATTGTATGACGGAAAATGTGCCTCAACTTAAACTCAATTTCAGTTCTTAAGGAAAATAAGACAATGGTGATTCGTGTATATTGATGTTATATAATGCAAATTGTAGTTATCATCAGCATATGCTTACTGCCATCATTTACTTCAAATTTTGTTATTATGCATGTGAACCAAAGCTGGATCTAATGGCAAGTGAAATTTATTTAAGGCAACCATTTTTCATGTCCAAATTGCCCTGATCACAAGTGGTCAAAAAAGTTAAGTTACACTACTGTTAGACCTTGAATCGTTTAAAGTCCTTAAACCAAGCTTGTGACATGCAGAACGTACAGTAGCATCATAAATTTCCACTCTGCCTATAGTCACCTTACAAAATATATCTGACGGATTCTGACCACCCTGATCTGTCTAGACAATCACAGGTCATTCATTTGCATATGTTTTACAGCCACATATTATAATTTGAACCACATACTAAATTTTGAATTGCAAATATTTTGCACTCAAATATATGTAACGCGTACATTTCTCAAATCTAACCTCATGTTTGTAAATTTTTCAAAACGTGATTATTTATGCCTATTATGGAAAGGCCCAGGCATCATAGACTCTCCTCCGCAGAGGCTATTTATTTAATTTTTTTTATGATTCAGAAGCGCTAGAGCGTAATTGAACATTGAGTATGATAACCGCGGGCGGCGAAAATTTCCTCATTATATTACCATTTAGCAGCCCATTTAGCGCGTTTTATTTATTACCATCTAGCGCATTCTTTTATTTATTATCCATCCAAGCCTGTGCGAAGGAGAGAGCATCATAGAAGTCATGATTTACATGTGCACTTCAACAGATTGTTACCTAAGTATGCAGGTCTTTGCTTGGACTAATGTCAGGCCTAGACAAAAAGGTTATCTGACATTTATTAATTCTTGTAAAACTTTTAAAATTGTTGTTCTATTTCGTTGGCTGCCCATGACGAGAGCTGGAATAACCAGTTACAGTAGCTGTTGGGTTTTGTTGGGTCAACAGAAAAGCCGGCATAAATACTGTCCTCCTAAATCGTGACTGAGATACTGCTGTATAGCCGTGTTTGCAATAAGAAATGGCATAACTGAGGCCTGATATGGTGTTCTTACACTAGATACCTGGCGAATGACCCAAGTCCTACAAATTGGACGAATGACCCAAGTCCTGCAAAATCAAATAGAAATAGAAATTCTGCTCGTACTTTAAACTTGTTATCATGGAAATTGGTCACATTACAGGCCTTACCAAGACTTACCTAGAACGGACCACCTCTGAGTCTCCGCCTTACATGACCAATTAATGTACAATACATTATTCAAATATATATATATACGTGTAGGTTAAGTCTACGAAACGCAAAGAGTGCTCGACAACATATAGTTAGAGCAAATTATAGATTTTAGCCAATTAAAAAAGGTTGTCCTTCAAAATATCTTAAACCTTAAACATTGTGCGCGCAAGGTATGACGGGTATTACTTATTTGGAGCCTTAAATTGAACATTAGCTTAGAAAACCAAATATCCCTACATCATAAGTGTTTATTATATGCCCTTGCATTGTTACAAAGCACATTTCCCGAGTTAAAGACTCTAAATAGGAAGTTATCCATCATCCCTTGCGCGCTCAATGTTTGAGGTTTAAGATTTTTGAAGGACAACCTTTTTTGAATTTGTATATATATATATATAGCAAAGAGCTAAACTCAATAATCTCAATAATTGTTAACAAGAGAAACGCAAATGTTTTTCATGTGCAGTGTTGTTCATTTCTTGTTTTCAAAATTTCGGCAATGTAACATTTTTCATTTGATTTCAGCTGTTCAAGTTGAAAGATGTCGGTCAACGCTGAACAATAGCCAGTTGACATCCATTGGTCCATTTAAATCGAAATTAGCTGAGAAATGCGACTTTGGCTTTAATATGGCGTTTCCTGAGGAAAAGAAACTGACAATGGAATATGTTTATGAGCTTGCTACGCGACTTCTCTTTCATTCAATAGACTGGATTAGATTTACTCATTCCTTCAAAACATTGAATCGAAGTGATCAAGTCATTCTTTTGAGAAACTGCTGGACTGACATATTCTTGCTAAGCTTTGTTCAGTGTGCTAAAGTCTGTCCCTTAGAGGCTACACTGAATCTGATGAAACAGAATATAGAAAAGATTGGCGGTGAATTGAAAGAAACGGACGTGGTTCAAGTTGAACACATCAATAAAGTTAAAGACTTGCTTCTTACCTTAGAGAGACTCGAATTAACAGCAACAGAATTTGCCTTGTTAAAACTTATATGCCTTTTTAATCCTGGTATGCATATCTATTACTGTTATTGTGTTGTGGTTTTCGTACTATTAAAGCAGTTCTCAACATTGGTAGCATCAAAATACAAAACGCATCGCGTTTCAAAAAAAAACCCACAATTGTTTATTTAACCAATTTTTTGAAAATGAAATTTCTATAAATCTCAAAATTGACATGCATTATGTCAGCGTTAGTTACATCCTGTGAACAAGTTACAACCATGTTATCACGTTAGTAACAGGTTTTTTCACTCACAAAGCAGCATTTTGAATCAAACCAGCATTTTGAATCATCAAACTTATACACAGTTGTAAACACACAGAATTAAAATGCATCACGTAGGTCGTTCTTAATTATTTTATTTTTTCTAGATGTTTCAGGTCTAACTGGTGTACAAGAAGTTGAACAGATGCAAGAAATCGCTCAAAGTGAACTTCAAGAATTTGTCAGGGAGAGCCATTCATCAAACCAAAGTCGTTTTGCCAGAATCTTATTACGACTGCCTGCAATCAAAACAATCAGTTCGATGAAAGTTGAAGAAATGTTCTTTTCTCCTCTTATAGGAGAAGTAAAAATTGATCACATCTTACCAACGATACTAAACAACGTAGCTAACAATAACAGTATATAGAAAGAATGTTTTGTCAAGGATTGTCATGGTTCTTGTCTACATGTATACACTTAAAGGTCAACGTTCCCTTAAACAAACATTGTGGTGACATCCTATATTGGATTGTATGGATTGTATATATAATAATGCATGATTTAACTTTAATTGGAAGCCGAAATAAAAACATGAAATTCAATGCCGATTGTGCAACAAATTACTTCTTATTTATTGCTTTACCTTATATAAACTTATGGTAAAGAATGGTAAAGACTAAAGGTAATAATGGAAATTTATGATGGAAACACGTTTTTCATTAGTAAAAGGCGGAGTATTGCATACACAGTTATGGCAATCAAATTTCAAGCAACAGATTTCGCTTTCCAACACCATCATCCATCATCACTTCTAGTATTCTCTGGTTTATACAGTTGATATATGGTTTCATTCATGCACTCTATATTATAATTAATCTCGCTAGCCTGTTTGAAACCAATGCGATAATTACCTGTACATTATCCATTTCATCACATGCTTCTTCTACGATAAACAGATTACACAAATGGCAATGTAAGTTATGAAGGTAGTCCTACAGTGTACTGCCAAACAACGGCATTACCTCAGTATCCACAAATATACGGATTTTGTCTAAACTGAACGACCTTCCATTTTCACCTTCTTTGTGGGTTGGACCTTCCTGTGCATGGTATTTTATTTCTTCCTCCGTAAGTCCAGTCTCATTCATAATCTTAATTCCACCACTCTATCGTATCCTTCATCTTCTTCATATATATATATATATATATATGGTTGTATCAAAAACTAATCCAACATTATTTTTTGCTTAAAACTCGGTGTATGAACGAAATTGTTTCATACGGAAAGATCAGGCTTTTAGCTGTTGAATGACGCGTTTTAAATTAAGACCAAATCGAGACAAACAGCAGATAATTCGATAAATGGTAGTCAGAATCGTATTCACCTCTGTGCCTAATTAAAGCAGTACATAACAAAAGAAAAAACAATTAATTTTGTCACAGCTGATGCAGTATTGGTGTTATTAGTGTTCCAATGCTTCGAGATTTAAGTTCCGCTAATAGTTTATCCTGGTAAGATATTGCTCAGACGGGTATGTTTATCCATAAAGGTATTTTTGGTTTTAGCCAACTCTCAGAGGTGAAAATCGTGTCGATTCTGATTACCATTTTGTATGCAGAGGTCCAAAAATCAAATCTAGATAGTAATTAAGTTCTCATGATCCCTAGAAAAACTTTTTGTCTTCTCATGAATACTGTGGAAATTTTCTAAACTTAATTTTAGTGTTGAATTCACACAAATGCAGACCTGAAATGTGGTAATGACACGATCTCCTGCGAAATTTTAATCCTCTCGAAATTTCAACATTCAGTTCTATCGAGCGAGATGCCCAAAAATCGATAATATTACCCTTATACCACTCACTGTCATTACCCTCTTGGCAACTTGACTCTGTAGCTCAGTGGTATTTTCGCTCGAAATTCCCATCTACAAAAAGCCTTCAATATTCAGTTCTATCGAGCGAGAGGTCCAAAAATCTAGAATAGTAATTAAGTATAAAACCACCATAATAAATCTAAACATAAAATCAAAATGGATGTTCACTTTAAAAAAACAATGTACATTGCTGAAAGTTCAACTGATGAAAAGACTTCTAATGTTTAGACCTTGCACTGGAAAAAATGAGTCCAACACTAAAAAATATGAATCTCGTACTGTATGATTTTGTAATTATGTCGCCAGTAACAAGGTAAAGGACTCTAAAGCAAATGTCTCGATCACGAAAATGAGGTTCTATAGCCAAGGCCCAAGGCCAAGTATTTTCCGGAAGGGTGTATATTATTTCGGTTATTACATATCAAATTCCCATAACCCCTCCTACTTCAGGTCAGGAATCAACATAACCTCTGCTTCATTGATCTTTAAAATTTTGTAACTCCTCAAAAACATCCACTCCCTACTACCCCATAAATAATGACCGCTCCTTAACAGTGTTAAAATGACGATTAAACTTTTAAAACTATTCATATTAATTCTACCACTGTAAAACAAGAAATTCGTTGACTTGAGCAAGATTTGAACTCTCAATAGTGTTGGATTGATAGATATTAGTTCAATGTGTTGAGCGGCGGTCAAGAAACGCAAGGATGGGGAGTTTAGAAAACGAGTTTTTCGTTGTTCTCTGTAGTGTCAGAAATAACATGAAAAATCCCCTGTTTCCCGCACACGTATTAAAGCATCAATCTAAAATGAAGTTATAATGTTCTAAGCACCTTTAATAACCTTGGTTTATCAAAAAGGTTGACATTGTTTTACAGTCTTAAAATCTCGTCCCAAGAGAGCAAATTCATATATATTTAACCTCTTTATTACGGACACTCGGGTGATCAGGTGATCAGGTGATGATAGTTTGTGTATGTCATCCAATTCTTAGGTGCAGAATTGGGTTGTAGTCCGTTTTGTCCCTAAATAGCGCGCATAGCGCTAGAAATATTTGACACATAAATAAAGTTTCTATTGATCTATCTAACGGCGATTCATGTACAGTATGAAACAGAGATATGCGATCTAGTAGTACGTCAACAGACACTCATGAAGTGTATAGATCAGTTTTAGTTACCGAACACTTAGAACATTCAGTGGAGTTAACAAAGTGATGTCATTGTGGTGATCAGATAAGAACACCTTGCTCTGTCCCTTCAAGAAGTCCAACTGTAGTTGATTTTTTGAAAAAGTTAACTTGAAAGTTCCTCTTCTTGAAAAATAATAATCCGCCAGGTTATCTTTATAAAAGCAAGCAACTTTTTATTCCACCGTTGGACGCCTGAAGGGACTTTTTGTCTTCAGCAGAACGTGTATAAAAGCGAACAAGACCAGATTATTGTGAGAGATTCTTTTCCAAATGTCGCCACCAAAACCGAACTCGTTCTGAACACCTTAATTGGTAGGAAAAATGGTCAAAGCCTCAAGAACAAAACCGTAGGGAAAAGATTCAATGGTGGAGATACAATTATCATTAAAAAGTATTCATTTTGCCCCCAAAACTAGTAAGAGCCGCCAGAATCGGGCGTAAAAGTCTACTGTCCAACTATACTTCCACAACCATTCGGGGAAACTGTAATTTGCTCAATTCCACGTTTGTCTGCTTGTTTTCCTTTTTTTGGGTGGGGAAAGGAAGTGCTATATATTTTTCCTGATCTTGGCTTTTTTCGCCATGTCGTTTTTCTACGGCCTTGCGTTCCTCCGCTCTGGGTCACTGCGTTTCAGTTCTTCTAGCTCAATTCTTTCCAGAAAGAGAAGAAAGTAAGAGTATTGTTTGACTCAGGAGGTCACAGATATTTTGATCAGGCATTAGGACTACCTACCAGTCAAAAGAAAGAAATGGATTGAGAGAAAATCGTTTGGGCAGGAGAACATAGAATGGGAGTTCGGCGAGGGTTTTGAGTTAGAGGTGTTGCCAGTTACAAGGGGCGAGAGTGTGAAAATTGTGGTGTAGAGTGAAGACCATTTTGGGAATAAATAGCGAGCTTAAGATCTACAACGCCAACGTCGACGACGCGGCCCTTCTAACAATGACGTTTTTCGCTTGTAATAAAGCAATGGAAAAACTTGTAGTCCCAAGAGAATTCTCGACGTCGTCTCTGTACGTCTTGTTAACGACGCCAACTAGAGCATTTTTACGTCCTCAGGACGACGGCACGTCAGAAGGATGAATAGCTGCATTTCGCGTTTGTTTTTACAGCCTGCATTGTAGTCGATAACTGCAGTTGAAACGTTTTAAAAGTCATGAATAAAAAGCTGTGAGCTAAAACAAGAACGTTGTTCAATCACGGTCTCTTTATATTCACATATTTATATGGCGTTGTCGACTGCCGCGTCGTCGTAGATCTTAAGCTCGCTAATAATGAGCATGTGGAAGTTGAAGGAAAGGGGTTATCCTCATTTGCAACGTCTGTGGCTCTCGGATGTTTGCAAGGAAAAGGAAGTTTTCGAAGTTGAATTGTTAATTGGGACTATCTTTGGTGTTTTGGGAAGGAAGAACTGTGCGAAGGAAATATGACGATCAGGTGCAATACACACGAAGTTGGGCTGGGAATTGTCTGGTCCCATTAGGGGAATAGGGTGGATGAGAATGTGAATTTTGTTTCACAGGAAAATACATGTGGTTATAAGAAACTGGCTGAAGGTGAAAAGACGGGTTGCGAAGCGAATACGTTAGAAGTCCAAACATATTCCATAGCTTCTCTTCTCATACAAAAATACAAAAATGATAGCAGCACTACAGAAAGGCCTAGGTCTTGATATTGGTTATGTACTTTTTATTTCTTTTAATGAAATTAGCAGTGGGAGCAAAAACATTGGCTGCTACAAAGCGTACCATTCTTAGGGCAGGATTATATGATGCGTAAGATAGAATCAGTCCAATAGTAGTGAGTATTAAGATGTGGTTCCAGCTGCTGTTCTAAGCAATAACTGCATGGGGTGATGAACTTGGAGATGAAAGAAAGCAATGTTTGAATTGAGATCCCGAAAAGCTAGTTCAAACTGTAACAACAAGATGTGTGTATATTAAATTGATAGGTAAAAAAGGGTGTTGATTGCATGGATGTCGTGCGGTTGTCCATTTTGTATTCGAGTAAAATGGTGGTTACCATGTAGAATGTCAAGAATATAGCATCTCAAGGCTCAAGGGATTGTCAGGTTAAAAATTATGTACTTCAGAATTTTAGCCAAACTAGCTGATGGACACAGTTTAGAGCCTTAGCATTTGATATTGGGTGTAGTGGGACTTACTAATGGATAGATAGTAAGAGTGTAAGACAGTCTTATATGTTGTTATAATCATGGTGAATGGAAACAACCTGTATGCCGTAGGGTGAATTGGAGTTTGAAATTGGATAGGAAGAAATATTGGGGTCATTTTCCAGGATTAGAAATCTTGCTGACTTAGAACCTAGAGTGGTATCTGCATCTTTCTTTGAACAAAGAGTGAGCTTTGGTGGAAGGTTGAAAAGTGGTTAGTAACCATCGTGACCATTTGCCGAGGAAATTGTAGATACAGAGACCTAGTTTTTCGGTCTTTTTCGCTTCCGCCTAACTCTTCTAGGGTGGTAGTTTGACGGAGCTTGCAGGTTGACCGGGACTAAGATCTGAGGCATGGTTTTAGTTCGGATATCTTCCCAAACGGGCAACATCCAAACCAGATTTACCTGTAACTAACCTGCGCATGGAAGGCCCGGGAAGTTCAGAAGACAGTTATGAAAACGCGGGCAATGCAAGCTTCTGGTAAGCAAATGTGATTAACATCAATGTTTATATAGCGGTAGATTAACAAGTTATAGGTAAGGTCACTGCATGGGTGGAGAAGTTTATTAAGAACTTGAAGGCTTGATTAGAAGGTAAGGTGGCAGAACTTGGTAGATTGAGAGTAGAGAAAATAGTTGTAGCTGAAAGTGCCTTGATCAAGACGGTTCAGGCCAGTTTGCGGTTAAGAGTCATGATATGAAAAGTTAGTCAGCCAAGTAGGCTCGGTGCAAAGAGATGCATTGTTAAGATGCAAAGACATGATTTGTATCAGATTTAGAGCAAGATGCTTGGAACATATAAAGTAACTGAAATAAGCATTGGGGAATGTCGCCATGGAAATGGTACATCATTGTAGTCTCACAGCTACATGCATAGTTACAGATTTTAGTGTGTGACAAGACCTGTCTATGAGTATGGATTCCTAGTTCTTCTTTTCCTTGAATTGTTTGCAAGACATTTAAAACTACAGAGAAGGCTCTGAAAACTGTATCGAGATAAAGCATATTTGGAAAATAATTATTTGAAATGGCAAATCAATTAAAATAGGGCTGCTTGGGTGGATTCTTTAAAAGAATGGTTGAATTGGTAAAGGGAAAACTTACGAAAGATAGTAGGCAATACCAAGCTCACGTCTGATGAATTGTTGACAAGTTTGATTGAAGTTGAAGGTTAAACTCTATCCCATTGATATATTTGGCCAAAACGTGCTCCAATGACAGATAAAATTACTCAAAAGGTTACTGATGATGAGGTAGGAGAGTTTGAGCGAAGATTTAGGTACATGGCAAGAATGCGAATGCATTCTTTTGGAAAAGGTGGCGAAAGGAATATTGGACAAATTTGAGAGAATATGACAAGGAAAGGAAAGGAAGAGTGAGTAGAGAAGTGCAAAGATGGGGGCGTAGTTAGTGTTGGAAAATGGAAAAAGTTGAATGTTTGGAAGAGATAAGGTTGTTAAAGGAACAAAGGTGGAAGTACAGAAATTGTATCGATTGGAAGCAATTGAGAATGAGGAAAAGGTTGAGAAAAGAAGAAACGTTGAGAAGATTGATGAAAAATGTGAAAGGAAGGCAGAGAAAGGGTGATATAAGGCGAGGTAGAAAATAGCATAGTTGGCAAAAGAAATCCACAATGAAGACTTCGCTTAGCTATAACTAATTTTCTTTACATGTACAACAAACACCCACAGAACAGTTGCATGTAATTTGGGTGTAGGTAAGATCGATACTTGAATATGTATAGTTACCATCCTAGAATCCGTAGAATCCTCTTAGTCTCTAAATCAGAACGGTTCCATGTTAAGATCATACAATAGTCTCTGCATGTTGTAGCTACATACAGTTGTCGATAACTGTACGTACTCCTGCTAAATCACTTGTGCATTGTGTAAAACAAACATTAGCTCGAACCCCCGTTGATCTCTTTCATCCCTCGCCTAAAAAATAAATTGTTATGGTCGGCAAGTTAAGATATTTCGAAATATGTGAAGAATTTAAAATATTCGAATGACGTTATTGAGAAGTCTATATTTCCTGTCCATTTTTACTTGGTTCGTCAAAAACAAGTGGTCAGACACCCTACATATATAAAACCGTTCTTTGTCTTAGTTGTACTTTGTATAAGATGTATATATAATGTACTTTAATTGTCCGTTTTTGTTCTGGTATTGCGAGAATGTTGCTCGCTGTTGGGTTTAAAAACAGTTTTCAATCTGATCATATGGTCTATTTCCTAACCAGCACTGTCAAATCTCTGAGTTGAGGACTTGCGGTGAGCCGAGTGCTTTAGTTATCTGTGGTATGCATGAGCCATGACCATCGGTTGTTGAGAAGAACACAGTCTATAATTTATTTAAAAGACAAATAAGTTTGTCTAGGAATTCTTACATGAAAACAGTATGTTGTCTTGACTGATGTTCTATATGTTATATGACATTGAAGAAAACTGAGGAATAAGAACACAATGGCATGACAGCTCATAGAGTGAGTCGACTGAAAGGAAACAAATTACTAGTATTCCGTTATAATCATATTATCTTAATTCTTATTCATATTGTAGAAACTGCAATATCACTATATATAACAGCCCTTTTTTGTTCGTTTGTTTTGCCTTGGTTTGGGAATAATTTTTTCACTCAAAATGGAGTTTCCATCTTTGAATTTTTATCGCATGAAATATCGACAGACAAAATTAAGAATATTGGCAACTCTCGCGTGTCTAGCGTGATACAGTAAATCCCCACATATAAGAATTAAGAAACCGCCATATAAGAAACTACAGCCTGCCTATAGAGTGAATATTTCCTCATTTATAAGAAACTAAACAGCCTGTTTTCAAAATGTTGGTTTCTAAAATGTTAAAAAAAATGAGAATTTGCTTATAAAAAATTTAATTGAACTGAGTAATATTTTACTTCACACTGATTTATTTACTTTAAAGCTATCACATATAACTCAGTTTCTTGTTAACATATAAGAAACTGGCAGCCTCTGTTTAAAACTTTGTCTCGCATATGATAAGAAACTGAACAGCCTGATTTGAAAATGTCGGTTTCTTATATGCGGGGACTTACTGTATCACCACAGCAGACACAACTGCGTGGTCCACAATAGCGTCAGTGAGACTATAGTGAGTGTGCATGCGGGTGACTAAACACTTGAGTGGTTTGCAACAAAGATTTAGTCACCTTGAAGCTTGAGATATTTGATCCAGCCGAGGAGGCTTGTGGTGATGGACAATTAACCTCACCCTAATATCTGTCCTTGCATGTGCGTGCGTGATCACTTGTTTTTGAAGCGAACCATTTAAAACGGACAGGAAAACGGACTTCTAATATAACGTCATCCGAATTTGTAAATTATTTACATGCTTGGAAAATAGCTTAACACTGAGAAGTTGAATATATAAAAGGCATGCAATAAAAGCGATCATCAGGGTTCGAGCTAATGTTTGTTTTGCACGATAAATTAAGGATGTGGCAGAAGTAATTACAACTATCGACAACATCAATTATTTCATAAAGCTATTCTTTGTCTTCTATACTTTGCCTTAGTGGTCTTTGTATATTTCTTAATGCTCTGGTATTGTAGGAATGTTCAGTGGTATAGCTATTGAATTTAAGCAACTTTTTATATGCATGGTCTCACATGCAATCTCCATTGTAGTCGTCACAAAAACCAAAATGTCTCTCATGCAGTTTAAGACTGAGACACAGAGTTGTGGTGAGCCGATTGTTTAAGATAACCATAACAATGACCTATGTATATGTTGTTGTGAAAAACACAGTTTATAATTTTTCAAGGCAGAATATATTCCTAACCGTTTACCGGAACTGCAGGCATTTATCCATCAAGGTAAGCTTTGTTCCGCATAGAATCGAAACAATAACATTTTATCTCGGGATTCTGAGAGAACGAAGTTTGTCTTGAAATTTTTACTTGAATGCATGGTACGACATTGAAAAAAACTGAGACGCCACTGGAAGGAAACACATTCCTACTCCAAGTATTTACTACTCCATTTTAATATTGCAAAAACTGCAGTATTAGTGTTCATTTGTTTTCCTAAAGACCTAAACCATCTTGCTAAGACCCTTAGAGTCTTAGTAGACTTCAAGTTGATATGATACTGCTTTTTCTGGATTTATATATACCAATTAAAGCCATCACAAGCCACTAACTCGGTATTCATATTTAGAGTGCTCGCTCTTGCCCTTGGTTTGGGGATAATTTTTTCATGAGTCTCCATCTTTGAATTTTCATCATAAGGAATGACGACAAAGAAAATTAAAAATTGACAACTCTAGTGAAACAATGGCGTGATATCACCACAGCAGACACAATTGCGTGGTCCACAATAGCGTCAGTGAGTGTGCATGCGGGTGACTGAAACACTTGAGTGGTTTGCAACAAAGATTTACTCATCTGAGGCTTGGCCTGTTTGATCCAGCCGAGGTGGCTTGTGGTGATGGACAACCTTGCCCAAAATCTGTCTTTGCATGTTCTGACCTGCCATAGTGTTATAATCATGGTCATGGGAATTCCCTTTTCAGTCATATAGCACGCCGTTTTGTTGTGCAGTTAATTAGTTCATTAAATTAATTAATCCTTCTGTGTAGAAATTTCGTTTTCTGTTTCTTGTTATACTTACCAGAAGTAAATACAGTATTCAAGTAATATACAAAACAGATATGCCGTTCCGGAATACTTAAACTTAACGTTACATTGCAATGACAATGTCTCACAGGGTTATGGGACTTAGACAAAGCTATGGAAAAATCAAAATAAAACTCATTACCGTTTCCAAATACATCCCTATCCGTACTTTCTGTTGTGGTCATGCAAAAAGCACGTTTTCAGCTTAAAATGGTTTGTCTATACGCATAAACCTATAACGCTTCTATATATAGGGTGGTATTGACATTTCACGAAAATTAAAAACCACGTTTTCAAATACGTAAATTTAAAGTGAGTATTTAAAGCCGTTCTTAAACCAATTTCAACAAATTTTCTAAAAAACAACCGATATATCTAATACAAAATCAAGAAAATACACGCAGTAAAATTGTTACATCCATAGCATTGCTCTTCTTGACGTTCTCACTGCTCGTTCAGTCTTTGTTCTACAGGCCTCGAATAGATTCACGTTTCGCGGACAATCACGAAATTATCGACAATCACGGCTAGGGATATAAATCACATTTCACGACACAAAAATTCGTCATTTCACATTTTACGGGAACAAATATTGGCAATTCACGGCTCACGAAAATACCCTTTACCACTTCTACAGTCATCTACTCATCTACTTTGATCTCTACTGACTCTAGCGCTCTGACGTACACTGTTACTGGTCCTATATTCCTATATATAATCTATAAAGTATAGACTATATATAAAGCCTACACTGTCACTGCGTATTTTCATTTACCTAGTTATCCTTTAATTCAGTTTTCATCCGGCTTAATTAAAAAAAATATTTTTTTAAAGTGTCATGATATGCAAGTCACAAAGCTCACAATTTTTTTTTGTACGGAATATAAATACAATGCACCACAGTATATACAGCAAATATTAAAAGATAAATTCTATTTTACTTTATAAACACATGTACACAATGTTCAGTCAATTAATTCGTCCAGATGATCAGACTTGATCCGATGGAATATAGAACATCAATCCTTTATTTACAGAGCACATTCCTCAATGTTCATGTCATGTCTAATAACTATACAATTTCCAAACATGTCCTCACGCATGCAATTAAAAAAATGTAAAATGTGAACCACCAAATTACTTCACATCTTATTTTTGATTTATCTATTAATATATTTTAGATAATATTGTGTTACTTTGTAATTTTGTATTGTATTTCTTTTCAGGCGGACGGAATTGCGCATGCGTGTGCGGAAAAGCGACGTACACGTTCAGCACGGGCGCATATGAACTATGAAATTGAACTATTGAAGTCCACACAACAACATTGGTTCTATCATAATCGTGGTTCTATATAGAGTTGTGCTATAACGCAGTGCAGCAATTTATAAATTTAGTTGTTACAGTTTCAATTCAGTCATTAGAAGGAGAACTGTTTCATGAACAGCGTTTTTATCTTTAACATGATTGTCGGCGATTCTTATTAGCTTTTTACTCAGCCAGGAAATCGGATTGAGCGTTTTATAAGACACGGTTCTCTATTTATTATGTTCTATATCTCCAATAGTGAACGTACTTGTATTTACTAGCTATGGATGCTTTGGCAATTTTCGAAGGACTTGACTGCTCTGTATGTCTAGAACGTTTGGACGAGACATGTAAGGTTTTACCCTGTCAACATACGTTTTGTAAAGGCTGTTTAAAAGCTATCGTAGCTTCGAGGCAAGAACTACGTTGTCCTGAATGTCGCCGTCTTGTCACTGAAAATGTGGACGAGTTACCAGGAAATATTATGCTTATTCGTCTTTTGGAGGGACTGAAAGACCGCCAGACGAGGAAACACATAGCACTGTCGACAAGGTCTAAGGTGAGTGTGACACGGAGTGAAAATGTAATTGTTCTGTTTTGTATTCTTTTGTGTAAAGTCATTGTGGTTTCTTGTTAATAAGTATTAGGTGTTACTGGTTGGAATATTTCTACTCCGTCAAATTCCGTCAACACTGTATGTGCTATTTATCACCGTATGTCGACAGGACCTTAAAGTAGCCATTGAAGGTGGAACAGCACGGCCTTGTATTATAGATTGCTATAATGTAGTTTTGTTGACCTTACTCTATTGTTGACATCGGTTTCGAGAATAATTTGTTTTGATCTATGTTGCAAGGGCAAAACAAAATTCTAATTAGTATGATTCCGTTTCTAATTGGAAAACTTTCATTCGATTTTTCCGTAGGTTTGATTTTTGATTTGACAGCTTTATTAGGAACTGATTACTTAACAATATATCCAGGTCAATGTTGACCTTAGATAGCCACCGCGGAAAATCCTTTCAGGCTTTCAGGCACCACTGAAGACGAACGGCGACTGAAAATATCATAATTAGAATCGATTATCTAAAAGTAGTCGCGTTTGTGAGCGCATAATACCCCATACAAAAATAGACGTTGTGACATGTGATTTAGATCTTTGTGATTATAGTTACACATGTTGAAAAATAACATGAGTAATGCATGCGCCAGAGTACCTGTGATGTCCTATTTAAAGAAATGAAAACACAGAAACTCAACCCTGCTATCCTAATGACATATATGTCTTCACTCTGCTGTGCTATGCTCTTTATCCTTTGACCTTATAAATATAAGTGGTCAATATGTCACATAAATGAAGAATAAATTCACCCAGGAATGACAGATCAAGGTGAGGGGTGTGTGTATTAAGATCAAGGTGAGGGGTATTGTCCAACACCATGTGTAACCTCCATTTGTCTGACACAATATTAACTATTAAGCATGTTTACATACAACATTAGCAATAAAATAACCTGAACCTTGCCCTCACCCAACCCCCGCCCTAACCTAACTGGCCGACATCCTAACTGTAAAATCAGGCATCAGATCCAATGTGTGAGCGATTATAAGGTGGATGCCTTTACCACTTGGCTGCCAAGGGATTGCTTGAAAACTAATGAAATTTGTGAGGCATCATTGTAGCATGTTAAAGAATGAGGAGAATACTTGTGTCAGACGAATAACCACAGTGAATTTAAAGAATTGTTCTAAAAACTTCTTAAACCTCCTCTAAAACTCATTAACTCCTTTATATTGAGCATCTTATGCTTTGTGGAGCATGTGTACTATAATTTTCAATCATGATTCAAGTTTTATAATATATTAAGTGTTGAATTATAATGTCTTGTTCCCTGACATGCTGTATATTGAGTGTATTGCAATGCATTTTTTAAGGATTCTTCAGTGGTGGGGCAAAACTGCCAAAGGGCCCATTTTCCTTGCCCTCCCCCCAGGATAGTATGCGAGGCTTGCTCGCACCAAAGGTGTGAGCCGAGTGCCGCAGGCACTAATTAGCTAGGGGGGTATGGGGGCATGCCCCCCAGGAAATTTTTAAAATTTGGGTCTCTGAAATAGCATTTTTTTTTAAATCTCAGCTTCTCAAAACAAGTTTTAATAGTGAAATTTGTAATAAATTGCATGCTAAACATTCAAACACAACATAAGTTTAAGTATGCTCACCAACAAATTTTGTATTTAAGCAGTATCATACTAATTACTAAGATATACTGTACGTACGTTGCTGTACATCACAAACATAGGGGTATGATTTCCTGCAACACCAGTCAGCAACAAAATAATTTTTCTACTTGATTTTATGATTTTAGTAACATTTCACACTATGAACATAAAACGATAAAAAATTTATAATTTTAAACTTCTTTTCAATGTTAAACTCATTTACTCAATACAGGTCCTAGGGCCCTGGCTTTGGGGCAATAGGCCATTTTTTTCCTTCAGTGGTGGGGCAGAGGAAGGAGCTGTGGGGAAAATGCCCCACCAGTCCATGGTATTAAAAAATGCCTTGGTGTATTGATACACTAAATGACTACATGCATCATCCGCTCATTATCTAGTCCCTGGATCTGATATTTATTATTGAAAATACCTGAAACAGGCTTGGAATTTTACAATTACTCTGGGGAGCGAGGTTTGATCACACTAAACAATTATCGTATTTCGAGAAAATAATCTGCGTGTGGAAAGAAGTGTAACAATATCCGGCAGATGAACGTTCGTCAATTATCATAACTGCACAGATCCCTATTTGTGAAGGAAACAATGATCTATTATCTTTCCAGAACGGTCATTGAGGGTCACTTCACCGTTTTGAAGTTTAGAATAAATACGGCCTCCGTTAGTGATATTGTATGAGAATGGTTTAGAATAAATATGGCCTCCGTTAGTGATATTGTATTTGTATGAGAATGGTTTCAAATATAGACATGGAATTATTTCATCAGCATGAGGTGTTCTTCTTTGCAATGCTATCATATTATCTTTTGTTCATTTTTATACCGGCAAAACTACTAAAAGACAACACTGATTTTGTGACAGTTTTCCGTAGAATTTTCACAGTTTGAACAGCTAGATCTTTGTATTAAAACCCAATGATGTACCTCATTAAAAAGGATGCTGGGAAAATAACATTACCTGCCCCAGTTCATGAATCTCAATCAGACAATCGGCACTACAAAGTCGGTTTATTAATTTACACCCAGCAGTATGTACCGTGGACCGCTGTGTACATGTGTGAATATTTATTTTACCCTAATGTTCTGCGTCTAACAGACGAAAACCGTGGATAAACTAATCTGCTAAGCCTTAACCGATTTCTTTGTAATATGGGCTTGCGTGCTGTTTCTAGTTACGTTTCCATACACTATAGAAACGTAAGACTTTAATAGGGCACATCGGCAACGCGTAATACAGTATATAACACTATATATAGTCTATAACCTATATATGCACATGCTATGCATTATGATGCATTGATTTTGGTGCCAAGTATAATTGTATAAATATTATTCTTTATTATTAGTACAGTGTACACCGCCTTATATATATTATAACTTATTTAGCTATTACGAAAAAATGGACTAAATTCTGTGCTGGAGTAAGTAGCCGTATAGCTTGAGCCTTGAGGGCAAAAGAGTAAGACTTGGTGTTCTTAGACCTCAAACTGCTGCGCATTCTGTAGTAAGAGGGCTTTATTTTCTCTGTTTCGGTACCGCATTAAAACAGTACATGTACCCATGTACCCATGGCCATTGCCATGTACAACAGTACACGTACGTATGTACGTATTTTTGTATGTAGGCGTAGCGAGCTGCTAATCAGTCGACAAAATGTTGTTAATGAAGTGAGCTCGCATTTATACAAATTTTAACAGCTGTAGTGATTGTTTAAAATTGATTAACAAAGGTAGGGGTTGAGTTTCGGTTACTGCAGCTTACGGTTAAGCTAATTGTCCGTATATAATGGACAAAATGCTAAACCATAATCCTATTTCCTGTGCTTTGGGATGACACTGTGTATAAACATAGCAATGTTTGAATTGAAATACCCCTGAAAAACAACAAAAGATATACTCCACGCATAGTTCCTGTTACTAGGAGTTACTACCGCAAGGAAGTGCTGCCGCGGAAGCCTTAAACCATGCAGGCTATGACCAATGTGCCTCTATAAATACTATAGTACTCTGTCTATTAAAAGAGATACAACTAAATGGGCTTAAAGGATCTCGCTTACCAGCGTCTATCGTTGATTTGATCATAGGGGTTGTACGTCAGTCTTGGCTTGTGTTTAATGATTGCGCCTGCCTCGTACCCAGGCGTCTCTCCAGAGCACAGAAAAGAGCGGACGTGTGTGGATTTACATGAAATAGCGCCTGGGTACGAGGCAGTGATTGCGCACTTACTTAAAATATAAAGTGATTTTGGACAGAAATGCTCCAACGATAATGCATTATATTCATAACAACGAATAAAACCATCGCTGCGTATCCATTTCAATGCTGAGTTTAAATGTTTTGGTTTCAAGGTTTATAAATTTGCGCCAAATTTCAAGATTCTGTAACCAGATTTATTTCAAATATCCAGTCTTTATACTATTTATTAGTAAAAATATCCAGATTTATTGCTCAAAGGTCTTTGTCCAAACTAAAGCTGTAACAGTAAATCACGCAGCGGGCTGACACTCTATCTATTGAGCTATTAAGACGACTGGGTCGAACACAAGTTCAATTCCTATATTTGTACTTTTGTACCCCTCTTGCGTGTCCTCTTGAGGAGTAAAAGCACAGAGTCAATAATTATACAGTGGGGCATATTAGGGCACATTGCGCCTAATGGGTTACCCCCAAAATGGCAAACTACAAAATATAGTTATCCGAAAGCTTGGCAGCCTTTTGGAATGTAGGGAATATAGGAGTAATATAGGAGTAATAATCTATTAAAGCCCAATACTTCTTCCTTTTTTGACAAGTAGAATTACAGAAATAGAATAGTGAAGTAGGCCAGTAGGCAGTATTAATAATGGATAACAAATGCAAACCTCAATAACATAAACATTTGAATGGCTGCAGTTGTAGTGCATGTAAATCCTATGAGTGAGAAGTATGACATGAGAACCTCTAGTCTCCAGAAAAGTTCAAATATTTTAATAGTTTGGCATTCCCTCATAGGCCTACACCAAGGCTCAGCATGCATACTGCATAATATATTGTATGCACAAATCAAATTTTCAGCCAAAAATGTTGATAGCATTTTCTTCAGTGTTGTATTAATTATGATTTTCATGAGATGTTAATAGGACCTCCACCTTTATCCTCTGAAGCCTAAATACGGATACCTAACTCATCTATATGGTACAGTATATATGTCAAGTTTTTAAAACACTAACCAAATTTAACCTGATCATCTCTTTCCCACTTAAATTTCCTTTGCAATTTGCATTTCCTACACTTTCTTAACAGGAACAAAGTCACTTTGTTGGCTTAATTTCTAATGCCGTTCTATTTTGAAAAAACCTGTATTTAAAATTTCCTCTGAAATTCCTCAAATATTAAGGAATTTTTGAATTCTATTTTCTAAAGTTCTAACAATAAACAAAATGTCCCAAGTGAGAATTTGAGTGGATTTTATAGAATGGTTAAATCACCAGAAAAATATTGCTGTTCAACAGAGTGCAGAGAAGGACAGATCATCCAAATTTCAAGTATGATTAAACAATTGAATTCGGCAAATTTGTCAAAAATGAAAAAAATAGATTGTTTCTAACTTTGCATACACAATTTTATAACTTGAATATTAATAAAATCTGGTATTTAACGGTTGTCCTTATAACCAATGTGTACATTTAAGTTAATTATCTACATGAAATGGTCTGCTAATTGTCAAGACACAAAACAACGGTTGTGATGAACATAAATGAACTTGCCATCATTCCGTCAGTCCTACTTCATGTATGCCTATAATTTTGACCTAAGACAGTTGAGGGTTTGGACAAGACAGTTGTGGGCAAGCTTACATGAAGATTGCACAACTGTCAGCATATGATATTTTGTTTCTGATTATTAGAGATAAGATGTATAAATGACCCCTTTGTGGTGGGGTGGGGAGGGTAGGTGGGTGCTTCTGTTGACATTGTGGAAAACAGTAACATTTTATTAGAAAATTTAGAATAATCATATATACTGTAATATACTGTATGTGATAAAAGTATGGTTAATTTTTTTTACTCCACTTATGCATATGTTACCCCACCTACGACATGTAATATTTTCCAGTTACCCCACCATTTTCTCTTCGACCCCCACCCCGGCCATAAATAATGACTGGTCCCTTACTGGTATAGTCTTTAATTGTCAGTTTGTTAGTTCGGAGTCCGTCTTTGACCAACACTTCTGTCATTCTGTGTTTTAAGATCTGCCCTATTACACTTTAAAATTTGTTCTGATCTGAGTCCCTTTTACCTTTTCGGGATTTTGCACTGTTCTGTAGTCGGGTGTTCTTAATGTGCGCATGTCCAGTCTATTGTAATTTACTTATACTGGTTATACATTGGTCATTGTCGCGATCATTGGCAGCAGATGAGCTCACACGTTCCCTTAATTATGGCTATCATTGCTGGTCACTGCACTTATCCTAAATTATATTAATCAAAATATTGGACGAATGTTTTAAACCTTCAGTTTATATCTATATGCGAAAAGCAGTGGCGAAAAGTGAGGACCCCTGTAACCGCGCGAAATTCATTGCCGATTCCTGCAGTTCAGGTGGAGAAGGCAGATGTCTAAAAGACAGTGGTATAAATTCGCTCCTAATTTCCTCCATGAGGGAGGTGTGGATATTTTGTGGAGTGACCCATCACTGCTTGTGCTGGCTTTTATTATTTTGAGGATATCAACATCACATTTACTGTGCTATAGGCACATATGTGACAGAGAGCATACAGATTCTTAAAGGGTTGCTCCATACCAGCACTTGAACTCCTAGTCAAAAGTGTCATAAATCATACAAATTTGGGTCTGCCTGTATGCATTGGTTGATGCTTACTTTTTCTGAGGGTGGTTAATTGCCTTAACTAGCTACACAGTCTGAAGTGGTGCTACAAAAATCAGGCAAGACCAGGGGCATAACTACTGGGGGAGGGGGTGGTTAGGGGGGTGAGTAACCCCCCCCCCCAATAATGTTACGCATTTTACCTGAAGTGAGACCTCTGCATGTATCTACTCTGTGATAAAGTACTGAGCAGTGAACTGGTACCATCAGTGAACTTAGAGTTCACTGGGTACCATTGACTGCTATGACTGGACAATGGACTGGACTGAGTTGATCACTGCAACCAAGGTAACACGTACGCAACCGGCCGTATATTTCTTTTATTTTTTGTACAAAATGACAAAATAGTGATAAGGTTTATACTTTTAACTGTAAAATTATCAATTGCCCAACTATATAAAGTAGCTATGTTATTACGTACTCTTTTAGCTTTGATTTACTCTAAAATTAAATCTTAGACGTCTTACAAAACGTTTCAAAATTGTCATAAAACTTCAACTGTTTTTTAAACAGTATTTTTATACTATGAAGTTTTTGAGATTAAATATGTTGTTTCTTATTCTATAACGCATTTGAATTAATATTAAAACACTTTTTAAGATTAATGACCACACATGATAAACTACGCATTTTGAAAAAGACAACTGACTATAGCGCATGTCAATTGAAGGGAAAACTGCAAAATCAAGTACGCAAAAGAGACACTTCCCCGTTTAAAACGCTTTAAAACTCCAAAACCTTGTCCTTTCTCGGTCTTCTCGGTCCTCTACAAAATTTTCATTTATCTTGTTTTGAAGACTTTATTTGTCTGTATTATTTCCCGACTCCTGAGTACAAAACAATGTACAAAACTATTTTTGAAAAAAGTTTTCCATGACATAATGGCGGACGACTTTGCATTCCGCTGTAAATGCAAATGGCGAAACACAAGTGCGATTTTTCATTAATACTAGTTCGAGAACAAGTTTAATTTCCTTTTAATAACATTATAGTAAGCCCACTATAGCAAGTCAACACAGATAGTATACAAGTTACATGGAGTTTTTGAATGCAAATACTTTTATAAGAAAACGAAAAACGCTTACCCAGCGACGAATTTTTAGGAAAATGTATATTTTACCTGATCCTCCGATTTCAATCCAAAACTTTAAAAATGCTTCTTTTTTTTTGTGCATTTTGCATAAAGATTTTCGTGTTTTACTGTTTTCCCAAACCGGCTTGGAAGTAGTGGAAATGAAGTTTCCCATATGCACAGTTGTGGCATTTTTCCTAAATACCCCTAGTAAAAAAATTAAAAGAAAATTCTGATGTCTTTAGCCAATAAAAGCCGCGTAATTTTCTTACCTAACTTTGCTTCGTTACTGCATGTGCAACAACATAGTTTGCAAAAATTTAACGCATTCATTGCCAACGAATTTTCATCCTTTTAAATCTTTGGGATGCGTGATATCTCGTAGTCCGCATTTAATTATATGACGCTCTAGGGTGTAGGAGTGCCGTCAAAACAAGTTATTGCAGTACTTTTAAAGATAATGGTGGATTTATACATGTATGCATGTTGGCAGGTGGCACTGAAAGGCTGAAAATCAGTAAATTGAAGCTATATTCAGTATATATACATGCTGTTTCATATGCAATATGCTGTTTTCCAACGGTATTACGCGGTTTTGAAGTCCTTATAGTTAACCTTGTTCTAGTTCATATAGGATAAATATGTTTTAGTTTATAGGCTTCATTGAAGGCCCACAATATGTTTTGCGCCGGACGCAGGTTAACGTCTATTTTGGCAACAAAATGAGAGGGAAAAAATGGTTGGATTCCAAATTTTAAAGAATTCGCGGGACGCAGGATAAGAAAGTTTCTTCATTAAAATTATATATACGGTAACAAAAAGTGCATATGTAAGTTTAATTTTCTTTTATTTATCGGAATTTATGCTCTTTCATAGACTATTGCGTCGATGATAGTGCTTGAGGGCACTGCCACTGGTCACACGGGACCGAGGATAGATTATTGGTACCGAACTCAATTTTTCAGGATTTCCCCTTTCGAATTCACGAGAGAGGCATGAAACCGCGGGGCAATTTCGAGCACAGCTAACCGTGCGAACTTCCGTGTGAGGAAGCCGACGAATTTGGGCACAGTTCCAAATTAGTGCGGCATCGTGCCTTGAACGTAGCATAATATAAAGTAATGACTATAAGGGACGAACCATTAGAAAAGTCATGCGGAAAAATAAAAACTAAAAATCGCGCAAGGGAATAGGAGAGGAATAAATGGCCAAAATGGAAAGCAAAGAAAAATTCTGCAAAAATATCCTGCACAGGCAGACACCGAAAAACATTCACGCAATCTGAAAATTTCCACCCCTCACATCCCTTCTCGTCCCTATAATCAATAGAACAATAATCAAATATACTACATTAATAATTTATGTTTGCATGCTCATTTGTATCTCAAGTACTTTTCCGTCAAAACAATATAAATATATGTCTGAAAGCAGAAACATACGTAAACTATACTATGAGAAAGCTGAATGGCCACTTCAATTAATTCATCATTAATGTCTTAGAAAATTCAAAACATTTAGTGCCTATTTAGTTTGTAGCCATAGTAACGTTTTTTAAAAGAAAATTTTGTAAGAGCTTTTTATCAAATCACGAATGTTTAGCTAAACGATTTGTGAGATGAATTGAAATGTTTTTGTTCTATAATTTAGAAATTGACTTGCTTCGATAGTGTAACAGCTAACATGTGAAGACCAAGTGGATTGTTTTCAGCATTATACCTAATGTATGTAACTGTTACTGTCGTGTCTATATAATTATAAGAAAGCAATAGAAGGTCATATATTTAAGTTTATTGTAAAGGATAATTTACGATATGGATGACACTTCACGCTATTGGATTGATAAAGTGGAATATGCTCCAATGCCTTGGACGATTGCTATAATTACCTCTGTAGTAAGCAGTATCCTTGCTCTCTTGGGAGCACTAACCAATGGCTTGGTAATGTACCTTATAACTCAAATAAAAAGATTCCATCAAGTACAAAACATGGACATACTCATCCTAAGTTTGTGTTTCTCTGATTTTCTGTCAAGTGTTGTCGTGCAGCCTCAATTAATACCACGCATCCTTGCACGTTCTCGGATCCCAGTCGGACAATCATTGTCCCTTCACGTCTCGACACATTTCACTCTCACGTCAGGATCTTTAAGTCTTTTGTTCATTACCTTCAACAGATATTGGTCAATCAAATTTCCGTTTTACTACGCCAACCACGTCACTGAAATGAAGATTTATGGCTGTTTAGTAGCAATATTCTCTGCTACTGTGGCTATAGTTATTTGGGTGTTTTTTGACGGCAAATTGGAAGCTCGGATATTCCCTATCATAGTCAGTGTTATATTTTCCTTTACGATCATTCTTCAAATCATGATATTCACGATTGTCTGTACTCACAATCGTAACATGCGTCGTCAAATCACGGCCGTTCAACACAACCAAAGTGATATTTCGCATATCACAAGACGAACCAACGCTCATCGTTCCAAGACTAACAGAACAATCCTTTATATTTGTGCTATTTTCATCGCGACATGGCTACCTTCAATTATATTTCGTGTTTATTATGTCTTTCATGGAAATCTTACTTTCCACATACAATGGATTCATCTTTTTAACGTAGTAATTCAAATCCATTCCTGCATTAATCCTTGGCTATATGTACTACGTTCATCCCGCGTCAAACAAGTTTTGATAAGGATTTACCGCAGACAATGAGTGAGTGAGGTCAGTTGACTGCCTAGCGAGAGACCATGTACAGACAATCGTTATAGGAAGCGAGTCTTTATATACCCTGCTTTTAGCTATACTCAGGCTAATTGACACTTTATTGCATTGGCCATGCACCTTGACAATGACATGGTGGCGACGGCTACGGCAAAATGAAAACCATACTTTATTCACAACTAGAAACTGATCAGCAATGAGAATTCGAGAACATGTGTCTATAAATGTGTGTTCTACATGACAAATGTTTGCAAAAACCATTGTACCCGTATCTATGCGGAAGACCTGGAGAATGATGGGGTCGCTGGGTCCTGATGAGGAACATTTGCCTCAGCAACAAGAATGAGGAGCAATTTTAGTTTTTGACATACTGTATATTTTACTATTTCTCTCTTACTGATCGGCGTAAGGATACTTAGTTTTAAAATCAAGCTCGAGGGCCCTTTTAGCATCAATTATCCATTGAGAATAATCCACCATACTACTATAATGAGAAAAATGGCGTTGGTAGTGCAAACCCCTGAGACCATTATCACACCAAGGGACCCAATATCCTTAGATTTACTTGTACAACCTATCTTTACTTGTCGTTGCTAATTTCACGCAGCCCCGTAGGTGCACTTTTTCGCCAGTGGATAGTTTCAAATATTAAAAATTCAATGTTTCACAATTAATATAGTTTAAGAGCTAAGAAAACGTTTTTTCCATCAAAAATTTATTTTTGGACAAATTTAAAGTTTTCAAAAAAATTGCCCCGAATTACTTTTTGGCGCTGTATTGAAATAAATATCCACTCCCCTGATGCCGAACTAGTCTGGGCCGAGGCAGAAATGACCTTATATATATATATATATATATCCGCTATTTTGTGGAGACCCATTATTTGACCGAGAGAGATAAGAGTAGGCATTCTATATCTATTATTTCTATAGGTACTCTTCCTTCTTTTTGGATATCGTGACTATAAAAAGGCGATTTCTGTATAAAATAATTCTCGAAATGATTACAGTTATAGGTACTTACATGTAATGTCATGTATGTTATATATATGTACCTACTGTCGATTTCAGGTCACAAAACGCGGTTTCCAAGTTTGTTGTGAATATTCACAATTACGTTTTCACATTTGGAATGTTGGGCGTGGAACTTGCAAACCAATTTCGCAAGTTGCTTACTTAAGTACCGAAGTACTGAACTAAGTACTGAAGTACTAGAAAGACGTACTGGCGAGTTCTGTTTTTTTGTGGTTTACTATTTAACAATTATTCGCCGAAGGCGAGGTGAATATATCGGTGAATAAAAACCGAGACGAAGTCGATGTGTTTATTCACCGATATTCACCGAGCCTGAGGCGAATAATTGTTTTAGTAAAATTACATAGGTGATTATTTGGAAAAAAATAAAAAATGCACATTTCAAAAATATTTTAATTGAATATTTACGATAAAAGCGGCTTAAAAATTAATCCGAGGTAGCGCAACCAATCAGCGTTGATAATTTTCAATAATCACCTTGTTATTTTACTAAATCAATATATTATAGAAGACGTCTTTTGCCTTGTCTTTTGCCACTCGTAAACGAATTCATACTTTAAAACTGCACTTTTAAACTCACAACTTCCGAGTTCGTTTAGTACTTCAGCCCAACACTCCAAATTTAAGAAACGTAATTGGGAATATTCACAACAAACGTAGCCTGCGGGCAGTCCTTACATCGTTGAGATGTCATGGGACTCATGCCCGCAGGCTACAACAAACGTGGGAAACGCGTTTTGAAAAGTGACCTGAAATCGAGATGTAACATGTCCGTTAAGGCCGGGCTCCACTTGCACGTACGTACGCACAATTGCACGCACGTATGTGTTTATACTTTCGTGAAATTTGATTGGTTAAAAACTTGACGGCCGCACAGAAAGTAGAATACAGTTCTACTGTCATACGTACAAAAAGTTAGCCGCGACGGTCAAGATTAGCGATCATTTTCGAGTCACAGAGCATGCGCAAAATCGGCCGCGCTGGCCGTACGTGCAAGTGCTCTGTGACTCGAAAATGATCGCTAATCTTGACCGTCGCGGCTAACTTTTTGTACGTATGACAGTAGAACTGTATTCTACTTTCTGTGCGGCCGTCAAGTTTTTAACCAATCAAATTTCACGAAAGTATAAACACATATGTGCGTGCAATTGTGCGTACGTACGTGCAAGTGGAGGCCGGCCTTATAGTCCATTCACTATTTTAATAAATTTATCGGCTGCAATCTTTTAATTGGCTTTTAATCATTTTTTGATGATGTGAAAATGTAATTTAAATATTCACTATAGAGCGTCGCACTTAATTTGTTTTGTATTATTCCTGCATAATGATATAATTTTCGTTTATCAGTTTAGTGAACGCGCGTGCGCGTTTTTTATTAGATTTATTATAATAGAAGAAATTCTGAAATTGCAATTTGAACAGCGGAAAAAATAGTCGATTGTTATTATTATAATATTGCTATATCGTAGTTACGATTCGGAAACTAAAGTTTATTTAAACCCCGCTGATATATGGGATTTGACATGAAATAGCATTATATATATAATTTACGGATTTTTTTGCGAGTTTGACTGCATGTTAAATTCATACGTTTATTATTCAATACATACGAGAGAAAATATGTGACCTTCCCCGCGGAGGCTGAAGAAGGACGAAGGCGGACGATTTTTTTCTGCATATATATCTTATGTCGAATCTTATATTATTGCATGCGCGTCATTGCATGATGCGTAACTTTTATCAAATGTTTGACAGACTAACAAACAATTGTATTTATAGAGCCAAGCGATTAAGAAGATTTCTCTCGACGACAACGTTTTCTCTCGCATACAACTATAGAGTTTAGAGAATTCGTATGTACATTAATGTCATTATACAATTCTATATGACCTTTATCAAACGATTTACTTAATTGCTGTCTCGTACAGCGCCAGAAAGTCTGAAAGCCTTTCTAAGAGCAAGATCAGGGAAAGGCGATTAAATCATAAAGGCATTAATAGCTCTATTAGACTATTTTCTTATAGTTAATATGTCCCTTTATTTGCTCTTCAGATTACAAAGGAAAATTGATATAGGATTTAAATGACTATTTGGCTTTCTTCAAAACTGTCAATTTTATCTTACTTTTGCATGTATTAATTCAGTTATTCTAACTTTCCCATGTGATGACGTTTAGTATCACTTGGTAGTTGGGGACGATATTTGACCGGCGCTCGCCTCGATCTGGAGGTTTACAATTAATTTCCCTGCCCAGAAACTTTAATAACTTCACGACAAGACCACTCGTTTTGTCAATATGGCAATATATATATATAAGTTATTCTCACATTTATTTCATCATACATGATGGGATTGTACAAACGTTTCAAATTTTCACTTGGGAATGCATGGTATTATAGACGGGCGCTCTGTAGGTCCACAATTTTTTTGCCCTCCCCAGAAACTGCAACAAATTTCCCTAGAGAACCTACCAACTTTCTTAAACTAAAACAGTGTATCTCAGTAGCCATTTTAGCCCTGACGACATGTTTTGGCGTTTTGCTAATGCACAATAACAATTATATTTCTAAAATCAAAGTCAAATTTTAGGTTATTTTCATATTATATACCGGGTGGGGCAAAGAAAAGTACGACTGTTTGATTTAGTATAACTTAAAAACTTAAAAACTAAAAGAGCTATTACACTTAAACAAGTTTCTTTGCATTCAGCGATGTCTAACTTAATATGACATGTGCAAATTCGTACAATATTGACTGAGATAGCTGCGTTTAAACTTGACTAAACACTTTTGGAACTGTCGAGAATTAGCTAAAAACGGCCTATTTTAAACTAATTTGATAACCGTTACCATTTTATCGTAAGTATTATTTAAATGAAGTGAAGTTGAAGTTAGAAATGTTTCTTGAATAGATATGCTCTTTTATTCTAACATTAACATTTGGCTTTTTAACTTCAACTTCACTTCATTGAAACGAATACTTGCGTAAAATGCTAATAGGTTATCAAATTATTTAATAGGCCATTTTTAGCTAATTCTAGACACTTCCAAAAATGTTTACTCAAGTTTAAACGCAGCTATCTCGGTCAATATCACATGGCACATATCAACATTTAAGTTAGACATCGCTGAATGCAAAGCAACTTGTTTAAGTGTAATAGCTCTTTTAGTTTTTAAGTTATACTAAATCAAACAGTCGTACTTTTTTTTGCCCCACCCGGTATAATAAAATATATTATCTGTGTTAAAGTTCTATAACTATTTTAAGTGTGGGAATCGTCAAGTGGGCGAAACAGCATGATGTAATCACTGTGTGAACTTTTGATTTTGTTTAAAAGATTAATGGTTTCATTGTTTCTTCCTGTAGATTCCATTTGATGAGCCTTGTGCGCGCGCAAGATACAGCTACGACGCCCGAGAACCTGGGTGAGTATCTTTATGAAGCTCAATTATACTGAAAGTATGCATGTACATTAATGAGACGCGAGAACAGTTAGCTCTTTGACATTGAATTTTTGTATACACACAATTCCGTACAGTCAAAGAGTCTGCAGCCATGAGGCAGGAGACCAACATGTCTCAATTTCCCTCCGCAGTGGCCATGCATCCCTTTTATATACAACAGTATCTTTCGCATATTTTGTTACCCCCATTACAATAGACAAAATCCGGAAACGTTGCTGGAGACCTCACCAAAGCAATGCAATGCGTTCACTTTATTTTTGTGACATAAGGAAGAACTTCCTGCTTAACGTTTTCATCGAAAGGGGTCGCTAGCGTGGGAAAAATTTAATGCGATATCTATGTTTAAGCAATCTATGTTTGTTGGGAATAAGCCATAATCTCGCATACTGTAGCATTGGAGGGAAAACGCCATATTCATTGACAGAAAAGTCGAGTGATTTAGTGCAGATTTAAGACAGTTAAGACTACTAAGCAGGATGTGAATATGCGGTATGATGTGGATGAGAACAACAGACAATTCTCAAAAGCAAATTCCATTATTTTCATCTTCCGTTTCCCCCCACAGTCTACCCTGTACCCGCAGTCAGACTATGTTCCTGGGTAGCGAATCCAGTGATTAAGCAAAAAGTGGCGAACACGTCTACTATTTGGTACAACAAGCAAATTAGATTATTATTTCAGCCTAAAAGCGCATAATACATGTATTTAAGGAGGCTCCCTACAGTTTTAATTCTGTAGCACGCAAATGTGCTCTAAGGTCCATTATTTGCTCATTTTGCAAGGTATGGTCACGAGACTTGGCCATCAGATTGCCACAATATTGCGGATTACGAAGAACAAAAAAGTTTCTAAATATTTACGTTGCCATGGTAACAACGCGATTTATAGATTGTCGTATTTTTATCTTCTTTCTTAATTTTTTGGATTTTCCTTCGGTAAACCTTTTTTATTTTTGCACACGAGCTCCTAAAGTACAAAATCGGAGCCGAGGACTCTTTGTACTTTAGGTGCTCGTCCAAATAATGGACCTTAGAGCACATTTGCGTGCTACAGAATTAAAACTGTAGGGAGCCTCCTTAGGTTTGGTAATTCAGAAATGGGTTTCGCTATAATCCAGTGATAGTCGAGGATGAGCCATATCCGCATATTAATTGCAATTTATAATAATAAGATCGATGTTTTGACTGGTTTCGGTTAAGATTAGGGTATTAATATGGTCTAGGATTAAGTTAGGGCTACAGTTCGGTCGTGTTGTCACGGGACGTAGTCTACATAGAAAGTTTAAAGTTTACTTAACAAACGAGTCATTGTCTTGTTTATGCATTTAGGGATTTAAAATTAAAGAAAGGAGATTTGATTGTACTTCTACAAAGAATTGATGAGAACTGGTTTATTGGTGAAATTTCTGGACTTCAAGGGTACCTGCCTGCTAATTTTGTTGAGGTAAATAAGTTGAGACTACATTATGTATATGTATATATATAAACTTGCTGGACCGTCTGAACCTAGATAACGAGGAAGAGAAAGACCTGGGGACCATAGGCGGTGGAAGATGGTTTGGTTAAGGGAGGGGGGGGGGGGGGCAGGGGTTAGACAAAACGCTACGGGGTGTCCAGGGCGTGCTTCCTGCTTTAAAATGTGTAAAAATGCGAAGAAACGTGGCTAGTTTGGACTTGAACATAAGGTTAGGATCTCTCTATTAGGGATGTTCGGTAAACCTATACGAGTTTCAATACCGGTATTTTCGGTATACCGGTGTACCGAACATCCCTACTCTCTATGGTAGTGTAAAGTGTATTTTCCAAATAAATATATGTTTATTGTTCATTCAAGGAAAACAGGTAAAACCAGACACAGTACTAAAATGCGGTGCCCTGCAAAATAAAACTTCTGGCGTTTCCGCCTACAAGTAAACTCATATAAAATAGTACGCTAACATTTCTCCTGTCGGCCGCAAGTTGGTGCGTGCGTTAGGATTAAAACTGCGCTTTAAAACCTTCAAAATAAAATATTTCGAGCTCAAAATACTATCAAAATGAAGAGAAAAGTGAGACGAATCCGCTGGTATACGGCCGATAAAGTGAAAACCAACGATTCCGAAGTTATCAATGATCAAACGTACTGCATTTTTAATTTAATAATTTTGAGCGATTTGTCAACAATACAATTTCGCCTGAGTTTTAAGGCCATAAATCACTAGAATACTGTTGTTTAGTCATACATTTGCCATCCCTAAGTAGAATTTCTTACACTGAATCGAACGGTGGTATTTTTGTCCTTATTGGGCGCATAAAACCAGAGATAAGGCGCAGCAAACAGTCAATAGTGAGAGTCCGAGATTAATTGGAAAGAAAACTTTCCTCGAAAAAAGGAATTCGGAAAACGTGAAAGGATTATTTTGAGTAGCTTGTCTTTCAAAGGCCATAAATCGCTAGAATAGAAATCAACTTTGAAATAAATTTTCCATCCGTAAATACAACTTTTCACGCTGATTCGAACAGTGGTATTTTTGTCCTTGTTTGACGCATAAAACCAGAGATAAAGCCTAGCAAACAGTCGGTCCTGAGAGTACAAGATTAATAATTAATAATGAATAAATTCCGAGCAAGTGCAAGGAATTTTTACTAGGCGATTAAGGAAACGTATTGATGCATGGAAACAAACTAACGGACAAACAAACAAACAAACAAACAAACAAACGGACAAACTCACAGGCAGAATATAAAGCGGTGCCAAACTTGGCCGGGGCACCGCAATCCAGTCGATGCTCACAAGCTTGCAACAGGAATGAGGTTGACAGGCTTGAAGGTTAACTGTACTGTACATACTGTAGTATATAAGTGGTGGATAATCTAAAAAACACACATTGTATTTAGGTCATAAATCCATTGCCAAAGTTTGAAGAAACAAAGCGAGCACTTGCAAGAGGCCTTTACGACTTTGAAGAAGGCGATGAAGAAGAATTGCTTCATTTTAAACAGGTTGGATGTTTTGTAATTCTATTTACAATAATAGCACAAAAATGTGCATACAAATTGTATTACCCTGCATAAAACCTTAGATTACATGCACATGCAACTGTATTTTGATAGTCAGTCACAAGGGCAAAATATAACAGTAACTTATAAGGGGTAACTTATAACGCTGTTGGTAATACTTTCTTCCTGCATGGTACCTACATCTAACGAAAAATATATTTAGGGGGATATTATAACAGTTCTACAAAGAGTGGATGCTAATTGGTGTGAGGGAGAAATTGGTGATCGGTATGGCATATTCCCTGTTAATTTTGTTGAGGTATGAAGTTTTAAACATTTTGAAGATCCGTTACCTAATATAACCGTCACCTAACCCCTACCTAACAAACCATTGCTATACCGCTACCGCGCCGTTTCAGATTAATTTTAAAGAATGAAGTAATGAACATTTTCTAAGAATTTATATGGAGCGAAAAAAATTATATTATGTAATCTATATATAACGCATGAGAAGCCGCTTATTGTATTTCCAAACACGGAGAAGTTTTCTATAACTTCAGTATTTTAAGAAGAGTTTGCCTCTAATGTTGGCTAAATTTATGGGCGTTTATTGCCACTTTTCCAAACTAGGTCTCGCTAGCTGATTCTTTGTGTTTTGCTCATAGAAATAGATTATTAAACTATAAACGACAACCAATCTTTAATAAACATGTTTCAAATTAAAAAATATGAAGAATAATTACAAAATATATAGATATACATATAAGAAGAATCAGGAGCGGTCAAGAATAGATTTGAATTTGTTAAAGCTTATACCTTTTTCTTTGGCTGTGAGTAACTAATACTCTTTTTTATAAAGTTTGTTTCGGGTTTATCAAGACCATAATTATTGTATGATTAGTTTTAATAATGTATATAGACTACAGAGTGATTAGTACATTCTTAGTTGATAATTGTGTAACAAACGGCCCCTTGAAAAGCAGGTGCCTATATATGAGCCCTGAAGGGTTATCGTTTTGAAATATTTTTAAATAATAATAATGAAAGAGAATATGTCTAAATTCGTAGTTTTTCTGCGTCTTAACAGTTGAACCGTCCGGCATCGTCAATGGTCAGCACAAATAAGAGTGCAGAACCTGAAACTCGGCGGCAACCAAGCATTCCTCAGACGACATCAGAAGTACGCCAACCTCGGCAGAAAGCTCAACTGCACAAACCTCTGAGGAGATCTCGATCTATTCCTCGCGAAAACCAGGAAAATATTCGAAGACGAGTTCGCGATTTCGGTGAAAATAGTGACTCTGCTGGACATGGAGGTCGTGTTCCTAACCAAATCAATCGACATTCATTTGATGCTCTCTCAGTCGAACATTCTCGGGATTTTAACCCTCGGGATGAATCATGTGATGCTCTACCAGTGGCAACTGCTAATGTCGCAGCTAACCGTCGTCCAAATACTCGCACAACAGAATCCAGAGAAATGCAGGTAAAGTGATGTCCTAGGCAGCATAGTTTGAGCGAATGTATATAGTTTGAAAATATTTTTATTCCCTACTCATTCGCAGTTTCATATTCAGACTTAAATAAAATTGTATACGCATATATATAGATGACCTACAAAATTTAGTAATGTGAACGAAATTAAGATACACGTATTCTTCCTATTTTTACACTAAACTGTCATGGTTATTCTTCATTCTAGGAGGAAAGACCTGTATCCACGTCTACGATGACCAATCGATCCAGCCCAACAGGATTCCAGACAAGGGATGCGCAATCTTCAGAGCTGTAAGTAAATATGTCCAGGCGAAACTCGCATATTATGGTGAACACAATTTCTGATTTGTGTATTCTTATTCGTTTATATTATAGGTACATAGCTTTGTACAATTACAGACCGCAGAAAAATGACGAGCTCGAGTTGTGTTCTGGAGAACATTATAAAGTTCTAGAAAAAGGAGGAGATGGTTGGTTTAAAGGTTTCCCCGTTCTCGGAAGACAACAAATTGGTCATTTTCCAGGAAATTACGTTCGCCCAATACGGTATGTTCTTCATTTACCTCTATATCTGATAAATTTTTTGTGAACCTGCACACCAAGGCTTGGCCTGAATGCATAACTCGTCTTTTGCCTTCAATTTTAAGGTCCTCCAACGCAAATCAAGAAAACACAACAGACAATGCAATGTCATTAATTCAGCGACGTCGACATAAGAATAATTCCCAGTCTTCATTAAACCCCGATGCTGCTCTGTTGGTCTTGCCAAGACCTCGACCGTTTTCTGATATCAGCAATGATTCCAACCAAGACTCGTCAATATCGCCACCTTTAACCCCTCCGCTGGTTGGAGCTAAACCACCTGTAAGTAAAATGAAATACGATAGGCCTGGTTACCAGGTCACGACCACTGGTCACGACAACCAGGTTAAAGTAGGTTAATATAATCCCCGAACAAACTGAATTTAGTACGGTGAAATGTATTTCAGGGATCAGACATGTTTCTCTCTCTATCCAGCATGGTTTAAGTCAATGATTCCAACCCTCGAACAACCTCACGACCCAACGTTTCGACACTCCAGTCTATTGTCTTCATCAGGGCTGATCGTCGGGCGAGGACATATAAATATGAATCATATTTATATGTTTGCCTGTTCAACATGGCGGATGGCAATTTTTTTAGCTTCAAAACAAATTGACTTTAATTGAGAAGGTTTCTAGTATTTTAAGACAGGCAACCTTGAATTTTAACATTTTCAGCAATCTAATCAATTGCTTCACCACCTTGAAGCATATAATTTGCTGGCGCTCTGGTTTTCCCCTACACACTGCCATCACAAAGCCTGGCGATATGGCGAATTTATCTGACTATCTAAGCTTCGCATGGACCGGAGACTTTGACAATCTAAAGCTTTTTTATCTGAATCACTCAAACTTGACGGTAGCTGGACGCAGCCTGGTGGAGATAGAAAGGTTCTTACTGCCGATGGTCTATCAATAATATGGAGGAAGAATAAAAGCTCGCTGTCTTTTGAAGGTAATAAAGCTAAGGACTTAAATATAGCATTAGGCAAATTGATGTGTGAATATCATCAAGGCGGTAATGAAACGAATGTTTTGTCTGAAATCAATTCCGAAGCTGATCGAGGTGGTAATGGTTCGAATGCTTTGTCTGAAATCATCTCTGACATTGATGATCTCAAACTCGGACAGCAAACTAATGGTGAGGCCATTCGATCAATTTCTGACTCCTTGCTATATGTCAATGCTATGTTGTCGGACTTTAATAATTTTGTGGCAAAGTATGAAGGGGGCTTTAACAAGGATTCAATTAAGTTAAGTAATAATAATGGTCAAAGTCAAAATCAAAATCATGATGAAGTTACAACTGATCATTTAATTGACTGTCAACAATTGTCTAAAACAGAACTATTTAGTGCGGATGACTGCTCTTGTTTATTGGAGCCAATTGCCGTAAATAAAAGCTATAATTGTGATGAAAACAATACAGAATGTGTGCAGCAACCTAATGAGAGAAGTAATGAAGGAAGTGTTTTAGTTAATGAAGAAGTTAATGAAGCAAGTGTTTTACTATTTCCGCAGCCTTCTACCAAGAGCTCAAGCTTCACTGAGAGTTCAAGCTTTACTGATTGCTTACCCAAAAACATTCGTCCTAATACCTATGCCGAGGCGGTATAGTATCTAATTCACCTTGCGATGAAAGCCGTGATCAAAATGAATCAGAAATTAAACAATCTAGTGAATCTAAAAAGAATAACAGTAAACCATCCAACGACTCTTCTGAAGGTGTCACTTGTGTTGAGCCGAAAAGGAAACGAACAAAGAGATTCTTCCTAACTGGTATTGCCGAAAATGTTAATGAATGTAATATTCTAGCCTATCTTCGCCAACGTAATGTAGTACCAACTTATATTACGGTTTTTAAAAGTCGTAGAAGGGGAACGTTTTCTGCTAAGGTTCATGTCCCAGCTGCTGTAAGTTCGTTGGTTGGTTTGAAGTTGGTTTGGTGTTGTAACGTTGTAAACCTTGGAAAATCAAAGATATCAATAGAGATAAAAATAAAATCAGAAAATGTATGTGTTCCCGTGTATGGCAATATTCAACGATGGTATAATGGCTTGGGATCTAGTAACAATTACTAATAGATTCTATAGAAGGAAAAGAAAAACGAAGAGAAAGACAAAGAAATTGAAGTAAATTGAAGATACAGAACAACATAAAACTCAACCCCCTCAACCAAAGAAAATGTAAAAATGTATGGTCATTAATACTCTCATTTTAAAAAATGCCGATGCCCTACCATTGACTGCTGAATGCTTTCAAAAAAATATATAGATCTGTTTTTTAGAAACAAATGCTTCATAAGTGCATCCCTTCTACGTTAATTTGCCCAAGAGGTTACACCATAGTTCGCAAGGATCGCGACTCCCGGCCTGGAGGTGGAGTTGCCATCTTGTGTAGAAACGATTGGAAAATTACGAATATTAACCTTGATAATAATTTTGAATGTATTTGGTGTGAAATTCACACTATCAACAGTTCATACTGCGTCTCTGTAGTGTATCATCCACCTGACCCGATTTACAATGAATCCTACCTCCTTGATTTCTTATCTGAAAACTGTGAGAAGATTCTGTCATCGCAACCCAGTGCTAAAATATTTATCGCTGGTGATGTGAATCAACTACGTGTATATGACTTTTGCATTCAACACAATTTAGATCAAACTGTGAAGAAACCTACTAGAGGTGCTCGGATATTGGATGTCTTCTTGACTAATTATCCTCATATATGGAAAGTTCCTGCCGTTTATAAATGTTTGGTACGCTCTGATCATTCTGCGGTTGTTGTAACCCCGCAGCAACCCGCTAAGCCTGAGAGAAAATTTGTATATTTTCGGGACGTCAGACACCACCGTAAAATCAAAATAGAGAATAAATTGAGTGTATATGACTGGAGCTGGATTTACGATGTCAATATTGACGATGTCGACAAAGGAGTCGACCTGTTGAATGAAACTCTTTGTAATATGATTAATGAGTGCTTTCCCTTGATTAAAGTTAAAGTGTCGACTCGTGACCCACCATTTATGTCTCCACTTGTAAAACATTTGTGTAATATACGGAATAGGGAACTTAGGAGAGGCGTCAATATTGATATTCAACAGAAAATAAATAAACTCATTCGAGAAAATCAAGTCAAAGCTATTCATGATGGAAAAATTAATTACAGACAAGGCTCTCGAAAATGGTGGAAAACGGGCAAGGTCTAGGTCGGAAAACATCAGCAACATTATCGATCCAGAAACTATGAATGCCTATTTTCAAGGTATAAACACTGATAACGAGTATGTGAGACCTGATCTATTGAGAATTCCTGAAGGAACTCGAATCCCAGCTGTTGATATCAAAACTGTCGAAAATTTTATGATGAGACAGAAACAAACATCATCTGGTCCGGACGGTATTCCATATTGGATTTGGAGAGATTTCGCCTGCTGTCTTGCACCAGTTCTTACAAATGTATTGAATTCCTCCTTGAAACAACAACGTGTACCTAGTTTGTGGAAGTTGGCTAACCTAAGCCCAATACCAAAGGAATCTCCGCTAATCGAATGTAACCAATTGAGACCAATATCGCTGACTAATGTTATCATGAGACTTTTTGAAAAGATCATATTTCAAGGAGAGATTCGTCATCCTTCAAAATCGATTATTGATAGGCATCAGATATATGCTTATAGAGAAACTCAAACACTACTGCAGCTCTCATAAAGTGTCAGCATTATTGGTTAAAATGGCTAGACGATAAGGCCAATTTCGTCCGTGTAATATCTTTCGATTTCAGTAAAGCGTTTGTCAGTGTTCCCCATGATATTTTAGCACAGAAACTGAAATCAACAAATCTTAATCCATATATTATTAATTGGCTCATTAATTTCATATCGAGTAGAAAACAGAGAGTTGCTGTAGATGGAACTGTTACCAACTATGTTAGTATTAACAGAGGAGTACCGCAAGGTACAGTTCTTGGTCCCTTCTTGTTTTCGTTCATGGTCAGTGACGTTAAGGTTAAATATCCACAAAAGAACAATTTGGTTAAATTTTAAGAGAACGTGATCATCCATTTATGTTGCCAAATGTAAATACAGCACGCTTTAAACAATCTTTTTTAAATAAATGTCTTTTTAATGGTTTTTATTATATTGTATAATCTGACTATTAATAAATATGTAAATAACTTTTGTATTACATATCAATTGTAAAGTTGCACGTTTGTTGCAACTCCACTATTTGTAATAAAGACGTAATTCAATTCAATTCAATAATCGTGCTTTCAAGAGGGATGACGATAGTTATCTGCCACAAGAGTATCTTCACCTTCTTCGGCTTGAGGCGACTTTAGATACTCTTTGATTATGTTGTTAGGTGGTGAATGCAGGTTATTCAAGGATTTTACATATTTACTTAAACCATCTTATACCGATGCAGGCTCTACACTGGGTCTATTACTATAAAACGATGCTGCATGTATACAAGGGGCATGGAATATGATGTTACTGTATTTAACACCAACATTCATAGCTAATAACTAGCCTGTCACAAAATACATTACGTAAATAATGTTGAATTAACAATTTTTTTGTTGAATGATGTTGTTTTAGAAACAGTCGTTATTCCGAAGATTAAGTATTGGGAAAAAGAAAGATCGTAGTAGCCCGCAAACAGTTCAGAGGTAAGTAAACTGTTCACGCAACTGCTATAACTCGTACGGTTTTCATGTACGTATTTACATTAAAGGTATATAAAGTTCAAATATCACAGATTCTTATGTTTCAGTGAGAGAATTAACCAACAAACAGACACGACTGTTCCAACAAGTTCTTCATCTTCTTCGTCATCCAGAGCTACACAACCTGCATCATCGTCCAGAACACGAGTATGTTGAGAACTGTATTTTATTAATTGGTCATCGTACACAGGATGTTATTCATTAAAGTATAGGGATATGTGGATTTTTACTCCTCCTTCAACTTAAGTCTATGCTATTTCTATAATATCCTGAGTTATATTCTCATGCAGCGCTTGGAAATCGTGGCTTCTCTATTTATATGATAACGCTTTCACTCTAACATCAATGGTGAATGTTATTGTACATGGACAGCTGATTGGCTCAAGACATGCCTACTTTATAGGCTATATACCTAATATTTTTGTAAAAAATGATCTAGGCTACAACGTGTTTCCATGTTACCAACTAAACGGCAAAAGCAATTACATGTAATCATATATTTAGTGTTTTTACAGTTGCATTTCAAAATCTTAGATTATAGTGGTTGTATTTACATTTAGACTAGAACTTTAACATCCATAGTAACTTAAAATTGTCTTATCTCTTTACATCATTTTAAATTTTTAGGTCGACTCAAGACAAGGATCACGGATCAACTGTCCCAGTGGTGGTAAAGACAAGTAAGTTTATATTCTTTAATGCGCTTCTGTATTACGTTAAACCAATTCTTGAACAAGTCTTCGTTGACTCTCTATAAACATATTGTCTGGTATGTATATAAGACAAATCTGATGACAAATATTTATCTGGTATTATTTGAGCCCAAGAATAGTCAACAAAAAACGTGTAATTAACGAAACGGTAATATATTGCTCCGTATTAAATTTTGTTTGTCTCTCCATAATCCATATTATAGTTTGGCGATATGTAATTCCCAATTGTACTGGCACATTTTTAGTGCATTCGTGCAATTTCAGGTGCATCACACATTATAATTTTGGTTAGGTCTAACTTTTTTGGCACCTTTTCTTCGTGGTCGGCATGAAAAGGTGGGTTGCCATCGTTTCTGCTTGAGGCCTTCCTCTTTTTCATTTTCTGGAATTGCTTTATCCACCGCTCTTCTCAGCGGGTAATTTTCTCTCTTCAATCCTGTCTCTCAATATTTCATTTGTCATCTTTTTCTCTCTTAGAGAGATTCCATTCTCCCAACGTATAGTATTTCAATCTCTACACATACTCTCAAGTACTATAGTTTTTTCTTGCATGGTTGCGCCTGGCTGAACCTTCTTTATCTTTTGTTATCTTTCTCTTCAACTGTTTGTTTACACGACATTGCAGGTATGTCGTTATAGCCAACTACCCACCAAACAGCTCGATGGAACTGGGGATAAAGTATGGTGATGTTGTTTACGTCACAAGAAAGACAGAAAATGGCTGGTACCATGGAACGTTAGAGAGAAATGGAAAAGTTGGTTTTGTTCCAAGTAGTTTCCTTCAGAAGATTTAGACTGACTTAAAGATTTCTTCCGCAAGGTATATATTCTGGAATATACTTCTACAATATCGGCATACATTGTTTAAGAAGAAAATAATAACAGCAATTTAAATGCCTGAAATAGAAAGTGCAGATTGATTACACTAAGTACTATAAAATCAGAATATGTTGCTATGAATTTATAGGAAATTTTCATGCATACAATATAATTATTTCGTACAATTTCGCGACACAATGACGAAGAAACGTAAGACGATTTTATGGATTTTCAAGGGATTTCGGTATTGAGGTATACTGTTTGAGGTATAATTTTGACGAATGCTGTAATGATATAGTTTACTTATATATTTCTCTTCTTTTTAGTGCAAGTTAACAAGCAGAAGAATACAAGAAAACATAATGTGCATCGTTTTCTATAACCACAGATTACAATGTCCAAATATACTTTAACCAAATCCTACAAAATATGAATTCATCAATTATTCTTTCATGTACATGTATGCATTATCTACGTATTATTTATGTATATATTTATGTATATATTTATGTATATAGACATTAATATTATTACTAAGTGATAGTTTATGATTTTATGTACTGTTTAATAGACGAGCAGGAGTGTTTTATTATAGGTTTAAAACCACGAGCGCGCAGCGCGAGTGCATGGTATTAGACCTAATAAAACACGTACTGCGAGTTTATTAAACGGCTTCAAAAACGTCTCATTAGTATTCTTTATATAAAGAATACTAATTAGGACGAGCTTTTATTTAAAGAATACTAATGAAGATGAGTTTTATCCATGGCTTTGACGTCAAAACCAACGGGGTATATGCGTGGGTGTTAATCCTAAAGGTTGTACAAACAAACCGCGAGCCTTTATAAATATATAGTAAAATAGGCAAAAGTAAACGGCATTTTTCGCCGGAATATGCGTTTCCCCCAAATTTTTTTGTTTCGCCGCACGAAGGATTGCGCAAAGTGTCAAATTTGTGTGCAGACTGCGAGTTTTTTTAAAATTAATTTTCTAGAGTACAAAGTATAAACGGGTATGGTGCGCCGTATGGCTGTTATATAGTTAGCTTCAATCTTTGACAGCAACTATATACAAAGCTAGAGATTATAGAAATATCCACAATAGATTATTTTTATTCTCTTCAATTTCCGTATTTCGTTGGTCTTACTGTACTGTATATAGTTGTATATAGTTGTATATAGTTGTCATGTTTTTTATTGCTCTAGAGTCTAATGTGTATTATGAAGAAATGATTATTATTTTGTCTCAGTTAACAAAATAACCTCTAGCTGTATATGCATGTAAGGATAAAGCGAAGTCAGTGGCATAAGGATAAAAGCCGAAATCAGTGGCCAACATACACTCTAAAAAATAGGTGTGTTTGAGTAACACAACTTTTTTGTCCACAAAACAACACATCTTAAGGTGTGTTTAGCTGACATACTAATATGTGTTACAGTAGCACAACAAAAGATGTGTTTTTGGCTTGTCCAAAAAACAACACACCTTTAGCTGTGTTACTTCAAATGGTGCGTTAGGAAACACGCATAGGTGTGTTACTAACGCTTCCATGTGTGCTAAGATAGCACACCTTAAAGATGTGTTGGTTTAGCACATCTAAAGACGTGTTTCCTTAACACACCTTCAGTTGTGCTGAAACAACACGACTTTAGATGTGCTGAAACAACACGACTTTAGATGTGCTGAAACAACACGACCTTAGATGTGCTGAAACAACATGACTTTAGATGTGCTGAAACAACATGACTTTAGCCGTGCTGAAACAGCACGACTTTAAATGTGCTAAACAGCAGGACATTGGGGTTCCTGAACAACACATCTTTAGCTGTGCTAAAATAGCACACCGTCACGTAAATAAATAATAACGCAAATACACTTTGACTTAAACTGTCTTAAATGTTTATAATGTTATTCAGACGGTAGCAGAAGAGGTCTATTACAGCATGTTATGATTACAGTCACTATAAAAGGCAAAAATGTTACATTGTGAACAAACAAAACAAGACGTTCTAAAACACGATAACCTAGATTGAATTGTCACTATTAATCTGTCCAATTCCGTGTGTAGTACAGTACAATATATTCGCGGGGTTCCATATTTGCATTTGTTTTTATTTTTTTGATAGTAAGAAATATGCCCAAACGTAAATTGATTTCAGACTTATTTATAAAACACAATTTAATCTAGGGCTATGGGACAGTTTAAATGTCACAATAATAAACATCATTTCTAAGTTGAGAATGGAATAATGTCTGTTGCATCCAAGGCCGGTGTTCCGTCTGGGTAGCAGCGACCAGACCAACAATTGACATGGAATTTGAAGTCATTTTCTGCATAGAGTGCCTTGAACCAAGTGTCATGCGTGGAAGATGCCTACCAAAAATGAAAAAATGCATAGTTATAATATGCTCAAGGAACAAACGCATTATATCTATACATAACATAGAAGGCAAAATATATACATTAACAAAGAAGACAAAACACTGCAAGGGCTAAACTAGCATTCAACATTCGTGTAGTGCTTGCTTTTGTTAATTCGATAATTTGATCATGCAGAACACGTTGAATTGTACTGTACAAATATGTTAACATTACCCTTAATTAGTTTGATTAAATATTTGTAGAATCGTTCTGTCTGTTTATACATTTTACTCAATTACACAGGACAATGTCCTTGGGACTACTGCGAGGTGCCCCCTATACATGCAGTGTTATCATTTTACCATATCTTTTGCAAGACTAATTCAGTCCCCAATGGGAATTTTGAAAATAGGCTTGTATTAACATTTATCTTGACATGGGCGAAATAATTAAATCTTCCCTATTAGCTCTTAATTGCAGCAATGAACCCTTATCATATCTCCCCACACGGTAACTTTAATATAAACGTGCCCTTAACTTCTCACCTTTACACTTGAACTCAAGCAGCTTTTTGCATTATATACCAATGACTGGACTCTTACACCCAATGCTTTATTAGCTCACTTAGCAGCAATGCACCATGATGTCCCCCACTTTAATATTTTACTCTGTACTGCAGAATAGTGCTACCTGTGTCAAATGGGTCGGCTAGAGAAGGGCCATCTCACCTTCACACTAATTATGCAGCAATTGAGACACAAGTACGTTTATGTATTATAAACCAAACCCAATGAAATATTACAAGTGTAAATTTATTTTGCATAGGACCAGTAGCTACAAAGTGTCATACATATACTGTACATGTATTCAATATCTATCAAAGGCAGCTATAACTGGACTGTTACACCCAATGCTTTATTAGCTCACTTAGCAGCAATGCACCCTAATGTCCCCTACTTGCATACTGTATTTTACTCTGTACTGCAGAATAGTGCTACCTGCGTCAAATGGGTCATTTGTCCAGGACGGCTAGAGATGGGCCATCTCACCTTCACACTAATTGTGCAGCAATTGAGACACAAGTACTTTTATATTATAAACCAAACCCAATGAAATATTACAGGTGTAAATTTATATTGCATAAAACCTGCAGCTACAAAGTGTCATACATATACTATACATGTACAGTATTCAATATCTATCAAAGGCGGCTATAACTGGACTGTTACACCCAATGCTTTATTAGCTCACTTAGCAGCAATGCACCCTAATGTCCCCTACTTGCATACTGTATTTTACTCTGTACTGCAGAATAGTGCTACCTGTGTCAAATGGGTCATTTGTCCAGGATGGCTAGAGATGGGCCATCTCACCTTCACACTAATTATGCAGCAATTGAGACACAAGTACTTTTATATTATAAACCAAACCCAATGAAATATTACAAGTGTAAATTTATATTGCATAAAACCTGCAGCTACAAAGTGTCCTACATATACTGTACATGTACAGTATTCAATATCTATCAAAGGCGGCTATAACTGGACTGTTACACCTAAATGACCAAATGCTTTATCATCTCACTTAGCAGCAATGCACCCTAATGCGCCCTACTTGAATATTTTACTCTGTAACTGCAGAATAGTGCTACCTGTGTCAAATGGGTCATTTGTCCAGGACGGCTAGAGATGGGCCATCTCACCTTCACACTAATTATGCAGATATTGAGTCACAAGTAGTTTTTTGCATTATGAACCAAACCCAAGGAAATAGAAGTTGGAATTTTTAATTTATATTGCATAGAACCTGCAGTTACAAAGCGTCATACATATGCTGTACATGCATTCATGTGACATGGACTGTGACATGGACTTTGACAATGCCTTATTAGCTGCCTTTAATAACGCCTGCCAGGCAGTCTAATCAAAGCATGACAAGACTGTGACGCTCAACTGTGATCAGGTTACGTTGCGGCAAAGCTAGTGCGCCCTAAATGTTTCCTACTTGGCTATATTGCTCAGTATATAATCCTGTATATAAATGTCAGACGATGAAACTAAACTTGTCCTAACAATTGACAAACGAAATCTTGTTGCATTACTTTTGCAGTAATCATTGTATTAATATAAAGTTATTTAAATCCTCTAACAGTTTGTGCTGGGCTTCAAAGTTCAAACTGCCATTTCCGCTTGTATACGCGACATGTTTTTAAGATTGTGCTGGAAAATCTACCTCGGAAGCTATACTTATTTGTGGAATAATCTAAATACGAGTATAAATATATCAAAACATTTGTAAGAGAATGACTATTAGGCGCGTAAGGGTTCTCTCGAAGAGCACACTGAGAGGACGTACAGTATCGGCAAAGACAATATAATTCCTCAACTCACCTATAGTTTAATTTGATCTTTACTGTCGTAGCTTCAGGCAGACTATTTTTAACCAGTTGGTCTACTTCTGTGTGAGGAGAAGGATATTACGATGGCCAGACGTCGGAAACACAGCTATAAATTTTACCCCGTGGTCATTCAATATTTTGAACAAAGCACTTTGTTCCTTCGATACAGTGATATTTAATCATGTCGTTACATTCCACTAAATAAACGCGGTTTTAATCATGGATGTCCATCGCGTCGTCTCTTTATATTAACTTGGGTTTTATAATACTCGAGCACAAAACTGCCCAAACAGTAGCAGAATATTCCAGACAAAGCGAGCGGGCTGACAAATGAATGCGCCAAGGATTCAAAAATAATATACTGAACCGCAACTTCTCATTGGTCGAAAACTTTGTCGTCAGGAAGTTTGCGAAATTTGAGTACACTGTACTTGGCACACGGTATATTTTATGTGATGTATTTGAAAATCACTTGCCGAAATAGTGAGAGTACAAGCTTCTTTAAAATACTGCGATATTCGTGTCATTACACACCAAAGTAGCCTGCTTGTACTCCATATTTTCGACAGAGTGAATATATTATAATTATATTAAAGGACATAATCTCAAGGGGTGTGTTACTTTACAAGGTGTGTTTTCCCCAAGATGTGTTAGAAACAAAACCAAATTCATCCTTTGACTGGCTCATGCAGCAACCCCCGAAGGTAAAAACACTAAAATACGGTTGTCTTCCCAGAAAATAATAGCGATTAATCGACCTAAGATGAAATATTTAAGGTGGCTCCTCAAAACCTTTAGCAATGGATTGAAAACAGATGTGTGTTAAGTTCAAAAATAAAAAATGCATGGGAAAGGTGTGTTCTAGTATTAAGGCGTGCTACTTTGTAAGATGTGTTACCTTCCCTAGTTGTGTTAGCAGCGATTTAAAGTAGGTGTGTTATCTGAAAAAGATGTGCTATTTGATAAACGCGTGCTATCTCACAAGGTGTGTTCTCTTTCGCAGGCGTGTTGTATTCCAAAGGTGTGCTCAAGAAACACACAATAGATTTGAAAGCTGTGTTTAACTACACAGCAGGAAAAGATGTGTTATTAAAGGGCGTGTTTCTGAACGCATTATCGTGCTGCTTAACATACCTTAGTATGTTAACAAGCATATCAAGGTGTGTTAAAATGTTATGGTCACCAGGCATAACACGCTTGGTGTGCCACTGTAACACACAATGTGCGAAAGGTAACACACGTCGGCGTGCTGTTAAGCACATCTATTTTTTAGAGTGTACAGGCCAGTATATGCAGTATTATTTTGAGATAATGCTGCCCATTCTCTGAAATAATGGACTTGGATTGACTCTTGCATCCCTTACATAACTCCTATATTGATTGTTGTAGAGCAACTCAATTTGAACTCAACTCAATTTTATTAAATAATAAATATACATATTTACCGATATTTACAACCGAAAAATATTGAAATTTAATAGCAAGATACTAAATTGCTATTAAGCTAGAATCACCACAGTTTGACCGAGAGATGTTTCAAATGTTAAAAAAGGAAAGAATTGATAGGATAATGCGCGAAAGGAGAAGAAATATAATAATAAACCGATTCTAATTGGAATTAAATTTGGAAATTGTTTGCATATTAATTTGAACGAGATCAACATAATCATCACAATAGCCAGTTTGCTTACTGGCAAACCTATCCAGGCAAAAGGCAGCATGTCGGACAATTTCCGGCTATTTTGAGGAAGGTTGGGAAAACACCAAATCCTTCCCGGAGGAAGGTTGAAAACGTTTTGCAACTCTGCCGCACTTATTGCATATTTCGTCAATATTGGGTAGGTCTTGGGTAGGTCTTGATCTTCGACTCAAGGCAATTTGAGATGTTTCATATATTAACACTGGACGTAAACAAGACCGACTCGAAGGATTGAATTTGCAAGGTTTGTAGAGAATGCTGTTGTTTCTATAATTTTAAACTTTGGTATACCGGTATTTGTGCGCTATTGAGCATAATTGATGACCAAGAACTGCGCGCCAGGCTCTCCGCAATGCGAGCCCTTCCATGGTACATGCCTATATTAAAAGACCCAATGGCACTGATGACCTGTTGCTATCACCAAGCTGTAGGTTGGTCCTCGGGTAGAGGAACCAGTTCCAGAAATTTCGGTGGGGGACAATTGTAAAATAGACAATTTGTGGCAATTCGTTACCTAAAAAGGCTGAAAACAGCCAACTTTGAGTGTATTAAATGGGAGATTTGTCGGAAATTTGGAAGGTTTTGTCGAAAATGGTGGAGGCTTTGCCCCACTCACCGTCAGAAAAAGTCAATTTCCGCCACTGCATGAGAGAAACCATGTACTAAATGAGATTCAATTCACTCGTGGACAAGACATGATTATCAAATTCTATGTTTGTTTCTTATTGGATTTCAGAACTATTAATTACTCAGTAGTTTTACAAAGCACTGTTTGAAAGCTTGTTTCAAACGTACGAGTTACGTTTTAATAGATATTTTGTAAACTTGCAAGAAACAAGCTTCACAAACAATCATTTTTCCCGTTTAACATGCACCATTCATCTTATCAATGTATTGGGGGAGGGGGAGCTCAAAAAGGAAATTGGAAAGAATGTTATGACACAGTCTATCTCAGCTGGAACACTTGTCATTGTTTCATTCAGTGACAAAATCTTGCAGTGCGTGCGTATATGCGTATTGATATAGGCTTACATGCAGTCATCTATAGCTTTGACGCTTTTAAAGATTTGAACATTCACTGCTAACAAGGTACGGTATAATTCCGTTTTCTTTTCAATTTATTCAATTGCGTAAATGTAGCAGTATAGCAAGCAGATTATTAGAGAGCCTTTTTGTCATGATGACCTTATTATCTGCTTTAACCACTCAACAGCTTGTGAAGCATAGTTGCCTTTATGCCGATTGAATCACCTGCCAGTGTAATTTCGTCGTATAAATCAAATCAATCTTCCATAGTTTCATTTAAGTACATGGTATTTGTTACCAAATTCATTAATAAGAAAACTTTATGCTATCAATGAGGAACAGATATAACTGGTAGAAGACAATATTTTTTGTTATCAAACACCAGTTCTAAATCAAAACTAACGTCTAAAGGTGTGTTGTGAATTGTAATACTTTTCTGGTAGTTAGTGATTTGTTAACTCATGTTCTGCATGTCCACGCAACATAATTATTTGCGAAAAGGCGTGAAGACTAAGTTTATCGACTAAATGACAGAAGCATAAATAAATAACGATATAATACTGAATGACAGATACACTGGTATTTGCGTGTATTTGCGCGGTCGTCAACTGCAAACTTATACATATCAGGGCAATCAAGGCAATTTTGGCTTTGGTTGACGGATTTGTTCATATGCATCTCGTATTCTAGCAATACTAGCATTTCGTTATTTTGCGGGGGCAAACTTGCCCACATTTTCCCTTAATACTGATTGTACTTCATGCATATATAACTTATAAGCATATAACTGTTCAGTTGCAGCACAAAGGTGAGGTGCATTTAGATTAAGTTCCAAGGAAGGTAAATTACCAGTTGTGTGTAAACTTATATATAGCTACCTATATAAAAATAGAGAGAAGGTATATATGCATAGCCATAGGATAAAAAAAATTTATCACTGGAAAAATTTAGCACTAAAAATAGAAAATAGCCCGAAGATTTTTAAAGATAATATCATATAAGATAATTGGCATGGAATCGAGGCTTGATATAAAGTATGCCCTATATATATATTTGTTTTGTTTTTATAACTTGATAATGACATTTTCATAAGGAAACCATCATGTCACGAAATTTGCGAATGGTTGAGAGTGAACTAAATAAAGGAAAAGCCCCGACCTCTGTGTTTGGTGTAGCAACTAAAGATCGTTATGATGCGTCTCACCGGGAAATGCCTAAAGAATATCAACCAACCAACACGACACCAGTCTGTCCAGCGAAGGAGGGGGATACACCTTCCGTTGATTTCAAAATTCAAGCGTTGCAAGAAGGACAGAAATAAATAACTTTAGATTTCCAGTTATATATAAACAACATTATGACTTATATTTTTGTAAAAGTATTTGCATGTTAAACCATATATACCATTTGGAGAATCACCACATGCTAGGTACCATTATGCTAGCATGTATACCAACTTCATGAATTCTCTTGAAAACAGAAAGATTATTTGACTGTAATCTGTATAAATTCAAAAAGTAAAGAATACTATACGAATGAAATTGATGCTATATATGCTGGGGTATATAATGTACCTTCATAATACAGATAATAAATAATTCTGTAAATGGCTATATATTGGAGAAACACTTAAAAATAATAAATATATATTGAGCAAAACGTGAAGAATTGAAACTTCAATCATTTTGTCTAAATATATTCTAATTAAAACTTTTTTCTATGATATATTTGAAAAAGAACTAATGTATACTATAGCTTTAATAATTTTATACTTTCGTTTCAACTGCATGACGGGATATCAACTCAGATATTGTCAATCATATTATTCTGTTTTATGTTTGTGAGATTTTCGCTCAACAAGGCACTTTACACGACCTTGCTCTGTTAGAGGATGTTCACAAACGAACAACTAAATTCATTCTTCCACACCTTCATGAGCGTCTTCTCATGAGCAACTAAAGAAATCAAGTAATTGCTTTCAATGGTCATGGGTAGAAGTAAACGACCTTTTCTTCTTTCCATGTGTTTGCAAGATCTACACATATCTTCATGTCTCTCTTTTTGCGACTTTCTCTTCAGACCCAGTCTCGCATTTGCTCAAACCAACCGAAAAATTACTTAAACCTAAGTAATTATAGTAGACCTCTTTAATCCGATTGTTTTCCTGATATTATTATATGAATGCATGGATATACTATTATTTTGTCTTTCAAACATAAGCTCCAGATGCACACATACTATACGTTTCCAACCTTCATGCTTATAAGTTAATAGGAAGCGAACTTGGAAGAGTCATCGTTGCAAACTTGCAATTGTCGTTCCTCCAATCTAACATGTTGCTCCGTAATGCTAAGCCTGATAAGGCCAATGATAATGATCATCCTTATATATAGATATACAGATCAAACAAACGTGACATGCAGCGTTGCATGCATGCAGTTTAACTCCCGTGCTATTATATAGGATTATCGCTATTCTATATTTATAATATGATTTTTGTTTTGGTGTATACTTTGATAACAAAAAATTTATTAAGATTATACAAGGCATAACAACTACGTGGCGCGCATGATCAAGCAGAGCAGCCTGCAAGCATTACTCCCGTACGGAACGCACGAGTATTAAAAAGTCGACGCCGGAGTATATTGAGTATAAGGTCGCGCGGACACGCCAATAATTCAAGAAAGCTGAATGTGTTCAACTTTAATGGCGTGTCCGCGAGCACCAAAGCGGATTGAGTACTCCCCGTGCACTCTCTTCCAGGGACGTAGCCAGAACTTGGAAAGGGGGGAGCCCTGGGGGGGATTAAAGCAAGCCCGTAGCTGGCCCTCCATACTTAAGCGAGCACTTTTCGATTTCACTAAGTTTTCTTCCATTTTTCTTGTCGACGGGGGGGGTTTAAAAAATTTTTCCGGACAGTGTTCACTATTAAGTATGTTTTAACGTCCAAAACCTGAAACCTAGTCCACACCAAAACGTAAATTCTTTGGATTTAAGGTAGTCGTGCCTACATGTTGGGCATAATTCCTGGTTTTGCAGTAAGTATTTGCACTAGATATAACCAAAGGGGGGGAGCCGCGGCTCCCAAGGCTCCCCCCCTGGCTACGTCCCTGCTCTCTTCTATTTCTTTTATAATATAACTGAAAAGACATTTTTTAAACTCGATTAATTTACAAATTCTCATTACGTACGCATGCTGACCTTTGCTCGTCAATTTCGCTGCAAGAAAACAACTCTGTTTGAAAATTAACAGTCAAAAATGTGTAAAAGCATTAAAATTGTTTTTAAATAGTATTCAAAGTTTTATAATTCGCATTAAATTTGTTTTTTTTATGATTTTAAATTTTGGCGGGAAAATGTCCGTGTTTCTATACAGTTATAGAAACACGCTTCTCGACCAATCAGCACGCGCGTACTATAAATGTTATATTATAAATGTATAATATGCAATAAGCTAATATGATTGTCTGCTATAAATTAAAGGATGTACATTACGTACGAAATAAAATATGTACTGCAATCAAATCTTACAATATCATCTATAATGTTCATGCCTTGATTTCATGCCTTGTGTTAGTCGGATAAATATCGGTGGAGTGTGGAGTGGGCGCGACAAATTAATTATTTAAGCAACGAGTAAATATGTTCAATATATCTAAATCTATGTCTAGCTACATGTAAGTGTATAATTAAATATTTATACTATACAAAGCATGAAATGCATGCAAACCGGTTGTGTCACAAAAATTAAAGTTACTCAAAAAGACACGGACCTATGGTCTTGTATTTCTGTTTTGTTATTTTGCTCGATTTTAAAGGACGCACAAAGCGTAAAAGTGTGAGATTGGTGAAGCCACCATATAATATTAGATAACAAGACTTATACACCATACAGTAATACTAAGGATCACTGAAAAGTGTACATGCATGTTTGTGCTATATTTTTCTCTATCCTGCGGCTTTTTCAGTTGTCCGAGATCTTTGGGGTTTAATACTTCTTTAGGAAACAAGTAAGAGCTTAAGAATCGTCATATTTTTGGGAAAGATAACCTTTACATATACGTATATCTTAGTAGCGAACTGTGGCAAATTTCTGAGTTCTGAGAGACTATTTGACAATCCCTCTTGGCGGGGGCAGGGTGAGTGAGTGATATTCACACGATGTCATTTCTCTATAACCTTTACATAAAACCGAATCTACTAGCAATCGCCAGCAATACCTCTCTTTTTCACTTTGATCTTATAACTTTATACAATTTCTTTCGTCTACCGTCGTCCCGTCTTTTATCTATAACCCAACAACGTAGCCTACGTTATGTCTCTCAGACTCTCACGGTTTACCCGATATGCGAGACTCGGAGACATTTCCCATACATATATAATGAACGGTATCTTCTAAAATTTGTTTATACCACATTTCGGTTTGAGTCCATGCCATCATGCATTCATGTTGATATCAGTGTATCTATATATATATATATATATATATGTCCTCGATTACAACGGCCATCTGAAAAAACACGCTACTCAATTTTAGTCTGCCTGCATGGATCGGATTTAGTATGATCATACGAGCAATACATGATTAAAATCAGGCAAGGTAATTTCCATCACATTAATACTTTATAAGGATAAATAGTTAATGATATCTTGAACGTCATGCAGACTAATGAGTTGAGAGTCAATGTTATCTCACTGAAGCTGTCCAATTGCATTCTGAATAAACGTAAAACTTGACCAAAAATAATGCATCAGCACAAGAGAAGGCTTTCGCCCACCTGAAACAGGTGTTAACTGATGTTTTGGACTTGCCCACTCATGTTCCAGCTTGCACTGAGTTACATAAATTAAAGGGAATCAATGTTTTCATGCTCGAATCTCAGTCTGTATACGTGATCAGATCAGTCTTCAGAACTATAAAACGTTGTCTTCATTTCAAAACTGTATACGTATACGCGACAACATTCAGGCAAAAATATTGAAGTGGCAGTTTTAGAAAAAAGAGCATAAAATCTTCACACTCAAATTCCAAAAGAAAAGACCAAACTTCAGGTTTTATAACGGAATATTTATAGTCTATACTTGACTGAAGACAATTCACCTGTGTATATCAACATGCCGACGTATAGAAAGTGCGCTCCGTTCTGTTTGCCTCACAACCAGTCTGGCCTGGTCGGCATCAATAAAAATAATCCTTGTGATGGATACTTCGGTTGCGATGACGAAGAAATTTTCCAAGATGATGAAAAAGGTATTTTCAAATTATGTTATAACAAGAGAGAGTTATAATGAAATGTAATTTACATTTGTCTGAATAATATTTTTAAATAATATGAGAGAGTTATAATGAAATGTAATTTACATTTGTCTGAATAATATTTTTAAATAGATAAAAATTAGAATATATGAAAGCTCAACAGCAGATATTTTTACCCTTTCTCGGCTGTACTATATATGCATGGTTCAAGAATAAAGTTCCTCCTCAAGTGATGAGAGAAGAATATAGAATAAAATTATATCATCTTCAAATATACTTCAATCTTCAATCTGTAATTTTTAGCCCAACTGTATGTTTGACTTAAACTTATCTCTTGTCAGAAAATAAACAGTATATAAACTAGTAGAGTTTCTTCACTCCCTTTTTTCTTGGTGGAGATTATATCTCTAATGCCAATGACAAGAAGAATACGATGGTCTTGCGACCATATTTTTTAGCCATAAGGTCAATTGGATAAGGATAAGTGTTTGGTACTTTACATCATTAGTCACATTCGTTTTTCAATTTCTATAAGTCTGTCTTTCCTGAAATCTCAATAAAAGTCGCATGGCCAAATCATACAATTATGTATTGCAAGAATGCAAGGAACCTGATGTTATAGAGTTTCGATAAAATTGGTTCACTTTTAAACGTGTAAACCTCCAAAAAGATCCAGAAAAGTTGAAGTTCGATCCAAATTGCATGTCATGTCAATCTGTGTTACAAATATCCTGTACCTCCTGTGGTATTTATCGAGCGATGAAAATCTATAGCCAAGACCAAATTTGACGAGATTTCTGCTGTCAGTTAGGCTAAGACGTGGGCAGTTGTGGTCAAGCGCTTAATAGTTATTCCTTGAAAGTTTTTGAAGCCAGTTCAGTTCAAAAACCCGGTTTTATTTCCGCTTGTATATATGTGTCGGTGGTCTTCTTGTGAAAGCTCGACTATGTTACGATACACCTGAATGTTCTGTATATTTGTATGTAGCTCTACTAAACAACAGCAGCAAGAATGGAAAGCCACATAGTCATTTGCCATGGGTCAGAAGAAAATCACCACCAGTATTGTCATTCTTTAAAAGAATGGCCAGTCTAAGGAAACAACAAGCTCCGAAAGAAAACAATGTCTGTTGTGGATATGGTTATCGCACACTTCCAAACCCAAAGACGATGAACTTGAATGTTGGATACAAATGCTTCCCATTTGATGCAGGTTTTACTTCTCTAAAACGTAACTATTGTTGCGATGGTTACTTTGGATGCCCTCCAACAAATCGAAATTAATACGTTGACGTTGTTGGGTGACTTTGGTTGACAATTGAAAGTGCATGCATGCATGATTCTGTCCATTTTCAGCAAAACTTTCACTCGTGTGTAAAAGGTTTTGTACACGGTCCTGGTAATTAATAAATGCTGTACAGTACAAATATATACTAAACATTATATATAGTTACTTCAATATTGTTTGAGCATTGAAATTATATTTAAATTAAAACGTCAGTATAGCACGGCCTAAAAATAAAATTAGAATATAGCTATGTAAAATGACAGTTTAATGTTCCAAAAGTAATTTCGATTGGCCACAATGGGCATGTGTTTGCATTGGGTCATTGGAGTCCAAATTAAGAACAGAATGAAGAAATAATTTCTTTACATTAGTCATTAATCATTTTCAAGTGGTAAGAGGATACTTTTGTTGCTTAAAAAGCTTTAAGGTGGCTCGATACCCTCTTCATCATAGGGGAACTGGTATCTAATCTCGCACTGTGCGTGGTTCGTGTACCAAGTCGTGTTTTCGCGCGAAGATTGTGTGTAAAAATCGTACAAAAATAAATAAGATTTTTAAGTCAAAAAAAGAACTACAAAACAAGTTTATTTCGATGTTTTAAATCTTCCTAGTTTTCATTTTCCTCAAAGAAAAAATCTCGTACTAATTTAACCTTTAAATTGAATTGTTATCTTTCTTTAAGATGTTTTAAGCTGAAATAAGCAATGCTTATTAAAGTTGAAACTCTATGAAAACCGGCTATCGGTTTTCGGCTTTTAACCGGCTTTCGCATGCCATTTATAATTCTATTTCATGTTTTTTTTTTCATTTACAAAAGTAAATATATTACAAGGTGTTAGTAACAGCAAAAAAGTTTAGCGAAACAGCATTTCTCGCTTCGTCGAACTGTTTTTTATGTCAACAACAGCATGAAAACAAAACTGCCGTTACGAAAGCCGAAGTCAAAAACTGTAAGTAAAAACAGTCAAACGTTCAAAATATTCCATGGCAGCAATACAAACTCGCACATTAATATTTATTTTTATTCAATTCGATGTTCTCTTTTGGTCTGGAGGTTTTATGAACATGTAATCAGCAGAAAAAATGAAATTTCGAGTGTTTCAGCTTTTACTTAAAAAGTGTATCGAGCCACCTTAAGCGGGAAGCGTTGGGACCTACAACTGATACAAGCTATATTAGTGGTTCCGATCTACACCAGGGTATTAAATTTAAGCAATATACAAATATATATTTCAAATCAAGCTGATTTGCGTCATTTACAAACCATAACAGGGTCAGGGACTTTGTTTTTCTACGGCTGTTTGCATAAAAAAGTATAGCTTGAATTAACTAAAAAAGTTTGTGCGAAAGTTAACCGATCAGAATCATGTATTTTTGAGTTAATATGAATGAGGTACGACAATTTATCATTCGAACTTAATTATTCCTCGTTAATACGTGTAGTTATCCTACTACACGAGAGCTGGACAAATTCTCTTCAATTCGATCACATGTTCAAGTTCTGAAAAGATCTGTCCCAAGGCCTGTAAAAGATCAGAAAAAAGATTCAGAGAAAGAGAAGAAATAGAGAGAGTGTCCATGATTATATATTTTCTCGTTTAAATTGACAAAATAATTACCTTTGCATAGTACTGGGGCGTCCTCTATCTGCAATATAATCATGTCGATACATACTCATCATATGTAAAGGAGTTCTTGCAGTTGCTTTAAATATATAATATAATATTTAATTAAATTTATTACATGGTTAACAGAACATGATAATTAAATTTAAATGTCTTAGTTTACCATTATTCCATCCATCAGCTCCTTTTTTATTTGCGCATCCTGGTATGATCTTTGGTAGGCTATCTGAAAACAATGAAAAAATATCATTCACAATTTATAGTTACGCTGTTTATAGCATTCGCGATCAGCACGGAGTGTTCATGCACGGTAGCGTCTCGCGCCAGCACAGGAGAACTACTAGTACGAGCCAAAAATCATATTTTTATGTTAATTAAAAATACCATGATGCATAAGCCACAAAACATTGTATTGACGTCAAATTAGCATGAAAATAGCGTCTCATGGGTCACTCATTTTAATTAAAGAATTATCGTTCCTCAGTTTTCATGCCCTGTCATCATTCGCAAAGCAGAAAATGTAGAAAAGAATTAATCAATTATACAAAAAGTGCCCGAAATGCGTCCGGATGGTCAAGATTAAATTGGGGTAAGTGACTAGATTGACATAGCCTCTTCCCAGGGCATCGCCTTTATAAGGGCGGGCGAATAACTTGTTGCGGGCACAAAACCTAGCCACAACTACCCAGGCATTCACGATCACCCATGAAATGCTTCCGGAGGAGGGTATGGTATAAATGACATTAATGACATAATGGGATGGCAAACCAATTTCAGTTATAGGTTCAGTTCAACTTGTAAGAAATTTTTGTCTTACCAAAATTTTTACCGGCAAATGAAACGTCATATGTAGTTGACCATGATCGTTGTCCTTTGTTTCGTATAACACCCGGAGCTGACTGTGTTTCTCGGATTGTATCAAGATGATTATTTCTAGGTTTCCATATTTGATATCTCTATAATTGTAAAAATGCAACTAAAAAATTGTAAAAAGCCTATAGATATATATATATATTTGTTACCAGTCGGTCAATTTGATGGGGAAAAGCCTATTTTTAAACGTATTCTATTTATTTGCTTTTCCAGGACCGAATGAAAGGCAGGATAGGGATGATTTTGATTTGTTGAACTGATAAGTTACAAGGTAGAAACTAAAAGTCGAGCGCAATTGTTTGCCGCTGCGTGGACGCGTGCGTGGTACGCGTGATTGCAATCCTCGAAATTTTGTCGGCCCGCGCTTGCGTGATGCAGTGGCAAGGAAGCGAACCAAAGCGCTTGGGTACTAGGCAGGAAAATGCATAAAGACAAAGAGTGATAAAAAATGTAAACATCACGAGATCTGAAATAGGCAAGCTGGGGAGGTCAGTTCCTCTCTAGACTCGGAAAATACTCACCATATTAGGGTGTTTCCACGGATCAAACACCATTGGATGAGGATTATTCTTGCGGTGAACAGATGCAGGTTGTATGGTATATCTACTGTATTGTTTTGGTGTAAAGGTTGAACTGTAGTGGGTTGTTTCAAATGGCCAACCAGTGGGAAGATGATCACTTGTTTCGGCCCTTAAATAAAATATACATGAAAGTTTGACAAACATTTAGACATTTCTAGTGTAAGGACGAATTTCACCATTCAAAAATTTACTCAATTACTTCAGTACGTGTATGTGTAGAATATAGATTGATGATAAATATAAGTGAATGCAAGTAAAAATAAAACAGCATGATTTCAAACCAACAAGAAAAGTATTCACCACAACTCACCTGTGAGGTTGAGATCTAGAGCATGGTAATCCTTGGAAGGTTAGCGCATAAACAGTATGAAGTCCTTTATCATCCTTTTTATATCCACTGCTTGTCGTAGATAACCTGCCTGGATAGGGTAATGAAGAAATAATCCAATTAATATCGATAGTCAGGAACTGTATTTTGTTTTCTATATTTTCCATTGAAATAAAATTGCACCCGCTCCAGTTCCGCACGCCGCAGGTTAATATTCTTCCAAAGTACAACATAAACGAGAAAATGTGCAGGCTTGTCTAGAATAAATTGTCGCAATCCAAATTTAGTAATTCTGCCCCGCATTGCCATTCGGGTGACTAACGGATATATCTCATCAATTTAAAAATTAACGTTTGCAGCTGCACAGAGGTACTAAACATTTACAATATCAAAATAATTTTTAGCAGAATTGAGATATAAAATAATTATGAAGTCCAACATGTGAAATGTGTGTGTAAACACAGCTGAGAGCGAAGGTTGCGATCTTCAATAGCATATCGGCTCCAGGCTCAGTGCAATGAGTGCATGGTGAAAAGCCATCACAATCATGTGTTAATATATACCATTGGTTAATGCTTAATAAAACCCGATCTGCCATTAATGCGTTTGTCAGCCATAGTAAAATGCTGATTGCACACTTGGCCTGTCATAGACTATAGGTAAGTGATGAATGATCAAGCCATAAAACATTGGGTATACCGGTATAGCTAGATTCCACATAAACACATTCCACAACTACAGGAGCGTGTCGAAAATGTATATAATTCTTCGAAAATGCAACGTTTATATTGTAGTGTAGTTTCGTTCCAAATATATCTACACGTTAATGCTGTCTGCTAGTTTGTATATTTTGTTGAAAGGAACTCCGAATAATGCTATTAAAGAAGATAATCTTCAACTGATTAAAACAAGACATATAATACTAGCTGTACCTTGTCCTTGACGTGATGTCGAACCATCTGTTCCACACGGTACAGTTATCGGCGTTTTAGGAAGATTCTTGCCTCTTGTATTCTCTGCCATGCCAGAAGATTTGTTTTATCACATGGCAACTATGTTTGAGTCTATAGTTTTATAGACATAGTTATCAAGTCGTTATTTGAGTAGTTTACTCGTTTATTGTTGCTTGGATAAACATATTATAATTTTATTGTTTACATGATACTCAATTTGGTTGCTATGTAGCTCATCATCACTCAATTCAGTAATCACATACACTTTAGGCTTTGCCCTTTGCATTTAGGCTTTAGCTCCGAACGATCTTCGACTTGGAATTGTCTTTGAACGAGCGGTTGCATTTTGTATGGTAATTATACAGCAAGCGAGATTGCAATTCGTGTTTAAAATTATGGCATTCTGTGAAATAGGCTTATCTTGGATATAGGAGTGCAGCTCAAATTACATGCAGGAGGGCATTATTTAGACATTCCTATTGTGTCTGGCTTATAAAAACACAACTTTGCAAACTACTTCCCTACGAAAAACGTCAAAAAACATCGACCGGCAAATATCCAGGGCCCACAGTGTTAACAGTTAGTGAAACCATTTCCAATGTTTAATGTACGGTGGCCCATAAGGGCCAACGCTTCTCCGTAGAAACACGCAGCTTCTCCGTACAAACGCGTTGTTATTCCATGGAAATCCAACTTCTCCGTGGAATATTGCCGTTGTTCTGTCAAAACACGCAGTTTCTCCGTGGAAACACGTATTAATCCTGAATATTTTAGAGTTGATACTGGTAAGTTTACTTGTTTTTAATATATTAATCATTTAATATATCAGATTTACTTTGAATATATGTAGTTATATTTTAAAGAATTCCTTTGAATTTCCTGCAGTTCCATGTGTTGATCTGCTAGTGTAGATTGTATATTCATTCATAAATATTTAAAATCTACACAAAATATTGTTTTAAAAGCTTTACTGTATCAGTAAGTTCAAGGGGTTGTTATATACAGTAGTGGCCACCTGCCTAAAGAATAAAACCTGAACATTTCAGACTGTCACAAAACGCAGACAATAATGCAAATTCTTACTTAATTTAAAAACATTTAAAACTATATCTATATATACTACATCAATGTAAATAATTATTCATCTTTAACTGTCACTGTGTCTTTGTCAGTGTATTTGTTTTGTGTAATTGTAAACCACTGTTATTTGTTATTATTCATTTTAATCAACCCGTTGAAGACTAATTCTATGGATAAAACAGAATACCAATGCAGAGATACATAAGCAACGGTTTATCAAATTGTACCAGGATTTGACTGGTATTCTGTGGTACACATGCACACACCTGTAATATTTTACTCCATTCAACACCATATTTTTAACAACTTTACTTGGGCAGTATAAGTGGCTTGAAATATAGAAGAAATTACCCATTGATGTCTCACAGTCTGAGGCAATGTTCAGGTTTTATTCTTTTGAACTGATACAGCAAAGCTTTTAAAACAATATTTTGTGTAGATTTTAAATATTTATGAATGAATATACAATAATTCTTTAAAATATAACTACATATATTCAAATTTCAAATTTATATGAAAATGTTAAGTAAATCTGATATATCTATAATTGATCAAAATCTCTGTCTGGCAATTCGAGGTTGCGTTGACGTTGTGACTTGATTTGTATCGTGTTTCACAGAAATGTGACGTAACAACGCGTTTGTACGGAGAAGCTGCGTGTTTCCACCGTATTAATGAGATGTCATTAAACTAATAAACTTGATGGCATCATGAGCGGAGTTTGACCCAATGTTACCGGATAACCGGATGTCATGCAGAGTTCCAAAAATGCTGGGATGCCATATAATTATTATATAAGGCATATTTGATAACTTTTCTTTAATTAGGCATCCTTTAATATTCATTTATTAAATAGAAATCGTTTGATGTAGCATTTTCGGCCTTAAAAAATTGATAATTAATGCACGTTATAGGCTATAGCGGTTTTAATCTAAAATGTGACATTCGAGTTTACAAAGCAAAAAGAATAGGAAATGGATAAAATATGGTAGTTAGCTTTTATATAAACCTCAGTAAAGGTGACTAGCGATTTTACGACACTCACTTGTTGTCCTTCAATTATTTTTCCATTCAAGATGAAATCTCTCATCACTCATGCCATGCTGGAAAGTAAAGTTGATCTCAGATCCCTGAAAATAAAAAAATATGTATGACTGAGATATTTTCTATCAGCCGATGCCTTGTATATTTCAAATAGCCACAGTTAACTTACTCCATATTTGAGCGATCATTTCTCAATGGAACTCGAAGCGTCTTCTTGTTGTTTGTCTTGCAAATGCAAGATGTCAATGAGGAACAAATTTCAATTTCAAACGTAACAGCAACAGCCAACCAAAAGATTTTGTTGTATCCCATGGTTTTCCGGTTTAAAATTCTTAAATTGTTTTCTTATTTTTTCTCTTTTTATATCTGAAATTCTCCATGACTTTGCCGAGATATGAGCTAGCGTTGGAGGGGAACCCATATTTATAATACCTGTCAACCTTGATACCTGCATCATTTTGCTGAAACTACTCCAACTTCCTTCACTTCTATCTAAGACGAATATCCGTTTGATGAAGTGGTGGGGTAAAGAGAGAAACAGCTGTGCCAGAATTAGAGTCAAATTATAAATACAGTGTAAATACCCCAAACAGAAGTTCATATAGCGAACAAGAAGTATATAACAAAGTAAGACAGCGTTCTTTCGTATTTGAAACTATATGCATATGACCATATGCGCATACATGTGTACGTTAAGCAATTTTCAATGTCTTGTCAAGGAGGAAATATTGGGCCATATTACATATAATCAATAATGTATTACGTAATATGGTTAGTTGAAAATTACTTTATTGTAAACATTTTATTAAAGCAATGAAAAAACTAACCAAAAAGCCCATCAAACAAAAATGAAATGGAATTTTGTTGCATGTATAAATTGGCTTCATGTTTTTAAAAACTCTTTCTGACTTGCTCATGGTATGCACAATAAGTGATACGAATCATTCAGAAGTTAAGCATCATCGCTATGACCACTGAATCATTAGTGAGAGACCAAATATCCAGCAAATGTTGTGTATCTACGATAAACAGCATAGGAAGAATGTTTGATCAGACGAGCCCACACGATCTGACCTTTCTTCAGTTGCATAAGAACTGTCTTACTCAACTGATCATGATTCTTGTGGTTAGCGTGCACTTCAGCACTCCCCCAGGAGAATTTTGCATTTCGAAGCCTCTGAAGTACATTTTCCGTGTTTCTTGAGAGGAAGTTTTATCAAAGTTATGAAGTTACACACAGGAATTCAAGATTTTAAAAGACACTTTTTTATAGTTTTTACGCGACAAAATGTTTGCGGATACAAGCTCATCCGGATACGTGTGGACGGGGCCTTAATTTAAGAAGATTTTTGCACAGGTGCAGCATATTTATTAACAACTGAAGACTACTCAATCAAGAAATAACAAATTTTCATATTTAATCAATACTATACATATAACTGGCAAAGGCTAAATATAATTTTCCGACATTTTTTACTTTATAAATCATATGAATGTGTTCAATGCTTTATGCCGATGCATTGTTATGTCTACTGATTGTCAGTTCACTAGTAAGAGATCAAATAACCAGCAAATGTTGTGTATCTAGAACTGCCATAAACAGCATAGGAAGAATTTTTGTTCAGACGGACCCACACGGTCTGACCTTTCTTCAGTTGTATAAGAACTGTCTTACTCAACTGATCATAATTCTTGTGGTTAGCGAGCACACTAGTGTAAAGCTTACCATCTTTCATCAACGTCACATAACTCGAATAGCCATTTTTTTGCAAATAAGAGAAACTGATTTGATAAATACCATCAACAGGTGCAGTAAACTTTCCAGTGCTGGGATTGTAACCATTTCCAATGTTTAATGAGACGTCATTAAACTTGATGGCATCATGAGCGTAGTTTGGTCCGATGTCACCAGATGTCAGAGTTGCAAAAAATGCAGGTATACCCTATACAACAGTGTTGAAATGTGAAGTATATTGAGTTACATATCCTCATTTTGGTAGCATGCATATATTAGCCTGTGAGCTGCCGTATTTGGACATTAGCATAGTTTGGTGCGAGGTTACCAGATATGCCAAGTTGCAAAAAACGCAGGGAATGATATTCTATGTCATTGCATATGATGAAAAATAATATATCCCATTCTTATATCGAATCAACAGCAGTGCATGCAAATCTAGCTTTTGATAACTTTTCCCATATTTATGTATCCTGAACTGACTAATTTAATCGATAGACAGAGGTCAATATAATTGATGAATTAGAAACCGTTTGATGAACCATTTTATCATTTTCTTATCTTTACCATAAATGGCGTGAGACCCCCCACTACGCTTTTTAAAGGAGGAAATTTATTAGGTATCTGTCCGATCCCTACTAAACCGCCCTCTCCTATTAAGCACCCAACACAGCCTCGTACCCAGGCGCTTTAGAGAAAAATCGCGCTAAGCTCCTTTATAGAGATCACTGGCTAAGCTGAGCGAGCGCGCGAGGGTGCTTGGGGAGGACGCGACGGAGGAGGGGAAGCCTCCTTCCTGGCGTCCCCAAGCACCCCATGCGCTCGCTCAGCTTAGGCACTTATCTCTATATAGTAGCTTAGTGCGATTTTTTCTTTTTTCCTCTAAACAAACACATAATGTAGAATACTGATCAGATTTATGCATTAGTTTGACATTAATTTTACGTTAGTTTGTTGCGTTTCTTACATCAATAGTAACCAGCTATTATTACTGATTCGGATAGAACATAAAAAGTTAGTTAATAAGTTCTAGATTAGTTTTTGGCTTAGACGTTTAGTTTCGGAGATATAAAGGCTCAAAGTCGCTATTTTGGAAAAAAAGTAGCGTCTTCCGGGGGACTGGGTCCCAGGAACGTGTGTATTTAATTTTACTATAAAAACAATTACATTTGGATAAATCATCTTGAAAAGTCGGCTATTTCTTGAGGAAAAAAACACATTTTTGAGTGTGTAAAGTAACCCTTCTAGTGGTTTGCATCGTCAATCGTGGAATATAGACGAAGGAATGGATTTAAATGCGATTTCAAAGTCGATCGTGGAGACGACCATGACACTTGCAGTAACTTATGTCTATAAATTCTGGGACATACATGCCTCTTCTGGCGAACCAATTGCTTATAAAATTCTTTCGTATAGTATCAAATAAAGAAAGAAGAAATACATGAACGAATGCAAGGGTTAAAAGTTTGTTGGAATGGAACTTAAACCTTTTACTGCATTGTATAGTCTTCATGCCTTCATGGACATGGGAATCGGTTGCATTTCATTTCTGATTTCTACACCTGCTTTAAAGTTGGTTCTCACTTTAGCAAGGAAGCTTGTTTCCCTACAAATTTTACATCCAAATTTACCCAAAATTTGGACATTTTCAAGAATAATAACTGGTTAACTGCAACTGGCCAACTCACAATCTAATGAAATTGGCCCCCATGTATATTCTCACAGAACCTTTCATAGGAAGATTGGTTGACAGATTGTCATCTTTGTCCATGTAAATGAAAGATGATCAATACACAGATATCATAAACTGGATATATAGATATATGGAATTATTGTGACAACACTAAACATTAATTGCCACATAAATAGGCTTAGAATAATATTCATCTTTTGAGAATGTTTTAGTGGGGAAACATATCTAATTTAATAAATAAGCCATAAGGCCAGTATGTGATCTGCAAAACATCATACTTTCTATTACAGTAGCTTTTCCTGTGTGGGCAGAGCAAACATGCTTCAACTTTCACATTAGATGTCTGGTGTGAGAGTGATGTTTGCTTTACTCACAGTGTACACACATCCAACTTTCTTGGCATGCCCACATAGCTGATTTAAGTGACTCAGAAAGGTGCTTCTCTGTGCAAGTAAAATGACTTTCTCTCCATGGAGGGAAATGGATGTTGACCCCCTCCCTTACCAGATGTCCTTGCACATTTTATAAGTGGAATCTCTCCTTCCAGATGGTAAAGTTCCTCCATAGTGGGAGTCTGGCTCTTTTCTAGGTAACCCATTACCCAAAAAGCAGCTAAGGTTTAGCCGATCCAATCAAGCGCAGTTAACCCATTAATTGGCAGTACTCTACCACTGATGAGTAAAATTTGCCAATTAATGGGTTAAGCCAATCGATCCAATCAAGGGGCTGAGCTATTAAAAGTGCACTTGCCCCCAAGAGACAGTAGAGTCACAATACAACATATATTGATAAAGATGTTTAATAAATATTTAATTAAAAATGTTAATTCATCTTTCACTGATGGTTCCAGTTTACTTCACTGATAATCTAGATGAAACCACAAACAAATAGTTTAATGGGCTATACAATTTTGAAGTGTATATCTCTATTCAGGGAATTTTTTCTTAGCCTCCCTAAGGTTCTTCAACATAGGTGGCTAACAAACCAAGGCCTAACTGCAGAAATGCCTGATACTCAGGTTAAGGTGGTTCCACTAGTGGGACAGTGCAGCATTTGGTGATCAACTTTGTGCCAAATACATGTATCAATCAAACATATAGCATCAGTATCTCACTGTCATATAAAACATTTGACATTGACCATATGTGTAGGATAATACAAGACACTGAAAATCCACATATAAAGTAGGTGAAATCTAAAAGTAGAATGGCCTGTTAATTTATATTAGTTAAATACCATAAAGGCATTAAAGTTGTGATAATTTTCACATATATGATATATTATTCTATAACAGCAGTATGTAATCTCTCAGAGGTAGAAGCACTTCAATCGATTTGTGTGCCAACAAACACCGTTGTACACAGTACACCGTTGTATACTAAGCAAATAATATGCAAATTTAGGTGACATGATTCAACGTTAAATATCCAAAGTTCATACGCGCGAATAGACATCATTGCATTTGTTAAAATCACAGCTTACCTGTATTCTGATTCCTGTCCTATGTTGGGACAACTGGGTACATTAGTCTTTGTTTATAGGTCTATAACTATGGCCTGTATTTGCCACCAAATCCGAAGGCAAATTCAGATGAGTTTCGGTGTCCTCTTTTCTATGGTTTAAAGCCGCAGTAGGTGATTTATCATCCAAAAAAGGTGTCAGATAGCTAGATATATTACTGTTGGTACTTTCTGTGTAATATCACGCACAAACGAAACATCGTTTAGACAAAATATGCAAAAAAAACACAAGATATCGATAGCTTCGCCATATATTTCTTAGTTGTTTATCAAAGTTGGGTTCCTGGGATCCAGGCCCCTTGGTGATATTTTGGTCGCGCTACTTTTTTTCAGAAAATGCCAAAATTTGCCTGTTTGAGCCTTTATATCTCCGAAACTAAAAGTCTAAGCCAAAAACTAATCTAGAACTTACTAACTAACTTTTCATGCCTTATCCGAATCAATAAAAACCCATTTTGGGTTTATAAGCACTTTAAATTCCTTAAAAACATTAAATAGAAGTGAAGACATTCATAAATGCACTTGACAACATCCATAGTCCAAACGCCTTGACAACATACCTCAATTCCTGCTGCAACTTTTCCATTCAAGATGAAATCTCTCATGCCATGCTGGAAAGTCAAATTGATCTCAGATCCCTGAAAATTAATAATATGCATGAGTATTTTTCTATATCATCCGGCGTTTTGTCTATTTCATATAGTCACAGTTAACTTACTCCAGATTTTAGCGATCTTTTCTCGATGGAACTCGAAGAGTCTTCTTGTTGTTCGTCTTGCAAATGCAAGATGTCAATAGCAGAGGAACAAACTGCAATTTCAAACATTACAGTAACAGCCAACCACGAGATCTTGGTGTATCCCATTGTTTTCTTCTTTCTTTAAATGTCTTCTTAGTTTTTCTCTTCTGATCTGAACTTCTCCAAGACTTGTCGAGATATGAGCTAGCGTTGGAGGGGAACCTATATTTATAATATCTGTCAATCTTTCTGAAAACAATAGTTTTATCAAAACCTTTGATACCTGCATCATCTTGCTGAAACTACTCCAACTTCCTTCACTTCTCTATGTTGTCAGTTGTCCAACCGGAACAGGTGGACCAAAATGAGTGGGGTGAAAAGAAATCAAACATTTTTGACAGGTGGGCATGAATATCCGTTTGATGAAGAGGTGGGGTAATGAAATTGGCGGTTCTTTAAAGTGACGCGTTAATTATTTATTCCAATAACGCTAAAATATTAATTACCCAAAATCTTAAACGCTAAATAAGTAAATTCTTATGCTGAGCGGTAAAATGTAAAATTGTAGTGTATCCCAAGCTGAAAGGACACTATGCCATACGTCAATATCAAATTGTCTTGGGAGGCAATGCAAAAAAAGGTGCATGAGGAGAGAGATAATAGTTATTAATTGTAGAATTTTTGCACTGAATTCTGGAAATTAATCAGGAATTCACTACTTGTTATACTTGAAAGCATTTCCCACATATAACACGAACAGATATTAATAATTAACAAATGCTGTTTCTAAACAAAAACAGGGCTAGGTGAATTTGACCAATTAATGCATTCAAATTATATTTGGATGCAAGGACCCGAATTTTGGGATCCACTAGTTGTTTGCATAATGTATATGATTGTTTTATGTCTCTACTTTAACAAAATGGTGAAATCACGGAGAGATTATACCAAGTAAGCTTTCTGATAATCTCCTTTAGTTTTCATTTAGCTATGTGCATGACTAACATATAAGGCTACATCGTACTTTATATTTCGTTTTCTAAACTAGGTTGTTAAATTAAAATATATTTCGATTGAAGGGCCAATCAGTATATGAAAATAAATGAATAATTTATATTTTATAAAAGCTGCGTAAGCCTGGTGTAATTAAATGAGACTTTGAGAGGGCCATTAAACATGAGCTAGAACGTTTACCAACTAGCCGAAATCATTCATAGTTTCGGTAACTTCTGTTGCACTTTTTATATTTATAGCCGAGTTTACTCCTTGCCATGATCAAAGACAAAATTGCTCATTTGGTGTTTAAATTTAAAAACAGTCGATTTAATGCTCCTTAGCGACGTAGATAGATTGTATTTCCCACCCAAAATAATGTATGGGTTAAGTACGTTGTCATTAGGTTTGCATGCAAGATTCCGCATATCATTATGAGTATAGTATGCAAGGGATATAAGTAGCATGGGGTAGAAGTTCTCAACTACAGAGTACAGAGTTCTGCTCTCCTCAATATGTGGTATAAAATATTGTTATTTTATACTCAATTATGACCACGTAATCAAAATGCCAACCCTGATTATAAGTTCACAAAGCCTTTCAATATCAGTATCGTAAATACATGTCGGAATTAGAGGGGAGCCAACCTCACCCGGCGCACGCATGTGTCTCCAACTTTCTTACAACTCCTACTGCATGTAGTGTGCTGAGTTCAACAGAAATTTCGATTTGTTGAAGCGGATATTGAGTTTATGCAAACTAAACTTTGTCAAATATAACTTTGTGTATCCTTCTGAGAGCACGAACAACGTCAGTAACTACACATTAGGCCCATTGGCGGTTGAATGTCTAAACCAATTAAGGAGACAATCAATGGAATGTTTGCTGATTGATCAGAAACTGACTGGTCACACATTTAAGGCCATTTAACTATTCAAATTGTATATATGTTGTCAAGGCATAGAAATTTCTGTCTGGCAAATATCCATGAATTTGGCAAACGGTGTTGTAGTTTTATCATTTAATTTGATCGTGAATTAAAGTTTCAGAAAAAAGAATAATAAGCCAAAAACCTTAAATAATCGTTATCGTGAGATAATCCAAATTTTGGGATGCACTAGTTGTTTGCATATTAATTCATTCGTTTAAAATCTTAAATCTTGGGATCCATCGTCGATGTGGCGTTTTGAAGACGTCCTTTGAGGCACAAATACTCGACGTTTCGAGCAAAGGCCCTTCGTCAGGAGGTGATTTACAAAGTAATGATATCAAGGAGGGATTGCACCTAGAAAGCTTTTTGATAATCTTCTTTTTCATGCTGCATGACTACTGTATACAAAGAAATATTATCTTATATGCATTCATAATCGTGTTAAAAATTTGTGATAAGTAAACCTTTCTGCTCGAAGCGCGAGGTAGGGCGTGGAAAAATTTCATTGGCTGTTACAGAAATTTGAAAACCTTCATGCATTTTTTAAATATAACCAATCATAATCCGCGTATACAATAATCACGCGATATCGATTAGCTACGTGTGGAAAGGAGTATATTATGCCATCATTGCCATGCAATGATAGTATTTTCCTATATCTATAATGAGTGATGTCATGCAGGTAGATTTCCATAAATTTTTAAACTGATATACAACGAGAAAGTTTCATTATATAATTGTCTTTTAATCCTTTTTCTAAAACTTTCACCCTTGTTCATAATAGTTTTTTTATTAATAAAAATCGCTTATTCAAAAGGATTGTTCAAAGGTATAAATTCAGTTACTAGCAACGTTTCGGACAGTTTTACTGTCCCTCTTCAGGCTACAATTAATGTTCTTATATTGATTAATAGAAAACTATAATTTATTGTTCTTGTTTACTTAAAATAAAGTCGCATTGTCGCAACTGTGAGTTTCACGTTTACACGATCTTCATGATCAGGCGACGAGATGTAAAGTTCAACGAACATTACCAACGTGAACTGTAGTCTGTAAACGTGAAACTCTGAGTTGAAAAATTATAAAGCTGTACCAATATCTGGCGTTGAGCACTCTTCAAGCTGTATATATACGTTCATACTTTGTCATATATAGTGGATATCTTGAGGTAATACATTTGCTCTATCTATATGATATCGAATATATAACGATTTTCGACCAGACAAGCTTCTTACAAGTAGCGTGCATAACCGCATAGTTCTTTGGACAGAACTCCTTAACTTCCTTAGAGGGAAATCCACCTTAATTGCATGCAATGTTTCTCGAACTTTCATACATATTTACACCACCAACATGTAAACTATTGAGATCAATAGAAATTAACATTTGCTGAAGCGGATGTTGAATTAATGCAAACTAAAATTTGTCAAATATAACTTTGTGTATCTTTCTGAGAGCAAGATCAAAATCAACACGTCAGCCTTCATGGGCATTCGAAACGCGGGGGTGCACGGTGTATAGGTATAGTGTTCTATATGCTGGTCGGATGTGTAAACAGATTAGTGACAAACTATTTAACCTTTTGTGAGGGTTGGAACCTCGAGTATTTGTTGATCTTTATAGAAGAGAAAAATTATATTCAAAAATACAATATCAGACATTTTATGCAATACCCACCACCTGATTATTATTCAATTTTGAACTAATACTCATTCATTATATATGTATGACAAGCAAAGTTCATTATACATGTCCATTAAATAGGTACATATATAAAATTAAAAGATTTTAAAAGATTGAAGAAAGGAAATTGATTTGAAGAAAACAAAATGGGATATGTTACTATATGTTTTGACTAAGATACACATTAATTGATCTTTCCTTTGCTGAAGCAGACGCTGATTTTCAGTGGTCTGTTGTATGTTATGTGTCAATGTTAAGTAGACACTTTAAACAGTATACCTTGTGCTGTATATACTGTGTATAAATTCTACCCAAGTAACACATCGCAATACCCCACTTAGTTTCACAAAATTGTGGAATGCTTTAACAAATGCATGCACGCCAATCGCAATGCATGCACGCCGACTTTGTATACATGCATGATCTCATTTTATAAAATAACTGAAGTAAATAGAGCGCGCTGATTGGTCAATACCCATGCAGGATGAGAGAATCATGCACGGGAAATTTTCTCGAGCCTGAAATTTTAAAAGTGTCGGGCGATAATAGTTCAACTTTTGATTTTGACAAAGAAAATAATGGCGAAAAAAGTAAACAGAGGTTCGTCTTAAAGTCGGATAAACAAGTTGACGAGTTGGTGGATAGCGTACAAGCAGAAAGCACAAAGCATAAAACAGTATACGCTGTTGTTGACGTTTTTTGGGAGAATTGCAATGTACATCAAATATATTAATAAACCTTTTTTTATATTTTTGTGTGGTTATTTTATAAAACAAATACCGCATTGATTTCCGTGCATGATTCTCTGTTTCTTACACTTGGGATGTTGCTCGACTTTCGTAAAGCTAAAAAAAACTCGCCTATCGGCTCGTTTTTTTTTACGCTTTTCGAAAGTCTCGCAACAACCCGCGTGTAAGAAACAGAGAATCATGCGCGGAAATCAATACGGTATTCCTTTATTAATTTTATACGTATATATATATACTGTACGGGAAATTTAGTACTCTTTACCTGCTTGTTGGGGAAAAAGTCTTATATATATAATACCAAAATAATACTGATGAAAATAAAAATCTAACTCTTTCAGTTTTGACCAAACTGTTCTACCTCCAGTATGTGTCATCCACGGCGAAAATCTGCAGTGTTTCCAGGAGAATGGCCAAATTGGAGCCTCTCTTCTCACATGCCCATGCGACTGATGTGAAAGTATAATTGCAGTATTCATGCAGTAGACAACTCCATTGAAAGAAACATACATTATGTGCTGATGTGCACTGACTTCAAGTTTCCCATGCATTTGTTGTACAGTACATAACAACTCCATTCACTAAACACACAAAACACTGTATGTAAGATCGTCTTTTATTAATCTATAATCAAAACGGATAAAAACCAACTATACTATGCGCAATGGGCAATAAAATGGTAAAGGTACTAAGGACAGGTCTTTTCTGGCGTTTTTCTAGTCTTTGGAGATTAAACATTGACAACTGCCATATGCTAATTAAATATAAGACCAAGTAGTTACCTTTGGCTTTGCTGAAGCGGACGTCGAGATTGGACGTGCTCTATTGTGTGTTGTATCTGTCATGATTAAGTGCAACTCTGTTCTATTTTTGTCATGATTAAGTTGCGACTCTCAGTCTTCTTAGACAACGAAATATACTTTATGAATAATTATGATTTATCCATCGGAGATTAAACATAACAACTTGTACATCTGTGGGAAAATACATTTGAGGTTTATATTAGTTTTCACGTTACATAATATTAATGAATATGGTCTGAAAGTCCATTTTACATATTTTCATTTTTGTCTTCATCGAGGTTTTCGTGCAGTGATGTCCCACAATACATGGACGCATGTGCACGCACCAGAAAATAATTGTGCATATAGGATTAGATCTCATATTTCAACCTTTTCTTTCTGGTTGATATAGCATTTTAATCATACTCAAACGTATATCAGAAGATAACTATGATATATTAATTTAATTTACGACTCGACTTCGTCTCGGTTTTTATTCACCGATATTCACCTCGCCTTCGGCAAATAATTGTTAATTAACCTATAACTTGCAGCAATATATCGCGCGCCGCTTCGCGGCGCGCTCGATCTCGTCGCTTCGCGACTCGGACTCTAGAGAGACGGACTTAATCCAAGTCTATACGTATATAGACCGCTACGATTGGCATATGGTATAAAAAGTGCCCATGTCATAAAATGAGACTTTACATTTTTGAAATCTATGGTTTAAATAAGTAAGTAAGTTCTAAAACAGAATTGAAATCGGAATTATAGTTTAAAAGTTATTGTCGTTTAAACATTGAATTTCGTATTGTGAATTAGAATCCGAAAACCGCGCAAAAGAGACTGGTACGAAATTGTGCGTATGACGTCAAAATAGGAACTCGTCCAACTCAACAATATAGAAAACACTATTACGTGTACTATCCACTGACTATCTTATAGAAGTATATCACTACAAGAGGAATCCTCAGACATTCTATATATGGATTACACTTTCGCATGTTTGATAATCTACATGCTTCGACTTCACGATCCGTTTGAAATATCTAACTAGCTGTTCTTTTCGTCTAACCTAATACAAATCCATACAAACTAGCAGCATTTTATTAATTTTCGTAGGGACAACCGAAAACGTACCGGTAGCGTCCAATTTTTAGCTCATATAATAATCTTCAATATTTACATTATATTACTATAAGATCTGGTTTTGTATTTTAAAAAAGAGGACATATACTTTGTCTATATTTCAACAAATACGCGTGTTCCTATATAATCTTATCACAAATTGGGTAAATTCGATAAGCTACAAGGTGTTGCGCAATCGGATGTCGCGTATTTCTGGCCATGCGGCTATATTTATGGTTGTTACAATGTTACGTCTACCTGCGTGTATATTATGATCAAAGACAAATCTTAATTTTAAATTCTTAATACAAGATTAGCAAGATTTCGGCCCAGACATGCCTTGTTTGGGACAGAAGTCCGTAACAACAGAGTTTTTCAGTCCTCATAATCTAAAAAATGAAGTTCTGTTTACCCTCGAAACGCTGCCCGTGCATGATTCCCGTAATTAAAATGCCAATAATTATACACTTTGACCAGGTCTTTCAGACTCTTTTACTATTTTACCTATTATATGGCTATACCGTAATGACATTGACATTGGAATTAGAGGAGAGACATCCATGCATGCAGTGAGTTTATGCAAACTAAAGTTGGTCAATTATAGCTTCGAGAATCTTTCTGCATGAGAGCAAGATTAAAGTAAATGCTAACTTGCCTCAACTGGACATTAGCGGTTTATGTCCATATGAGCCTGTATGTACATTGTACAGTGTATATATAGCGGTCCGAACCATTTTTTTAATCAACAAGACATTTGAGACACTGATCTCCTCCAGCTAAGTCCAGTGTATCATCAGAGAGACAATTTTGCGGTCTATAATACATAAAGTAAAAATAGATAAGCTAAACCGTGCAGCTGCATGTCTTGGGCCCATGGAATGGAAATGAATAAATAAAATTTCCGGATTTTAGTCATTTATAATTTTATCATAGAGCCTATAATATATTTTTTTGACTATAAATGCAGTACTTTTCGATTAATACTCTTAATTTAGAGGTTATAACATATTTGTTCCGAAGCTAATAACATGGCGGAAACGCCTGTAAAGTTTAATGCAGCATTGATTCATCCTACAGAATATCATCATTGAAACTTTTGAGTTTCCACTTTCTTTATTAGAATTTGTCCAAATTTTCTAGCTACTGAAAAACCTACTCGTGTGCTAATCATCCTAACTTGCAGCTAAGAGCAGAGCTGAATTAAGAAGCACGCTGGTCGACTTTATCGTGTCGAAGGCTTATTAATAGCCTGCGAGGCAGGCTCTTTTATCAGTGGGAGGGATTCGAAGGGAAGAGCCTGCCGTCGCATATAATAATTCTTCATGCACAGCGTTCGCCGGCGAACGCTAGCGTTTCATTGGTTAGAGGCCTGAAGACATGTCAATCAACAGCAACTTATCAAATATCAATATTCAAAATGGCCGTCAGCAGCGAAGAGGGATTTGAAGAGTGTTTACAAAATGTGTTGAATGTGCTAGAAGGACAGGGATTAAAGCTAAATTTAAAGAACGAACAAAAGAAAGCGATACGACATTTGCACGAGGGGCATGACCTGCTAGCTGTATTACCGACAGGCTACGGCAAGAGTTTAATTTTTCAAATACTGGTTATGATGAAGAATAGAATATGCTCTTCGACTGATAGACGAAGTGTTCTGGTTATTTGCCCTTTGATGAGCATCGTATGCGATCAGATTAAGGAAGTAGAGTCAATGGGATTGACTGCGTGTATAAATTTAAGCGAAAAATTGGATAAAATAGACGAAGTTGAAGCGAGCAATTATCAAATTGTATATGCTTCTGCGGAAAGTGCTATTGACAAGAGGTTTCTAGAGGTACTAAAGAGAGATTCGGTTTACGCTCGAGGTATTGTGGCATGTATTGTTGACGAATCACATACCTTGGAAACATGGACTGGTTTAAGGTACGATTTTTCGGCACCCGATATATTTTCACACTTAGATATTTTCAATAAATGTATTTTAGTATTTATACATGCTATAAATTCCTCACATTATCTTACAGTGTAAATATTATTTTATAGGGATGCAAAAGCAAAGAAAAGCAATGTAACATTGGCGTTTCGTGCCGCATACGGGAAGTTATCAGTTTTACGTTCATTTCTTAAACCAGGTTAGTGTTCATTCATATTTGTTCAAATGCCCACTTTATCTACCATTTAATTTTTCTACCTGTGGAGTATCATGTATGGTATTAATTTCCAATAGTTTGCCTGCCACACCATTACTTTTTCAGGTGCATAATTGTTTGGTATTTGTTGTCTAATCAATATTGCATAATAAATATCTACTGTCCAGTAAATTTGGGATTTTCTTAAATTAGTGCACAAGATCTTTCCTTAGCAAGTAAAATTGTTTGGTGTAGGAGAGTAAAATAACAAATACAGACTTATTTGGGTGCACTATGGCTCAATGGGTAAAGGAAAATGAATTTATTTTGTTTTATTTCAGGTACACCAATGGCAGCAATGACTGGAACTGCTGATCATCAGACATGTTCCATTGTGGCATCCCAACTTTCACTGAAAGATCCTCTAACAGTTTATGTTAGTCCACACCGAGAAAATTTGCGGTTCTCAGTAAAGAAGACTACAAAGGATAAAATATTTAGTGAGCTTGATTGGTTGGTTGAAATGGTGAAGAAAAAGGGAGTGTTAACTGACAAAACAATCATATTTTGCAATACAATGAATGACATTGCTAGTGTTGTAAATTTTTTGATGCTGAAGCTTGGAAAAGCTGCTTACTGTGACATTGAATGTATAGTTGGAATATACCATTCAAGTAGCTGGCAGCACTCTAAAGAAAGAGTACTAAGTTCATTGAAAGGAGAAGGCAACATAAGAATTGTCATTGCTTCGACAGCACTTAGCATGGGTGTAAATTTTCCTGACATACGTTATGTAATCAACTGGGAACATTCTTGATCAACATCAAGAAGCAGGACGGGCTGGAAGGGATGGTTTTCCATGTCATAACATCATAGTTTATCATGGTAATCAGCTTAGCCAATGTGAGGAACAAGTTAAGAGATTTGTAAATGCTAAAAATTGTCTGCGCATCGCTGCATACCAGTCTCTAGATGACACAATAACATCTTTAAAACCGGGACACAGCTGCTGTACATATTGCACTAGCACTTGTGAGTGTGGTAATGAATCTTGCTCAGAACATTCATTGCCTTTTGAACAAGCTCTTGTGAGCCCTGTTCCTAATGGAGATGTCAAATTGACAAGGCCAGTAAGCCATGAGGACAAAGTGGATTTAATAGATGCTCTAAACGAATTGAGAGGCAGTATGGCTGCAGTGCCTGCATTGTTTGATAATATTTGTAGTCATGGATTTTCAAAACACCTGATTGAAGATGTTTTAACAAATTGCCATCAAATTTTCACTATTGGTGATGTTTTGGACTCTTGTCCTGTATTTTCTCTTACACATGCCTTGAAGATTTTAGAAATTATCCAGGAGATTTTTATGGACATACCTAACTTTGATGAAACATTGTGTGTACTTCAAGACAACAATAACTTAGTAACTGTTTGTCAGGATTTAGAAGATTTGTTGGAAAACAGTGACTTGGATGCCATTTGTGGTTACAGTGAGGATGATTCAGATGAACTACCAGAAGTACTTACCTAGTAAGTTTATAATTATTAACCCATTGAGCCACAATGTGCCCTACTTAATTTTTTTGCTTGTCTAACGCCAGACGATTTTACTCGTCAATGGGGAAGCTCTGCAGCTTAATGGGTTAATAAACAGTTTTGGAATGGGCTAACTATAGCCACTGTACAGTATAACAATGATGTTGTAATCATTTTGTGAACATCATTAGGCTTTTCATTTATTGATGCCCATTCTTGTACTTTTCCTTCATCCACTTGTGTAGATCTCTGTAATCCAATCCTGCAAATAGATTTGAACTAAAATCTGGAAAAGATGGATGTCCTTCTCTTCCTTCTACATTTTTAAATGCTGATATTGACATTAGATCAGTTATTATCTGTTGTACAGCCTCTTCACTCTTTGCGACTGAACGATGTGATGACCTCTTTGATAATTTACAATCTTTATCCACATTCTGCAGTATAAGTTCTACCATATCAATAGTGCCTGCAAGTCTAGCAGCATTAGACTCGTTTAGATTTGGTCCAAGAGCACGCCACATAACTTTTAGGAGATGATTTTGGTGTTCTTTTCGTAGATCCAGTGGAATATTGCAGCCTTTTCCACCATGCATATTCACAAACCGGTTCCATTTTAATCGTTCTGCTTCAAACTCCGGTAGTAATGCACATATTTTGGTGAGGTGAAGGAGATTTACATAGGCATACTTAGGATGCTTCTTTGCCTTGTATATTAAAAGAGTAAGTTTGTATATTTCATACAAGCGTTGGCCATCACCTTCTTTGATAGCATCTTCAAATGCCATAAGTATTAAGCCAAAGGTTAATTTACATTGGTGGTAGTTATACAGGAAGTCCTCTTTCTGTACTTGGACAGGTTGGTCTGTTGGTAGTGCAAACTGTGGGTGATACTTCTTTCATGCCTATTAGGATGACAAATACTTATAATTAACAAATCAATTATTAAATGAGGTTGAGCATAGCATGAGATGAAGAATTATATCAAAGCTAAGGTTTGTGTTATCTGTCAAAGCTGAAAGGATTACATGAACAGATCGAGGCCTTGCATGATAATTCTTCTAAATGAATTCTTTTAAATAAGTACTAATATGTAACATGTTGGTTGGATTTTGAGATTGAAAAAGAAAACCAAAAGAGAACAAACCTGTTTCTGGTGGACTTGGTACTGAAGACATGGCCACATTTATCTCGACAAAAGTAGTATCCAAACTCATCCTTTTCATCATTTGAATATACTTGATATTTCATGTTATGTACACTTAACTCGTGACTAAAAACAGTGATGTACATTTTATGACACTGTGGTAATGTATTTTTGTAAATTTATCATTGAATTTAATTGTCCACCATACTCACAGCACTCTTCGTGAATGTAATTTAAATGATTTGTCACAATCAGTTATGCGACATTGAAATGTGTCCGCAGAAGCTTTTTCAAAGTTTTCTGTTTGTTGTACCAAGTGAGAAACATCTGACTGCACCACATATTTCTCCACATGTTTCTTACACAGGTCAATTAACCATTTCATATTAGTTCTTTTATCAGCATTTGGCAAGACAAGATTTGGTTTATCTGTTATTAAGTCAAATTATAGAAATGAATATAAAATTTTCCATTAAAGTCCTAAGGATCAATCCTAACAAGGATCCTCATCTCTGACTTAGGCTACATGTGCCTGGAGTGTGAGCCTGGGGGGTGAATATGAAAGAACAATTATTCCCATGGGGAAATTTATTTATATCGGATTTCGGTCCATTCTTCTAGAAATTACTATAAGATTCCAAGGAGAATAAAAGTGCTAATTTGCAATGTACCATACATTACCATCTATTTTGGACATCTCACACATTTCCATAAAAGAGGAACATATATGTGCTTCAACTTCTCTAGAGTAGAAATCCTTGTACTCATTGTAGTGGTTGTGGACCCCTTTAGCTGCATTTGTTTTTCCGGTTCGATTTATGCTTGCTCGTGATGTACCCAGTTCTTTTGCTGACTTGTCTTTGACAAACATATCAAACTCGGTCTATAGTAATTAAATGATATAAATAATATAAGGTAAATCAGTGATTTGACATCATACAGTTAAGACCAGATGGAAGATTTCAATTATGATTTTTTTAAACTTTTATACAATTCACTACCATCACTTCACTCTGCCTTAAAAGTATATATTCTAAATGTACTGTACCTTGTATAATGTAACCTTGGCATGCCAGTCTGCATGTTCTGGTAAAAGGCTTTCAAGTCTTTCATACTTGTCCTCTCCATCCTGAAATGCCCATTCAACATTTCTCACCCTTTCTTCGAACAACTGATCCCCATGTACTGGAATATTAGCTAAAACAGTCTTCTTTCCGGCAGAATCTTCAAAGCAAGGAACATAATTCTGCTGGTAGTCTTTCAGTATTTGAGCCATCTCACTTGCAACATTGGGATTGTGAAATTCCATGTCAAGAGAACACTACATAAATAAACATTATTTTTATATGTTTGACCATTTCTGCCATATACTGTACGGTTAAAAACTAAAATGTAATAATTGTAAAGCACAATATAGTAATAGAATAATCACTAAATCATATAGCTTGTGATATTAACCAGTTAGACCACATTTTTCTCAATATATTATTCAGTTCTAGACTTCCTGAAAGGCTTTATTAAATAAAATGACCTAAGTGACACATTTCCCTTTTTTACACAAAAATACTCTTTGTTTGCAATAGGAAAGGTTCTTCCCCACACAGGCCAAGGTGAGGGCCTAATTAGTGGGGGGGGGGTATGCAGATCAAATTTTCTGAATGAAACCTGGCAAATATTTCCAAAAATGTTTCCAAATTTACTCCCTTGTCCCCACACTTATATGATTTGGCCAGAATATCAAAAATTTCAAAACCATTCAACAAATGTACCCCAACATTTTAAAATTTTAACAACTCACTTATATCCTGATTCCCCTGTTTTAAAATTTTAGGGAATCCATTTTGTAGAACTGAGCATTTTAATAGAATGAAGTCTTTGTTTCAAATGCCATAATAATTGTGCATGGAAAATAGACTTACTGTGTCAGATTTTTTTGCCATTTCATTTGAAAACTTGTGGGGTATGTGACGGATGACATCAGGTTGCAAACACTTGAAAGCAGGTAAGTACTTAGTGATGACTCTACTCACTATAACTGCCCACTGCCAAACAAGGTTCTTTTGAACATCTTGGTCTGGTAGAAGTTCTATCAACTGAAGGTCTTCCAAAGCTTTTCCAGGTTTTGAATCATCAAGGCCTGGATCAACAACTTTATCCAACATTGCAAATTGGTGTGTCCAATGAATTGAGTGATTTGTGTTATCCTTAGTCTGGATCCGAGCATATACATTATGATCAATGTTATCAGCAATTATTCTGTTGCAAAATTGATAAATATACCAGTAAATATATATGGTTACTATAGGATATATAAAAATGAAGGTAAAATGTATAAATCAGAAAATAAGATGAGAGGAAAGACATACATGTTTATAGACAACTCGTTTTTGAGAATTGGTAATAAAATTAACGTAAAATTATTGAAAAAATGTAACATTCGGTATGTGGTTTCGACATATACTTAAGTTAATAGCTTAAAATTTCCCTTTCCCCAACCATTGTATATCGTATCGTGGATTAAACACATATAAACGTAATGTACATCACACTGATTTTCAAAAAAAAACAACGATTGCACATTACAATGCTCGACAAATGATAAATTGGTATAAAATTTATTAAACTCAACTTACTTGTAAAAGGGCAGTTGATAACTTTTCAATTGTTCCAACATTTCTTTAACAACATTTTCGTTGCATGTTTGCTCGTTCATTCTTTCACGAACTGCGTCCAAGTTTTTCATGGTACTGTCATAAACGTCTGGGCTGTACCACTGGTAATATTTAATACTTTCTTGTCTCAAATCTACATCAATATCCATGTCGTCTTCCCCTTTATTTGAAACTTGCTTCTGCACAATTTCTTCCAGAAGCAATCTGGAACACTTGTTGTTTTCTATCGTTTTCTTCCAAATTTTCAGTTTGTAATCAGCATTGAGGCTCATTTCTTCTTGCAAAACAATCATTCTTTGGAGACATACAAACACCTAAGTGATTCAGTCTAATAATATCCTGATAACTTGCTCCACTATGAAATAGAATTGTTGACATTCTGTACGCGATGGCCGACATTCTAATATTTCTGCATCGAATGAGCGTTGAGGTTGCCAAAGCAATAGAGTTGATTGCTCGTTCATTTTCATCTGCGTTCGAGCTATCCAATTTGCAAGCACTCCTCAACACAGTACTTAGAACTGGACAATAAACTTTAATCTCTCTGCACACATTGTTGTTTGAGAAAACAGAAAGTTGGTCAGGTTTCGTAGATTTTAAGCAGCTATCCGAGTTACAGTAGGTTTTGCATTCGCGATTAACTTCGCGCTCTAAACCTTTGAGTAGTTCCTTCGCGAGAAATTCATCGCGAAGAAATGCATTTACTACAGCCTGCCACTGAGACAAACAAGTGCCTTTTATTATTACGCTAGTGTTTTCGTCAAATTTGTTTTTAACAACAACACGCCCATTTGGATATGCAATAACGACTTTTACTGCAGATGATTTGGTAGTGTCTAAGTCGTCAATATTCAAGTTCGATATCATACTATCTTGGCGTTGTTTTTCACTGATATTTGCATTGTCCTTTCCGGAAAATAACAGCGATTTCTTTGCTTCAGGTCGAGGGGAACCAATTGCCGAGACTTTCTATTGGCAGGACTCGATTTTTCTGGCGTCAACATCGAAACTTTCCTTTTTCAGTGCATGTTTCACCAACATGAGCGTTTTCTTTGCCCCGAATCCGTTGGATACAAAGCTAAAGAGTTCACAAAGGTTTTTATTTTTCTCCCACAAACGTTACAAACAACTCGTGAGTTATTTGCCGAATTTTCCACATTTATTCCGACAAGTGACAGGCGATCAGCCCAAACAATTCCAAACGATTCTTGTCTCGATGAAGGCTTGAAGATGTTCATGAAAGATTTTAGATACACAACTTCCATACACTATCTTCAAACTACAATCACATAAACGACACACTTCGTTTCCACTTCGTTTGTATTCAATATTTGCCATAGATGTACTTTATAATATTGTTACAGTTTATACTTTATAACACAGTAAAAGTCGCAGTTATAATAGTAAATTGAAATATACATGTATATCACACGTGCGACATTTGACATTCGACCGGAAGTAAACAAACAAAATTAAGATGTGATTTGATTGGTTACTTTGTTGAGCAAATTTGAATTTATAATTAGGGGAGGCATGAAGAATTATTATATGCGACGGCAGGCTCTTCCCTTCGAATCCCTCCCACTGATAAAAGAGCCTGCCTCGCAGGCTAGCTTATTAAAGGCGCCTCTAGCTGCATGACTCATGTCTGATCATGCAGCTACAATACTATATGCAGGCGTCCGTTCACCAAATAGATCTTTGTGCGCAACTTTTCAAAAACGATGACGTAAATTGATGAAATTTGAGATCCACCCACGCTCATAACATCACGCCGAGTTCGATAGCGCATGCTCTGTAAACGATTCTAGCGTTTCTAGCGTATTCGCATCGTTTTCCCGGATACGTGTGGACGGTCGAAAACGCAACGAATCCGGATACGTGTGGACGCCTAACTTTTTGAATCCGCAACAAAATGTTTGCGGATACAAACTTATCCGGATGCATGTGGACGGGCCTTTAATTTATGACTAGTGTTTTGCACAGGTGCAGCCTATTTATTAACAACTGAAGACTACTCAATCAAGTAATAACAAATTTTCATATTTAATCAATACTATACATATAACTGGCAAAGGCTAAAGATAATTTTCTGACATTTTTTACTTTATAAATCATGAATGTGTTCAATGCTTTATGATGCATTGTTTATGTCAGTTCACTAGTAAGAGATCAAATATCCAGCAAATGTTGTGTATCTGCCACCGCCATAAACAGCATATGTAGAATGTTTAACCAGACGAACCCACACGATCTGACCTTTCTTCAGTTGTATAAGAACTGTCTTACTCAACTGATCATGACTCTTGTGGTAAGCGTGCACTTCAGTATACATATTGCCATCTTTCATCAATTGAACGTGGGTTCTGTAACCATTTTGTTGTAAAAACGAGAAACTGATTTGATAAATACCATCAATAGATGCAGTAAACTTTCCAGTGCTGGGATTGTAACCATTTCCAATGTTCAATGAGACGTCATTAAACTTGATGGCATCATGAGCGTAGTTTGGTCCAATGCTACCAGATGTCAGAGTTGCAAAAAACGCAGGAATACCCTACAAAACAATATTGAAATGTAAAATATATATGGGTGAAGGAATATATTCTAGATTTTTGGGCATCTCGCTCGATAGAACTGAATGCTGATTCGTAGATGGAAATTTAGAGCGAAAATTATATATACCTATATTTTAGACCTAACCAGGATCCGAAAAATGCAATTTTTCTCAAGCGAGATGCCTAAAAATGTAGAATATTACCCTTCTACCACTCACTGGCATCACCCATGCAAGTATATATAGACATGAACTTGTTGTTTGTTCTTGGCATGCAACTGGACTCTGTAGCTCAGCAGTCATGCAGAGCTCTACAACGGAATCGCAGGGTCGCCGATTCGATTCCTGCTATAGAGGGCCTATATATATTGAGTCGCATTTTTGGCAACTGCATGCTTTTGTTAGATCTAAAATGTGTATATAATTTTCGCATGAAATACATGATAATTATATCCCCATTTTGGAAACAGTTCATGTAATATTCTAGATTTTTAGGCATCTCGCTTGAGAGAAATTGCATTTTTCGGATCCTGGTTAGGTTTAAAATATAGGTATATACCACATGCTTTAAAAAAAAATAAATTCTTAAGCACCCCTCCCTATTAAACCGCCCCTTCCGTATTAAGCACTTACAGCAAAGAAACACATTTGTACTGCGTATATTTATTCGTCTGCCATTTCACGTTAGCTAACTAGTTTGTTGCGTTTGTTCGGTAAAATAGTTAGCCCCCTTCCTATTAAACCCCTTCACCAATATGATTATCCCCCCATCTGCCTGAAACAAAAATAGCTTAAGAGAGAATTTGTGCTAACCATTTTAATAAGTAACTATTAACAGTAAACAGCAACTAAATTTATTAAAAGCATCAAGTATACAAAATATATATAAATGACAACATGCCTCGGTCAACAACAGTTTTCTGTCTAAACTTTTCAACACGAAAATTTAAGCAATCAGCTTTTGGAACTCCAAATCGCAGTATTTGCGTTTACGAACAAATTATTCTTTCAACGATTGCAAAACCTCACCTGTCCTGCTGAAATTCCTGCAGCTTTTCCGTTCATGATGAAATCTCTCATGCCATGCTGGAAAGTTAAGTTGATCTCAGAACCCTGAAAATTAGAGACAAATGTGAGTCTTTTCTATCAGCCGACGTTTTGTTTATTTTAGTCGCAGTTAACTTACTCCAGATTTGAGAGATCTTTTCTCGATGGAACTCGAAGAGTCTTCTTGTTGTTCGTCTTGCAAATGCAAGATGTCAACAGCAGAGGAACAAACTGCAATTTCAAACATTACAGCAACAGCCAACCAAAAGATTTTGTTATATCCCATGGTTTTCTTCTTTCTTCAAATGTTTTCTTATTTCTCTTCTGATCTGAACTTGTTGAGATATGAGTTGAGATATGAGTTATGAGTTGGAGGGGAACCCATATTTATAATATCTGTCGACCTTTCTGAAAACAATAGCTTCATGTCAAAATTGTGACTTCTGCATCATTTTGCTGAAACTGTATTGTTCAACCAGAATAGGCGGACCAAAATGAGAGGGGTAAAGTGAATTTAAATATTTGTGACAGGTGGACATGAATATTCTTTGTTGAAGGGGTGGGGTAAATAGAGAAATAGCAGGGTCAGAATAGTCGTTTAAGTTATAATATACACAGAACATATTTCAGTGTGCGTTATACGGACGCAAAGAATTGTGTACGTGTTTCATATCACATGAAACGTCAAAATGTTATTGACATGCGTTAGTTTATTGTAAAAAATTTACAAAACCTGCAAGAGAGTGTTAAATTCTTTTTCCGCTATAATATTTAGGAAATGTTTGCCAAAATGAGGGTGAGAAGTAATAGTTGTTTTCCAGCTCAGAATTAGTCACCTAAATAATGACTTGTTAGATTGAACAGTCTTTTCCGCATTTAACAATTATTAACAAACGCTGTTGTGCTTTGTTAAGCTAAGCTTATATTTTTTGACACATGGACCCTAGTTTTGAGATCCACTTTAGTTTCATTTACATTTGTAAATTCGTTTCATGTTTTAACTTTCTTATTTAGGGACTTGAAGAAAATAATATAATTCTGAATCAAGGAGGGTTACACATAGAAAGCTGCATTGCATGACTATATATTAAAGTTCAAGTTACTCTTATCCATTGAATCACGTTTCCCCTCGAGGTGCGAGGATAACGCGTGGAAAATCTCTTTGGCATGCACTTACATAAACTTGGAAAGAGAAAACGTTGGGCATTGGAAACTAACCAATCATATTAGTCGTTTACCGAAGGATCACCCGATCCTTACTTTCCTACAGAAAGGTTTATTTAGTATGTGTTGATTACACATATTTTCAACGAAAAGAAGAAAATACTAATTCGAACTATTTATATAGTACTTTCATATTTCAACGATTCTTAAAAGTACTGTATGTGTTAAGTGCGTTTTCGTCGGGAAAGGACTTGGAAGATTCTGACCCATACTTGCATGCTCCCTACAGGCACCACTGTGTCAGAATATGAATTAGAGTCATTTAAGTTATAATATACACAAAACATATTTCAGTGTAAGCGAACACGTATAACTAAGTATAATGATTTTCTTTCCAATTTCACACACCATGTACGTTATACGGACGCAAAGGATTGTGTATGTGTATCGTATCACATCAAACATCAGAAATGTTATATATTGACATGCGTTAGTTTATCGTAAAAATTTTAGAAAAGGTGCGATCGTTAAATTCTTTTGCCGCAAAATGGTGAGAAATAATATTTCCTGCTCAGAATTAGTCACCTAATAGTTACTTGTTATAGATTGAAAATTATTTTCCGCATTTAACAAAAAAGTATTTTTTTAATTAGCAAATGCTATAGCTTTGTTAAGTAAGCTTATATTTTAGACACATGCATGTGCCCAGCTAGTTTTGAGAACCCCTTTGGTTTGCATTTACATTTGTAAATTCGTTTCATGTTTTAACTTTCGTATTTAGAGATGAAGAAAATAGTTCTGAATCAAGGAGGGATTGCACATAGAAAGCTACATTGCATGACTATATTAAAGTTCACGTTACTCTATCCATGAATCACCTTTCCCCTCGAGAAAACTTCTGGCATTGGAAACTAATCAATCACATTAGTCATTTACAAGGATCACCAGATCCGTACAGTTCCTACTGAAAGGTTTATTTAATATGTGTTGATATATTACACATATTTCCAAAGAAAAGAAGTAAACACTAATTCAAACTATTATAGTACTTTCATATTTCGTTTTCTAATATAGGTTGTTGATTAAAGGATATTTTGATTTGAAGGCAAATCAGTATATTAACTTACAAACATTGCAAACATGGCGTAATTAGATTAAACAGCTAATGCGTCACGTTTAACACCTAGCAAACCGTTCCTAGTTTCCGTAATTGTGCACCATAATAATCTTTTAAGTCCACCTGTAAATATTATGATCAAAGACATTGCTCATTGCAGATTCTTAAGTTAAGAGTCGATACTCGATAGAATGTTCCTTAGTGAAGTAGACTGGAATCTTAAATTTGAGAGTTGAGACGATTCTTAAAAGTACTGTTAGTATGTGTTAAGTGAGTTGCCGTTTGGGAAAATTTGCAAGATTCCGATCCACCCTGTATGCTCCCTACAAGTAACACGACCGAATAATTGAGTGAATAGCTGTTGGGACAGAGGTTCTCAACCACAGAGTACTGCCGACTCTTTATAGTGTAAAAAGTAGTAAGTTCTTTCTATGCTCGATTTGCCATCATATCCACGTAATCAAAATGCCAACACTGATTATGAGTTGACCAGGTCTTTCAAATCCTTGTGATAAGTTAACTTTAGTACGTTATCGTATCGTAAATAGATACTGGATTTAGAGGGGAGCCCACCTTATCCCCCACGCATACAATGTGCCCCCAACTGACGACATGTTACTGTTAACTGCATGGAGAGATCAATATAAATTTCCATTTGCTGAAGTGGATGTTGAGTTTGTGCAAACTAAAATTTGTCAAATATTATAACTTTGTGTATCTTTCTGAGAGCAAGATCAAAATCAACATGTCACAACCGGACATTAGGCCCATTAGCGATTGAATGTCTAAACAATTAAGGAGATGGAATGTTTGCTGCCGATTTCTGTTCAATATGAATGTTTGTGGACATTACGCTCAGAAACTGACTAGTCAATTATTTAACTATTCGGATTGTATGTATTGTCAAGGCATGAATTCGAAGATTGTAGTTTACTATATGAAACACCAATTTTTTTATTGGCAGTGCTTTAAAAAGGACGCGTTGTGTTATCGTGAAATTTCCAAGTTGAGAAATCGCCATTATTTTTTTGAAGCACACAACAGCAACTCTATCTGCTAATCGGTACCGTACAGAGCTAGACCTTAAATTTAAGAGGTCTCTCAAAGTATGCGTTCTAAGTACGTTGGGAAAAATATTTGAAGTTTGCGAGCCAGACAAGCGTCCTACAAGTATATAGCATAACCGTAGTTCTTGGGACAGAACTCCTCAACCACAGAGTCGATTTACCGTGAGATCCACACTGAAAAGTTGGCCAAGCGTTTCAAACCCTTTTTCTATATTAAGTACAGTTATATTGATATCACAAAAAAGAACAATTCCATTAGACATAGAGGGGAACCCACCTTACCTCCATGCATGCAATGTATCTCGAACTTTCATTATTTCATACGCATTTACACCACAAACATGAAAACTATTGAGATCAATAGAAATTAACATTTGCTGAAGCGGATGTTGAGTTTCTGCAAACTAAAATTTGCCAAATATAAATTTGTGTATCTTTCTGCGAGCAAGATCAGGGTCATACGTCACAACTGGACATTCCAAACGTGGAGGTCCACGCTATTAGTGACAAACCATTTAACCTTTTGTGAATTGTGAGGGATGGGGACCTTGGGTATTTGTTGGGTCACCTATGGCTACAGAAAAACAAGACACTGCGCAGGAGTTTTTCCACTATTAGATAGAACAGAATATGTATTTATTATTTGTATTTTGTTATTCTTGCTGTTGTTGTTGTCATATTGCTGTTGTTGTTGTGTTTTGTTTTGTGTTTTTTTTCTGGGGTTTTTTGTTTTTCTTTCTTTGTTCAATTAGATAATATTTACGTTATTTTTATATAGCAGTAAATCTATTCTACATTTTAATATATACATAATTATATATGTTAATTAGTTAAATCCTCCTAGTATAGTTTAAGACTGTTTTAGGAGTAATTCATTAAAGAAAAATTATATTTAATAATCCAATATCAGACATTTTATGCAATACCCATCACCTAATTATTACTATTCAATTTTGAACTAATGCTCATGCATTCATTATACATATGACAAGCAAAGTCCATGATGAATTTCGGCAGGGAAAAGAGTGCTATATATATACGGTACATAAAGTTAAAATATTTTGGCTACAACTATAAATGCACATTTTAGGAAATACTTTCTCTATTTCTCTTTAAGATTGAAGAAAGGAAATTGATTTGAAGAAAACGAAATGGGATATGTTATTATAAAATAACATGTTTACTACGCGAGCTGTGGTGATTGGTCATGCAATACCCATGCAGGATGAGACAATCACACGGAAAATTTTAGGCGCTTCGCGGGGTTTTAAAATGTCCGTTGTTTCTTTGTCGACTTTCTGAAAGCTAAAATATACTCGCCTATATATCGGCTCGTATTTTTTTACCCTTTCAGAAAGTCTCGCAACATCCCGCGTGTTAGGATCACGCAATCCTGCACGGAAAACCATTCGGTAATCCTTTGATTATGTTTTGACTAAGATACACATTAATTGATCTTTCCTTTGCTGAAGCGGACGCTCAGCATGATTTTCAGTGGTCTGTTGTATGTTATGTGTCGATGTTAAGTAGACACTTTATACTGTGTACCCTGTGCTGTATACTGTGCAGTGTAAATTCTACCTGAGTAACATGCACATCGCAATACCCCCACTTGCTCTCACAAAATTGTGGAAACGTTGACTAAATCAGTTGGATTTTGTTTTTATATATGTGTGGCCTGCATGGGCCGCCTGGCTAATGGTATAAGCTCTGCATGAGGGATTTTCATTCTTTGGGTACGGAAATTTAGTACTTTTACCTGCTAAAATCATGGTTGTTGGGGAGAAAACTTATATAATACCAAAGATAATACTGATGAAAATCCGTTTTGACCAAACCGTTCTACCTCCAGTATGTGTCATCCACGGCGAAAATCTGCAGTGTTTCCACCATGCGACTGATGTGAAAATATAATTGCAGTATTCATGCAGTAGACAACTCCATTGAAAGAAACATACATGATACATCATGCATGTGCTGATGTGCACTCATGATTTCAAGTCTCCCATGCATTTGTTGTACATTACATAACAACATGCATTTATATATACTAAACAAAGAGTAATATCATAAAATAAATATGGATAAAATCGGCAGAAAGTGCTTGGACAAGGCTTGGTATATATATATCAAACACTGCATGTAATTGCACAATCGTTAAAAAAATTTGAAATGCTAAAGGAATAAGGATAGATCTCTTCTGGCTTTTTCTAGTCTTTAGAGATTAAACTGACTGACAACTGCATGTATGCCATATGCTAATGAAATAGAAGGCCAAGTTTACTTTTGCTGAAGCGGACGTCAGTCGTGCTATGTTGTATGTTGTATGTCATGATTAAGTGCACATTTGTTCTATTTTTTGTCAGGATTAAGGTAATGCTAATTTTTTGTGTGTAAATTGTGTCAGCGACTCTCAGTCTTCTCAATAGACAACTAAAATGTAAATAAACTTTATGACTTATCTGTCCGATATTAAACATAACAACTTGTACATCTGTGGGAAAATACACTTGACCTATGCTAATTGCTCAGTTTTAATTTCACATTTCATAGTGCTATATAGTATAATGAATATGGTCTATTTTCATATACTTCCTGTAATATACAGTGCATTAAATAGTTCTGAAAGTCCATGTTACATATATTCAGTTCTGTCTTCATGTGATGCCCACAGTACAGGCACGCATGCGCGCACCAGAAAATAATTGTGCATAGGATTAGATCTCATAGTTCAATCTTTTGTTTCTGGTAATCATACTCAGAAGATAACTATGTCTATGATATACTAACTTAATTAACATAACATGCAGCAATATACCATACCGGGTAAATTTTTCCATACTGTAATTAAACTGTGTATTGCAATATATATAGACCGCTATACGATTCAGTAACTGCAGAGTACAAGTTTAAGAAGTTCCTATTTAGTGCGTAAGAAAAACTCTATTCATTTTATGTAAACCTTATTCAGAGCTATCATTATCAAACACGAAATATGAATACGTATATTTATGAAAAAATATTTCTATTTATGCTGTCTAATCCTGCTAATGCATAAATTTCCGGAGGCCATCTGCATTTAACGGTTGAATTCTGTGGGTGACAATAATTATTTAACATATATATTAAAAACACACAGAGAAAACAAAGAAAACAAAAAACAGTGATAATATAAAATGAAAAACGATTTTATATTTATTGGAAGATATGTGGTTTGGAGTGTCGCTTCATCTCGCTTAATATGTCTCGAGTACATTTCAGTTTCTGCATTCTGTCAATGCCCAAATCTGGATATTCTTCTTTTAGTTTATGTTCTGCACTAATGTGTGGTGAAATATCGAGTGGCCTTTCGTTGGCATTGGTGTCCATATCGTTATCTTCTATCTCACTAAAACTATAATAAATCATTGAACTTTCACCATCTATATCCCAATCACCGAGTAATTCTGTTAAACTGTTAACGGATAGTGGCTCTTGATTTATTTCGTTTTGTATTTGTGAAATATCTTCAATGTTATGTTGGTTTTCGTGGTCGGCTTCGGCCTTGAGTGACGATGATTCACGGTTATAACCGTCCAAACGACTGTTGTTGCCAAGTTGTTCTTGTTGCGTGGAAACAATCTATGTTAAAAGTAAATATACGTACAATGCTTTTTCTCGTGTAATTATAACTACGTTCACACAAGAATGGACGAATTCGGGGTAACCTTACGTAAATTCGCCCGGGCCATTTTTTTCACGCGGGAATTCGTACGTTAAACTGTGCTCGATTTTTTACGGTGTTATGTGTCCCGTGATTCAAAAAGCAAAATCGTGCAATTTGATTACGTGGGTCTGGAATTCATCCGGCCATTGTGTACGAAGCCGAAATTTACAAATCTTATCAGTCTATACCTGCAGGTCGCACTCTCGCAGTCCGGAAGCTTATAGAGTGTATTCAAGCAAGTCCTTAACACTGATTTGAACCAAACATATTTTTTTCAGAGTAATTTATTCTCAATTACGGATTCATTGTTCTTGCAGTCTTGGCATCTGAATTAATCGTTCGGTCAGGGATATTGACTTCACTGGAGCCGCAGTCTCTCATCTCCGCACATACTTCACTCGCCCGCGCTCCGAATACAGGCTTGTCGTGGTCGAGCTTTTTATTAGAGTGTTACACGAAGTTTTGCAATGCGTGAGTGGAGTGCGTGGTATACACGCTCGACAAAAACTTCGTGTAAAGCCCGGCGCACACTAGTGCAAGTTGTACGCACAGATGTCATTCGTGACCAATTACGTGCGACGAAAATCCTAGTGTGCGGGGAAAATATACAGGATTTTTGTCACTCGTGTCGTGAACAACAAATATCAAACGTGTTTGATATTTTCTGTCATTCGTGACAAAAATTCCTCGCAGCAAAGAATGTATGTTTAGCATTATATATAGTGGTTTATTGCAATTGCATTCAGCGAGCTAGTCGGTGGCGTAGTGGTTTAGGGCGTGCGCTGGCTACAGTTTCTTAGAGCGGCTGTTCAAGCCCGGTCAATCCTAGACTTGCTCCAAGTCTTACTTTCTTTGTTTTTTTTTCTCGCTCCACTATAATGTCAATAACATGACGTAGCGGCGGAGAGAGCGAAGGGAAAGTAAGACTTGTCAACTCCGGACCCGGAAGTAAGCCGATACAATACCACATTTGCTATATTTAGCACATCGTGATATCTGTAGCAGGGGGGGGGATAGGTGTTGTAAAATAATGCTGTAGAGCCTGTTGTTCGTGTCTTACGATATGGACGAATTCGAAGATGATTTACAATACAAATCTGCCGTTGCATATGCCCTTGATGTTCTTAGTTTATCTGGTAAGATAACACCAAGGGAATACCAGTCTAAATGCCTGGAAATTCTTCTTCGAGATTCGCGAGATCTATTTGTAACACAGCCAACTGGTTCAGGAAAGAGTCTTGTGTATCTGTTGTTTCCTTTTGCCTTGGAATACTTGAACGCGCTGAAATCTGGTGTGAAAGCAGATGGAAAACAAACTAAAAATGTTGTCCTTGTTGTTTCTCCTTTGTTGTCCTTGATGAACGATCAGCTCTCGAAGCTAGACAGTTTGGGAGTATCTGGGATTAATCTCTCCGATATAAAGGGTGCCACGACAAGGGGAAAACTGGTAAATGGAGAATTTACATTTGTATTTGGAAGCCCAGAGACGGAAATTAGAAGACTTTTGAAGTCTGACATATACAAAGAAAGGGTCGTTGGGGTTTTTGTTGACGAGAGTCATTGTGTAGCAAAATGGTACCTAAATTATACTTTTAATATATTCATAATTGTATACACTGTACAACAGAATAATATATACCTGTTTACATTCATATATTGTCTGATATTCACACAAGGGAATAAAACATACTGGTTGCAGCACAGGCTTCCCTATCTCTTAAAGTACAATGGCCGATATATATTGAATATATACATGCAAACTATTAGTTTACTACAAGATGTAAATAAACAAAATAATTAAAAAATATCAACAATATATGTCATATATAAATAAACATACTTAACTTGTCAATATGATGTCTTTTGTTGTGTCTCTGCATGTTGCTTCAACTTTTTTCGTTATATTATCACGAATATAAATGCCAAAACACCTTACTTGTATTTAAATTCGCGTAGTAATTTGTCCTTCAGTTTTAAATTCGCTCAATTTTAATTTCGGGCACTTTTGCAGCATGAAAAAAATTAGATGTTCATACTTAAATCTTAATGTTTTTCTAGTCAAAATGACAAAATTCTAATTTTATATATTTCAAAAAACCTGAAAAGCGTAAACCACATTCTCTTTTTCTCAAGCTACTAATGGCCATATATACTCTAATAGCGAGTGTTTTCGTTATTGAAAATCACTCAAAATAAAAAGCAAATGTAACAAATATCGAACATCTATTCCTTAGCATAACGGAAAACGCATTCAGTGTCAGTTTATTAACACAAATATTTTGTGATATATTTTCCGTTTGGATTAATTTTTGCGCTTGTCAAACCTTTTCGCGCAGATTATTTTTCGCTCAGTTTCAATTTCACGCTCCTATATATATATATAGGGTTGAATTTTAATACTACGCGAATTTAAACACAAGTAAGATATGTTGTTCATAATCATGTATTCGGTTAATGTATATATATATAGTATCTGTAGTTCAGTTATTCTGTCATTTTCAAACGCTTTGAAAAAATCTTGCATTTCGCATTGTTTTTCAATAAACGTTTCTGTTTCTGATCTCAACAAACGATTTTTGAAACTATAATAGAACAAGGAATTCTACTATGAAAAGTTGCAACCTAATCAGACACGGAGGAATAGTTATTGACGTGTAGTCTCCGAGTTCTTACTGAAATATATACTGATCCGCGGAATAAATATTTTAAACGTAAATATTTACAAGTGCGCGCGCTGCCTTTAAACGTTCTTACATTGGAGTTGCAAGTCAACCAGAATATAATAACAGATACTGGCTGAAATATTACAATATGTCAAGACAATAAAATATGACGATCACGTAAACAAAACAATACAGCAAATACATTCAATAACACTGATGGATATGCAGTGTAGTGAAAATCCATAAGAGATTATACTACTATCAATCGAAAGTTGTTCCATTTATAATATAATATATTATAGTATATGTTATGTCTTATGAATGAATTTATTTAAGTCGTTTAGAGATGATAATAAAATATACCAGTAGGCAGTAAACTATAAAATGCGGCAACAATTAACATAAATACCATACAGATATTCAGTGTCGAACCGCATCTTGCGACTGTTTATTATACGAAATTCAGCAAACAACAGAATCCGAGATGATGCGTTCTATAAATTGTTAAACCTTACCTTTGTTTCTGAGGTATTTTTTTCATCGGAATTACTAGAAAAGATAGATCTTCTGGCTTTCGGCTGTGTTGTTTCTGAGCTCGGCGACACCGATCCCCGTTTAACTCGTGCTCGCATGAACGTTTCGCTCGCTTTCGCTTTGCTGTTCTCCATTTGCCTGACATTGTCTTCCAAAAGTTTTTGCCCTTTCTTTATTTTATTCAAGCATGGACGGCAGATACATTTTAGATCTTTAGCAGTATCTAAAGTACATTTTAAATACTCTTCCACATCAAAGCATGCATCGGTTTTTTTCCCTGTAGATCTCCACAGCTGGATTTTGTGACCATGCTTTAAAGCATTGCCTTTGTATTTATCTTGAAGGTCTTGGAAACAAATGATACAAATATCATTCGAAGAAGGAGACAAAAACTCTATTAATTTCACGGGAGTGTCTGAACTAGCCATTACGAAAAGTGAGAATTTCAAAAAGACAGAGATAAAATTATATTTATAATTTATTTTTGGAATTTTCTTTGAAACGCCTACCACTTAATTATAAGAATCCCCCCCTGTAGTGTTTTGTAATGTCATGTGATCCTTGAGAACGCCATGTGCTGATTGGTCCTGCCCGACCATCAAAGACGCCGGCACTGTTCATTTTTGAACAGTGAATTTAATAGGAATAGTATTGTATCGGCTTACTTCCGGGTCCGGAGTTGACAAGTCTTACTTTCCCTTCGCTCTCTCCGCCGCTACGTCATGTTATTGACATTATAGTGGAGCGAGAAAAAAAAACAAAGAAAGTAAGACTTGGAGCAAGTCTAGGTCAATCCCGGCCAAAACTTTTTTCTCACTTAAATTATTTTTTCTTTCAAATAATTTTTTCCGACTTGTTTTAACCCCAAAATTCCTTTTCAGACATTTCTGGTTAGGGTTAGGTTAAGGGTTGGAGGTGGGAAAGGTTTATTTTATAAGTATTTGACTTAACTATAGTCAGGCAAATGCCCGCCGCAATTCCTATCGCTAGCTGCAAGTGTTTGTTCACTATCCGCCATGTTGTTTTGGGAAATAACACGCATGCGCACTTCTTTGCTGCGAGGAATTTTTGTCACGAATGACAGAAAATATCAAACACGTTTGATATTTGTTGTTCACGACACGAGTGACAAAAATCCTGTATATTTTCCCCGCACACTAGGATTTTCGTCGCACGTAATTGGTCACGAATGACATCTGTGCGTACAACTTGCACTAGTGTGCGCCGGGCTTAAGACTCTATAGTAATCTACTGGATAAGCTAGGCCAACCCAGCCACAGTCCCCCAATTAAGGCCTAGAATATTCGCGCTCTATAGACCGCAGATTAGAAGCCCTGCCCCTGGTTTTAGACTTGAATCTATAATCAGCATGCAATATATAGGGTTTTGTCAACCAATCCCAGGCGAGCAGCTTCTATATAACCTCTATTGGAACTGTTGTAAATTCTGTGTATACAGAACATATGAGAGCGTGAAGATTACATAAAAGGCTGACTTTGTCATGAAGTAACATTCAAGTCAATTTTCATAAACTAAGATACGATTGATCATAGGCGTACGGGCCCAAATTTTTAGGGGGGGCAGAGAACATTTTCCCCAACTAGCACTGAAAATGTCCGACTTTTAATTCAACATTGCTCCACTCCCCCCACCCGTAATTTTATTTCCAAATTACACAGACTAGACTAGATTGCTTTGGTTAAATCTTTGCTTTTCCATTTATTTCCCCCATATTTTTTGCCCGACTTGGGCTGAAACGATTCTCAATTCCCCACCCGCCTGGTACGCCTATGCGATTGATCAATCGTTTAATCATGCATGTTTAACTTTCTGGCTGCTGTTGCTTTATCGTACTTACCTACGCATCTATACATGGATGTTAATGTTTTTGGACTATTTTATAAGATATAGACTGCTTTAGCAGAATGGTTGTGTTAATCAAGACGAAATTTGTATGAATCAGATTTACAGACATTAAATTGATCAATAAAAATGCCTTCCATTCACTAACCTTAAACTGATTAAGGAAAACATTCGTCATTTTTGGTATAGTCCCAGAATGAAAACGTTTAACACGATTACATAAATGAACAGCAAGAGTTAATAATGGCGTTTGTCTGACGTTCTCCATTATTTGCGTCCCGATGTACCATCCAATTGATGCCGAAGCTGTGACAGCAGTACTTACCAACAGCGGTACGATAAGCATTCCACCAAAAACTGGTAGGAACCCAAGCAACAAGATGAAAACCATCGAAAGAATTCCACCCAAAAAAAAGAACATTGGAATGTATATACCAAGAAATAGTAGCGTCAATACATAGAGTTTGCCCGTTTTATAGATAAACAGTAAGGAATTTTTCAGTGGAAATAATATGGAAAATATATCTTGCTTCCAAGCTTCCAGAGGATTGGTTGCCAAGACATTTGCTATTCCTATAGAATGGACTAAATGTAATTAGTATGGGATTGGACAGGGCTGTTTCTATGCAAGTACAAATGTTAATTGAAACTTTACTTGATCAGGGTAAAATGCATGTCAACAGCCCATTTGGTCTTATATATATATATATATACCATTCATTTCATTCCTTTCATAAGGTGGTGTTCAACTGCTCTATATTTTTTACTCCGTCTAACATCAGACGATTTACTCACTTAGGCGAGAAGTCTGGGGAAGCTATGAATAAATAGGTTAACATATTATAAAGTAAAGAATACATTTACCTAGTTCGCTGAGATTATGATTCAAATCATGGTTCTGTAATCAAATAGAACAATTATAAATGTGTTGGGAGACATTTTCTTCTTGGGAAGCAAAATGAAGAAACATAGAGGGAATCACTCGAGAGTACAGTGGAATTTTCAAAAGAGTTTGCACAACAAGCGCGTGATAATTTTGTCTCCTGTTGTGATAATTAGAATCAGTTACCTATATTCAGAGCAACGCGCATGCGCGGCGCAGTTAAGCAACAAGATCCTGCAACCGTTCTTGTACAGTATAAAATAGAACAAACAGCTGATGTTTTTCCAGCTCTATAGCTTGCCAGTAACGGCAATAAATAGCAAATCATCTTTTTATTACCTTATTGCTCTCGTGTTTCTTGGAAAGTAAATTAATTTTGCTAGAAGACTCTCTGGGCTCTCCATCAAAGAATTGTTCAATGTTATCAATATTTCTTTTCGTCATGTTTTCTCAATACATTGCTCCTGTGAACATTGCAACACTGGAAACGGGAACATTTTTAACAAATATTATTCTTGTTGGTTGAAACAAGTACTGCACTTAAAGTTAAACACGAGTATATCATTTAATGTACAACAGTGCAACTATAAAAATATTGATTAATGTTTAGAAGTATGGGATATTGAAAAAGAAATATGGCAAACGGAGTGTACAAAATTAAATCTCTTTTTTTTTGTTTTCCCATCTCATGCAATCACTTTGACTAAGATTATTTACACTTCAATCTGAATTGCCGAGGCTAGAGCATTCAAGTTAGCTGAATAGCAGAGGCTAGAGCATTCAAACGAATTTAGACACAAGTCATAAGTTACAACCGTTAATTTTAATGCTCCATTTATTCTGAGTTCTGAAATTCAATTTTTGAAATCAAATATGGATACTTGTTCCAAATAAATAGATCATATTAAATAGAGGTACTTCAAAATCGAAGATCGTTTCGTGTGAATCCGGTTGTGTATTAGCCTCCTTTGCAGACGTTCTTATAGCTAGGGCCTGTTCATATGGAGAAACGTTATCCCGATTACCGGGTAAAGTTTCCGGCTGTGACATAGAACTGGTGTGACGCGAAGGCGGGAAAAGTTTAAAACTTTAAAATACATTTTAAAAACAAATATGGCTGCTTTGAACTTACGTCACGTAGTTGAATTAATCGTAAACAACCTTGTCCAGTTTCTGCGCCCGCCATTTCGTAAAGTGTAAATTGAAAAGTTGCTGACACGACAGAAAGTTTTCCCGCTAAGCGGGAAAGTTGTGGATATGTTGTGTTCATATCGGAAAAACATTATCCCGGTCACCGAGATCTCGACTGTCAACAAGCGAGATCTCGGTACACGGGAAAACTTTTCGTCTCATATGAACTTAGTGTAACTTTTCATATTATTTTCACAAGGCGAGATCTCGCTTGTAACCTTGTCGAAATGTTTTCTCGCTAACCGAGATAACTTTTCCCCCATATGAACAGGCCCTTAGTAACGAACATCTGCTGAAACGAGCTGCACATTCCATTCCCTTTGTTTTATGAGCCAATCATCTTCCAGTCGCATTGTGAAAGTTATTATTCTGTGAAATTTGAACGTCACGACCGATATTTACGTAGAATACGATTATATTTTAATTACGTTCTTGCAGCTTCTGCAAACAATCGGTACAAAGTGCAATAGCGTATGTTATTAGGGAAATTTTGTTAACAATGTCAGAAGCGATCGAGAGACTCTCGATATTGTCTGGCCTATAAAGTTGCATATACCATCTCCACGTTATATAATGTCACTAAGAAGTTTTATATTCCTGGTAATGGCGCTTTTATCATCCTGGACATATATTTATTTCATTAATTCTATTTAGGCGAAAATTTGACCGAAATACAACTGATGACTGCTTTCAAAATATTTATTTATAAACTTGCTCAACTCGTTTAATATAAACCATCGCAGAATTGGCTTTGATCATTCATAAAGATTAAAAAAATTGAGATAACGTTTCGGTTCTTAACATCCGATTTTAAAGAAGATACAATACACGCAATTTATTTGTAAGCCCGATGCTGGGCATCGACTTCATCACTAAGAAATTTGCATTAAAAACCAATAGAATTAAATCAACATGTTTATAATACTATACTTTCTTCACGTGGGCTCATACCATTTATCAGCTGTCTATATATTTGTCCAACTATTTCCCATAAAATTCAGATTCCACTTTTTATGTCTATGTTTTACGGAACAGTCATTACTACTGGAATTATGGATTTTCTGTAATTTCATGACGTAGATAAATATATAATTCATAAAAATTGTTTGCGCATGCGCATTTTAGCTCGATTTTTGGATGTCGCTTGATCGTTCATTCCGGCCGTTTTTGTAAAAGCTTTTAACAAAATAATCAAATGAAGGTGATACGTAGCAAAAATCAGTATTCATTTGTATATATATTTGTACACAATACCCGCGAGGCTTGTGTCGTTGGGAGAACAGGGTGTAATTCAGGGTGTCCTTCAGTTATCCGTGTGAGCCGCTGTTGTGCCGGAGTGAGGTGCGCCCATTTTCTTCACTAAATAATTGAAGCTAAGAGTGTCCATTATTATTGGGGGATTGTCGCCCACATAATCTCCAAATGATCCGGATCAGAGGCTAAACTAGTATGCACAAAGGCATCTTAATTACATACAGGTATCATTGATTGTATTGCACGGTATCGATATTTATCTGTTCTGATTTTATTGACCTCGTCCTTGGATATTCTTCAAAATTTTCTTCGCTTCTCTTTTCAGCACAGGTCTTGACCAGAAAAAGATGATGGAATTTAGACTTGAGTTAAGTAATCCAATAGTGACGGACCAAGACTGAAGAACACGAAATAGTAAAACCCCAAGATGAGCAGAGTACCCTGAAACAACAACACCAGGGAGAGAACAAACTATAAATGTAAGAAGAACAAGAAAACATGACTTGGCTAGCTTAATTTCTTTAAAGAAACATCTTTTCGTTCTTGAATCGGCTACATCAGTTTCTCTTAAACCATCAACTGGCCTGTTTTCTAGTCGAAATCTTGTCCTGACTGCTAGAAATATTCTTGTATATATGAAAGCGTGGAAAGCCAAAGAAACGGACATATTTCCTGTGACTAGGACATAATAAACATCGCGATATATCAACATAAAAGCGAAACATATCATAATTACTCCACAATGACAGCATACAAATATTAGAAGAAATCTTTTTGCCTTTCGGGTACGATGAAACCATGGATGTAAAACAGCTAAATATCTCTCTAAACTCAACGCACATAACGTAGCAGACGATAAGGATAATGGCAACAGCGCAAACAGTCTAACAAAAAAATTTACGACGCAGTTTGCTGTTCCTGCAACCTCACTTGCTACAATGTATGTGTACAAGGGTGCGGTTACAAAAGCGATACACAAATCAACCACTGACTGGATAAGAATAAGTTGATAACAGACTTTTTCCTTTAATTGAGAGCATTTCAAAATAGTTGAGATTGAAACACAGTTTAATAATACAGCAGAAATTATTAACATGGCATTCACGATACACACAGTAGTTTGATTGAGGACATATTTATTGGAAGGAAATTGAATGATACTTTCTGATGTGCCATGAGAAACTGAACATCTTCTGATGTACTTATCCATCATCGTTGTTAGATTCATAGTTAGAAAATATGCTAGCCGTGTTTTAGAACAACGCATGAACTAAATTTAATTAAACTACACGCAGGTGTCTTCATCGACCAATTCATTAGTTACTGACACTTTTTCAAAAATATTGATTAAAATTCGATGTTATTATTTATTGAAGATTAAAAAATCATTAAAAACAATATAATTATGAGGATGTCAAATAAATAATTTGTCCCCTTGCAGTTTTGTTCTCGTCATGGACTATTAATGATTAGTAAACTGGTTCTATATAAACTTCACATGCGATCATTAATAATTTGTAACGCGTTTAACTTCATACATAATTAAGATATTTGATAAAACAAATGAAAATGCACCCTGTTAGGTTTATAGTCAGATGACCAAAAATGTGTAAAAAATCGGGTCGGAACACCTTGTTTTGAATTATATTGTACTTTATTCTCATTGATTTAATGGTTTTGTTTGTAGATATTCTGAAATTAAACCTTTCAAAAGGTTATGGGCCTAGGGACATATGCTATGGAGGAGAACATGAAGTCTCCCCCCTCTTGTTGTTCAACTGATCTCGTCACTCAAGAAACCTGGTCAGGTCAAACATGATGCCAAAGCGCGTGCACTAGCGTCAATGATCACATAGTACGTCATTGGCATTCCAACAACTACAACATTCCAACAACCTGAGTATGTATTTGCATGGTCTTAGTCGATACATAGGAATTAGTCGACGTATGGGCAGTACATGTCTACATGACATCGAACTCTGCAATGAATGTCCAAATGAGATCGCGGAGGTGTCGCCTGGTGTCATCGTCGTTGATAACGATGATTTTCGAAATGACACATTGACTGGTGGCGATACATCACATCGTACGAACGTTATGTATGTTCAACCGGTCTCCCTCGAGCATCATGATTCCCATTCTGGTGGACGTATTAAATAAAGATGGTTCTCTCACCGAGGCTTAAAGTGTTAGCGACAGATATGAAGTCACACAATCGTTACGTTACGCACAAGCAAGGAGAGCAAACAGTCAGTGATAGAGTCCAGCCTAACGTTGGGAGTACCGAGCCTCCAAGAAAGCGTTGTGTTATTCATACATTGGTCCGTGAAAATGTTGCTGATGAGCGGCCTCCGCCTATAGACCAAGTAGTTCCTGGTTTTGCTGGTTTTCAAGCTTTGATCTCACCCCCCGTAGAAAAGAGCGAACCTTACTACTTCATGACCTATCCTGATCCTCCAAATGATGTCATGGTTAAAGTGAAGACCGCAATTGAAAGAAAGCGCATGCCGTTTGCGGTAGTTGTCGGTGATCAACCATTGTACACACTGCTCGTTGAGATCATGAGCGAGTATCCACAGAAATTCGTGCAAATCATTCCATTTCTAGGTCCCTTCCATATTCAATGCTCTATGATCCATGCCATCTACAAGCGTCATAAAGGCTGCGAGATAGCGGAGGTTTTAGTTGCTGCTGGTGTCATTGCTGAGAGTTCTGTCGATCAAGCATTACGAGGGAAGCATTGTAGGCGCGCTCTACGTTGCCTAACGCTAATGTACGAAACACTCATACATCTCCTTCTAAATCGCCTTCATGACGAATCCCAGCTTGAAGCTCCCACGGTTGCTCGCCTTTCCATGCTCCGTGACACAAAGACAAACTCCCAGGAGACCCTTGCTACTGTTTACAAAGAACTCGAGAATGAGCAGCCATAGATATCCTTATAACCAGCATGTTTGAGAAGATTGAGAGGACTGACATGGCCTGCTACTGGCTAGACTTTATGGCGATGGTCGAGATTTTCGTATGCCGTTCACACGTGCAACTGGGAAGAGTACCTCACCTCGCTGCGAGAGATGATGCCCTGGATGGTGATCTACGATCAGGTTCACTACGGACGCTGGCTTCCACATTTTTGGCCTATGCTCTCGTCATTACCTCCGCATCAAACAAGTTTCTTCAGTTCAAACTTCGCCCAGTCTATTACAGGTAACCCATATTCATGCATTCCTTGGGATATGTGGATCGAGATGACCATGAACAAGGGATCGAAGTTGAAAGCAGGCTGGCTTTCAATCCTCAGAAACGAGAAGCAACTGATGACGGACATCAGGAATGCCAACAATCTTGGTCGGGTTCGTGTCGCTGTTCACAATCAGGTCAACAGAATGGAACTGTCTCGAACGCAAACGGTACCTTCAGGAAGACTCAGAAGAGCAAGATACTTCAGAAGCTGGTACAACAGCCAGTCAATGTCCTATCCTACACTGCGCTGGTTGACACGGGGATGGTGTGGCGACTTGCATCTCCCACAATGGAGGATCGAGAGAAGAACGATGGGTCTGTTTACACCTGGAGTGACTACACCAACAAAGTTACTAGTATGCTCCTTACACGCCATACGGACGCTACTACAATCGTCTGCATCAACGACCCTTACGATCACACGGAATCTATCAAAGATGACGAGCGCGAGTTGCGTATCCAGGGCCAAGCTTACATTCCGAATGTGTATATGAAATCAACCGACAAGTTTCCATCTGCGAAAGATTTTAAGACCTTTCTTTGCGGTTCTGGGAATATTAACTCCAGACCCTGATTAAATCTCACCTATCTAAAGTTGCCCAGTCCATCAGCCAGGTGTTGTACTCGGTTGGTGAAGAATGTGTAAATCTTTCTTCTGGTATTGTCCTACAAGATCTAGGCTTTAATCAGTGCGAAGCTGACACCATCATCCTATCGTTCTACACAGCTCTAAGGGCATCCGGGAACAGTGACCCTGTGGTAATAGATGCCGGAGACACAGATGTGTATATACAGGCAGCTGCCATTTCGCATGATGTCCCTGGCGTAATCTGCATCAAGAAAAAGGAGGAACTAGAAAATAAATCGTAAAACTTAACTAGCCGGATGTTGCCATGTTGGTCACGGGACTTAAGCTTTTGACCCTACTAAATATGTATGGGGTCTATGAACTGAAACACAAAGATGAAGTTTTTGTTGATTGGTTGAATCCGTAACATCCATGTTGACTGATACAAAGCTTCCACACAAGTTCTGCGCAGAAATGCGAAGAAAATGTCGGTCGTGATGTCGAGTTCAATGAATCGTCTCCAGGAACAGAAGTCTTTGAGAAGAACAGGAGCCGAAGCAAAACACCTATGTGGAACTTGACTTTCCCAACTGAAAAGCCTATTGTTAATGAACCTGAAGTCCCAAGTGTCACCCGAAAGTTACTATACCTAATGTTGGCTGCGTTTTTCATTATGACACTCGTGTAGGGACGTTATAGTTTTGCCATATTTGTTGAAGATCACCACAAATTGACTCAAACAGTTTTTAATCCCCTCTCGGCAATCTGACGTCCGTGTCGTCAAAAACGTGGCTTTTCACCCCTGTACGTAGGTTTGATTCAGTTCGAATTAAACGAATTAACACCATTGATCATTTTCTGTTTCGGAAATTCATTTAAAAAACATAATCAACTCAACTGCGTACATCTTTTAAGTAATGAATATTTATAACATGTATCTGGATTCGTAAGTACTATACAGTAAGGTTGGTTTGTTAAAAATGTATTTATTGGTGTAGATTATCATTGTATATGGTACATTAATTGCTGATTCATTACGATAAAAATACGTTAGAAGACTCGATAGTCTGATAATAAATTCGATAATAAATATAGTAACAAAATGTATAAAAACCTAGCTGTAAAGCGGCCTGTGTCACTTCGCAGACTCATTATTACTGTACAATTTAACAATTATTTTAAAGCTACTCTATATTTTTTGGATTTGGTAAAGTTCTGGGAGGTTTTTTAATACGTGGTGCTACAGGAGGACTATATTTCTTAGCAGGTCGAGTAAGGCCTGGTGACGAAGACCTTAATGAAGGCACTGTTTTCGTCTGTCTTGACGTCACTGTATCATCCTTCTTGTATGCCTTTGGAGGGAGAGTTGGAGGAGCACCGAGAGAAGCATTATGTGAGACTACAGTGTTTGACACGACATTCACTACATTGCCATGTGTTGTATTTAATGTGTGCCCACTCGGTAGACGTCTTGGTACATGATGTTCATACACAGTTGATGTACCGTTTGCCTGATCTAGCTTCCCGGGGGGGAAATCTCGAAGGATAAGAGTTTCATAATTGGTATTACCGTTTGCGTGAAGTGCATTGCGTAAGATAACAGTATCATATGTATTATTTAAATCTGGGTGTTTTAACTCCAAGTCTACATTCCCAGAGTTAGGTGAACTGCGCCCTGTGCCGTTTTTATTCATAGATGTAGTATTTAATGTTTCACTGTTATCACCCTCTCCATTCCTATTGTCCACATGGTTATTACGAGTTGAGACAACTAAAACGTCATACGGATCTTCTTCATAAGCCTCAGAACTGGCATGAACTGTACTTTGTAGTTGTGGTGAAGGAATTTCTCCATCCAAGTTAGCATAACGATGTTTTAAATTTCCCTCAAGTTTTTGTCCATTTTGAGTATTTCCCGATGACGCGCTTGGTGTGACTTGGACAGTATTATAAGTATTTTCTCGTGAATAAGGAGAGAAACGAAGTTTATGAGCAAGATTAGGAGGTACAGTTAAAGTGTCATAACCATCCTCTGAACGTGTTTCTAGGCTGGTCGTCTTTTTTCGGGGAAATAGCGGAGGAGGAGTTTCCTCATCAGGAATGTTCAAATTATCATTACTGTCCTTATTCATTACTTTCTTTTCATTCGACGATTTACCTGCAGACAGGTTTTCCTCACTATGCGTACTGTGAGAGACATGGCCTTCATTCTCTTCTCGGACAGGAGAATTATCTCCAATTTTATCCAGATCATCCATTGATCTTGATTGCAGTTTTAAAAAACTTGTTGATATACGATAAGATCCATCGGACGATAACTCGAAAATATTTGATTGTCTTTTCTTTGGCGTTGTCAATAGGGAGGATCGTTTCTTTGGTGGAATCCTAGGCGATGCGGAATTGGTCAATGCAGGTTTACTCTACAACGAGACAAAAACATTGTTTTAGGATTCTAACTGGGTTGCATAAGAGTAGGAATCAAATTAAATTTGCCCTAATACTAATACATTATAAAACCCTTCTAGTACCGGGCTCTTTCTATTTTCGATGTTTAATATTGATATAAAGTTATTATTAACGTCGATCTTGTGAGATGAACTAAATTCTTTGATTCATTACCTTTGTCTCTGGTGAGGGAGTACGAGCATGTGCAGTACGATCAATCTTCAATGTCGGCGCTGCGACCTGGTCTAATGCACGTGCTAGTTCCGTTTCATCCAACTCATCAATTTCATTTAGAGATGTTGCACTTACAGAAGAACCAACCGATACTCGGCTTCTAGCTGGTGATGCAGGACATCCACTGTCTTCGTTCCATTGTATTCCAGTCCGTAATTTCTGCGGCAGTTTTGGCCTAAACAGAGACTTGTCATTAATTACCACGACGTATTATATCTACGAGGTTCATGCAGAACATATCAAATAACGTCGGAGACAAATTCAAAGCCAAAATCATATACATATGTTATATCTGGGTCATTCAGAGATGGCCCTTTATACGCTTAGTTAAGTTTATTGTGTTGACCACTATGTGTTGACCACTATGTGTTGACCACTATGTGTTGACCACTATGTTGACCACTCTTCCGCCACTGGAGAGAACCAACCAATCTCAACTAACATGAGTTTATCAAGCATAGAGAAGTTACCCAGCCCTTGGTAAATCCCTGCCCTTGACCTGCTGTATAGCCGGCTTAACTCAGAGGTAAGGGGAAGCCCGCTAACCGCATCTGCCACCCATTCTCCCCTAGAGGCTTCTAGAGAAAACAGTATAATTATGAATAACTGATTAAACTAACCAGCATAAATAAAATAATTTAGTCTAAGTACTTAGTACCTGGTTTCATCCATAGCACGAAGATCAGGTACAGACACAGATTGGCTTACTCCGTCCAGCTCCGATATTGACAACAGACTTGAACTCGTTTTTAACATAACTTCAGACAACGTCGATTGTCTATTACCATCTATTTCTGAGTTGAAGAGTGATATTATTGGCTTGCGGGTTGGAAATAGTTTTGATTGCAAATTTAGCGAAAGCTAGGAATACAAAGTAGCCAAAGTTAGTACTTACCTATAGGGAACACAGAATTAAACATTTTTCTCAAATTAAGTAAACTTAGTTCTCAACGTACTTAACATGAACAACAAGATTCAAAGATTTGGCGGGGGGAGGGGGGGGGATAGGGAAGAAGCCAAGTAATTCGTAGGTCAGTGTTTGTTTCCCACAATCCCAACTGCGAGGACTGTGCCCTGTCCATTTCACAAGTGAACATGACTATTTTAACTTTAAGAGGCTGTGTCTGTAAGAACGGACGGTTTGAAAATTAACCCTTCCTAATATTTTTCTCATTTGTTAGGGTGTCTAAGCACAATCATTATGAAATCGATTGTTAAAATATTATTGTCGTGGGTTTTCTCCGGTACTCCGGTTTCCTCCTACAGGGAATGTTGATAGGGTGGGTTGGGTTTAATCCCTAACTGGCCCTTCCACCGTAGCTGTGCTCCGTGATGGCGAGCAAAAGGTGGCTGCAATATGCGCCTAGAAAGCCTTCGACTTGGTCACGTTGAGCTGTGTCCTTCGCAATTCAGCTTAGCTCTCAGCTGCAAGTAAGGATAATAAGCACACTCCCCCTTATTAACAAGTCTCTAGATCTCATGAAAATATATTTGGGGAATTAGTGAGAAAATGTGGTTATCGTGGCGCAAAATTTAATATTTTTGTATTATTACCGGAAATGACAATCGGTGCTACAGACTACCTAACAAAAGACAAAAATATTATTCAAACCGAAAATCATTGGTTGGTTCTTACGGCACAGCCTCTTAAAACATTCTTGTTGATACGGATATACTAACAAAATGATACTAGCAAAATTATACTGATGCGGCCCCCGAGCCCCATGTAATTTTCAAACGTTCATTGATATATTGACTGGTATCAGTCAAGTGGATTATAACAATACAAAACCAAGATCAATATCATCTCTGTTTTCACCGCAAACAACTATGAAGACACATTCCAGTATATTCCAAGCGTGAAGGATGATTTATGACTCAAGTTAACTCGGATCAATTTCATATAAGTCGTGGATATATAAATTCTCATTTACATAACAGCCGCACAGGTAAACTATAGAATTCCCTAACAAAACATACCTTCCTTAATGTTCCTGTATCCGGAGAATCTGTTGAAATCCGCTTATCTAAGGATGTGGTACTCTCACTATAAGGTAAAATTCACAATGTAATGTCCAATTAACAAACTTTTTCATGTGACCTTCATCATGAGGCTTCATACCTAGGTGATGCATTGAGTGGCAGACTCCATTTTCTTTGGATTAACACATGCTAAAAATTGAAAGAAGAAATCACATACCACACCATTCCATATAGTATCATACCACACCACACCAAGCCATACTTTCAGCAAAACAATAAGGAGCTTACCACCCGAGTATCTCCAGGTAATTTATTCAGCATGTTGTTGTACTGACATAACATGCTTTCGTGTAGTGGCCTTAGATCCGGTGAAATTCTTGATTCATGAAGAATCAGGCCACGTCGAAGTACACCAGCCTAGAATATCGATAAATTAACTATCTGTTCACAGAACAGTACCTGTAGCTTCTTTATTTTATGTCGTTGAGCTCGAATCCTGGTAAACAATGTACATGTATATTCATATCTACCTGTTCAAGTAATACTCTTTCCAAATGATCGACTTCGGTTTTACGTTGAGGATTTGTTCTGGTATAATCGAGTGTGAAAAATGCCTAAAAAGATAAATAGGCTACTAATATATATATATAGGTTCTTATAACAATATATTATAAAATAATATTATATCATATCAACAATCTGAATGTTTATATATAATTTAGCAGAACAATCTGTCATAATATTACAATACAGTGAGATCTCAATAATCTACCACTATAAGTGCTCAAATGGTGAAAAGCTCAGTAAACAATGCCGTTGCAAGTTTGCGGTCACGCAATACCGGCAGGGAAGGGATATAATGCAGATTGAAAAATTTAGAAATGTGCTAAGTGTTTAGCAAACTCATCAAACATCATCATGTCAATTTAGGTATTCAAACAACCGCTACAACAACTTCCACCTACTACAATTATTGATGTAAAGGTACTAAATAAGTTAATATTAAAACATTCTTACTTTTTGATAGTTGACAATTCCTCCATTAACTGCGGCATCTATCACTCCTTTAAGTTGCATACTTAATGGATTAATATTATTTTTCTCATCCTCTTGAAGTTCCTCAATACTGCGTTGAAGTTCACGAGATTTTGAAGTTACTGTGTTTATTGCATTTTCTATTGGACTAAGTTCTCTCTATATGGGGAGAACATTTAATTATTTATTTATTTACTTATTTCATATTATTGATTTATCTATTTATACACTCTTCAACTACTTCAAATTGTATTTGTATATATAGTAAATAGTATATAGTGTCGAATGTAATTTGGAAATAAAAATAATAATATGCACGAATGACGAATTATTTTTTCGAAGACTATTAAAATTGCACGAACAGTCATCTTTGCATGAGTTCTGTTTGGTTACACTAAAATGCGAATGTACCATGACAGAGCGGTGCGTATATATGAGAACGAGAAAGGGCGACCTGTCAACATTGGACACGGAAGAAAGCCGAAGAAATCTGTATAGTTTTGGTCTGTTCAAAACAATTAAATATGCATGTTCAGTTTATTATTCCACTCAGATTTATTCTGTTTTATTCAGCTTTGTGTAGTTAATTGTATTATATTTTTGTTCAGTTTTACATTATGCTCAGAAACGCTATTCGGACTTATACATCCTACGTTGTTAGCTCCAATCAGGAACATTGGTATTGCTACAGCTGACTCGTCCCCAGTCGCTCATCCCGCGTTCATTCAAAACGAGTCAGTATCATCTCTGGTATGACCCAATCTTGCAACACCTCAATATAGACAAAATACCTACACGTTCAGATGAGATAACAGGAAACCATGGAAGGATGCCGGGAAGACGTGTTTCAATTGTTAACGTTGTAACCTCACACCATAAGGTCTAAAATGAACACAGAACACATAGAATTTAAGTAGAATTTATGACCATGAGAATATCTTAACACACTAAAAGAAAAACAGAGATCGTAAAAGCTTAACAGAAAGAGCTGGGACGTTGAGAGTGAGTACAAGGTAGGAATATAAATACTGTATATATCCTTACTGCAAACTCATTTGAGTTGTCCATTATTTCTCCTTTGCGAAAAGGCCGAGTCAGCTGGAACTTATCGATCCAATTCACATCATAGTAACTACAATATAATAGAAACAATGTTTTTCCTCAATCATTATTTCATATTCAATTAAAAAAATTGTTCTCATTAACCACATGCATTCCTTTTTCTCTTCACCAGAACTATATTTACATTCCTTACTCTAATCCTCTACAGTTTACTTTTCATCACCCACTAGCTGAAAGTTTTCAGGAGTTCATAAAACAATTTTCTCTTATATTATAATTTAGTTCTATTTTTTGGATCTACATCTCAATAAGATTTAGTTAACGACGGACGAACATTGCAATGCTAAACATTTGTATGTTCCTCTTATAATTCACATGTTGATATTTCATTTGCATATAATCATATCCCTTTAAAACACCCTAAACATTTAAATGCTGGGCATGTATATTCTTTTAAATCCCAAATATAACCCTATCACTAACGCTAAATTTATGCCTATTTTAGGGAGCTAACGGTTTACTAGCGTAATTATATTGTCTATTGAGTAGCAACATACCGAAATACAGAACTTATATAAAGCGAGCATTGCGCACCTGCCCTGGCTGTTTTAAATGTTATAAAAATTACCTGCTTATCCGGTAGTTAACATCACTGGGAATTGATTGGTTATTTGAAATAGGTTCAACTTTACAACATTGCACGACTACACGAGTTAAAGTTTTTGAACATAGTTTTTTAACGTTACGTTAATCAATCGTAGTTGATTTTGAAAGATCTTGAAAACAAAATCTCTTGTTTAAATTCTCTTTTAGTTGCATGAAGAGAACGCGTTATTGGAAACTTTATCTCCGAGGTCAGTGCGGGCTTTTGGTATATTTGCTGTTAAAATTTGTATTCATATATATTTCCATCTGTGTGGCGTGCGAAATAAAGCACTAAGAAAATCTACGTGTTAATAATTTAATATCCTTATATAGTAAGTTTGAGCAACAATTGTGCATCTAGACAGCTTAACTTTAATGCATATATTACGGTGATCATGTTACAATGTAGTATTTAAGAAATAGGAAACATTTTCTCCTGTGTTTTCATCGAACTATAGAAACACGAGACGTTTTTCGAGAGAAACAAGTATTTTGATCACTCGCAATTTCTAGTTCTTCCTATCTCCCAAAAAAAGTACATCATTGTCATCATTCTATATATATGTAACTGGGAAAATGTTGTCTATTTCTCAAAAAGAAATTAGAATGCTTTTATACACTGTTCATGATTAAAGAGGATACATTGCTTGTTCGATAGCATTAGTTCTTCATCTAGAGGATTGTTATGTCTTAAAACCTGGAAAAGCACAAAAATTTCAAATAATTACTGAATGCTTTTTTCTCTGGATAGATTGTCTCTGTGTATCCATTTATAATAGTTATATATAGTATTTTGAGATTGTATTAAACAAGCGAAAACAATAATTCGGTTAAAAGATTAGATTACAGTACCTCTGCATCTGGATATTCACTTTGAATACGAAAACAAAATTCACCAATCTTCTCCACAGGTCTTCCTCGATACACAAACTGCTTATTCTGAAAATAATTGAATGTCAAAGCAGATATAGCAGCAAATCTAATCAAACACTGAACCTGTTCACACCTTACTGGCTTATACAGGGATTGACTTAGAGAAAAACTTCATTTTCGCTGAATACTTCAAATCTCCGGAATGAAACACTTACCTGAAGAAAAGAAGGAAAGGCTTTTCCATAGAACCCAACTCTAAAATAACTTGGTTCAACTCTGTGAGTCGTTATTATGTTTTCATAGAACTTTGCTTGCAGTTGCTGTCAAAGACGAAACCAATAAGGAAAATGTATATGACGCAATATAGAGAATAACTAATGAAGTAAAAGCAAGTTTATACATCATATGCGTGTCTTACCAACATCTCGCTGAGCTTCATGAAGTCAAAAATCTCCATTTCGTACTCATGAATTAGAGTTTTACAAATACGAATTGCACTTTCCCACAACTATAAAGAACACAAAAATACATTTAAGTATAACTCAGAATTAAACCTTTGCTAAATCAAAGTGTAGAGATTTGGCTTCCGACTATGTACTAATAATAATTAAGTTATTACCACCAACAATCATAACGATGATTGTCGATGATGTCATCCCTCGAGTATAAGGAGCCAGGTTGCGACATTAGATTACCCATGATAAAGACATGCACTAAAGACAATAGAGTGTCAAAACGTTGGGTTGCGAATGTAATTTGTTCAGGGATTGCATTCATTTACTTAAACGATTAGATTTACGAGCGAAAACTTCTACGAGGTTATTTTTTAATTAACACTGTTACACGTGACCAGGGAGTCTAAGTCTTACCTGTCCTTTATCCAAAAGTTTAATAGATTGCCTACATAACATTTCTTTTCTTGCACGCTCTGTTTGAGCTGGAAAATCACCTTCTGCAGTCAATTGGTAATCGTCAAACTAAACAAAAATATAGTCCGACTTAACATAACGCTTTACCGGGCGGAACGATAGGTCACATGTGCCTGTAAACTGTAAAAGTCATGCACAATCGTGTATAAACGTGCACATATATGCTGAAGTTTGAAATTTACGGATACCTCCAAACAAGATGCATAAAGAAATAATGTAAAACCAGCTTCGATGAAATTTTCTGCCGAGAGATGAAGGTCATACAATTTGTTCACGTATCTAAAAGCAATCATAGAATATAGGAAAATATATAATAATGTCACAAAAGATAAAGAAACAAAGCATTTTGCTTAAACAACAAAAACACATCACATGCATGGTCATGGAACAAGATGAACAGAAACTGTTACCATTATTATTACATATTTTAATATACCTAAGAAACATATCTTCTTTGCCTTTTTCTTCGTAGTAGTTCTGTTAAAGACATTACATTATTTCAGCCAGGATTGAACGGCATTTTACTGTTTAATCATTTTAGAATTCTAAACACATAAATATGACTAGTGTCTCTATTTTGTGGTTAGATAAAATCACATTCTCCAGGGCCTTTTTTAACTAATGTACTGGAGGGGCCAAAGCCCCCCCAGCCCCCATGTTGTCCCATTGAAGTACTATTGGGTGTTACAATACTCTGCAATGACTAATATATATATATATATATATATATATATATATATATAATAATAATAATAATAGTAATGTTTGAGTTTTTTAGTGCAACAAGAGTGCTCAATACCAATATAGCAGAGCGAATGTAAAGTTTCTTTACTTAAATTTTAAATATATTTATATTATAAGTAGTATCTAACGAGCAATTTGATTGGCTAATGCGCGTGCTTTATGACGCAATAAAGCACGGCCAGCATTTTCATTTTTCTCACTTCGTCCCCGCTTGTTAAATTTTCCTCGGAATTGTCAATACAATATGAACAAAATTATAATAGTTTTAAATCCAAAGTCTGTCAAAAAGCAAGAAAAAATAGACCTAAACGAGATGGAAAAAAGCCAGCCAACAAATAACAACGGAACATAAACGGCGAATAAAGATTCGTAGCTGTTTCTGAGTTTGAAATATACTTTTTTGCTTGAAAGTTGGCATTCAACGGCGACAAGAAACGCGAAAATCTGTACTATTTTGACATTTAAAGGTACAAAAACTGTTTTTAAACACAAACCAAACCAAATTTATCCATAGTTCTAGGTGCAAAAAATTAAGATTAACCATTTTGGCATTGACTTAGATATAAACACTATGTGTACAGTTTTTAAGCTGTCAAGATGCAACGACAAAAACCTACACAAATACGACATGTTTATGCATTTCTTGACAGTTTGTCTGAGAAAATTTTTAACCACCAACCACTGAACTAGCAAAAAACACAAAAAATATTCAAACAGTACCTTCAAACAAAAACTGCCTGATATATTTGGTTCAAGATGAAAAATCAACTTGACAGCCAATGTCATCAAAGCAGCTTGACAAAAACAAAAAAACCCTTCGCTTTTATACGAATCCAGGACAATAGTGAAGCAGAACAACGAAAAACCAATCTGTCTATCATTGTGCACTATATTTGAAGAAATTTCAACAGTTTTTGTGCCTTTTTAATCGCTAATTTTTGTTGAGTTGCAAGTTTTTCGCTCCTTCGCCGGTCAAAATTCAAGCTTGTAGTTGTTGCCAAGCAATGAAAACATTAAAAAGCTTGCGAGTGACGTCAGTGATTACATGTTAGGAGAATATCAATATTGATCTTTGAACAAAATTGTTTACTGTGCTTATATACCACTTATAATATAAAAGAATTAAAAAACTCGTCTTGTGCCGTTATGGTGATGAATGCACTCGGGAGAATGTTGGGAGAATACTCGAGAAGCGTGTAAAACACTCGGCTACGCCTTGTGTTTTACAAGCTTCTCTCATATTCTCCCAACATTCACCCCTCGTGCATTATTACACCATAACGGCACGCGACTCGTTTTTTAATTCTTAAATATATATATACAGTCAAATCTGCAGACATGCATGTTTCGCCGTTCAACGGCTCGTCAGTGCAGCTTGTAACGCAGTCTAGATGTGAGTGACTTCGTATTTATACACAATACTCTTATATATAGACTAGGGTACCTGCAAGGTAGGGAATGCTGCAGGCGGGGGCTTTTATTATTCTATAGCTTCTTGAAACATGACGTTTATGCAACACAAATTAATATTCAGTATAGATTGTAAATTATTGGCATTGACCGAGTGTGTATGCCAGACGATATCAGCATGCGGGCTGGCTTGGTTTAGGTCATTGTTTAGGTGCATACTCTAATATTAAGTGTTTGAAAGAAATGAAGGCGATGAACTTAGTTTGCCAGGATGAGAAATCAGCAAGCAGCAGTGAAAAACTTGTGTTTACAAGCTAGCTAAATGTACCAGGTTTCTCACAAAACATGAAAACATCAATTGAAATTTTTGTAACATCTATTTCAAAATAACAATATTTTCCATGTATAAAAACTTCCACATGAAATTCCCACATAAAATTGTGGAAACACAATCGGGAAAATTAGTGTGCTGCGCACGACCACATGCAATACATTGCGTTAGAAAAGTTTGAGATAAAAATTTCCTATATACACAAATTAGATCTGCTGCGTCGCTCGCTCGCCTCAGGCTCGCTCGCTACCGCAGAAACAATCTATGATATTTCCTAACTGCCATTATACTATGAAAGAGGCAGAACATTGATTTCCGTCGAATAGTCAGGTTCAGAAATCAAGAAAGGCATTACAGCTTCATTGCAAAATGTAATAGTCATGTCACATATGCATGCCAACACCCAAACATCTTCGCTTAGGTAAAATTATTTGAAACTAAACACGTAAATGAATTACAAGGAATTCTATATGTAAAAAGGAGCATATAATTATATACTATATCTCAGTAAGCAGGGAGAACATAAAACAATTTAGCATTGAAAACATATTGTTATAATATATATTTACCACCAAATTCACTATGCAACCCATTTTTATATCACGATGCTCTTCCCGTGACGAAACAACTTTCCTAAACACGAGATTATCAAGGATTAACCAAACGAAAGTAAACCGATATATACTGCTGAGATAATAGTTTCAATGTATAGTAAATACCTGTAGTCTAGCAGTCGTTCCAAAAGTTGTACGACAGAGTTCACAAACAAAACACCTGGCTCTCTTAATTCCTTGTTTCTCATTATCTTCTCAGTAAGACTAAGGTGCAAGATAAAAATAAATATTAAGTTGCACAGACTGAAATTATTATTTGTCACAATGTCTTTAAGGTTATTAAAAATTTGTCACAATGTCTTTAGTTTATTCGTTGATCTAGTCCTAGGACTCATGGATCAAACATACTTCACCAAGAATCCAATATAACCATGTGACCAAAGATAAAGGATGGTAAGCCTAATTCTCATGAAATGAGTGTGAGATATATTCTATAAGTACACTTACATCTGTTCAAACAGTTCCTTATATTCCTTATCACCTTTGCCATCTTTACTTAAGAAAACATCTAACTTGTCAATAAACTCTTCTTCGACCTGAACAGGTAATGGCAAGAACAACAAAATAACACGTGTTATTCTTTAAACATTTCCAGACATGCATGACCTTATTGTGTAGTGTGCAACCTTAGCAAAATGTTTATAGACATCTGAACGCGCGCGCAACATTTTTGCTGCGTTTACCCTAAGCTACATTTACACTCTGCGATATGTTGGGCCGATATCGTATCCACATTAATGACACTTGGAAAATATGTGGTAAACGTCATTTGACGACATCATCAACTGAAACGATTCGTCATCAACAATCGCCAAAAACGTGAAATCGTCCGGACAATTCGCAGGAGTGTAAACGTACGTTGACATTGTTATCATATGTAGATTGCTGGTTCCCGTGATGCAGTTGTAGATGTCTATCTAATAAATATATTTTCTGATTGTATGAAGGGAAGTATACTCTGGCTATAGTTCAGACGGTTCTTTAATTTGCAAAGTTGAAAAATACCTATAAAAAGTACGAAAAACGTCTGCCGCTGTTTTGAGTGAAGGCCTTTCGTTACTTATTACACTGCTACAGACTCGAAATGTCGGCATATTTAGTATTTAGGTGTATTTACCTTTTTAATATTTCCACAGTTTTTCATTTCTTTGTCCATCATGTCGTAGAATAACGGTAACGTTTCTCGTCTTAAAACTGAAAAATAACATATTCTCCATAATATACTCCTTATAAAAAGTAGTAATTCTATCCACTCAGTTGCATTTGATAAAAGGTGAATAATGGTTATTTGAAATAGCAAATATAGTCTAGTATGGAAAACACTTCGAAGATCACCTTGCAATAAACGTGAACACTGCATCATATAGTAAACTAAATAATATACTAATTGACTTGTAAAAATTAATTTAAAAAGTTAAAAGGGAAGGCGTTTATTACATTGCTTGTGATTCTCATTAATTATTCATGAAAACGCAAAGGAAATCATGACCGCGTGTGTAGGAGTTCAGTGGCGGACACTAGGGGGAGCCAAGGGGGCAATCGCCCCCCCCCCCAATTATTTTTCAAAGCCTTTGAATGATAGCTGACTACATGTGTAACAAAGCTGTATTAATGATTTTACAACCACAAAAAATTTAAGTCAAAAAGGTTTTAAGAACTGAGATTTGAAGCAACAAAAATATGGTTATATGTAGAACCCCCAATATTTCGCGAAGTGTCCGCCACTGATATCTGTTACAAAATCCTATTGATTTACATAAATATCATTCATGTCTTTAAGATTATGGAAGAATACGGACGTTTTTATCAAGACACATCACAAGCTATGTCTTATACAACACGGCCGCTCATGTTCATGTATACTTATCATGTCATTACTTGTCGTATACTTGAAAACAGTTAAAATTTAAAATACAAACCTGGTTCTGATACCAAAGTCATTTCTAGAAATGGTGCGATCATTGAAGGGATAAAGTTACTTTGCAAGTCGCCTAAAAATGGATTTTTAAAATAAAAGGTAAGAGTATACTACATCGTAAATAAGATTGAATTGCAAGTCACATTTGTCAAATTTTGGAAGGTCATCTGTACTAAGCGGTCAATTTATATATTGTGCAGAGGGTGTATTTTATATAGGTTTGACTGTATATCAGTAATAATGTTTCTCATCTCACCCAACGAATTCCACATTCTGACAAGCTCAAAACCCATAACATGTCTCATATCGCCATATCTAAGTAGATGAAAATAGTGTTAACACGTTAGTTACGTAAGTTGTTGAAAAGTTCTACGCGTCTACAGCTATATGCTTATATAACTAATTCATATTTCCGAATTACGTTTCATTGGCCACATACATATCGTGAAAACGAGGCTCCGTACGAATTCATAATGTTTTTATATTAAATTTAGAATTGAGCCTCGACCCGGTGTTATTGTTCTTGGCAATCTGAGCGTAACTCGTAAATGTACTTACTATTGTACTTACTTTTCCAAGATCTTCGTTCTTTTCGCTTCAGAATATTTGTGTAGGTCCAGGATCTCGTGGGAAACAAATGAAATAGCCAAATGGAAATATGTGCTCCAAAACTAAATCAAGAAAAATTTGTAAGGGTAATTGCAACGAAATTAAAGTGTGTATTTAGATAGAAATATCATGGTTTACCAGGCTCATAGCGGATCAATCTGCTCCCAGAGGCCAGAACTTGAATAAGATATTGGGCCTATTAATGAACTCTCGCTATATTTATATAAAATGGGACGACGTAAATTGCGAAAAACATCGATTGTCCTGTAGACTGTATATGTTTTTTGCCCGGTTCCCGCGCCATCTTGGATTTATCATACATGTCACGCCTCCGCTACGTATTGAGTCCGCAATCTAGTTCTTGCCTAATGCTAACCCTAATCCTAACCTCAACCCTAATCCTAACACTAATCCTAATCCTGACCCTTACTCCTAACGCTAATCTTTGTGACGTAATTTCGGGATGCCACACCCATGTTAACCACCTTACTGTACGAGGAATATTTTGGGGGATGATGATATTACCTGATAATCAAAAGCGTCTTCATGAAGAAAGTTGTCGGTTAAAGCTTGAGAGAAATTCTGTACAGCACCAAGAATTACACTGAAACAATACAATTATAAAAGAATAATAGAAAGATATGTAATTATAATACTAATGCAGCGTTATAGTTTTTTAATAGAGGATATTTACCAGGAAACCAGATCACGCAAAATGAACTTGTTACCCTATTTTGTAAAGTTATCTTCATTTGGAATTGTGTTAATAATTATGTCTTTCAAAACGTATCAAAACATAGTATATATTCGGATACATTCATTTAATTCATTCAGGTCAAACTGAGAGATGCTCAGGGGTTTAAATTAACGCCTGATACAACATTGTAAAGGCTGCGGAAACATTCTGCCTCTTAATTTGGTGTGAGCGGGAATCTATGGCAAAATTGCATATATATCTTGTTTTCTTATTAAGGGACAAATTGTCCATAATCATTGTCAAAATAACAAAAATAGCGAACAAAATTCCCTGATTAAAATAGCTGCCAAGAAAAATGCAACTTACTAATTCCCTTCGATCTTCATAACAAACCAATCGTCAGGGTAAATATTCCTTTGCAAAAGATTTGTAAATACGCCAAAAGCTTTATTTAAAAAATCCTTCAAAGAGAGAAAATATGAATCAGTACTGCAATGAATTATAAAAGAAATGGAGAGAATCGAATGGAAGACTTCAACAAAGGGGATATTAAAAATAAGGCATCCATATACGTTTAATTTAGTTACGTTACAAGCACAGGCAATTGTAGTATAATTATACAGGCTGATCAATTCGGATTTTTGAAGTGGAGTGAGATGAAGTGAGGTAGAGTGAGGTGGTGTCAGGTAATTAAATACTCAATCAGGCCTGTGAGCAATATCGATAAATGAGGGTGTGCAAAAGTGAACTCATTTAATATGCAGAACTATTATGACTAGAGTTACGGACTATTAGGACTATATGCATTGACTATTAGGACTGTAGTCATTGACTTAGGACTATGGCCATAGATTATGAGGACTATGGTCATGCATTATCACGACTCCAGTTATGGACTATTAGGATTATAGTCAGGGACTATTAGGACTCCAGTCATACACTATTATGACTAATGTCATACACTACTAGGACTATAGTCGTGGACTATTAGCATTTTAGTAGAAATTTCCAGGTGACTATCGATTTTCCTGCATGCTGATTGGTCCAAATTGAGCCTCTAAAAAGTGATAGTCACTGGTCAGTGACTATCACTTTTTTTTTCAAAATGGCTTCTTCGCAAGCTGCCGAATTTAAAACAAAAATCGTTTTTTTGAGCCTGATTCAAAGTTTTAAATGAAAAAAACTGCCGCTAAATTAAAGGAGGATATATTTTTGACATTTTTAAAGGTAAGCGATAACAAATACACTATTTTTCTTCCATGAAAGGCAGCGTTTTCTCGCTGTTGAAATGAACATGTATAAAACTTTTTCCGTACGGCTCAACCACAAGTGTTTATTTTGAAAATTATTCGTTTTATCCTCATTTATATCGTTATATTCAGCAAAAACCTAGCTGTGATATATTTTTAAAACCATTCTACTTTGTATTTGAGCCTTTCCAAAGTATTTTTCTCATGAAATTGTTTGTTTTTGTTTCGCTTCGATATGTTTTTGACACTCGTCTTTTGCCGGCATGTTTTTAATAACCGTACCGGCCTCTGAGAAAAGCGCTGAATTTTGTCCTATAGCCTTTTCAACTGACCTCATAACTTTCTGTGTTTGTTTTTCTCTTTGAAATTTCTACTAAAACAATTAGTCGCCTCAGGCTCGGTGATTACAAGCCTATAGTCACTTCGCCTTCGGCTCAGTGACTATAGGCTTGTAATCACCTCGCCTTCGGCGACTAATTGTTAAATAATCCTATTTGCATATAATCATAATAGTACTTGACTATTCTTGGACTATATGACAATAATTTTGAATTTTATAACTACATTCGTGGACAATAGTCTTGCACTTTATTATAACCACAGTTTTGACTATATGAAAATATTTAATAAACTCCTGCATTTATTTGTGTCCTTGGAACATTAGGACCATAGTCTTGGACATTATACAGAATGTCTATGTTAGCAAAATTCTTTGTTTGTAAATGCTTTAGGCCGGTTTCGATTTAAAGTTTGAGCGAAGTAGGATTCAAACCTACACAATAAATTGCTTTTGCACATTGTATCAACCATTCTGGCTTTATATAAAGATATTTACAGATAATCACATATATTTTATACAACGCTAATAGCACGCCCGACAGTAATTACACTGAATAAAAATTGAATATTAAATGAGATCACTTTTACGCATACTCATTTATCTATTTTCCACCCCTGCTCACCCTAAATGATCTATTTAGTGACACTTGTTCACCTTGAATATTTTATGCCCTCATTTTAACGCATTCTCATACCACCTAACACCAAATTATGATCCCACTCCATCTCACACCACCTTATGCATCTCCACTCCAACTCACGCATCCTCACACATCCTCATTCCACTTCACCCCAATCGATCAGCCTGTACAGAATAGTACTGGTAATAGAGTGGATCGATATACCGGATATATCCGGTATATCGGTATTTGTTTAGATACCGGTATTGGCGATATTGACAATTCAAAAATACCGATATACCGACATTTCGGTATTTCGCTGCGTAATACCGGATTGAAACGCTATTTCAAGTCAAATTTGCTTACAATCACGTTTAGAAACCAAAGTTAATACTCACAGATGGACGATTTTGTTCTTACAGTTCTAGCAGCTTTGGTTTAGCAATACCAAGACGTCTTGTTTATTAAATCGCCTTAATCGGAAATATATAAATGGCGAAATTTTTGAAGGAAATTTCGGTAAAAAAGGAACCTTCGATTTTGGAAAGTGGAAGTACTAGCGTTTGCGAAGCAGCGAAAACCTTTTCAAATTTTTTTGGAAATATTTGTCGGGCAGTATAAGAAGTAAAGAAGGTAACTTTTTGTTGTTTTTGTTGTTTTTGTTGTTGTTTATTTTTTCCAATTACATATACAGTTACTGAATGACATTTACATTACCTTGTAGTACTGAATGATTCAACACTTCGACGCCCAATCGACGGCCTACTAAATAATTGCCGCTTAGCGCCGTTAACATAGCTTGATAATGCGAATCTTGTGACATTTGCACTAATAACAGTATGTGTCACATTAATATATTGTCAAAACTTGATTTTTCTCGACGTTAAGCAGTTCAGTTTGGCTTAAAAAAAACACGTTAAAAATACCGATATACCGGTATTTACCGGTATTCTGATGGCGGTATATCGGTATTCGGTATTTACGATATCGATCCACTCTAACTGGTAATTATTGTAATCTCGGAAAAACATATCACTAAATTTGGATATCCTATGGGGATAATATACATAGCGTGCTTCACTATTCACACGATCCGATTCTCCTCCTGACGTATGTGATTCATACAATACAGCAACAACTGCAATTTTCGCCAGGTATGAGCCAATAGCCTTACTTATGTCAGGAAATCCAGTAAATCACATACGGCAAGAGTAGACTCGGATCCGACAAATCGGATCGTGTGAACAGGCCTTATGGGTACCATCCAATTTAAAGGAACAATATCCGCATATTAATGAGAAATTATTGAAATATTTATAATAATTACCCGTAGATCTTTTTGGTTTTCAAAAGATTTCATGTAACTTTGGTAATTATCTTCATTCATCATTTTCAATAAGGTATAGAGAATAGCGACATACTTTCCCTATAAATAACAAAGTGAGAAACTTTGTAATGTCTACTTTTAAGTTCAGCAACAGTAAACTTTCTAAAAACTCCTCTATTTGTTGTCCCTTCTAAAGTATTTATGAAACGAAATAGCGGTACATGTTTTTATTACTACTGTAAATCTTAAAGTTCTTTGTTTGGTGATCATCTTAATGCACTTATTTTCAAAAATAACGTTAAGTATAATTTTTGTCTCTGAAAAAGTGGACGTTAGACTTTGGGACATTAGACACGATTTGTTGTGCAGTGAGCGAAATTCAAGCAGTGGACATTGAATAAAACACGGCAGTGACGTCACTGAGTTGTTAAATTCGTTTCCATATCTCGGAATAAATGAAATCTCTAAATTGAGTGCGAAAAGTTGTGATACACAGATTTCATTGCTTGGCACATACTTAAAAGTCTTTAAAAATTACAGTAAAAATCCTTACAGCACGAGGGCTTGTTCTATCGACAGTAACCACAGCTTGAAAGACCACTTCAAGTAATGATTTGGAAATCTGTTCAATCTCATTATGTACTGAACCCTAAAAATACAAATTTATCGTTCAACACAAACACTAACACAATAAATAGAGTTCTGCAAATTTGACGAGGGCAGAAAATACGAAATGATACAAGTCTATAGACTATAAAGTCCATTTATCACGGTTGCACGTATTTTAAATTTTCAGTATATTTACATTTAACGAGGGTGACCTATTATGTAACAATAATAATCAAACATAAGACATATTAGTGGATACGTTTGGCAATAAAGTATCTAGTATGTGAAAAGCAATCAAATTTATATCTAAATGTAATACAATTTAAGACATACATTCGTCACTTTGCTTAAACAAGACAAAAGATTTCCCAGTATATCAGCACAGGTTTTCAGTTCATTTTTCTGTAGTAGTTGTTGATGAAGACAATTTAAAACCAATGGCATCAATGTTACTCGCGAGCCTAAAACACGTTGAGGCACGATCAAAGTATATCAGTTACATTCAGATAATGTTTATACGAGTCTCGCAATAAAGGCTCTTTTCCACTCGTCGCAAAAACCAACTCGCAAGCTCGCTGCGAGTACTTTCATCCAATCACAATGCTCGACAGTTTATTTTAATTACATGCAAGAACTCGCAGCGAGTTGGTTTTGTGATGAGTGGAAAAGAGCCTTAATGCTTGGTCCTTTCCATAATATCTCTCACGTCCAACTGAAATTCATATGAATTTTTCCGACTATATGAGAGAAGGGCCATATCTTCTACAAGCGAACCATCACTTATAGGCAATCTGAGATCTTGGCAATTAGAGCTTGCCATTCAGGGAGGGGGTCCACGTGCTTATATTTGTGTCAAGCTTGGTTTGGGAAGCTCTGCACTTAGCTATTAATATGTAGTTAGTCTAGATGTATATATCTGGTACTTAATGTTCATTTCTAATTATCTTGTACGAAATTGAACGTACTTTCGTTATGAAACAGCGGACTAGTTGTAATCAATCCATCTAAGAAATTCAGTTTGTCAGAAATTAACGAGCTTGACCGTGCACTGCAGAATAAATCTTTCAAAATATCCCTGTAAAAGAAAAGACATTCATTATATAATTGGAAAAAATATCCAATTAAATACCTTAAGAACATAACTACAATCAAGTCCAAAATCCATTTGGACACTCATGTAATTTTGCAAAAAAACGATAAATCCTATCATTAAACGCACACCTCCCTCTCCCCCCTCTCCAATGTTGGTTCTCATCATGATGTATACACATACCATTTGATAAGAAATAGCATTCAACATTGGTGAGGGGGAGATTTATGGAAGGAAACACCACTGGATGCCTATATTTACGACGTGTCCAAATGATTTTGGCCTAGATTGTAGATTGTTTCGTTTTTCAACTCTTTATAAAAGGAGTGTCTTTGCTTTTAAAACTACACTGTGCATATAACTGTACAGTATGTTTGTTTAGTTCTGTGTACTGCAGCACTTGCTATTATAAAGTTAGTTGGTACAAGCAAAACGAACAAATGAAAGAAGAACAATTAACTTAATGTATTCTTAAACTTACGCCAGTTCGTCGTCTTTAAAAACAGTTGAAAGATCTTTATAAACTTTCGGTAAGTTGAGAAAGATGGCACTCTAAAAAAGGTCAAAATAGACTATCGATTGTATTTCTTAAAGCGATGCAAGAGGTGCAAACAAAACGACAAAAGGTAAGAATAATAATTATACTGCAAAAAGTAAGATAATCTGATTCAAAATCTTGATAAAATCTTACTAACAATTACAGGCGTTCATACAGTTCACTTGATGAGATTTAGGGCAGCCTAATCTATACGGTCTAACATTGTTACAATAATAGACCTTTGCTAGTCTGTCAAAATTAAATAAGACCAACTCATTATATTAGAACCCACAGCCACCGCCAGGATACACTCTAATAAATATTTGCTACGTTATTTCTGCAGCAAATTTAAATACATGCAGATGTCGCACAAAAACCTTGATATACCTGGGTACCACGCCAACCGTCCCCAATTCTCTCCATTGCTTCATTCAGCTTTACAAACAACTCGCGTACAGATTTCTTGAACTCCAAGTTTTTCTTCTCAGGTTGCGTTCTGAAATATTGTAATCTTTATGATTTTTATATTTCAACTAAATTAGATACTGAATCTGTATATTAGTTACAAATTAGGGTGTAATGCATAGTTCGATAACCACTATATTACCTGTTGAAATGTTGCTCTGATAAACCAAATAATGTTATAACTTTGAAAACTATACCTTATATTTAAAGCCCACGACTGCATCACAAATTTTATAATGTAATGTAGAGCCTGAAAAAGAAAAATTAGCTGTGAGTTGTTGGGATAAAATTAGCTATAATTTGAAGTTCTTTCTATGGCAACAAAACTCAAAAGTTTTCAAATTAACTATTGTATAATAAATTTTGTTTGAACATAAAAGATTTACCAGTTTATTCTTATTATATTCTGGTTTATGCGTCCTTTGGGCAAGCGAATGGTTAGAAAATTCATTTGGAATTTAAAGCTTTTTACACCATTTAAAATTTTATAAGAAAAATTATCGTGACAACAGCGATAATAGAGGTCTGTATTTGCACGAGGTCTGCAAGAACTATATGTGATATTTTACCATAAAGATATCACTCTCGGTTATTAAGTAGTTAATATATATGGTCATGCATGAAACCAACCTTGGCAACCTTGACTACGTCTGATCCATCTTTACCTTTACTTATCGACATGACCTTCTTAAACAAGACAACGATATGCCTAGAAATGTAAATATGAAAGGAATATCATGTGCTACAGTGAGATGAAAACAGAATATTTCTTGGAAATTTCAAGATTGGTAATTACGTGTTATTTCAAGAGTTCAGTTAGAATAGTTAACATACTGTACAAGAGTTTAGTCAAGTCGATTGGTGGTTTCTTGGTTGGGTCATTATTGTTATTGATTGATGGAATAATTGATTGCTTAGTTAGTTTGTAAGCAGGTTGGTCTAGTTACTCTGTTCTTGAACTACTAGCTGGTTTCGTGGTATAATAGTTGGTTTAATAAGTTTGTTGTAATTGGTTGATTTAGTTGTAGGTTACTTGTTGGACTCGTTTTGTGTGTGGCTGCAGGTCCGTGGTTATAAGCATGTAAGAACCTTACCTATGTGCAAGTGCAGCGCTAAAGTGATCACTGATATATGTATTTAATACTGCTTGGAATTGTTGATATTTGCTGTCCAATAATAAATTAATGATGAAAATCTGAAAAAAAATACCGAAGACATGATTAGCTTCACTTTGCTAAGCTTTCGACCCATGAGCCAGGATTTTCATTGGTGCTGGGAACCTATATTACCACAGACATACATGATTTAGCAAAACAGTCTTTGAGCTCGCGTCTTAACTTTCGTGAAAGAAGAAGTCATACAAGTTGCTTTTGCTTCCCTTGTAATTTTGTAAGCTAAATCGGTGTAGTTGATACGTATTTTCTATTGTCAATTATGGTACATGCATGAGTGCCAGTGGCATGACATTGCCACATACATACTAGCCTGTGCACAGCCATAAATTCTCGCGTATTTTACGTCTGTGAACAATTTAACCTTATCATGCACGGTGACAACTAAGTATAACAAGCTAGCTGCCATGATTCTCCTAACCTGCGAACGGGCATGCTCTGGGTACGAGATTGAGCTGCTATTGGTTCATAAGTTATTGGTTTACTAACGCTTGTTTTCAATGGTCTCTACTTGATAGCCCCGAATTTGATACCCCCGAAAATCAAACTGCATAGCAATATTGCCTTTACGTGGACAAGCAGAAAGCGTGGCAAAGGACACAGCTCTGCCTTACGTGGCATAAAATTAAAGGGAAGATGGGATCTATTTAGCAATATCACATGCAGTTCTTGGTTATCATGTGTAAAACGTCCTAATTCTAAGAATACAGGTTTCGGTCCTTTTCAGGAGATTCTCGGTAGCCTCTTACTGTGGTGTTATGTTAATATCTAAATTATTATTTAGATATTTTATCGATACATAAATACGAGTCTTACCAGATTGTTAAAAACTAACACGCCAGAGGTTTCAGGGTCCTCATTTAGGATTGCGAACAATGCATCAAGAATATCGTGAAGAAACTAAACAAATAAGCCAATTTGTAGTATTGGAGCTATTAACGCGATATTAATCTAATTTTTGAAACTAAGAGAAAATCTAATTTTTAAAACTAAGAGAAAATCCCCCATGAAGAAACACGTGTCTGCGTGGAGGAATCAAGACTGTAGTGTAATTTTTTGTTCAATGCGCTTGTCGCAATTCGAAATAAGCTTTTTACATACTTATTATTCATAACACATTTTACATAGATTTATAGAATAGAGCACGGAATATATCAATCGGGAGGTAAGAATAGAACAATCGAGAGTAAAGAACGCCGGAAAAAATCTATACGCTGTACTGCATGTATTGCTGTATTATTGTAGGACAATATAGGATTGTATACATACTTTCATAATTTCATCACCACGAACTCTGACAAGGGAGTCTAAAACTTCAGAGATTTTATGCTTGTGCTGTCTCCATCTCAACAGGCCTACCAAGTCAACTAGAAAATAAATTAAAAAGAGTATTTAATGACCTAGGGTACCCCACATCTTTTACAACGATAAAACAAATATTATGCAGAAACTAAATTCAAACGAATAATTGAATACTGTTTGCAGCTTTCGATACTTTTTGAGCTAACACTTAAAGCTATTGAAGCTCGAGTGATACACAGAACAGAGAGATTTACAGTTATTAATAGCTAGTTTAGTTATATATACTTACGGTTTTCAGTAAGTTTTGTAGAGCATGTCAAAGTGGAGACAAAAAATGTTTCCTTTGAGCTTCTTGCAGAATGATTCAAACCATGTTGATTCTCCACCCATGCAAGGTCCGCTACAGATGAAGGATATGTAAGATATTTGCCAGGATTCTTAGAATCCAATAAACTTGGCTAAAAACACAAATAATTCAAGTCATTAGAGATGCAAATACTATCACGTCGCTTTACAGCATAATTTCAAAAATTACAATGAATACTGTTACAGTGAGGTCTCATGCAGAGGTGGGAATATTGAAAATCAATTGATGACATATTTGATTAACTAATAACAATAATTCGGTATTTTTCTTAATGTAACAGTACTGTACGTTAATTATTGCCATATGATATGACATACATATAAAAGTTCCATAGGAATGCCAAAATTACCTTATAGAAAACTAACTGATGAATTCCATTCAATACAGTTGTACCATCAGTTCTTAGAGGTCTCAAAAAGGCAAAACCAAAAACCTTTTTTCCTCTTTCTCGAACTAAAAATTAATGAAGTACGGAACAAATTAGATTACAGCTATTTCATAATATTGTCTTAACCAATTCTCTCTTTTAAATTATGACTTAAATCGGCCAGCTTTAATAAAAAAGTGGTTCAGGTTTCCACTTAAACTGTACTGTACATACCATGCGACGTTGTAGAACAATGCTTAAATACAAACAGCACGTGGGTATCTTGGAACTTGTCTGTTGGAATATTCAGCTAAATTCAAAAATAACGTTTAAAATAAATAGATCAGCATACTTTTTTTCAAAAACAGTTTTCAACACTCTTGGAAGACTCCTTAGTCTATGGTCTATTACTCTAACTGAATGTCTGTCCTGTACACATGCAGAGTACGAGTAGTCAATACAACATAGTATTATATAGTAGGTGGTATATATCATATAAAAGTCATATATACGGCAGACTTACTTTAAAAGTCTCCTTCCAACTGGGATTATTATTGTGATAAAGAATCAATGAATTATATTCATTAGATCCTCTCGATCCAGATCCGGCGTAAACACAATTCTAGAAATAGTTAGTGTACAGTACAATCATGTAAATGAGAATAAATTAACATAACGTTACTGGTTTTTCTTATCAGACCTAAATTACTCAGCTATAGACGCGTATTGCAGATCAGCGTGTTTCAAGCAGAGCAGTTCATTCAATTAAATATTAACTTAAACTGTTAAAGTAATACAGGTACACATATATAAACAAGTACCTCCACGACCGTCCCATTGGATAACAATACAGACACAATCACTTCAATATTCCTTCCAGCTGCCTTTCCTCCTGGTAAAATATTCAGTAGAAAACAAATTATTTTAAATTTTGGGCATCTTGTTCGACAGGACACAATAGGGAGGTTTAGATTTAAGTATACGAGTTCAGGCCGTTCATGTTCAACAATCAAGTTACAGTTCCAACTCATCCTATGAGTGGCTGAAAAGCAAGACTTCAAATTGTAATTAGCTAAAACTCGGATTCGTACTTGCACTCACACTAGATCTAAACTTCGTTAATGTTACAGACGCGAACAAAGAACTTTGTCATGTAAATAATAAGTATCACCCTATGGCACGTTCGGTTATCGTGTATGTAGTGTATATACATTGCCAATCATCAATATACAGCAATTTCAATTAAGTTTGACATAGCCAAATGCACAACCCAATTGCAAACAGCAAGATGCATATACCTATAATTTTAGCTGTTTAAGTAGCCTACATAACCATAGCTCCTTTTGTTTTGACAATTCCCAGAGGCAGACATGCATACTTTTCTGGGTTTGCAACACCTACAGAAATTTATACTAGTTAGGACAAACGGTTGACTATAGTTTGTAAATAAACAAATGTCCTATATTATTTCCATCAAGAAAATAGTTTTCCGTCCAGGTCTTTGCTGTAAGTCTATTAAGAACTACGTATAACGTGTCTTTCGTTAATTTGATAAAAAGAACTGTGTTACTTGTAAGATGCAAATATGATAAATGCTCACTATATATACTTGCTAATCCCACGAGGCGATCTATAATCATTTCACCCTATAAAATATCTCATTCCCATTATACTCTTTGCGCTTGGATTGTACATTTGACTATTGCACGCATGACAACCTCCTTACTTGAAATAGCTGTATACTGTAGCATCAACGTGCGTGTATATAAAATTCACAAACATTTACATGTCATTGACTGTACAGTATACTTTACCTTTTTCAAACTCCCCTCTCTCCAACGTTATAAATACATCATTTCTGATGTCACCTGCAAGATATCATAAATTACAAGGGGGATCCATATTCAAACGGGTAGAGACTTAACCTTGATTTGATGCATTGGATTTGTTGGTAAAGCAAATACTTTACGGTGTTATCTAATGAGCTATACCCGGCTCAGCTTTTGTGGAAACCTAAACCTCCCTATTGTGGAACTCACTTCCATCTGAACTCAGGGACATTACCTCGATGGAAAAATTTAAGAGAGAACTTAAGACATACCTATTTAATAAAGCATTTAATTAGATTTAAATTAGCATAATTAGCATTGATAAGAACTTTTAGCTTTTATATAGTATCTTACACATTAGCTTTTATATGATATATTACTATCTTCCTAATCTTAAGTTTCAAAATTGTATTTTTATTATTGATACGTACTGTACATGTACGGCGCATTTGAAAACTATATGTTGAATTTGCGCGGTATAAATTCATATTATTATTATTATAAATGCGCAAGTATAGGTTCGGTTGCCCAGAAGCATGGAAACTACGGTCAATGACATGGCGTATTAATTTTTAAGTAAACAAAATGTTATACCTGGTAATATTACTTCTGGAAATCCTAATTTTCGTGTAACATAGATGTCTGCTGGTATCCAAAGAGGATTTGCTCCAATAATCTTGAAAGGAACGCAATTAAAAAAGTCAATAGGTTTGTCTTAATGGGAAAAACCTTCGTTTTAGTTTAGCTTTTAGTTTAGTTTATTGTTCAGTGACGGAGGAAAACCAGAGTACCTGGGAAAAACCCACGAAGCACAGGAGAGAACCAACCAATCTCAACGTACATGAGTTTATCAACTACAGGGAGGTTACCCAACCTAAGTAAATCGCTGCCCTCGACCTGCTGTATAGCCGGCTTAACTGAGAGGGAAAGAGCAGCGTGCTAACCGCACCTGGCAACCATGCTTTCGAAAGAGCAACAGGGGTAAACACTATAGGTGCGAGTATATATTTTAACTGTACCAAACATCCTTCAAATACGCAAGCCTGATATCTTATTACAGTATTTATGTAAATTTGCATTAAATTTGAACAAACCTTTGAGGAATGATATTTGCAGCAACAAAATGGTAAGAATACTTTTAAAACCAATATTCGTACCCCCAATAAGTGTCTCCACTAATTTTGCTATTTTGTGTAACTTACGGGGAAGTTGCATATTTTTTTGGTAATTGCCAAAGTGGATATGTGACTTTGGTAAACTTTCTGGTTATATTTGTGAGATTAATTCAGTAATATTAAATAAAATAAAATAGATAAACAGTGAGTTTATGAGTGAAAATTAGCTTACACGATCTCGATCCCCATTGAACACTTTTAAAGAAACACTCATACCTGAAAAAAAAACATGACAAATGCCATGTAATAACAGGCTATACGAAGTGTTAGGGAAACAATCACTGCAACCTTCCCGCTTTCTGTCCCGTCATCGCGAAGATGGATCATGTAAACAGCCCCTAAAGTCGGATATTAAAATACGTACCCATTCCGTCAGCAGCAGATGTTGAATTTTTGTTGAGAAATTTTCGAATCAGATCTTCGTGCATATTATGGAAGTTGGCTTCGTTGGTACAGCTAAAGGTAAACGAATGGAAATGAAATTGTCATGGTGGGTGATAAGTGTACAAAAATAAATTGTCTACCTTTACCTACTGTTTAAAAATACACGTCGGGGGTGTTTTATTAGTGTTTTATCAAACCTGTATATATAGCGATAACTTTTAGGACAGAAGGAACTGTCCACTTAATACACGTGACAGCCTTATACTTAATCACTAAAAACTCCATCGGTGTGGTCAAATGTTAATATTAAGACAACCATGTTCGTTCAAGGATGAAGGACAATCCGAATAGCAAAAAAAAAGGTAGAAACAAGCAATAATATTTCGGCTTTATTACAAAACCATCATCAAGGCGTTTAAGCAATACAGAGGTAATCAAATTTGTATATACTGACGTCATTCAGGGTCATGCATGGGCGCATTTAGCATTTTATTCTGTCAAACAGTTTTAATCACTTTTAATAAGCATTGCAATGATGCGCTTGTGCTACAGAATGTGCTACAGTGTGAGTATAGTGTTGTGAGTTGGACAAAATATAAAGTTGTAACTGTATAAGAGACTAAGAATGCAACGATTACAATGTTTCAGAAGCTAAATCAATTGTCCTCAACTTCCCTACATTTATGCATCTCGCAGGTAACCATTTTATAATTTTGAACCGCGATACGAGATGTGGATTTAAGGTTGGCATTCATATAAAAAGCGATCTGCTGAAAAAACTACCTCCTACAGTACTTACGGAAAAAGAGGAACGAAAAAGGACCTATCTTCCCCAAAATAGTCGTCGTCATGATCTATGTTTTCTTGTACATTAAACACTGAAATAGAAATCGAACAACGATATTAAAACGCAGTATAGGTGCAAAATTAGTGACATTACCAGCTTGTAACAACTTGAAAGGTTATCTTTTGAAAGGTGTCATATACCTCCACAAGCAAATGGTCGTCGAAAATTTGGAGAATGTTTCTTTTTCGGTGATTGTTCAGTATGCATCTGCCCTGAATTAGAAAAAATAATGCTCAACGCAAGTTTACAGGATATGCACTGTATGTACAGTACATAAATATGAACTTTTGATTGGAAATCATATAGCAACTATTATTTTACTGTACCTGTTCTAATAACCTGGCAAACAATAAATAATTCTGTCACAAATGTTTTTCTTCCAAGATCCTATAAAATTAAGAAAGCCATATTTTAACACATTACATTATACAAGAACCACGAAAACCCAAATACATATATATTGATACAGGCGCAATTAGTAATGTCTAATGGACAAACAGTACTGGGAACGAGAGTATAGAGGGAGGGCGTGGTGTACTGCATAGGCAATCTGCATGAGAAACATCGATATTTTCACAAGAGCGATCAGGCGATCAACCATACATATGTCCTATGGAACATTTGACGCAATTGGACAAATCAGCATCCCAGACGAGCTTCGTTCCGTCTCTGGTCACAATACGTACGTCACCTACCGTGAAAAGAGTTTTTGTTTTGTCTGAGCTGAGAGTTTCAGCAACATCTGGTAAAACCACCTTGTCCAAGTACATTACGAATCTGTCACTATAATTAAAGAAGGATAATTCAGATAGCTACTAAGATATCCAATACTCATAAAAATCTTTAATCTTCGAGGTTTGCGTCGGTCGCGATCTAGTTTATAAGAAACCATGGATGCTGATACTAAGGAGCTTAAGCAGCACGAAATTTTTTTAGAAACGTCGGGCCAATTTGAGGTTTTCCTGAATATTAATGAGGAATATTGTCAGTTAGTGATGTCGCCAGTTGATGCTTACCTCGTATTTTTCAAATATGAAGTACATCATATTTTCAAATTAAAAGTGCATCTAAAATTGGTCCGACAAATCCCAATGCATGATTGTGTAGTCGTAGAATAATACGAAAAACTAACTATTTACTTCGGCTGAAGAAGAAAAATGTACCTTAAAAACTTCTCACCATCACCATCAAATAAAGAAAAATAAACTTCTAAATTATCTTCAATATTACAAACAAATGTCTTGATTGATAGTAAAAGATGACGATGAGCTTTCACGATAGACAGCGATGATCTGGGCATGGCCATGGATACCTCTCTTTCCTGTTAAATACAAATATCATAATATTGCTGATCACTCGATTAAGAACATGCAAAAAGAACTCCGAAGAAGGAGGTCTTCTTGAAATTCAATATATGATTGAACTAAACAATGCAAGACGAGTTTTTGAGACTGTATATTTTCCACTTAATTTCAATCAGACAGTGATGTATTTTTGGGTTTTTGTGTAAATAGTCGGCTGACCGTGGTTCTTGACAACATCGTTACCAGGATTCATTAGTAGTGTTAATCATTTTATATAGTGCTACAGCTATTCTAGGAAAACGGTCAATTGTGCTACGCATGGTACGTTTATTGTTATTCATTAACGTTAAGTTTTCTAGTGTTGTATTATTTCTATTTTTACGTTGTGTTTGAATATTAACGAATTTCCTGGGTGTACACGATCTCTCACCCAACCACCCACAAAAACGTAAACATCAACCACTGCAAAGATACTAAATTTTCATTGTTTATGGTATTTGGTATAATGGCATTGAATATATAGTGATAGCAGAATGGTGCACACCACTGGAACATCTGCACCGTCTCTACCAGACGTATATCTGAAATTTCTCGGTTGAGCACTTACAATCTTTCTGCTTTCCTTCAAACTCTGTAGGTGCTGAAATTAAAACAGAAGACGGAATGTAAAAATATTTATTTATGATCCCAACATGAATGGAAGCCACATGGCCCACATTTCCTTCTAATGGTAAATTTGACGAAAAAAGCTGTATTGCAGAGAGTGAGAAATAAAAAAACACCCAAGTTGTAAAGATATTGGTAGCCATGTTTTACCTTCTGTGCACATGCATACTTTACAGTAGGAGAATATAATAGAGGGCAACGCCTAAGTAAACGGGTATGTCCTTAGTAGTGAAATGTTAAACTACTTACAATTTTGTATAACTCGACAACACTCGTGTGATCAACGTCAACCGCGACTCCATTTATCCGAGGTACAAGATCCAAATCCATTTGACTAAATTAATTTACAAACCACTTAATTCTCATGCCTGGGGTAAATATTTTCTAATTTATTTCAGCAAATTTAAAATTACGGACTACCGCCTACTTGCACCGCTGAAGAACCAGCAAATGATTCTTACCATTCTCTAAATTGCAAACTGCGCACTCTACAGTTGTATCGGCATAATTGTACTATTCAGGTTGTCCGTTAAAAATGATAAGTTTTTGTTTTTCAATGAATTTACAAATTTGTTCTCTATTTTGTTCAGAGAAACAGTAACCGGACCCTATACAGTATAAACAGCTCCTATATAAGATACGTAGGAAATAACATGGTAATACCTGAAATATATTCGCTCGCTACTCTGGTTTTAAGTGAATGAATGCAAAGCCCGGTCGAATTGCATTCACTGCGACCATAGTCATAGACAATCGAGAGTAATCCTCGAGTAATATTCAACACTCCGGTAGAGTGTCTTCGTCAGGGGTGTTCTAAGTCGCTTGTACTCATATATTTAAAACCAGAGTACCGAGCGAAAACATGTCCGATATTAAACCTGGTTTCTGCGAACGAACAAATCTATTGTAATACCTGTTCCAAAAGTCTATCTTTGACGTCATTTCCGCTTTTAACTCAACAATCAACGCCTAACGAAAACCAACAAATACATGTAGTGTAATCCTGTTGCCATGGCTAAATCACTAGCCTCATTAATCAGTACACTGTAGTAACCAGGGCCACCCCAGACCCCCAAATGTCTCTGTGCGGCCCTGGTAGTAACTGTAATACATACTTGCAGGGTTCTGCCCACGGTGGGCGGCGCCGGGCGTCAGCGCCCAGCACTCAGCAGTGCCGCCCGGCACTCACGCCAAAGCAGACTCTTTCGCCCGGCACTTGAAAGGTTTCAAATATGCAGTACGAAACCCCCAATGTTGTACTTTGTACTAGATATTTTACACAAGTAATTTTGTATTTTTAATTATCTTGGCGATTCTATTATTTAAACGTTAGTATTAGATGAAATTCAGTACTACAATGCGCACAATATTAGTTACTGGTGATTCGGAGAAATACGCTATTCCCCCAGAGCCAGAAAGACGTCTGCATGACGAACGGATCTAATCACTTTGCACTTTGTTAATTGATGTCGCGCTTCAAGCTAATCTGAGACCAGTCGATCAAGTTTTAAAAGTTGTCGGCAGGGTGGGAAGGCGTCATGCCCTCAGGGCTACAGGTACCCAGCACTCACATGGTTCTGAGCAGAACCCTGTACTTGACAGTATAGCCAGGATAGTGCTGCATGTGGATAATTTAGCCAGAAATATTGTACATAAATGAAATGTACACAGCCACAAATATTGTGTTTCTTCCTCAATACAAATGTTTCCTAACTCGCAGCGGAATCTTTTCTACGCTCATTGAACTCTACTTTAACTTGAACTTTACTTATTTACCCACGGTATACTCATCAGGATTACAAACTTAGATAGTAATTTACAAAATATAATAATATATAAGTAAGACAAAGAACTAAACATATACACCTACAATACACAATAATATTAAGAAGTAAATAGAACCTGTTTTCCATGAGAGCCGTGCATTTAATGTATATATATAAATAGAAACATGACTGTATGTATGTATCATCTAATGAAATTGCCGCATTCAGACTTGAACTTACTCAAAGAGTTAGTTTGTCTTATTTCAGTTGGGAGACTATTCCACAGGACAGCACCACTATAACTTGTGCGTGGTGCGTGGCTCTGGTATCACTAGTTTGCCCTCGGTGTCTTTCAAAGTATAATTTGTGACGCTATTGCGATCAACAAACATTGACTTTAGATAATCTGGAACGAAACCATTAAGACACTTGTACATCATTATGGCTTTATGAATTGTAATACCTGCTTTTCAAATAAATAGTTCGCATTGGCGTCATACCTGGAAGATGTTAGCACTCTAGCAGCACGATTCTGAAGTTTCTGTAACTTGTCTGCTAGAGTACCAGAACAATTGTCCCAAACAATGCAACAGTATAATCAAAATATGGCTGAACTAAGCAGTTGTAGATAAGTTGCATTGCATTGAAAGGGACATAGGACCTTAAACGTTTTAGTGCACCGATGCCCGAGATATTTTCCCAATTCCCAGAGATATTTTCATCGATATGTACTCCAAGAGACTTAGAACGAGAAACTTGATTAACAGGAACATCATGAATTGTTAAAGGAAATGATTGAAAAGTATTAATTCTTTGACGAGACCCTATTAACATAAATTCCGTTTTTGTTTGGTTCAAAGTACGTCGGTTTGCGACTAACCATTCATCGCAAGGTCTTCATTGAGACTCAATGTCCTGCACATTGTTGCTTGCATACGTCAGATGAGTATCGTCAGCATACACGCGTGCTTGGGAATGCATGGGATAATTTGGTAAGTCATTGATGTAAATAAGAAATAATAGTTGTCCTAATATCGTTCCCTGGGGTACTCCACATCGCAGCAAGCAATTTTGAGAGAGTTGGACATTTACGAAACATTTTTGCTTACGTTCAGAAAGGTATGATCTAAACCACTTGCTAGCGCTACCGTGAATGCCGTATGTATTCATTTTACCCAAAAGTATTTCGTGATCTACAGTGTCAAACGCTTTTTTAAGGTCAAGAAATACAACAGCATTCACTTTCCCACAGTCAATATTATAGGCCCAATCATTAGTCGCCTCAAGAAGAGCGGTAACAGTAGAATGTAGACAACGAAACCCTGACTGACAATTATTTAGCAGATCATTCGCAGATAAGTCTAAATACAATTGATCATAGACAATTCTCTCAAATACTTTTGCAACGGCAGGGATGATAGAAATTGGTCGGTAATTGTCAAGGCACTCACGATTCCCTTGCTTAAATCACGCTTAAATAGAGGGATAACTTTTGAGCATTTCCAGTCTTCCGGAAAGATTCCTGTTGTTATCGACCGATTAAAGATGCGAGTAAGGGAATCGGCAATTAAGCTAGTTAGGACATGCACGTAGTCCAAGCGAGTAGTTTTTGATTTGCTTAGTTTACACAAAAGAATATAGACTGCGGAAGGATTAGTTTCATGCAAATGAAAGCCATTTGAGTATTACGACTTGGTAAATAATCTAAATAGGAACGATTATTGTCTTTAGGAGGTATTTGTTCTGCAAGCTTCGGTCCAATGTTAGACAAATATTCATTGAACGCTTCCGAGATTTCACTAGCATTATGAATAGAATTACCGCTTAAATTGATTTCGCTTATGTTTGTGCTTTTACGATTCTTAGCTATTCTTTGACGTTAACTCGTTAATAATATTCGATGTCTTTTTCGGATTGCCTTTATTTTCGCAAAAAGCATTCCTAAAATACATTTCTTTTGCGCGAGTTATATTGCTCGGTTTACAAAATTGCGCATTTTCTTAAAGAGAAGCCAATCATGAGGATCGTTAGAACGAATTGCTTTGATTTTTTTAATATCCCTATTGTGCATTTGTTCTTTCAACTGAGACGAGATCCAGGGCGACTTAGAGGCCCTAACACGTTTTAGAACGCAGAGGAGCATGCTTTTCTGCCACACAATTAAACATGCTCTTCCAGGCGTACCACATGTCATTTGGATCATCGAACACATTGATAATTCCCCAATTTTGCAAACAGATATCATTACGAAAGTTTAAAGCATTAAAGTTCTTAAACTTCCTATAATTTACATAAGTGTGTCATTTATTCGAACAGCCAACCGAAAGTTTTCTAATGGTGTAAATAAGACTGTGATCGCTAATGCCGACATGAGAGACACCAGAGCGGACTAGTTTATCAGGTGTGTTATTGAAAATATGATCAATTGATGTGGAAGTTGAATTTGTTGTCCGAGTAGCTTCACTTATAAACTGTAGTTCAGCAATATCCATCAGCAACCTGGAATTGTGATCAGAGGTAGAAGTTTTATAATTGATCAAGAGATAAATCATGACGAATGGAATAATTTATGCAACTACGAATTCATGTAGAAACAAACACCGCCATCATGTCTACCGTTAAAATTTCTATCTCGACGTACTATTTCATAGCCTCGAATTTGCACTTCATTATCTTTAATTGTAGGATCAAGCCTTGTCTCATTAATTGCCAAAACATTAATTGAGTTATCGGTAAGAAAGACTCTAAGCTCATCAATATGTCTAACCAAGCTAGTCACGTTAAGTGAAGGGACTTAAAACCACGCATAGCAGGAGTAAGCGGATCAGCTTGGCTTCCAGGCGCATTGATTTGCTCATCATTTAGTCTTAGAAACTCAGCAACTTCATAACTGATGACATCATGTCAATTTCCAAAATTATTACTAAACTCTATAAAATTATGACGTAGAGTTTCACTTCGAAAGCTAATTAAATGTAGACCTCTATTGTTCAAATGGGAACTATTAATGTTTGCATTTTTCAAAAATGGAATTCTATTAAGATGGCAATATCTGCCTAAAATAAAGTTAACTTCCTTTACCTTGGCGGCAAGATTAGGGTGATCAGTTCTAACCAATAATGCTAATACACCTATCGATGTTGCTGGGGAATCTTCTTTTATCTGAGTAATTAGATTTACATAATTTTGTCAGGCGATTTACGAGTGATAGGTTTTAATGAAATCTTCCATAGGATCGCGGAGAAAAGGCTCTAGGTATGAGCTGGTAGAAGACGTATTTCAACACGAAGAATGTAGTAGTGTTTTCACGTTAAGAATTGTTAGGATTTTAAGGATTATTAAAGAAATTAAGGGTTTTTAGGGAATCAATGCGAGAATTAGCGTAAAACAGCGTAGCTAGTACGAACCTGAGTAAGAACACCGGACAGAATCTTCAGGCGCAGATTTACTAGATGATCCATGATTTTCTTCATCTCCAGGAACTTTGTCTGGCAATTTTTCTGTAGTGGAATAATCGAGATTATCATCCAGGCTGTTTAGTGGCTTAGTTTAATGGTAACTATTTTTAAACGAGGTTTAACTGGGCCTTATTGCGTTACATTTGTTACAGTAAAGTATTTCAGTTGGGATTACAAAGCGTGAATCGAACTTAACAATGATATCACATGAAATTAGATACTGTATGGAAATAGGTTGAATATGCAGTAAGTCTATAAGCGAAAATCATATTTATCAGATTTTATAGCCACGCAATATACTGTTTGTCTTTTGGTCGGATATATTTGTAATGCTTAGTGGCATTCTAATTCTTACCAGAAAGAGTTTCTTCCAGAGTTCCAACCACTCACGTAGTACGGCAGTCACTTCTTTAATTATTGCATCTCCACTGGGAGTGATTACCTCTAGTGGCGTACTAAAGTGAGAAAGTGCTCAATGTGATTATCATTCCTCAAAGATAACTGGGAGATTAAAGTGGTTGCTGTCCTGAGGCATTCATTGTACGATGCTAGTAGTACTGTAATGTGGTTAAATTTGTCTGCGATGTTTGTAACGCCATGTTTAACACAGAGTCATGTAAAACCTATTCACAGTAAAATTGAGAACTTTCCTTATGTAACATACCATTGTTAAAGGCATGAAAGAAATGAATGAGAATGAAAAATATCAGAAAAGTGAGAAGCAGTCGTTGCTCACTTGTTAATACTGTTTAACATAACATCGCTATATGTCCGAAATTGCGTTGGAAGTTGCAACAAAAATTGCCTCGCCCTCGTGTAACATGGTATATCCCAATGCAGACACAGTGAACAGATTCATCCTAAAAACTAGCTTGCAGTCTGAGCCCTCTACCGATACAGTAGTATATTATCTGTAAAATTGTGTAAAATTGTGTAGAAAAGTTGTGTACAACTTCCTTGAAATTAGTAAACGGGTATTAGTCCTATATCACTTACGCGCTTCAAATTGAAAATAATCTAACTGAAACGAATAGTGCATTGCAACAAAAACTGAGATGCGTAAACTATACAATAGCTTACCCCAAATTTTCTACAATGCATTCCTTCAACTGTACGAACGAAGCTGGGAAAATTCCCTGTAAAAAAGAAGCATCTCACTGACTCAGAGAAGTATCAATTTATCAATATCTTACCTACACCTTTTCCTACATAAATATATTTGAACTAAATCTCGAATTCATCTTGATTCTTCTCAATCCGAAAGAATATGTTCTGAGCAGTGTAGTAAATGACAAACTTTCGTCTTTAACATTTATATGATTATGTACTTTTTAATAACCTGTTGTGGACGTTTTGCAGTATCATAAGTCTAATTATATTTTATACAACACAAGTCATAAACTGTTTAATCTGGCCGGCTCAGAATATCCAATTCTGCATTCACAAAACTGCTTTAATATTTACTTTCGCATACCACAGTGTAACATATCGTGACGTTTTCGGAAAAAGCGGAAATACCGTTGGCGATTTACTAAAAGGATGACATCATGCAATTCAGAATTTTGTCTGCGGGGATGATTGGCTAGTTTAAGTAATGATGTAAAATAGTTATGAAATTAACCAATTCATATGCGAACTATAATTATATAGGTTGTAACACAAGAGTTGCATATGATGCAATCATGAATTTCTCAAAAAGTGGTCGTATTCGTAGACTAGGAAAATTTAAACTTTATAAGAAATATTTCAATGTACCTTGACAGCTTTATTTTTAAGACAGCAACCTCTGTACCACCCTAGATATTAATAAAACGACATAAAACATACATTATTTTTAAGTGCTTAAACAGTACGTCTATCATTTGTTCAACAAAATTACAGAATTCTGATTGGTAGTGCACCCCAATCGAGTTTCCAAACCTATTAACTATGGTTCCATGGTACAGCACTTTAACCAATGCAGCATTTAATAATCGAAAACCAATTCTGGCGCAGTCGTCAGAGCAAGCGCCTTTCACCTCTGAGTCTTGAGTTCGATTCTCGTTGAGGACACTCATCACACTCATGTGAAAAGAGTAAGTCAACGTTCTGTCGGGTTTTCTCCGGGCACTCCGGTTTCCTCCCACAGGGATTAGATTACATATTAGACATACTAATAGTACAAATATAGCTGAAATGTGTGATGCATATTTTAACCTTGGTCATTCTCTTCATGATACACTATATAGGCCGGACTACGTACAAAGTAGGGAAGCTATTTCAAAAAAACATTCAGTTTTTTTTACTGCGTTAGCATTTTGGAACTCCAGATCGTGTGTGGGAGATTGCTTTGAAATTGCAACATATATATAGAATCATAGAATGAAATAGCTTACAACATGAAATCTGTCCAAATTGTGACAACGACATGAAGTGTTAACATTCAAGTATTACGTCAGTAATGTTAAGCTACAATTAGTGTTACATGAAGTATATAAGTTGTTCTTTTAGAAGTGATCAATTATCACTTATTTACTGAGATCGAGGGAAACAGCGTGTTTTGTGGTCCCGAGACCGCCAAAGTCTGCTTCGAAAAAGTCTGCTTCGAAAAAGGCCTGGACGTACATTTGTTTGGGGGTAGAACCCGATCAACAAATCCATGTAAGGAACACAACTACGGCTAAAGAAGCCTGGGATGCCCTGAAGAGCCAGTAGAATCTCAATATCTCAGACTGTAAGATTACGCCAAAAGTACTATTCAAGTAAATTTCAAAGTGGTGGAAATATGCTGGAGCATATGAACCATCTGAAGTCCCTTCATGCCCAGCTAAAATAAATGGGTGCGAACATTGATGACGGAGAACTAGCTATGTCTATGACCTTGCTTGGAAGTCTCCCGGATGAATTCAAGCCACTCATTACTGCATTAGATGCTGTTGGAGAGGAAAAGGTCACTTTTAAGAAAGTGAAAGCTATGTTGTTAAATGATGCCGATAGAATTTCTGATTCGAAGAAAGTTGAAGATGTATATTCTGCTCAACGACCATACAACAGAAGAAGATATGAGCCGAAAGAGCCAACTAACAAAGGAAATGAAGTTAAGTTTGGTCGGAAATTCAATGGAACTTGTCATAACTGTAAAGAGAAAGGACACTTTGCACGTGAGTCTGACTGTCCTAAACGAAGTAATAATTCACAACGTGATGGTAACCAAAGCAAAGGAGAGGTCCAAGGAAAGTTATATGTCTTGAAGATTATGAAAGAGCATGTGAACGTCGCCTAGCAACAACCTGATGCAGATCGGTATATATGACACTGTAGATTTGGTCACCTCGGAATGAACAATGTGAACAAACTCATTGACGGAGGTATGGTAAGTGGAGTGGACGGTGTAAGCAAGACAAATGAGGATCGATTCTGTGAAGCGTGCACCAAAGGGAAGCAACATCGCTGTCCTTATCCGAAGACTGCTGATTATCGTGCTATTGAGCCATTCGAACTTATCCAAGTGATGTCTGTGGTCCAATGTCCGTATCGTCTCTTGGTGTATCACGATATTATGTAACCTTCATCGACGATTACTCACGGTACACGTTTGTTTATTTTATGAAGAATAAGAGCGAAGTCTTGGAAAAATTCAAAGAGTTCCATGCCTATGCTATGAACGTTGGAGGAAATCCAATCAAGATTCTACGTTCGGATAATGGAGGAGAATATTCCTCGAAAGAATTCGAGTCTTTCCTGAAGAGTAATGGTATCGTTCATCAACTAAGCGTACCATACAACCCAGCACAGAATGGCGTAGCGGAAAGAATGAACCGCACCATCGTAGAGTCAACACGATCCATGTTATCCCATACACAGATGCCAAATGAATTTTGGGCCGAAGCAGCCAGTACCTCGGTTTACGTCCGAAACCGCCGCCCAACGACAGCCTTAACTGGTATCACTCCGTATGAATGCTTGTTCAAGAAGAAACCTGATGTGTCGAATCTACGCGTATTCGGATGTGTTACATACGCACATATTCCTGACAATCAGAGAAAGAAGCTGGACCCAAAATCCAGAAATTCGTTTTTCGTGGGATACCCCGAGGGTGTGAAAGGATATAAGTTATACGATCCTATTTCTCGCAAATGTACTCGCAGTCGTGCTGTCATATTTCTAGAGAAGAAATTTCATGACTTTGATGTCCAAAGTTCAACCAATTTGATGATCGCACAGACGACATTCCATTAGCGGTTGAAAAAATTCTTACTGACGGAAGTCAAGAACAAAACGAAGTTCCTAAATGTCGAACCAAACCAACGAGCTGATGACCAGCAAGTGGGAGCAACCTTCAAGGAGACGTTCATGAATGAAGTTCGAAACGTAAATGAACGAAGAATACGAAGACCACCCAATACATTCGATGAGGAATGTTATCTAGCGAACGATATAACTGCTGATATAAATGAACCAATTAATCTTAAATGGAAGAAAGCTACCGATTCAGAATTCAATTCCTTAATTGAAAACGACACCTGGGAACTTGTTCCGTTGCCCGAAGGCAAGCATGTTGTAGGCAGCAAATGGGTTTTCAAAGTAAAGAGAGATGAAAACGGCTGTGTACAAAGATATAAAGCTCGACTAGTGGCCCAAGGTTACACTCAAGCCGAAGGAATCGACTACTCGGAAGTATTTTCACATGTAGTGCGAAGTACGATTCGATCATTACTAGCTCTGTCAAATGCTAAGAATTGGGAAGTCCACCAAATGGACGTCAAATCAGCATTCTTGCAAGGAAACCTAGAAGAAGAAGTATATATGCGACAACCAGACGGTTATGTTAGCAAGGATTCCAAGGAATGTCCAAACCACGTCTGTAAGCTGAAGAAAAGTATTTATGGACTAAAACAATCCGCGAGTTGCTGGAACAATGCCATTGGAAATATACTGCTGTTTTCCAATGATTTATCCATGCTAAATGAAGACAAGAAGTTAATCGGTTCGAAGTTCAAGATTGAGGATATGGGAGAAGTGAAGCATATTCTCGGAATGCTTGTTGAAAGAGGACAGATGACGATCAGTCAAACCAAATATTTAGAAGGTATTCTAAAGCGATTCGGTATGGAGCAATGCAAACCTGTGTCAACTCCTCTAGAGCCTGGGAAACATTATCAAGAATTGCCAGAAGATGAAAATCCCACAAATACTAACGAATACCTGAAGCTCATAGGATGTCTAACCTATGTGACCGCTGCAACTAGACCAGGTCTAGCCTCCGCAGTTGGCATACTATCAAATTTCATGGCGAAACCAAGCAAAGAACATTGGGTTGGTGCAAAAAGAGTCCTAAGATATATCAAAGGTACTATGAACTATGGTCTAGTGTTCGAAGGCAGAAGTGTAACATGTTCTATAGTCGGTTATTCAGACGCAGATTGGACATCTGGATATGCCTTCCAGATAAATGGATCAACTATAAGCTGGTGCAGCAAAAGACAACCATGTGTTACCAGATCAACAACCGAAGCGGAGTATGTAGCGCTCAGTCATGCAACACAAGAGCTTGTGTGGTTAAGAAGATTACTAAACGACATCGGAGAAAAACAAAATCAACCATTGGTTATAGTTCTATGGCTCCTTGATTATCTTCATTCATGTAAAAATCAACGATTCCATAACTGCACTAAGCACATTGACGTGGCATATCACTTTATTCGAGAGAAAGTCAACGACAGATCTATCAACGTGAAATACTGCAGTACAGATCAGATGTTAGCTGATATTATGACGAAGAGTCTACCAAGACAAACTTTTCAAAAATTCAGAGACATGTACGTTAAACATTAAATAAATCTACTTTAAGGGTAAACAGAAGAGAGACGTTTTCGTATTTAAAAAGGGTTGTTCAGTTATAATCATAGCTCACATTAAGTGGGAGTGTTGACATTCAAGTTAATGTAATGTTAAGTTATAATTAGTGTTACATGAAGTATATAAGTTGTTCTTTTAGAAGTGATCAACATGGCGATGTATTGACTTTTGTTACTGGATTATATTATGTAAATTATCTATTGTTATTTGAAGCTGTTATTAAAAGAAACACAAAACTCAGATAGCGAAATTCTGAAAGCCACATGGCAACCTTTTGAAATAAAGTGACACATATACCCCACCCCACTTTTAAAGGGGCCTTATTTGTGTAGCAGCCCAAAGTATAGCAAGAAGTTTAATTTAACAAAACTATTTGAGGGGATGAGGTTCTTCATGGGTTTATTTTATCTCCGCTAAAATTGAAACCAATTGTCAGCTGTTAGTGAAAATACGTACAGTATTTTGTAAGATGTCAGCTCCAAGATTGCTGTAAAATTGCTAGGATATCTTGTTAGTTGTCAGTCAAAAATACAATATAAAAAAATATCATTAGTCTGTTAACCCCAGTCAGATCCTATGTATGCATTTAGAACTCAATAAGCATTATTTTGTTTTATCTTTCCACATAATTATCCTTGCATACAAGTGGTATACAGTATACTGGCTGAAATCTCAGCCCAAGCTAAAAATTACCCCTGTGTTTAATAATCACTCCCTAAGTGATGCTGTCCAGACAGGAAACTAAATAAGGCCTACCTTATATAATATTGTCAATAATGTAAACAATATAAATGGCTTATTTTGAAAGAATTTTTGATCAGGTTTCAAAGGTATATAGCCTAATAGCCTGAAATTCTTTTAATCTGTGTTTCTCTCTGAATGGCTAAAACAGACAAAATAATTGCTTTCGAAATCTTTTCTATTTCAGACATTTTATCCACAACGTTGCTTAAACACGCTTCATCAAATGAGCAATGAATATTTAGCATGCTGCAATCCAATAGACGATTAAATGACTAATATTAATGCAAGGTATTTTGTTTATATAATCTAAATATGTACGAGGAATTTCATGACTAAAGACACATTAAAGATCAAATATTTTATCATAAAATCAAAATATTAGCATAATGACTAAGTTTCTGGCATTACCAATGCAAGATACACACTATAATAATAACAATGACTGAATGACACAGCACAAGTCAGTCGAAGTCACTGGCCGAGGTGAAATAATCGTGTGCTAATTCCAATCTTGGGTTTAATTGCTACATACCTGCACACCCTTCAAATATCTGAACTGCATCTCCTACATCAAGCTGTAGCCCATGGTTAACATTTCCATCAAAATTATAGATCGCTGATAAAAAAAGGATACAAAAACTCATGAAGCGAGTCAATTCAATTATAATGGACCCTCAAGTCGATAAAACGACTGTCAACATTTAAATTAAATATCGTTTACCTATGCCGTATTTTGCCCCTTCCGTAGGTCTCCAAGTCTCCATATTTTCACACAGACTTTTACTTAACTAGTAGTTCCAGCATGAAGTCTTTAATAAAACTGTTGAAATACGTACACATTCGCTAATAAACTGCCACCGAAATTCCGCCTTGTGTATAGTCGGTTATTTACATGTTGACGTTCACGCCATGTCGTTTTTTAACTCGCAATATCCCGCCTCATATAATGATCATTAAATATAGCAAACAAATCGTTGTGTTTCTTTGTCCATAACGGCTTTCATTTCAAATAACAAATAAAGACCGTCAAGGAAGTATTCAAGCAATAAAGATTCCTTCGGACCAATATTTACCATATCGCATATTTAATATCACCCCCCATCGGCAATACAAAGGGCTCTTTCCCCACCCTGATCAGTTAGAGGTCTGAACCGAGACGGGAACCAGTCAACCAGTTTAATCTGGCATCACATTTTGAAACAAATAATTTTGTTCTTTAACCTTTAACCTAAAAACTTTAAAGGTACCTTTTACCGAACTAGAGAAACTGAATAAAACTATACTATAACTGGCCTCCTCCGCAGGCAACTTGGTGGAAAACGACAGAATTGCGCAATAATTTCATAGGCATGAGGGAACAGTGGATCAGTAGTGAGGGATAATTGGAGCTGGTCTGAAATAAAATCGAAGTTTTGACTCCCAAGCTATTGCGCAATTTTTGCCAAGTATTGCACAATTCTGCCGTTTACGAAGAGTTGCATGCGGAGGAGGCTATACTATAACATGCATACTGTAAAGAGGGTCGTGTAGGGGGGGGGGTTACCAAATCCCAATTCCCAGCCAAATCTTGGCTCAAATCCCATTTCCCAGCCTAATTTTCCCCTAAATCCAAGTTACGAAATCTGAAATCCCATTCCCAGTCAGGCTTAATAAAGAATTAAAACCACTGATTAAATCATTTGAATAAACGTACCGCCATCTACACTGAAGAAAATGACGATTTCTGATTTTCTGTTCATGCATCATTTTACAGTGCATGCTTTATTCTGCAATATAAAAGGTCTAAACAGATAGGGAATTAACGAAACTAAACCTTCTGAAGCAGTTTCCGACAAGAAAATAGCATTTTGCGAAACAAGCACAAATTTCGTGTTCCCAATTTCTTGCTAGCGGTTGCTGGACCAGCCCGTCTCATGTGGAGTTAATGACAAACTGGTCTGCAGGCAAAGGGAGCCAGCACGTCGTACCAGGCCAGCCCATAAGAAAACTTGGAATTTGAGAGGTAACGTTAGTTATAAGGGGGAGAGGATAGGTGAATACTATGGAATACTACAACAGTTAGCCTGCATGTGCACAGCCGTAAACAGGCTATACAACAGTAGACAAATAAGTTGTATTTTTTCGGGGAGGGGGGCAAAATCAATTTATATAAGGGGAGCAACAACCATTAAAATATCATTTGTCATTTGTGCCAGCTCCCACGTAATTAATTAAAGACCGGTACCTGGTTATTTACTTGAATATAGCATCCTAGCTATTAATATAGTAACCTTTAGAATATATTTTACCTGCACAGTATATAATTTTGATAATAATCTCATGCATGGAAGCAAAAATGTAACGAAATTTAGAAATTTGTGAAAAGAAGGATAAATACTGATTTTATGTGTCTGCTCAGGTCAAAAAGGGATAATTTAAGCAGATGTGTCAAGATACTAGAGTCGGAGACCACTAAACGAGAAAAATCCCATTCCCATTTCCAAAATTGTTTCCCCTTTCCCAGTGGTTAAATCCCAGTCCCAGTGCAGCGAATCCCATTTTCCCAGTCCAAAAATAGGCAAATCTCAGTTCCCATTTTACCCCTTCACGACCTTCTATAAATCAAATTAATGTTGGAATGCACTTGACAACCGGTGCGCGACCATGCAACAAACTAGTGTGTTAATTTTAAAAACACACTTATTAAACTTGACGGTAAATGACGTGCACTCTTACGTAAGGTAAACACTCGAGTACGTCGGGGTAGTAGACGGCGTTATTTTTCAGGAAATGTTTGGCTTAGACTATATGGTACTGAGCCTATACTAAGTAGACATAAGCCAAGGCCCAGCTGTTAAATTAAAGTTGTTATAATTATTCTGCCAGCTCTAAGGGATTTTACTCATCATTGGTAAATCATTATAATGGAACTAGGATAGCATCGTCTGCCTCCCTCAATCCTCATGCATTCCTCAGATCAATCAAACAATACTAACATCTCAATTATCTATAATTTATATTTCCTGTTGGCGGTGAACGCCGATCGTGTCTATATAAAGCGGTATTTGTATGGATATATATTGTGTCTAAAGCCTGCCTGCTACAGCCGCTTAAATTTCTGGTGGTGACCACTATGAGCCTAAATTTCGGTCAACGCCAACGGAAATTACAATTTCAAATTCTACATCAAAATATGGGGTTGCGAGCAGGCTACCACTACTTCAATTTCAGCCATGTGCTTGTGTTTCACCACGGTTAGTCCCCAATAATACCAAATTCACTTTTATCGACGCACCAAAAAAGCAGTCTCAAACTAACATGTGCAACTAGCCGTACTGGGGCCTCACTGGGGTGTGACGACATGATATTCAGAGAGCTCAAGTATGTAATATCAGCACGAATGTCACGCTATGAACTATAACGTGCAACCTATCAAGCTGGCTGTTAAATTAACAAGTTTTGTAGGTCATTTTATAATATAACATTTATAGTACGCGAGCGTTGATTGGTGGAGGGCGTTTCTATAACTGTATAGAAACATGGAAAATTTCCCGCCAAAACTTAAAATCGTAAAATAAACAATTTTAATGCGAATTATAAAACTTTAAACACAATTTAAAGATAATTTTAATACTTTAACTCATTTGTGACTGTAAATTTTCAAACAAAGTTGTTTTTTTGAAGTAAAATTGACGAGCAAAAGTCAGCATGCGTACGTAATGAGAATATGTAAATTAATCAAGTTTAAAAATGTCTCTTGAGTTATATTATAAAAGAAATAGAAAACATTTTGTCCTGTGTTACTATACAGTTATAGAAACACTTGTGGGAGTTTGGGAGAACTCGAAGTTATTTCTCGTTCTCCCAAACTCCCACGCGTGTTTCTATAACTGTATAGAAACACGGAAAATGTTTTCTATTTCTTAAATAACAAGTACTCATAACAAATTTCAAGTCGATACAATTATTCCCTCTCGAGTTAAAAAGGTTTGAATAATTCGTATTGCTGACGTCAGCATTATTAAAGTTAAAAGCTACGTTTTTTCTAAACCAAACGCGAAAAACTCAATTTAGCTTTATTACTCAATTTATTATTAGCATGACAAAATTACTGGATGCTGATTGGTTGAGAGGAGTACAATTATTTCATTAATTGTACTGCAGTACAATTAATGACTTTCCCAAAAGAAACAAAATGGCGGAAATTTTGTCATGCTAATAATAAACAAGTAATCATGCGATGTTGCTCGTACAATTAGGGATTAATAGTACTCGTGATGTTTGAAAATGTTGAAAATTTCCAAACATCACTCGTACTATTAATCCCTAATTGTACTCGCCATCGCATGATAACCTATACATATAGTATCATAGTAAACAGAATATAAACATGTCTAATAAAACACGTGTCCAACATGGTGGACAAAACACATGCTCAAGAAATGTGTTTTTTAACAAAATTATATACTCTATTATTTTGCTATCATAACAGCCAGCTTTATAGGTTGCACGTTAAAGATTTTAGAATTTGGTCACGTCATCGTGCAACACCTCTATTGTCATTCACGAATACATAAGTTAGTTTAAAGTTTGAAAGTATAAAGTTATAAGGTCGCTTATCCGATTGGAATAGAACAGTCTAGTAGGATTTTCAAAACAATGAAAAGACACTGAAACATTCTGATCACTGGACACTGTAACGTGACTGGATGGCACTATCATTGTTATGCAAACCCTTACTTACCAATATGCATAAAGGCTATAGTTGAACAGAAAATGAAAATGTGATGTATGATCAGGCCATATACGGCCTTTTTGGCGCAGCGGCTTATCTGGCTCAAGACAATAGACCAAAAGAACGAGTTACAGAACTTCAGATATAACTGAGTTCAGGAAAAAGTTTTATCGCTTTCATGCATGGTCAGGACAAGGCGTTACTGCTGCGTGTACAGCAACAATACCTTTAAGATTTCATTATTTTGTGTATCAAAATCTACCGGCTATTATCTTTTGACCTGTACAAGACCTTTACAGTAACCACGCGTTTAAATCTGGCTATTACCTTTTGACCTATGCTTAATCGCCATAGATAAGCTGTGAATTTATTAACACGGATTAATCGCTATAAAATTAGATGGGATGCTTTTTATAGTTATTCATTAATTAATCGCGATGATTTTTTGAAAAGCTAACAACGAAATGTTCGTCGAGCCTGCAAGTGTTTTTACATTCTTACTCGAACTGACGGTAAGACGAATTTGTAATTTGACATTTTTGTGTTGCTGTTCGTTTTAGAAGCTATTTTAAATTCCCAGAGGTATAACAACGCACGTTTAACAACAAAAGAGTGATTTCTATAGGTGGACTTTTTTGGGGACACCCTGTATAGCTAGCCTAGTTTCTGACCTTCTAGACGCGAACTCCCCAGGCTTCTCACTCCAGCGCACTAGCATTGCGGAAGTGAAAGACCAGGAACTAGGCTACCATATAGATATATCTTATTTGTCGTCGTAGTAGCACTCATATAAGAATAATTCCCCAGCAACTAAACGCTCAATAGGGCGTCTTGTTACATGCAAATGTAAAACATTTGGTGCTCGTTAAAGAATAAAGATAAGTGAGGGCAACCGAATACATTCTAAAAAGTGGGGAATATAGAACCGGTCGTAAATGATACTGTCAGTACATTATATTATGAATGTCCAAATAGTTGGGGGGAGGTGCGCCCCCGTCCCCAGGATTGTCGCCCTTGATAGAAAGTATCTGAATTTTTAAAGTCAGAAATTGTTCACAAAATGACATGACGTATCAAAAGCTTCAAACAAACTTTACCACACTTCTGTAAAGCCAAAATTTTATTAAAAAGGTAAACGTGATTATTCACGATATGTATTACTGTAAATCGTCCAAATGATTAAATACTACAACAGACATAATATATTAAATATAGGAACCATTGGGGCCGTTCTTTCGAGCGACGTCAGTATTGCCATAGTACATCATATAGGACAGCACCTAAAAAAAATTAGGTTTTCCCTCATTTCTAACAACTAAGCTGTTAAAATGTTAAGTTTAATCACCTATCTTTAAAGTGCCGGCGTGCCGCTCACCTTAAATATGATTTTCAGTATATGTAATAGTAAACCAGTTCAAAGTTACACATCAATATACCATACAATAATATATTATTTACTCAGTAAATTATTACAGGATTACAATACATGCACAAACATTTACACTTTCCCTTATATTATACTAATTGCTATATGTTTCAATGTGAGTTCAAATATTTTATAATAAAACATTGTGCTTCAAGTATCTTATACCTTTAAGGTATTAGTTATAATATAAATACATTCGTTTTCTTTAATATACTGTATAAATTAAATAGCTACTGGTAATATATATATGTTATTTATGAAGGACTTATACTCGCGAATGTACTACTTTATATATACATGGATAAAAGCAGACATCTGCAACCTCACCGCAATCTACGTCTGATACATTATGAAGGTAACAGAACGGGTCAACGTGGACCAGTTTTTTAAATTGTACTTATAGTAAAGGCCAGGATTTCGATCGAAATTGATATTTACACAACACAACCTGGCACATACACAATTCGTATTTTATACTTTCCATATAAAGTTTGTATTTTAAAAAACAACACGAAAATTGCTTTGAATTTTATGTCCGATTTTTTTGGGATTCGATGAAAATTGGCAGAATAGTTTACATGAGAGTTTTTTACTGGTTCTTCTTGTCATATACAGATTATAATATACATATGACATGTCGAGGTTGTTTCAGCAAAGAACAAACCTCCTCATCTGTCATGAACTTTTTAAGCCAATCATACAAGCAAAACATTTCCAATGATTGTCAGAAATTTGAATCAGTTCAAAGTTCAGTGAGACTTCGCGTCTTCGGTTCGGGGCAAAAGAAGGCGACAGTCTCAAAGCTTCGTTTACTCTCGTCCTTTCTTAACTTCATGTGGTTGAATCAACGCTATCGCAGAAACGTGCTACAGGTACTATGTTAAATAATATTAAAAATACGAATCGCATTTGTTCACGTATATATATACATAGCAAGGTTTAAATTTCTTTAGAATCATCTTGGTGATAATACATTTCGTGTCTGAGATGCCACGCGATGCTTCCACACGCCGAGACAGTTTGAAATTGATGAATAACATTACGAGGAATAAAATAGATATCATTATCTTGGAGTCGAATTCTAGAATACCTAACTCCTTCCCTTCTTAATTGATTGAGCTTTGCTTCGTCTACCCAAGCCACACACTAAAGAGACAATTGGTATTTTTTGTTTAAGTTGTTTCTGCAATGAAATTTCACCGAGGTTAGAACAGTCAATAACTGCTTATTTCGTGAGATAAGTATTAGTACATCACTTAATATAATATTTCTAAAGAGGATTATTTTAAATTCCAATGACCAGTCCCACGGATTTAAAAGTGAAATCTACTGTATAAATTCAATGCATTCTTGATATTGCGGATGTTTGTTGATTTCCTTTTATAATGGGTGAATTAGACATCATCTTATTACGACAACAGGTATTTTTACAGATATGTTTTCATGGAGGACCAAATTTAGTCCTTAGTAACAAAAAGACTAATTATATTTACCTGTGTAACCGGAGGTTCATGTAAATCCAACTGAAGAATTTGAGAAACTCGAACGAAATCTCCAGCATGAAAGGCGACCACATCTTTTACTTCACGATTTACTTTCTCAGTCCTATAATGAAAACACAAGTAAATTGGCTGAATGACTCAGACACCTGTTTTAATCAGCAATACTACAGTATATTCTGAAAGCAGGGCAATAACCATCTGGGGTTAAGATGTTGGTACACTGGTCAGGGCGTCGAGACTATGCGCCCAAACATCATAACCTTTAGAGTTCTTAAAATCACCTCTCAGACACTAAAATTCGGTGGAAACGGGGAGGTGGGCGCATGCCCCGGACCTTTTCCAGAGGGTTCACGCTGCTTCAGTGCTCGAATGTACAGACTATAGTGCAGCGCTGCAGATAATTCCAAACCGAAAGAATCAACAGTGCATGCAAAATGAGCAAGCAAGCAATGAGGCAGGAAGGCAGGCAAGCAAGGACTTTATTTAATAAGGGTATTGTAAGTCACTAAATAGTGTACAACGCCAATAAACTTATGGCCCTAAAATAGAAACGGGAATGAATCATGCAAACGGTTATTCAAACAGTTTAGACGATTGATAATTAAAATATGCATTTTTAAGTCTTTGCATGACAATTTTTTACATTTTTGACGTTTAAGATTTGCTTGGCATTTTTAAGTCTTAAGTGTGAAGGCAAATTGCAACCTTATTTGTTAAATCTTGCTCGTGTATGAAAATATTCCATAATATTCGAATTCAGCATTTCCCAAAAGATCAGTATATTGTTGTTAATGGTTGAGTCAGTGCGAATTATAATGTTCATATAAACACATATTGCAATACATAATGAATTAAGAACTAGTCATACTTGTTGTCATCAGAACTTTGTACAGCTTTGAGAATAGCAACAGCAGCTGTTGTCATACGATCAAGTCCCTGACCCACATGATCAGCATGACATCGGGTTCTGTCTTCTGCAAGAGACTCTCTCGGAGCTGATGCTCGGGGAAGGAAATGTAAGTTTTGAACTTCGTTGACAGATACTCTGGAATTGGAAAAATAGTGCTTGGTTCACATTCATGACATAATGTAATAGCTAAATGATTAAATAATTCCGTTTGAGTTGGAAACTCAACTAAAAGCCAACGACTGCTTTAAGTACATGAATGTGCTCTATCCATTGATACGTTTTTGATACGGTGACAGATTGGAAACCTAATGTTTCTTGATTTTTCATGAAGTAGAAAAAGATCGAACCCTGTATGTGCACCTAGTTCTTAGAACATTTTTTGAAACATTACTGCAGCAGAAATCTTGCAGAAATTGCCAATTGTAACTAATGCTGTTTATAAGTCAGTTTAGTACACAGCAGATAAAAATTGAACCTTGGAAGTCACTATCAAGGTTTCCAGAATCATAATGCAGCTTTCCAGAATCATAATGCAGCTTTCCAGAATCATAATGCAGGTTTCCAGAATGACAAAAAGTCCACTTATTACAGTAAATAAGGGATGTGCACTACACCAACTCAATGTGGTCAATTACAGGATTTCTCACCTTCTCCTTTTGTACGGCGAACTAGATGTCTCCGTAGCTGGTACCATCTGCTCTCCAGGACGAACCCAAAATATTGGACCATCATTACTTTGTCGTGGATCATCCATCCTTAGCAAAGAAAACTTTCCCCAAGGCATGACAGGCTTAAGAAATGGACATTTTTCAAGACAATCTATCATATCTGGAAAATAACCGCCAGTTTCCTCGTGTCGTGTACCCACAAGACTAAACTGCAATAAACCACCACAACGAAATGTCCCATTTTGATACGTTTCTTGCACTTTGTTATAATAATCCATAAAACTAGTGGTGTCTACGTCTTTCTTTTTTCCTAGAAATTCAGTTTTCACAGTCTGTTTTGGATACTTCTCACCAAAGTACCTTACAAGTTCAGGAACGTCTCTTGCGGCATCGTGAACCACGCCCATAACGTGAGTCGCTATCCTTTCCTCCTTTTCTTCAAAAACAACTCGAAAGAACTCATCTACGAGTTTCTCTAAATGTTCTTGCTTAAGGTTCTTCACATCATTATAGTTCATGTGAACAATAGATGCACCACCATTGGGAGATGTTTTAATTGAAATATACTTGGATAGCGATGTTTTAATGCCAATCTTACCAAGATCATGCTCAAAGGAGTGATGAGAGTTGTGCCCATGATCGTTGTTATATTTCTTCTTCTTCCTCTTCCGTTTATGTCCATTTCGAATATCCAATTTCGACTTAATGTCAGATTCTAAATCACAGTCAGATCAGAAAGAGACAAATTTCTAAATAGGCTACACTGACACTATATCTTTTCAAATTTGTTCTAAATTGCAACTAGTCGTTCATATGCTATAATTGTATGGATATTTGTAAAAAGTGCATGTGCATATTACTGTACATACGTTGGAATATTTCACATTTCAGTCTCTCAGGCAAGTGTAAGAAACAACTTAATCCACTATCAACAACAATTAAACCTCACCATTATTTCTTTTAAACTTCAGTTTTATGTCGCCATGATGGAGAGTTGGTTGTGATGATGATTTCGAGCATCCTTCAGGCCATATACCTATAAAACGATATTCATCACTACAAATTTTATACAGTGTACGCTACACAGCTATTATAGCAGACTATTTAGATTGGCAAACAATGATATTATAGAGGGGGGATAACACCCCGAGATCTTATATCATATATGTTATACTGTGTAGGCACTTGAACAATGCAAACACTTTATAGGTCATACATCAGGGTGTTAGCTATACAGTAAAAAATTCGGCGTTATAAGCCATTTTCTCAATTACGTTTAGCTTGCAATTTCCCAATTTAGATCTGCCAAAAATAACATAAATATTATAAAATATAATTATATATATATATAAACTTGGGCGGTTTAAATTCTGCATAAAAATCGTAGCTCAAATACGCTGTAAAAGACGTGATGTCTCCTAACTGAATTTCCCAATTTCATTAAATTGCCGAATTTTTTTTCTTCTGGCTAACACCCTGTACATGCAAACGAGTTCATGTAGCAATGCATGGTCATCGTTTTTAGCGCACATTGTTCTCATATGAAACAACTTGCACTCAAAATTAAATGCCAAAAATATTAACCAGGGACTTGGTTCATGGTTGTTTTTGATGATGATTGATGATCTTAATAGAACTTTGCTTGTCTACCATCCAAAGAAAGTTTTGAGAACTATTTTTTAATATTATTTGACAGTTTTTACATATGCATTAGGGATGTTCGGTATAATACATTTTCGGTGTCGGTATACCGGAAACATTATACCGATATTATCGGTATACCGGTGTTTAGGCCGCGTTAATTAGAGAGGAAAGTTCTTAATAGATTGAGCTTTAGATTATGAAAAGTGGAAAAAATTTCGAAGGAATTGCAACCACATTCGCATTTTCACACATCAATTTCGTATTTGCTATTTGATAGTACCACGCGAGTGTAGACAGACACTACTTCTTTACATTGTACTACAACAAAATCGATGGTTTCGGCATATCTATTTAGAATTCCTTCAAGTGAAAAAAGTGGTTTTCCATAAGACAGGTGGATGGCCACCTGGCTAAAAGCCTGCGCCCGGGACTGAACCTTCATTTAAGGGTAGACAATATGGAAAACAAAAGAATGTGAAACAATTAAAAACAACAATTTGTAAATCTATACTCTCATTAGAAATTTATAAAGATTCTACATTTCATGTATTACAAAATATAATATATTACATTTGATTATATGACATTAGTAAAATTACACAGGTGATTATTGAAAATTCTCAACGCTGATTGGTTGCGCTACCTCGGATTAATACGCGATAATCACCTAAAGCGTTTTTAAGCCGCTTTTATCGTAAATATTCAATTAAAATATTTTTGAAATGTGCATTTTCATTTTATTCCAAATAATCACCTATGTAATTTTACTAAAACAATTATTCGCCTCAGGCTCGAATTATTCACCGATATTCACCTCTTCGGCGAATAATTGTTAATTAATTACACTAATATGATTAGGCTGCGATGTAAAATCTATTCGAAATGCTCGTAATCATATGTAAATGGTATTAAGGTATAATTAGGTCATATATATGTAGATTATGTATCACATGGTGTATGCAGGGTATTTAAAGGACCACACCTAGCGAGAATTGCACATTTAGTGTGAATTCCGTAATTTCCGTCGGCCGACACCAGAAGGGCCGAAAGAGAAAACAAAGATCCGAACCGTACGAATTTCCAGAGTTATGGCAGACGAGAAGCGACATCTTATTCAACGAACACCAGCAGCGTCACCACCACCAGTGACGAACAGTTAGAACGTACTACACCAAAACGGCGAAGCAGAGTCGCAAATGCAGCCACACGACGGGGTATAAAATATTTATACTGTTGTATAGCTTTAGGTATTGTTGTTTCGTGAATGTTTTACACTATACGGGTTTACTTCGTTTAATCTAATTTTGCTTTGTACAACGTATTATAAGTTTAGTGCGTGGCTATTCTCCGTATGTACGTCTGATTAGGTGGTTAGGAAAGGTTTTAAAAGATATGTCGCTTTCATAATTGTAGTTCTTTGACTTTGCGTTAAAATATCAGCGGGGCCACGAAGGGGAGAACCCTGTACAATCTAAAACCCTGAGGTTCCATTTAGCCGCTTTGTAATTCGCACATTGTTCAACCTCGTCGCCTTAATGGTGACCGACAAGACAGTGATTGCTTGTAAAGTATACAGCTATTGAATGTAAGGAACGTGGTTTCACATCAATCTTTGATTACTCTAATTCTAACTTGAGTATAATCTAATCAAGTTTACTTGACGAAACGGCGGGAGTTCGTCATTTTATGTTGTTTAAAAGCTTAATTACATGTTTGCATAGATGTCTCAAGATCTCGTGGGGAGGAATGCAGGCTGATATGCTACTGCTATGAGTGATCGTGCATTTGTTATATACAGGCAAAGAAATTATTGATAACAGCGCTCCGTGTATTATGCGACGAATGGCTTGAGTTGTTTGGCACAATTGAATGTTTATAGATGTTTGTTAATCATCCATGTCTGGTATTGAAATGAGGCATGATGTAAAATTGTTTTAGCCTATTTGACTTGCAAAACTTTTTTGTTGTAGTCAGTGCCCCGTGAATAGTTATGATGATACGGGAGGCTTGAACTGCTACAAATGATCAGTGACAAAAGTTGTTGTAGTCAGTGACGGTGCCCCGTGCTTAGATATGAGGATACGGGAGGCTTGAACTGCTATACAAATGATTAGTGATAAAAGTTGCTGTAGTCAGTGCCCCGTGAATAAATATGATAATACGGGAGGCTTGAACTGCTACAAGTGCATGATTGGTGATAAAAGTTGTTGTAGTCAGTGCCCCGTAAATAGTTATGATGATACGGGAGGCTTGAACTGCTACAATTGATTGGCGACAAAATTTTGTAGTCAGTGCCCCGTGAATAAATATGATGATACGGGAGGCTTGAACTGCTACAAGTGATTGGTGAAAAAAGTTGTTGTAGTCAGTGCCCCGTAAATAGTTATGATGATACGGGAGGCTTGAACTGCTACAATTGATTGGCGATAACATTTTGTAGTCAGTGCCCCGTGCATAGTTATGATGATACGGGAGGCTTGAACTGCTACAAATGATCCGTGGCAAAAGTTGTTGTAGTCAGTGCCCTGTGCTTAGATATGATGATACGGGAGGCTTGAACTGCTACCAGTGATTCGTGATAAAAGTTGTTGTAGTCAGTGCCCCGTGAATAGATATGATGGTACGGGAGATTTGAAGTGCTGCAAATAATTAGTGATAAAGTTGTTGTAGTCAGTGCCCCATCAGGAAACGTTATGAAGACCTGAGCTGTTCAGTTGGATTTACATGTTGACTGTATAGATGTCTGAAATGACAGTGCCCTGCAAATCAATACAGGATGGCGTGAAATGCAAGACCTTACTCCTACAGCTACCTGAGCAGGCGACATATATAAATTCTGTAGCTAGTGCCCCGCCAAATATATTGGAGTGGATGTCTTGGACTGCTACCACAATGGATAATGATTGTGTCGCAAGAGATTAGCAGAGCTCTCTGACAATATGGTGTTAGTACGATGCTTTCACCTGTTACACTGAACTCAATTCCATAAGATTTGAAGTTGTATATGACCGGGCTTAATGACCTAGCTGATAATTGATTCTAAAACGTGTATTGTTGTAAGATAATTGTCTATGAATAATGAACACAACATTCCGGGTCGTTAACTATTCCTTGGGCTTCAGTTAATTGAGATATTGACAGTATACAACATCACATTACCACGGTTTTATAAAGGGTGTCTAAAAAAAAAGTGAACCCTTTGAAATTAAATACAATAGGGTACAATAGATTATTTGAAAGAAAATGCAAATATGAAGTTCAATTTCAAAAGGTTCACTATTGTATTAAATTTCAAAGGGTTCACTTTTTTTTGAGACACCCTGTATTTCCTAGTGTGATATTGATGGTCTATAAACTGACATGTGATAATAAAACAGTAAAACTAATTCATTAAGAGTTGTTTGGTTACGGTTCAGTCATACGGAGTTAGCAACCAACATATACAGTAGACTATCAAATTATGGTGGTGAGGCATGCCGGTGGGCCATCGAAGCATTTTAGGGTCATCGTGTGATGTCGATATTTAAGAGCCCATTTTCTTGGATGGATTCCATTGTCGGCGGACTAATTCATTATTTATTATAGATGATATCATGCTAAATCAGGTCAGCGTTTGCATGGGAAATCCACCCCTCCTTGTTATAGTGTATTTGCTAAAGGAAATACGAGAACAATTATAGCTACTGTATATACATTGTGCGAAAGTGGTTAGATTATCACTTGTTTTCCTTTATATCTAAATGTACATGAGTATGGGCAGTGCTGGTCACTGGGGAACTAAAGTTTGCTCAATTTAGCCGTATTTCTTTGTACCAGGCACTAGGTAGTCATTTTCAGTTCTTCGTCTTCGTGTTGTTGTCCGGTCGCCACGATTAGCGATTGATATCGTCGTATTCGTAAATGTCACTTACACTACAGCAGTGCATGAGCGTCCATTTATATGGGATGAAGTTTAGCTGCAGAGCAGGTATAGTTTCCTCTCGATTTCCATATTCATTATAATTACAGTGCGGTAAAATCACGTCGTGGAGAGTGACAGTCCTGAAAAAGAAAGCTCCTTCACAAAACTTTCCCCGGTTAATTTACTGGGTCAGGACGGTCGCCCCTCTACTGACGGTGGTTTGGCTGTTCTCCCCACACATAGGCCCGGGACAATTGTCCAATGTGGACATGATTCTGATTTTCATGCCAACGTAGTGGAAGCAGCTAAACAATCCGAACGCGGGACTCGTTGAGTCGGTGGCCTGGGGGGTTCTGCTGCCGTTGGTGGAGGGATGGCCGTCCGAGCCCGAGTCGGGAACAGCTGAATGAAATGCTTCAAAGGGATGAGTTGAGTAATCTAGCCACTTTGTTATTTCGAGATTCTGCTTCTTTTCGCGCAAGCGAAATGTATAATCATCATGAACAGTGGGTAGAGATCGTGGGTGAACACCTAACAGCACAAGAAGAATAGGTGCTACAGTGGATAACAGAAAAGTATCCATCTTTCCAGACTTTCCTACATTGTACGGGAGTATTTAATGGCCAATATTACAAATGCCTTCGACCACGCCAAAATTGTTTGGAATAACCGATCGTCTCAGTCATTTGTTTATTTTGCTTGAGGTACTTTATTCGATCGCTTGCATACTGGGGCAAACGCTTTTGATTAGTAAAGTGCGATTTGTCACTACCGAACCGAACAAGCCTCGCTTATGCCATATGATGCCTGTTTCTTAAATGACAGGATTTAAGGTTTGGGGTGAGGTTTGGGATGAGGTTTGGGATGAGGTATGGGATGAGGTATGGGATGAGGTATGGGAATAAGGAGTAGGATTGGAAGAAAGGGAAGGATATAATTGGTGGGTAGGGAGGGGTGAGCAACTGAGACAAGGTGGTTGACCAATATTTTCAGCCCAATACCTTAATTCAACTGAACAGATGAGGCGAGCATTGCTGAATAGATTACTTATTAACCTATCTATCTATCGAAAATTTCGGTATACCGAAAAATTCCGGTATATCGGTAATGTCGGTATATCGGTAATGTCGGTATATCGGAAATGTCGGTATATCGGTAATGTCGGTATATCGGAAATGTCGGTATATCGGAAATGTCGGTATATCGGAAATGTCGGTATATCGAAAATGTCGGTATATCGGAAATGTCGGTATATCGGTAATGTCGGTATATCGGTATATCGGTAATGTCGGTATATCGGAAATGTCGGTATATCGGAAATGTCGGTATATCGGAAATGTCGGTATATCGGAAATGTCGGTATATCGGAAATGTCGGTATATCGGAAATGTCGGTATATCGGAAATGTCGGTATATCGGTAATGTCGGTATATCGGTAATGTCGGTATATCGGTAATGTCGGTATATCGGTAATGTCGGTATATCGGAAATGTCGGTATATCGGAAATGTCGGTATATCGGAAATGTCGGTATATCGGAAATGTCGGTATATCGGAAATGTCGGTATATCGGTAATGTCGGTATAAATATTCAGAAATAATAATAATAAATATACATTAATTTTATCAAAATGATCTATTAAATGCCTATACTCTTTAATAAATTACTATTATCATTCTATTTTTATGTTTAAATCGCATCGTAGTGATAAACGCTCCACTCTATCTATAATAAACGCCCCCTCCCTTGAGTCGATATATCACCTTGATTGAATATGTGAGAATAAATACCTCTCTCTAATGGACACATCTCATCTAATAAACACTCTCCTTAAAGTTATTAGATCACTTACAGTAATTCAGTTGTTTAGACTGCGAAGAGTTTTATCGATAAATGATCTACAGTATCTTTCAATAGAAAGACGCCCAAGCCCAATACCGAACGCCCAATGACGATCCATTATAGATGAATAGAAAATCATCCACCTACATCAATTAAAAAGCGTGTTTCACTTCTCTCATCCAACAAACAAACTTCTCAAAATTCTGCACCAATTTACGAAAATCATGAAAAACAATCACCCAAAAGTAGACACCGCAATTGCATCTGGTTCAACCCTTCATTCAGTAAAAGTGTCAGAACTAACATACTGTAGAACTAACATACCTAATTGACCAGCATTTTCAACAGAAACAGTTAAAGTATGCGAAAGCAGCACGAACAATGTCAAGTCCATAATCACGAAACACAATGCACACATAATTACTTAAATAGCATTTAATTAACTAAACTAAGTAGCAAGTAGTAGCAATATACAACTGAACACTGAAGCTCTATAGCTCTATTTAGGTAAGCCTAAGTAAGTAAAATTATTATAACATATTCACCTTATATAACTGTTATTTGCAACCAGACATGAAACAATTATGAAATTAAAAATTATGAAACCGTTTCACTCTTAATTATCAGAAAAGTCAAAATCCATTCCTTAAATCGGAGTCTGATGAATATAAATTTATGTAAGTGTAGAAGGACTTAGTTTTTCTTAAACAAAGAAAAGTAAGAAAAGTTTTGTCCTAGTGCAAAATAATCTGCTCCCTAATTTTGTAAAAGATGGACACAGTCCATTGGCACACAATTTAATTATTTTATTTCCAATAATAACACACTTTTAAGCGATCGAAACTTGAGTTAGACAAACACTGTATCAAGATAAATTATGTAAAACAACTTTTTATGGTTTAATTTTCTCCTAATATAGATCATATGTTAGTGTAATAGTTGTACGGACAGGGACAATGCTTGTCTTCTGTTTATTACATTCTGTTTATTACATTTTGTTTATTGCTTCAGGATATTCTTTATGCTCAACTTGCACTTTACTATCATCAACTGATCACTTGAGTGTCCATAATAAAGAGGTTAATGCATCTGCTGTGCATTATTGGAGATGACCCATGAGCTGGGTCCAAATCTTAAAAAGGGATGTCTATATTAGCATGGTGTCCATAAGGACCAAACTTCAACTGAACTGTATCTGCATAGACCTATGCAGATGTTGATTTATCAAGTGGGTAAGTTTTAGTGTATGTATGTGTGCTAGCTTGTAGCCAGTTAGCAAGAATATTACTTGAAATATTGTAATTAATGCATACTGTAAAATAAGGGTGCTCTGGCGCTCTGCCTTGCTTGTTTATCTGCTCATCTCTATATACACTGTGATAAATGGCAGAATTCGAACATTAAATAACACACTATCTTACACCAAGGTTGATTCATAAATCGCTGCATTTGTCATGCCATATGGCCAGTTTGGACAAACTGATTGAATGGACAAATTTATCAAGCTGACCTTTGTCGGCTTTGATTCACAAATCTTTCTAGTTGTGTCCAATGGATGGACACAAATAGAACCAATGGATGAATAATTATGTCAAGTCAACCTTGGGCTTACCTATACACCAAGGCTGATTCATAAAATTCACAAATTGTATGGATGGAATAGATTCAAAAGTACTGGACAAACAGAAATGTCAAGACCTTATGTAATACTGTAGTGATCAAACATGAAAATATCTTGACTGAGGTTCCACTGTATGATGTTCCCAGAGTCGTTTCACCCCCAATAGTTTCGCCATAACTCAAACCAAGTTATCAGATGTTAAAGAAATAACCTTATCTGAGCTACTTGTCAGTGGAAAGTGGACATTAGCCAGAAATTCATAAAGATATACAAAACTAATCCTATTATAATTAACAACATATACCCTATAAAACATGTCCATAAAGGTAGTATTTATGCATGGATCAATTCTTGCTGTTACCATCTCTCCCCCCCCCCCCACCCCCGGGACAATGCAGCAAATCGTGTTCCCCGGGCCAGGAATTGGTTTGAAGATTTTGTCCCGGGGGGTTAGGCCAGGAATGCGCGAGATCTGGGGTTTGGTGACTGGCAACGTACAGACTAGTCCCTAGTCCTCTGTGCGCGCATTATTTTTCCGTGACAGGCAAAAGCCCATCAAATGTTGGATATACAGCATCTCAAAAAGATTGTTGACAATAGAAGAAGGGCTGCTGAGAAAGCTAAACAAAGAAGCGCTTTGATTTTCTGTTGAAAGTATCTGTTTTTTTATGTTAAAGGCCTTGCATTAGTTTTTCACCCTTGCCCGGGGGTTGGGAATTGTTAATTTTCAAATTCCCGGGGGCTGGGAATGTGCAGTGAGCTTTAAATTTGTTTTACAAATCCCGGGGTATTGCGGTGGGGGGGGGGGGGGATGGTAACAGCAAGAATTGATCCATGCATTACCCAGTCCTTGAAACTCAGGTCGGCATTCGGCAATGCCGACCTAAATGCCGACCTGCAAAGCGATATGTGTAGATTTAGGTCGGCAAAATTTTGCCGACCTACTTTCAAATACGTCTCGGCATTTTTTTCCGCGAACGCATCTTTCACATACGCATTTTCAACGATGATGTTTTAATTATCAGGTTTTGATCATTAGCTTGCGTCATATGGCGCCTTGCGTAGTCAAAATACGCTTTGCGAGTATCAATTTAATTAAATCACCATTGATGGACATGTTACGCACAAGCAAATACATATTTTCGTGCAGGGGTTTTTTCCATTTTTCAGGCGCAACTGTTTTTGCGTATTTATAGTCTACAGGTTTAAAACAAGCATTGTTTTAGTAAAAAATGCTTAATTGTGGTGTCTAGTGTTGAGTAGTGTTGAGTAGCGTGCAAGATTTTCTAGACATTGGCCATTGACACTTGAAGTATTATGTAAAAGTACTGTAATCTTAACATGTAATGACTAAATATACAGCAACAAGAGTACAAGACCTTAGCTAGGCAAATATTTTCCGTGCAAATAGCTAGGCATATATTTCCCGTGAATAGGCAAATATTTTAGCACTCACGATCTTGTCATTGGCTGTCAATGTTCAATTGGAGTTCATACATTTTGTTAGTTGTTTTGTTTGCTATTGGCGTATTTGCAGCAAGCAAATTACATTTTCATTTGGATATTGTCTATTTGTTTTGAAAATATTTGCCGACCTAGATTGAGAATTATCGCTTTAGGTCGGCAATTTCTTGCCGACCTGAAATTTCGGGAGTTTCAAGGACTGATTACCCCACACTTGCATTAAATCATGCATAGGGAAAAACAACTTGAATTCAAGCCTTTGAATGTGATCTGTAAATTTTACACAATAATGTGCCACAATTTAGTCATTACTGATTAGAACTGCAAATATATGCCAACGTTTTCAGTAATTAGTTACTAGTAAGACCCAAAATGGTCCATAAATGGCCAGAAATTATACTATGCAGTTATCGGCTTATCTCTACCATAGAATAGGAAATGACTAGAAGGGCCACTTGAGGCCGAACCTTTGAAGTTTTTGACGCTGTGCATGTCGCATTACGCATGTTCATTACCATTAATCTAGCCAGTCAATTACATTTTCTGACCAATAAACACGCTGAACTGGCTGGTCCGCCATTATTCTGGCCAGATAACTGCATAAAAATAGGGTGTCACGTTGCACGCTGAGTGGCCTTTCTGGTCATTTCCTATTCTGTGTCTCTACTAATACATGTACAGTTCTTAATTCACGTACTGACTTCAAGTTCAAGTGATATATGACATCCTAGAACTCAATGACACTGAATACAGGCATTCAATTTATTTTTATATCACCCCAGAAAAATGAAATCGTGTTGTCAAGCGAAAAACTAACAGTACACTAGCGCTATATTTTTACACAATACCTTCTTTTTTAATTTTCTTTAGTTTGCTTCTGATATTTTCTTCACTATTATCACTCGTACATGAGCTTGATGGCCATGACATTGTAGGTGAAAAACTCGAAGAAGAAACGTTCCAGCTTTGGGAGGACGTTTGATGTGGTTTATAAGTATTTTTCTTGTGCGATTTTTCTTTATCTCGGTGCGATCTTGCAACCGACTGTGTAAACACTCTGTTTGGAAATTCCGCCATTTTGTTGCGCAGCAATTCAATATTGAGCACGACACAAAACACGCGGGAACACGAAAGATAAGTGCGTGACACGCATAGATATAATCTATGGTGACACGTCACGACTAGTTACTGCCACTGAGGTTAGCGCCTTGTCAGCGATGGTATTTTATTTGCCCTCAAAACTAATATGGCGGGAATTGGCGGGAAATAAAAGAGATCAGAGAATCACAGAGATGAGAGATGCTAAAAAGTAAAACTATTATTTAATTTAATTTTTCTACTTTGAAGACACTGACAATGTCGTGAAAATTTTTGTGCTTCTTAAAGTTCCGTCCATGTCTCGGCTTTCTCAGCAACCAGGCCCGGAGGAAAGGGAATATATCCTCGTGGCTCAACTTTTCAACGCAAGAAATTTATCAAATATTTTGAAAGCAATTCATTTTAAAGAGGTATAGTTATGCACCTATAAATGTATGAAGTCCTAGGGTGAAAATGTGGGTCATTTGATTTCATGCAAGTCTGTGATCAAATGCCCAACCAGGGGGCAGTATAAAGTGTCAGTCAAATATGATCAAATGCCCCACTGTGGCACTGTTGATCCATGCGAGGATCCATGCAAAATATTGTGCCCTTGAAATGTGCTCTTCCATAGGATTTAAGATGGCCTTCAGTTCCAATGTTACCCCCAGTAGGAAAATAATGACCAAATTCCAGAGGCGGGTAACAAAAATTCAAATGCCACGTACTGACCGCCTCGGCTTAACATTGATGGGTGCATTACAAAAACATCCCCAGATTAGCACAGATGTACCCAGTGTTGTAAATACTTAATTTAATTTTTAATTTTAATTTTTAACAACTTTATTGGTACCATAAACAACATAAGTATAACATATTAAATAACTATTATCTGGCCCAAAAGGAAAGGTACGAACAAGACTGAATACAAATCCTATGCAAGGTACCTCCCTTTACAAATACTGTAAAACTACTTATACGGGTGCATAAAAAAATGTTGACCCCCCAACCATCGCAAAGGGTTCACCCTTCCTTGATACACCCCGTATATTATAATGATAGGAAGTATATTGTAAGCAATACTATAAATAGAACGAAATTAGCAAAATGATCAAACAGGAGCGAATGGTGAATCATAATAAGATTGAATCAACTCACTTGCACCGATTAAGTTGATGCGCGAAACATCATAATTCACTCCTATTTGAGCGTTTTGCATAAAGTTTACTCTATGTGTTATGACCCATGTCTATGACAAGAACAGTCCCGCACCAGACTCCATGTGCACGTCATATCCAAGTTAAAAGTTGAGTTCAGCTGCAATGTATATACGTTTTTGACAAAGTTTTTAAATAGAGATAAACTAGAGAAGTTCTTAGCAGGGCCAGTGATTATGATATTGTTCCAGAGCTTGATTATATGATTAAAATATGAAGCTTGGAAAGTGCTGGTTCTACAGTATGGAGTTTTTAATGTTCCTGCTTAGAGATGTCCAATTTGATGTAACCACACATGGCCTTGTGAAAGAATACCAGATCCTTAACTTCTCTGTCGTAGCACAGTGGAAGTAACTTCAAAGTTATTAATCTGTCTCTATAGGACTGTTCTCCTCTTCTTTGCTTGAGTATTCACCTGGTGGCTCTTCTTTGGACATTTTCCAACTTGACTTTCAGCGAGGCATGTGCTGGAGACCAGACCTGGGTGGCATAGTTAAGTGGCACTTCACCAGGGAAAGATAGAGAGAACGACGGGCTTTCGTGTCAGTCAGCAAGGGGCAAGTTCTACGTAACAGTCCAAGCATTCGGTTGGCTTTACTGACCACGGCGAGTACTTGCTAATCCCAAGTGAGTCGGTTGGTCACGATGACTCGAAGATCTTTTTCATTTCCGACATGGGCCAGTGTTGTATCCCCAAGATGGTAATCAAATCTTAGTGGATTACACTTTCGGGTAACTGTCAATACTTTACACTTTGATGCGTTGAAGTCGATGTTGTTGTTCTGGCTCCACGTATCCAGACGACTCAGAGATTGTTGGAGACTTTCACAGCTTTGTTTACTGGATACATGTTTGTAAAGTTTTGAGTCATCAGCATACAGTGCTGTCTGTGACTTTTCTGATATAACTTTGGGAAGGTCATTGATAAAAATTACGAACAGTATGGGACCAAGTAAGCTTCCTTGGGGTACACCAGACGTGACAGATGCCCAATCAGAGGCTACACCATCTACAACAACTCTTTGAACACGGCCATGGAGGTAATCAGCAAACCAGTTCAACAAGTTTCCTTTCACTCCGTACGATTTCAATTTCGCGAGAAGAATGTCATGGTCAACCGAATCGAAAGCTTTCGCGAAGTCTAAGCACAGGTGTGATGTTAGCTGACTTCCATTCCATGGGTACACGACCACAGTTTAAAGAGTGGTTGAATAACGCACATAAACTTGGACCAATTTGCTCACTACATTCCTTTAATATATGAGGATGAATTCCATCCGGTCCATGCCTTGGTTACATCTAAACTGCGTAGATTGTCCACGACTTCTTCTACACTAACAGTAATGTCAGATATCTGTGATTCGGTTTGAGATGGGATCCCGTAATCATCGTTCTTAGTGTCTCCTTTCGGGTTCGAAGTTCGAAACACAGATGTAAAGTATGAATTAAATAGTTTAGCTGTGATATTTTGCAAATGTAATTTTGCGTTACTTCTGTGTACTTTTTATTATTTTCCAACCTTACAAATTCCGTATTTCGATGATTTTGTCCATGTTTAATTTAAAGGATTACCGAATGGTTTTCCGTGCAGTTACCGAAAACCATTAGGTAATTATTTTATAAAATAACGACAAAGAAACAACAACATTTCCCGACATTTTAAAACCCCGCGAAGCGCCTAAAATTTTCCGTGCATGATTATCTCATCCTGCACGGGTATTGACCACTGACCTATACTAAATGGACTGAGCGCGCAATCTATTTTGTCAGGAGCTCGGTGTCCTCACCACTGCTCACGTCATATAGGTCTTTGCTCTCATGCGTAAATTCGCTGAATTACAAATGCGTTGATAAACGGCTCGGTTCTATATTTTTATTGTTTAAAACTCAAAAAAATTGTTAATTTTGTGTTTTTGAGGCGAGAAATTGCTGCGAAATCATTGTAGAAAGTAAGTCAGTTTGTTGGAAATGTAGTGTAGTCGCAACACTATTCACTTAAGGTCACAGATGTAGTTATAAAATTTAATTCACAATCACAGGTCACACTCTTCAATTATACGTATTTTACGGATTATATCTACTGATCTACACACAATTGACGTCACAGTTACCATTACCTATTAATTAACTAAATATTCAACACACTCCCCCCATGTTCGACGAGACAAATGTTCTCGTTAGTTCATATTTCTTGAAACAAAACTGGATATCTATGTATAAATGTTCTCAGTCAATTCAAACGTTTCTATAAAGTATAAAATATATAAATGTTCTCTTAGCTGCTTGATTCCGTCTTGGGCTTCGACAGCTGCTCGTCGCTTCGCTCTCGGTTCAAAATCGATTGCTTCAGCATTAAGTTTTGCTACCGGCTTTTCTGCTGACATATCGCAAGACAATTCCAGCGGATAGAGATGCTGAATGGCTCTTTCCAATGTTGTGTTTCCCACGCGAACTTTCGCTCCTCGTACAACACCGTCTATTCCTGGAATCGTCTTCTCGATTATTCCCATTTTCCACTTTCCTCGATTCTTCTCGTCCGATTTAATAATAACGACCTCGCCTACAGTTGGTGCGGTCGACTTTCCGTTATGCTTGAGGTGATGCCGTTCACGTAAACCTCTCAAATACTCCCCCGTCCAACGACGCCATACCGCTTCCTTGCAACGTCGAAGATGCTTCGCTCGCTTCCGAAGGTCCTTTGATTCCAATCGACGAGGTTCTAACTCGGGTAACAGGTTGGAACGACAAAATAGTAGGGAGTTTGGGGTTAAGATGGGTATCTGAACATCGTCCTCTACATAACTTAGTGGCCGGTTGTTAAGGCTCACTTCTACGTCCAAGATCACCTCTCGCAACTCTTCTAACGACAAAAATCCATTCCCAATGGTTTTGTAGAGGGACTGCTTGATGAGGCCGATTAACCTTTCAAATTGACCGCCCCACCATGGAGCGCGACTCAAGTTGAATTGCCACTTTATCTCTTCTCTCGCTAGGAAATCGTTCAATCGCTCGTCTTTTATCACCGCTCTTACCCACTTCGCTGCTGCAACAAATGTTCCACCATTGTCCGAATAGATTTTCTTGGGACGACCACGACGCGCAATTAATCTTTTCAGGCTTCGCAAGAACTCGACTGTCTCCATGCTCGTCAGAACTTCCAAGTAGAGAGCTCGCGTGAGACTGCATGCGTAGACCACGATGTAGGCTTTCCCTTCTACGTTCTTCTTCTTCCGATACTGAAGTGGTCCCGCAAAGTCCACTCCCACTACTTCAAAAGCTTCGGAACCCTCTGTGCGATCTGTTGATAACTTTCCTGGCGGTGGCGTTGCAAAGGCTTTCGCTTGAAACCGATTACATCCGTCACACACTTTGGTTATCTTTCTCACCAGTCTCCGCAGCCGAGGGACCCAATACCGTCCTCTTATTCTTGTCATAGTGAGACCCATTCCTCCATGCAGCGTTTTCAGATGTGCTACTGTCACGATCTTGGTGGTAAACAAATGACAGTCAGGTAGGTATATTGGATACTGTCCCTGTATCCTTCCACGACATTCGAGTACTCCTTCGTTGTTGGGTTGGAGATTTAACTGGACTTGGGCTCTTTGGAAATTTTCCGTAAGTTGTGCTTCTTGCTGCGCTCGTTTGACCCAGAAACTCACTTGCTGCTCTATTTCCTCAGTTGATAACGGTCCCAGGAGTCGATTTCTCTTCGGTTGTCTCGCGTTCTTGGAAAATCTTGCAATCCATGCACATACTCGGACTAGTTTCCAGTAAGGGAACTTCTCCAGTAAGGTATCAAGATCATCATTCTCGACTTGGGCTATGGCGAAGATTTGTTTCAGAATTTTCTCTTCAGATCGGCTCTCTGATGAAGTGCTAGTAATGATGTTTGATGGCCATTGCTCGTTATCTGCCAACCAGGATGGTCCACTCCACCATGAATCATTCTGACTCACCGTCACCGATCCACCTCTGCTGGCAAGATCCGCAGGATTTTCTTCAGTGTTGACGTAATGCCACTCGACTTCGTCATGTTGTCTGATCTTCTCAACACGATTTGCCACGAACTGCTTGTAGCTGCCGTTTCCTCGAATACAATACAAAGCAACACTGCTATCAAGCCAACAAACTTGTCGAGTCACATTGAAACCTTCGTGCGCCGTCTTCACGTTGGAGATCAGATTGACCGCCATGTGACCGGAAACAAGTTCTAACCTGGGAATAGTTAGACCTTGTTTCGCCAGCCTCGCTTTGGCTGCGAGCAAACCTTGACTTACTCCCAGTGGCTGAAACACGACTCCATAAACCACGGCTGCTACCCCTTTTCCACTGGCGTCTCCAAAGGAATGAAGATGGATTTCGTTAATCTGCTCGTGATGTGCAGCCAAGGATCGGTTAGTCGTGGTACTAGTTGGTAGACTCTCTTCCCATCGCAACAATCTCCGCGACAGTTCGTCAGGTAGTTTTGCATCCCAGCCTAGTTTCATGTCACACGCTTCACGGTATAGTAGTTTGCCGGTAAGGGTAACAGGTGCAACCAATCCCAGTGGATCGTAGATTCTAGCGATCTTACCGAGGATCCCTCTCTTCGTTTGCTCGGTTGACCCGGATGGAAACTTGACTCCTATTGTGTCGTGCTCTTTGTTCCACGGAAGTCCCAGGACGCTTGCGTTCTCTCCTTTAGCTACTCCAAGCTGTTGCTTATCGAAAGTTTCTGTCTCGTCGCTGTTCGCTTGGAGGTCTTGGACGGGCGACTCTAACTCTCGAACATTAGAGTGCCATTTGTGCAGTTTAAAGGTTGCGTTCGCAAAAATCTCTGTCGCCTTACTCTTTAATACGCTTGCCTCGTCTTCGTTGTCACCGCCACTGATCAGATCGTCGACATATAAACTTCTCGTGATTTCCTCAACAATTTCCGGGTGGACTGCTCGAAATTTCTCCAAATGATGCTGAATTACTCCCCCAAGGAGAAATGGCGATGGAGCTAACCCGAATAACGCACGAGTGAACCGGAGAACTTCTACTGTCTTCGTCTGCAGATCTTTGAACCAATGAAATCGAAGGGCATCTCGATCTTGTTCGTGGACTCGTACTTGTAGGAAGGCTTGTTTCACATCTCCGGTGATCAGAACTGGATGGAAACGCGCTCTAACCAAAACACTCCACAGGTGGTTTTGCAATGGTGGTCCGGGGTTTAAGCATTCATTCAGCGATGGAGAGTTCTCACTTGCACGAGCAGACGCGTCATATACAACTCGAAGTTTTGTGCTTTCTGCAGATTCCCTCACAACCGGCTTGTGAGGTATGTAAAACTCACGTCCTTGTGGAACATCTTCAGCTCGTTCAACGATTCCTTGATCAAGTTGATCCTTAATGACTTGATCGTATTTCTCGAGAAGGTCGGATCTCTCTAGCGTTCTCACGAGGCTATTCAGTCGTCGTAAGCTCCCGGTTTTGTTATTGGAAAGGGTTGGGTGGTTTCCTTTCCATGGCAAGTTTGTCTCGTACCAACCCTCTGGACTTCGCCGCATTTCTACGGCTTGCAAATGACTGTACTTTGCTACCATTTCAGCGTATTTGGGATTTTCCAAGACCAACAGATTCTCACGGTCTATTTTGCTCACTTGCATTTCTAGAGAAAAGTCACTTTCAAGGCTTTTCGCGCGAATTTCAAATATGTTAATGTTTTGTTGACATAACCTATCATCATCTCGATACGCCGTCTCTCGGTCTTTACTGGTTTAATGTTTAACAGGTTAATTAAAGCACTAGATGCATACGAACTACCAGCCCCAGTGTCTAGCAATGCACGGCATTTAATTCCGTTCACTTCGACGACAACAACAGGATAACATACCGATCTGTTTTCATTACAAGAGGCTGCTAAAAGCTGATTATTTTGTTTATCGCAAATTGACGTGTGATGCTTACGTTGGCATTTCTGGCATGCAGAACGACTTTTGCAATCAGCGGCGCGATGTTGACCTCGCGTGCAATTGAAACAGCGACGGTTCTTAGCGAGGTGTTTTCTACGCTCATCAACTGTTGTCACTTTGTCGCAATCGCTTGATTTGTGTACTTCACTGTTACAGTATACGCACCCCCCGGGTTGAAGACGCTCGCGTGTGTGATACTGGCGCATAGCCCCCGGCGACTTTCTCTTGTTGTCATCGCTCGTCTCAAGTGGGTTGATATCTTTCCATTGCTTGAGGGCTTCTACTAATTGAGGGAAATCCCAATCCTACCACCCACTTTGGCCCCTCACCAAATCTGATTTAATCCCTTTAAGCTTATCTATGACACATCGCACATTGCCTTTGACATCTTGAAGTTTGCCCAAGGTCTCTAATGATTGTACATTGAACAATAGCGTCTTATAAAATGCATGTACTTGAAAAGGCTTTGACGTAGTAATTACTGGCAAATTCATGATGCTTTGAATATATGCGTTCACGATTTCACTCTGCTTTCCATATTCGCGCGCTCGTATCCCTCGATTGAAAAGGGCAATCCATCTACTTCAGTGCGTATTCCCGGTTCTAGCATTTCTTTCAAGTAGGCGAATTTCGTAGTTGGCGCGAGGTCAGACTTATCAATCTCAGCCTCAAACTTATTCCAAAATGTCAGCCAATTTGTCACGTCGCCGATAAATTTAGTAATTTTCAATTCTGGAAGTTTGGAATGGATCTGAGTTTTAGGCGATTTCGATTCATGAGTTTGACCTTTTGCTTTGCGACTCTCTTCTAATTTTTGTTCAAATTCAAGTTTTTGTTCGAATTGTCGTTTCTCAAATATTAATTGTTCTTCGCGTTCCTTTTCTTTCAAAGCATGCTCATTTTCCTTTGCTTTAACAATTTGGATGGATCTTACCTCGTTTATGGCGCTTTTCAGTTTCGTCATTGCTTCGTCTGCTTTACCGATATTTTCGTCCAAGTCTTCTCCCCATGTTGCAATATCTTCTGCGTTCTCGCCGTTCTCGAATTTACACTGTTCAACATCTCTTCGTACAGTATCCACTTCGTCCACGATTTTATTCAGCGCTTTCAACTGCCGTTCCATGGCCAGTTCACTCGAATATGTTATCAACATATCAGTTTTGTCCCGAGTAAATTTGAGAAGCTTTAGCTTCGTTTCTAAATCTGCGTTCAGGTTTGTCTCTTCATTCTCGTCGCTCATTCTGGAAACGTATATCCCGTCGGAGGTGCCACTTAGTGTTGGAAATGTAGTGTAGTCGCAACACTATTCACTTAAAGTCACAGATGTAGTTATAAAATTTAATTCACAATCACAGGTTTTGCTTTGTCACACGCCTCGCTCGGCTATCAAGTCACACTCTTCAATTATACGTATTTTACGGATTATATCTACTGATCTACACACAATTGACGTCACAGTTACCATTACCTATTAATTAACTAAATATTCAACAAGTTTATACTAAATGTGATCTTTATGAAATTGGCGGGCTGTCAAGTATGTTTTCAACTCTCAATTAAAGCCGTATACATGTTTAGAAAAAAATCTCAAATAGCCGTAGAAAACTCCACAAAAACAGTCTTTTACTCAGTATAATACCAGGAAAGATTGTCGGCAAAAAATTTTCATGTCAACAGAAGGTTAATACTTACATAACACGACAAATTTTATGGAAAAACTATAGCATTTATACCAGAAATCATCGATGGCCCGAAGCTCTTGTTGTGGTCGTGTATAAAAACATACCGAAGCCATCATTTTATTTAAAATTAAAATGTTTGTTTCAGTCAAACTTGCAACAGGAAAATATACTCCTATTTTGGAAAAGGTTGTTCTCATCTCGAAGTTAGTAAATATTTACCAAAAACAGCAAACGTTAAATTTCAAAAACACAAATTCGCCCGCGAGCACAAATAACAATAGGAAAATATCGGTATGCGGTAATTTTCATCGATGCGAGGACCTATATGACGTCAGCAACGGTGAGGACACTTTTTGACCTCGAGCACTCAGTCCATTTAGTATAGGTCAGTGGTATTGATCAATCACAGCTCGCGTAGTAAACATGTTATTTTATAAAGTCTGTTTCAGTGTTTCTAGTAGTTTGAAAATCGTTTTATTCGCTTGAATTTCGCTTTTCGAATATGATCCCACTTGCCGAGACGTCTCGTCTAGCGGGACGAATATTTCCGTGTGTTCATATGGAGTTTTTCATCTCGCTTGCCGAGATGAAATTACAATGTTGTTCTATAATTAGCGTTGCAAAACATGTACATTTCATGCACGCAACACAAATACTTTAACGATTTTGTTGTTGCTTTTTTTTTTGCAATAAAAAGCATTGGTTTAGCAACATATTTCATGCTTGATTCTAAAACAAACATAAAACTACGTAAAAATCGGGAATTAAGCGGCAAAATCGGAAATTTGGTTTCTCGATTTCATCCCGGGCTGGCGTGTTCATATGGAATATTTTTCATCCCGCCTACCTATGATCTCGGCTCTCACAGGCGAGATCTCGCCAAGCGGGCCAGCCCGCTTTCTCATATGAACACGATGTAAATTTTTATAGTAAAAGTACTAGGAGGCGAGATCATAGGTAGGCGAGACTTCATGACATTTCATGACATTGCATTGGTGTGTAGCCTTGCTTGGACAGTGCGAAAACAACATGAATAATTGAATATGGATGATCTAAATAAATATTCTATCTTATAAATAGAAAGTAATCTGAAAAGTAATATTACTAATTACTTTTAAAAAGTAATTAGTAATTAATTACTTTTGAAAGAAAGTAATTAATAATTTGTAATAATTACTTTTTCGGAGAAATAATTGTTATTTTTACTCACAACTTTTTTTTGGTAATTTTTACAACACTGGATGTACATCTTAAAACTACTCCCTGCCAGATTAGAACATTGAACGCAGTGTGGCCTTTCTATCATATTTAAAGGCATTTGCTGCTTTTAACCAATTAAGTTACTACCATGTGCTTTAAGGCTGTTTTCCACTTCAACCGCATCGTAGCGAAACGAAGCGTATTTCTTTGTTTTCTGAGCACTCGGGTAGAACTAATGACTTCGACACAAAAGAAAATGCTACGGTACGGTACGATACGTTTGAAGTGGAAAACGGCCTTTAATTATCTCACTGTGTCTCAAATATGAGATGATTATACTTGTCAAGGGGAATTTGTTGGGCATTAATGGGTTAAAAGTGCTTTTAAAAACAGATTCAGCAGTCATGTACATGTAAAGATGGAGCATGAGAAACCAGTATTGCATTTGCCAAAGTAGTGTAGATCTCATTGAGTCAAACTGGAACAACTTTTTTTACATATATCTACAACTGAGACTGCAAAACAAAATTACTTATCCAGGAAACTGCCTTAAGTCAGTGCATGTAATCAGGGACGCCGGAACTGGGGGGGCAAGGGGGGCGACAGCCCCCGTTGCCCTTTGCCAAGGGGGGCAGGAGGGGCAGAGGTGCCCTTTCGATTTCAATAATAATACTGGCAAAGAAGAGAGAATACAGCTGTAAATTAGACGATCAGTGCATAATGAAAGCTATTGTTTTCGTTCCATACTTCTTTAGATCTATATTTGTACATAGAAATAACAATTAAATGAATTGAAATTTGAAAATCATCAAAATCCCATCGAATTAAAGGGCGTGGCAGCGAAAAAAAAATTCGACTGCCCTTACGTTCGCATTGCCCCCCCTGCCCTACCATCGCTCCGGCGTCCCTGCATGTAATGAAACCCTTGACACAATCGTTTGAAGACATCATGTAGTTACATCCCAGTTTTCCCTAGACATCAACATGCTTTCTCAGTTCAAATGGCATTAAAGTAACTGTAGAAGGTGCCAAGTGTGTCCAAGCTAATGCCTTCATCCAAGCTGGTATTTTTCATGAGTTTAACTTCAGGGAAGACAGTGCAACCTTCAGAATTAACCTGAATATTCTTCTGGTAGGCAATTACTTTTAGTCTTTGGTGCATGTTACCCTGTATTGTATTAAACATAAAAAACCTCATATCTGTCAGTAGGCTGTATTTGCAGTAGACCTGTAACAAGCTTGTTAACAAGTTGCAACCAGGGGTGGACACACTTTTCTAGGTGCCCTTTTTACCTCCACTTTAATGCTAAATTGTTTAACTATAAGCAGTGGGCTTTGTGGCTGAGAAAACCTTGTTACAACCTATTAAGTTAATCAGCTATTGTTGTTAGATGTATTCTAAGAAAATATTGCTGGGGGACAATCTGCCCCTCTTCCCCCTAGTCTTTTCCCACCCCTGACAATTCTATTATTTTGTCAATTTGCAACAAGGTTGTTACTATATGTATGTACAACTTGTAACAAGTCTGTTGAGGCCACACATTTGTTGCAGGCCTGTAACAACTTATGCATTATTAATATGTGTGTGTAAATGTTAAGTCTAAAACTGAACTCTCACAAATTTTAGTGTGGAGAATATAAGGCAATTTAATATATTTTTTTCTAATTTGAGAGATTGAGGCATGCATGCCAAATTGACACCAAATTATTCAAGAATTCTTCAGTATCTGTACAGTGACATGTTTTGTGCTTATCATAGGGCTGTCTTAATATATTTGGATCTGCAAGGGACAACAGTATAATGACAGCTTTGAAGATGTGCTATGCTGGTCATGGATCACCTCTCATCCTTATGTAATTACCAGTCTTCTAACATTAATAGTAATAATCTGGCTTTTGTAACAGTACTTGATTATTTGTAGGATAACTATTAAAGGAAATGACTGTTCTTTTTAGCAAAGACCCTTTTAATAGAGATTTACATGTAGCAATTATTGAGTAAAGAAGCCCTTTGATGTGAGATGCTGGGTGTTTCCTCACAATCCCACCTGCAGGTACTGTATAAGTAGATATACTCGACTTGTTGGTGAATCTTGCACTAAAGTACTGTAGTTACAGCAACTACAGCACAAGACGTGTGCGATATTTAACTGCAAGCAGTCTTGTAAGTGTACATGATGTTAAAAGAAAAATGGCGGAGGTTGAAAGAGAAAAATGGCGGAGGTTGCAATTTTAGGGAAACAATGAATGAATAATATCTAGAGAAGAGACTCAGGGTTAAGAAAGCCAATTGTCAACCATCCACAGTATGCAATGTACACATTTTTCAAAATTATTTGACGGTTAGATACAATTGTACACATGAAAATTGAGGTTTATTGAATTGAATTAGCCCACTTATGACTATGCTGACATCACCATCGTCGTGTTCAACAAGTACTTTTAAGTCGTCTTCCTTCAACCGTATTGACCCTTGTAGTATTTACGTCACTTCCGGAAAGCCTCGTGCTTTCGTGCAAGGCATTAGTTCTAGAGCGGTAGCGAAAGAGAACTGTTGTAAACACTTGACTCGAGATTAAACTAATAAAACCTTAGACACAACATTGGCGACGAGGATGGCGACGATGCCCATAGTAAATCCGATGCCTCCATTTGATCCTGACTCGGACATTGGAGCAAATATTGGCCCCAAATGGCAAATATGGCTGGAAGACTTTGAAATGTATATTACCGCTAACGGCATTACAGACACAACCAAGAAGCGAGCGCTGCTTTTATACCAGGCAGGTGCTCGAGTTCGAGAAATATTTCGGCAAATTCCCGATAATGGAGAGGCCAAAGACTACAATAAGGCGGTTGAGAAACTAAACGAATATTTTGAACCACAAAAACATCGATTGTACGAGGTGTACAAATTTCGCGAGGCACGTGAAACATTAGACCAATATTACATGCGTGTGCGGAGCTTATCTACCCGTTGCGAGTTTGTTGATCCAGACTTTGAAATAATGGTTCAAATTGTCTTATGCGGTCGCTCGAGCCGACTCCGAAAGCAAGCTCTACGTGATCCCAAGTTGACATTGAAAGACTTGCTAGTTCTGGGCCGCCAATTTGAACGAAGTTGTCAACAAGCTGCAGAGATCGAGGAAAATACAAAACACAATCCAACTTTTATAACCGATGACGCTGTTGTGGATGCAGTTCGCAATTCCTCGGCTGAAAACACAGCGCAGAAAGGGGTTTGCAGAAATTGTGGCGGCGAATGGCCACATAACACTGGAATATGTCCAGCGAAGGGCAAAGAATGCCGTAAATGCTCCAAATTAAACCATTTTGCGAGAGTGTGTCGATCTGCGCCGGCGTTCGCCCGAGGTCAGCGGCAAGATCGTGGACGATGGCAAGGACGTCATGAAAGCAAAGATATTCGGCCGCTGAATGTCTCGAACGATAACAATGACAATGAATCAAGTGACTCGGACAATTATTGTTATGCAGTCAACAATACAAAGATGCAAAATCCCTGCACAAAGCTGAAGATCAATAATCGCAACGTAAAGTTTACTGTTGATACTGGATCCAGTATAAACATAATTGACCAACAAACCTTCGAGCAATTGGGACATTATACATTGTCCAAAACCAACATCAAAGCTTATGCATTCAATTCAAAGGTCCCTGTAAACATGAAGGGGAAATTTACTACCATTGTGGAATCAAGGCGCAAAATTACTGTGGCAACTATCTATGTTACGAAAGAAAATGGTGGTTGTCTCTTGAGGGGCTCAACTGCAGAAGAGCTAGGACTAATCAACTTGCATCTGAATGCGGTACAGACAACAAACCCATCGCAAACACCACCAGCATATGTATCAATTAAAGATAACGGAATACAACATGTAGCACAGAAGTATCCAAACGTTTTTTGTGGCCTAGGGAAATTACAACATCAAACCGTTGAACTGCTTGTTGACAAAGACATAAAACCAGTTACCCAACGCCTACGTCGTATTCCATTTCATCTGAGGGCTAAAGTCGATGCTGAGCTAAGTCGGTTACAAGAGGAAGACATCATTGAACGCGTACCAGATACAGAAGCAACCGAATGGATCTCGCCAATTGTCATTGTGCCAAAAAAAGATGACAACATTCGCCTATGTATTGACATGCGCGCTGCAAACACGGCTATAAAACGAATTCGGCATCCCATACCAACAGTACATGACTTAATGATCCAAGCACATTATATACTAAAATTCACCGGTAATTAAATTAAACACACGCCAAATTTGTGGGAGAACGGGTTCGGGGTGAAGACTGAAGTGAACCAATATTTATACTCTGGTCAACCCAAAGACTCATTCTAGCCTTATGTTTTCATCCCGCGGGTGTATACATGAGACCCGCTAGGAGAGACTAAATGCCCTAGGGGTAAAAACCCCGATAGAGCCCTGCCATCAAGGTTGCGACCCTCTCCGACATTACCTGAACCAATGGGTGATAATCCCCTTGGACAGTCCTTACGATTCGACTAATTATATTTCCATGAAATAATCTGAGTCTATGGGCAATGAAGTTGACCATTTGGAACACTTCAACCCCGAACCAAAGCTTTATTCAACATCAACAAGTTTAGATATATACAACATGATCATTGATTCACAGCAATAAAATTGTTCGTGTTTTCCTCTTGGATTTATTATCCAGCATAACTAAAGCAAGACCACATCCAGCATAACGACACAGCAGGAACATTTCCAGCGATACGATAGAATTGATCGTTTGTTCCTCTTGGATTACCCTGCATGAAAATAACTATATAATGAGATAGATAAATATATCGTCCATTAGATTAGTTCCTCCAACATGTAAAATAGAAGGGTGGGTGGGTGGAAATTTTTATTCTTGCAGAATTTCGTGTTTATTCAGTTGAAACATTCGGCAAAGTGACACGCTTGACGTTATATAGCGCGCTTTACATATGGTCATTGAAATATGATTGGCAATAGAGTCATTCGATTGGCTGAGCAAATTGCATTCGTATTGCACGTGTCCGGACAACTTTGAACTTTGATCAGAGATATTTTGTTGTGAATTTAGTGGGTGTTGACAGGCTTTTCCCACTTGTTGTATAGCAAAAACAAACCTCAAGTTAATGTGTTGTCTCATTAACTTAAATTTATACATTGTGATCTATAAATTGGCTATTTCACATGAACTAAATGGTGCAAAATTCTTCACAAAATTAGACCTTACACAGGCATACCACCAACTCGAGCTAGCCCCCTCAAGCCGACAAATCACTACATTTATCACACATGCGGGACTGTTTCGTTTTAAGCGTTTAAACTACGGCACAAATTCGGCGGCAGAGATTTTCCAACATGCGTTGCAACAAGTCTTGCATGACATCCCAGGAGTTCGCAACATTGCCGATGACATTTTAGTCTTTGGATCGTCTTATGAAGTGCATAACAAAGCCTTGGACGAGTGTCTACATCGCCTTGACACCCATGGTTTAACTCTCAACTTCGACAAGTGTCAGTTTCTGCAACCTAAACTGGAATTTTTTGGACTCAACTTTTCAAGGGATGGAGTCCGTCCCGACCCTAAGAAGGTCTCTGCTTTGGCTAATGCTGCTATGCCCACCACAGTAAGTGAGGTCAGAAATCTCCTAGGCATGGCTAATTATAGCTCACAATTCATTCCCAACTTTGCCACAACAACGGAACCCTTACGTCAGCTCACCCACAAGGGAACACATTTTGTATGGACTCAGGACCATGACAATGCTTATAATACCCTTCGCGAGGCTCTAATTAATACTCCGGTGATGAGTTACTTCGATGTCAACAAAGACACTGAAGTGTCAGTGGATGCTAGTCCGGTGGGGCTGTCAGCGATCCTGGCTCAGCGTGATTCAACTTCATCTTCTCCACAGATTGTCGCGTATGCTAGTCGTGCTCTTACCCCTACTGAGAGACGCTATTCGCAAACTGAGAAGGAGGCACTGGCGCTAGTGTGGGGTATTGAGTATTTTCACTTATATTTATATGGGGCAACATTCACCCTATATACTGACCACAAAGCGCTAGAAATCATTTTTGGGAACCCGATTTCGAAACCACCCGCCAGAATCGAGCGTTGGTTCTTACGCCTGCAGCAATACAAATTTCGGGTTGTGTATAAATCAGGCAGTACAAATCCTGCAGATTACTTGTCCCGTCATCCTATTGATAGCAAGCACACACAAACTAACATTGCAGATAAATATGTGCATTTCATAACCCATACAGCGGTCCTCCCGGCGCTTACGGTGGAGGATGTCCGCACAGCAACTAGCAAAGACACATTACTCAGTTCTGTACGTACAGCAATCCACACGGGACAGTGGTCCAATTGCACACTGAAACAGTTCAAGCCTATCAAAGATGAACTATCTATAGATTACACCAACAATGTGGTGCTTCGAGGCACCAGAATTGTGCTACCATCATCATTGGTACAACATGTTATCCAGCTGGCCCACGAAGGCCATCAAGGGCAAGCCAGGACAAAGGCGTTGCTACGGGAACACGTTTGGTTTCCAGGAATGGACGAAAAAGTTCGAGCAGAGCTAGAAAAGTGCCTCGCCTGCCAAGCTACGGGGCAACCCTCGATCCACCCCGCTACCCACCAAAGCATGGGACAAACTAAAAATTGATTTTTATGGCCCTTTACCAACGGGACAATACATTCTTGTAATCATTGACTGTTACTCAAGATTTCCGGAAGTGGAAGTGTTGTCATCGATTTCTGCCAAGAGTGTAATCCCGAAACTCGATGCAGTTTTTGCCCGGCATGGTGTCCCTTCACAGGTCGTCTCGGACAATGGGCCACCTTTCCAAGGACAAGAATTCAACAGATACATGACCAAAATGGGAATCAAGCATACCACTTCCACACCTCTTTGGCCTCAGGGGAACGCGGAGGTCGAAGCGTTTATGAAACCGCTGGGCAAGGCTATTCGAACGGCGAATCTCGAAGGACGACCTTGGAAACAAGAGCTCTCCAAATTCTTGTTGGCGTACCGATCTACACCTCATTCGACAACAAAGGTACCGCCTGCTCAGTTGCTTTTTAACCGAGAAATTCGTGGAAAATTGCCCACGCTTCCCCACAACAGCAAGGTTCTTAATCGACACAGCGAAGCCAAGCTCAATGACCAAGAACAAAAGCAAAGGGGGAAAAGATATGCAGACGCTCGACGACATGCGCAAACAAGTAAACTACGGGTTGGAGATCGTGTTCTTGTGCGGCAAAAAAAACAGAATAAATTTTCAACCAATTTCAGTCCTATACCATACACCATTGTGGCCATAAAAGGGTCAAAAGTAGTCGCGAGAAACCAAAAACACGACATCACACGAAATGTATCGTTCTTCAAGAAGCTAGCGGAGCAAGCAGTTATGGACACCCAATAAGTTCGGGATTGAGACTTTAAAGCAAACAAATATGGGAACAGTAATTTCATAGTTTTGAAACATTTAACATTGTTTGTTCTGTTAGGAAAAGGGGGTGATGTAGTATTTACGTCACTTCCGGAAAGCTAAGTCGGTTACAAGAGGAAGACATCATTGAACGCGTACCAGATACAGAAGCAACCGAATGGATCTCGCCAATTGTCATTGTGCCAAAAAAAGATGACAACATTCGCCTATGTATTGACATGCGCGCTGCAAACACGGCTATAAAACGAATTCGGCATCCCATACCAACAGTACATGACATTTCACATGAACTAAATGGTGCAAAATTCTTCACAAAATTAGACCTTACACAGGCATACCACCAACTCGAGCTAGCCCCCTCAAGCCGACAAATCACTACATTTATCACACATGCGGGACTGTTTCGTTTTAAGCGTTTAAACTACGGCACAAATTCGGCGGCAGAGATTTTCCAACATGCGTTGCAACAAGTCTTGCATGACATCCCAGGAGTTCGCAACATTGCCGATGACATTTTAGTCTTTGGATCGTCTTATGAAGCGCATAACAAAGCCTTGGACGAGTGTCTACATCGCCTTGACACCCATGGTTTAACTCTCAACTTCGACAAGTGTCAGTTTCTGCAACCTAAACTGGAATTTTTTGGACTCAACTTTTCAAGGGATGGAGTCCGTCCCGACCCTAAGAAGGTCTCTGCTTTGGCTAATGCTGCTATGCCCACCACAGTAAGTGAGGTCAGAAATCTCCTAGGCATGGCTAATTATAGCTCACAATTCATTCCCAACTTTGCCACAACAACGGAACCCTTACGTCAGCTCACCCACAAGGGAACACATTTTGTATGGACTCAGGACCATGACAATGCTTATAATACCCTTCGCGAGGCTCTAATTAATACTCCGGTGATGAGTTACTTCGATGTCAACAAAGACACTGAAGTGTCAGTGGATGCTAGTCCGGTGGGGCTGTCAGCGATCCTGGCTCAGCGTGATTCAACTTCATCTTCTCCACAGATTGTCGCGTATACTAGTCGTGCTCTTACCCCTACTGAGAGACGCTATTCGCAAACTGAGAAGGAGGCACTGGCGCTAGTGTGGGGTATTGAGTATTTTCACTTATATTTATATGGGGCAACATTCACCCTATATACTGACCACAAAGCGCTAGAAATCATTTTGGGAACCCGATTTCGAAACCACCCGCCAGAATCGAGCGTTGGTTCTTACGCCTGCAGCAATACAAATTTCGGGTTGTGTATAAATCAGGCAGTACAAATCCTGCAGATTACTTGTCCCGTCATCCTATTGATAGCAAGCAAAAACAAACTAACATTGCAGATAAATATGTGCATTTCATAACCCATACAGCGGTCCTCCCGGCGCTTACGGTGGAGGATGTCCGCACAGCAACTAGCAAAGACACATTACTCAGTTCTGTACGTACAGCAATCCACACGGGACAGTGGTCCAATTGCACACTGAAACAGTTCAAGCCTATCAAAGATGAACTATCTATAGATTACACCAACAATGTGGTGCTTCGAGGCACCAGAATTGTGCTACCATCATCATTGGTACAACATGTTATCCAGCTGGCCCACGAAGGCCATCAAGGGCAAGCCAGGACAAAGGCGTTGCTACGGGAACACGTTTGGTTTCCAGGAATGGACGAAAAAGTTCGAGCAGAGCTAGAAAAGTGCCTCGCCTGCCAAGCTACGGGGCAACCCTCGATCCACCCCGCTACCCACCAAAGCATGGGACAAACTAAAAATTGATTTTTATGGCCCTTTACCAACGGGACAATACATTCTTGTAATCATTGACTGTTACTCAAGATTTCCGGAAGTGGAAGTGTTGTCATCGATTTCTGCCAAGAGTGTAATCCCGAAACTCGATGCAGTTTTTGCCCGGCATGGTGTCCCTTCACAGGTCGTCTCGGACAATGGGCCACCTTTCCAAGGACAAGAATTCAACAGATACATGACCAAAATGGGAATCAAGCATACCACTTCCACACCTCTTTGGCCTCAGGGGAACGCGGAGGTCGAAGCGTTTATGAAACCGCTGGGCAAGGCTATTCGAACGGCGAATCTCGAAGGACGACCTTGGAAACAAGAGCTCTCCAAATTCTTGTTGGCGTACCGATCTACACCTCATTCGACAACAAAGGTACCGCCTGCTCAGTTGCTTTTTAACCGAGAAATTCGTGGAAAATTGCCCACGCTTCCCCACAACAGCAAGGTTCTTAATCGACACAGCGAAGCCAAGCTCAATGACCAAGAACAAAAGCAAAGGGGGAAAAGATATGCAGACGCTCGACGACATGCGCAAACAAGTAAACTACGGGTTGGAGATCGTGTTCTTGTGCGGCAAAAAAAACAGAATAAATTTTCAACCAATTTCAGTCCTATACCATACACCATTGTGGCCATAAAAGGGTCAAAAGTAGTCGCGAGAAACCAAAAACACGACATCACACGAAATGTATCGTTCTTCAAGAAGCTAGCGGAGCAAGCAGTTATGGACACCCAATAAGTTCGGGATTGAGACTTTAAAGCAAACAAATATGGGAACAGTAATTTCATAGTTTTGAAACATTTAACATTGTTTGTTCTGTTAGGAAAAGGGGGTGATGTAGTATTTACGTCACTTCCGGAAAGCTAAGTCGGTTACAAGAGGAAGACATCATTGAACGCGTACCAGATACAGAAGCAACCGAATGGATCTCGCCAATTGTCATTGTGCCAAAAAAAGATGACAACATTCGCCTATGTATTGACATGCGCGCTGCAAACACGGCTATAAAACGAATTCGGCATCCCATACCAACAGTACATGACATTTCACATGAACTAAATGGTGCAAAATTCTTCACAAAATTAGACCTTACACAGGCATACCACCAACTCGAGCTAGCCCCCTCAAGCCGACAAATCACTACATTTATCACACATGCGGGACTGTTTCGTTTTAAGCGTTTAAACTACGGCACAAATTCGGCGGCAGAGATTTTCCAACATGCGTTGCAACAAGTCTTGCATGACATCCCAGGAGTTCGCAACATTGCCGATGACATTTTAGTCTTTGGATCGTCTTATGAAGCGCATAACAAAGCCTTGGACGAGTGTCTACATCGCCTTGACACCCATGGTTTAACTCTCAACTTCGACAAGTGTCAGTTTCTGCAACCTAAACTGGAATTTTTTGGACTCAACTTTTCAAGGGATGGAGTCCGTCCCGACCCTAAGAAGGTCTCTGCTTTGGCTAATGCTGCTATGCCCACCACAGTAAGTGAGGTCAGAAATCTCCTAGGCATGGCTAATTATAGCTCACAATTCATTCCCAACTTTGCCACAACAACGGAACCCTTACGTCAGCTCACCCACAAGGGAACACATTTTGTATGGACTCAGGACCATGACAATGCTTATAATACCCTTCGCGAGGCTCTAATTAATACTCCGGTGATGAGTTACTTCGATGTCAACAAAGACACTGAAGTGTCAGTGGATGCTAGTCCGGTGGGGCTGTCAGCGATCCTGGCTCAGCGTGATTCAACTTCATCTTCTCCACAGATTGTCGCGTATACTAGTCGTGCTCTTACCCCTACTGAGAGACGCTATTCGCAAACTGAGAAGGAGGCACTGGCGCTAGTGTGGGGTATTGAGTATTTTCACTTATATTTATATGGGGCAACATTCACCCTATATACTGACCACAAAGCGCTAGAAATCATTTTTGGGAACCCGATTTCGAAACCACCCGCCAGAATCGAGCGTTGGTTCTTACGCCTGCAGCAATACAAATTTCGGGTTGTGTATAAATCAGGCAGTACAAATCCTGCAGATTACTTGTCCCGTCATCCTATTGATAGCAAGCAAAAACAAACTAACATTGCAGATAAATATGTGCATTTCATAACCCATACAGCGGTCCTCCCGGCGCTTACGGTGGAGGATGTCCGCACAGCAACTAGCAAAGACACATTACTCAGTTCTGTACGTACAGCAATCCACACGGGACAGTGGTCCAATTGCACACTGAAACAGTTCAAGCCTATCAAAGATGAACTATCTATAGATTACACCAACAATGTGGTGCTTCGAGGCACCAGAATTGTGCTACCATCATCATTGGTACAACATGTTATCCAGCTGGCCCACGAAGGCCATCAAGGGCAAGCCAGGACAAAGGCGTTGCTACGGGAACACGTTTGGTTTCCAGGAATGGACGAAAAAGTTCGAGCAGAGCTAGAAAAGTGCCTCGCCTGCCAAGCTACGGGGCAACCCTCGGTCCACCCCGCTACCCACCAAAGCATGGGACAAACTAAAAATTGATTTTTATGGCCCTTTACCAACGGGACAATACATTCTTGTAATCATTGACTGTTACTCAAGATTTCCGGAAGTGGAAGTGTTGTCATCGATTTCTGCCAAGAGTGTAATCCCGAAACTCGATGCAGTTTTTGCCCGGCATGGTGTCCCTTCACAGGTCGTCTCGGACAATGGGCCACCTTTCCAAGGACAAGAATTCAACAGATACATGACCAAAATGGGAATCAAGCATACCACTTCCACACCTCTTTGGCCTCAGGGGAACGCGGAGGTCGAAGCGTTTATGAAACCGCTGGGCAAGGCTATTCGAACGGCGAATCTCGAAGGACGACCTTGGAAACAAGAGCTCTCCAAATTCTTGTTGGCGTACCGATCTACACCTCATTCGACAACAAAGGTACCGCCTGCTCAGTTGCTTTTTAACCGAGAAATTCGTGGAAAATTGCCCACGCTTCCCCACAACAGCAAGGTTCTTAATCGACACAGCGAAGCCAAGCTCAATGACCAAGAACAAAAGCAAAGGGGGAAAAGATATGAAGCTAGCGGAGCAAGCAGTTATGGACACCCAATAAGTTCGGGATTGAGACTTTAAAACAAACAAATATGGGAACAGTAATTTCATAGTTTTGAAACATTTAACATTGTTTGTTCTGTTAGGAAAAGGGGGTGATGTAGTATTTACGTCACTTCCGGAAAGCCTCGTGCTTTCGTGAAAGGCATTAGTTCTAGAGCGGTAGCGAAAGAGAACTGTTGTAAACACTTGACTCGAGATTAAACTAATAAAACCTTAGACACAACAACCCTCTCTAGAATTGTGCATGTGTGTAAAACAGCTTCACCTGCAAACCTTCGTATTATGTTTAGATCATTTTTATCAAGAACGTACTTACATGTACAGTATATTCATTTACTACGAATTTTAATGTAGATATGACCAGTACTTAGTCATTCCATCGAAGTTTGTTCCCTAATTATTACTTGATTTATATTATTTTCAATGTTCCTTTACATTCTTAATAGAAAGTCGTATTGGTTCTCCCGCGATACATCAAATAACTTTTTTTCTAGCATTATAGTATGAGCACACATGTTTATGTATATTTACTGTTATTGTGGATGTATATTTTTTATTCTTAGTGAAGTGTAAGATACTGTGCATTGTTACATTTGTAAGTTGACACGGGGGAGTGCCTCACATGGGATTATACAAGTCCCGTTCGCACTCTTGCCGCTTGGGCATTTGTCAGTAAATTTGCTAAATAATGTCACAAAGCAAATCAACAAAAGATGGCAATTATTTCAGAACCCTTTAATTGTTGGAAGCAATTTACGCTGATGCAGTTGCAAATGAAATTTCACAGTTGTGCCTTGTGTTTGAGCATGAGTTAAAATGTTCGAATCTGGACGTGTTCAGCCAACATTTCTTATAACGTATGTAGTTTCGTCATTCGTGCAGAGAAGGAAAACGAAACAATCGTTTGATGTTTATAGGCGCGGTTGCATGTCTGAATGCGTAAGCTATTCTTCCTACTAACAATTTCGAAATATAGAATGTATCTCTGTACAATGAATTCAGTTGTTAAGAATGTCCTCACGTATCCAAGGGTCCAGCCTGAAATGTTGTATGCTTGTGATGAATTGGAGAAGATGCTCATTTATGAGTATATAGCTACAACGAGCTGGAGCCGGTTGTTCAAAGCTCGATTAGCGCTAACCCTGCATGGGTTAAATTTTAATACACAATGGTCATGATGAAAAGGCAGCTAAAACTGAAACCTTTTCGCTAGTCCTAGGATGGAACGACTACTATGCAGGATATATAGAAAGTGCTTAAAACCAGTACATAAAAATTATGCAAACTATAGAGACATTTTCGTAAATGTTGACAGCCTTTGCTCGTTTTCCTTTTATTATGTGTTCTTCTGGTCAAAATGCGCGCACATGCTTCACACAAGGGTATAAGAGCTTCCGAAAAAATACTGACTGGACAAAGTCTTATCTGTGTCCTATATCTACAGTACTATCTAGCTGTCGTAGTTTGTTCTCTTACTAAATTTCCCGTGCGACTATCTTGTATTCTTAAATATTTAGTTTAGAAGAAGGAGGTGTGATAACAGATTGTTCTATACAGACTGAAGAGCCAGATGAAGCCTTGGATTTTTATTTCAAAACTGCTAATGTTGTCAATAAAATTATTATGCAGGTAGAAAATCCCGGTGGGAAATTTCCAAAATTTGAACTTGACAGCTAGTTCAATACCTTAAAGACCATAGCAATTTTTGCATGTAGGCAGGCATGGTTGGTTACGGTTAATACTCCCATGTGACTATGCAAGTTTAAATGTTTATGAAGTAAATAGTATTATAAAACTATATTGGACAGGAAATCTTAAATGCACACCAGATGAGTCAAGAGTAAAAAGAAATCAGAGGCAAAGTTACTTAGCAAAATATTAGCGAAAACTAAAATATCGCGCCATGTTGCAAAATCGCCTGATATCAATTAATCATGTTATTCTTGTTTTACTCTATTTCAGTCGTCATGGTTGAAAGAAGCGTTTCATGAGTTAGACATGACAAGTGAAGTTTTGGAGATTTTAATGTCGCCTGACAGTCCTTACTTTAGGATGTCTACCTTCGGTCATGCTGGAAGTGCTCATGTGAGTTCAATGTATTAGTTACTTTTTATAAACAGCGGATTTATGGATAGATCGTGAACACCCGCCTTGCGATCTCCTGGGTTAGCATAGAAAAATGACCTTTCAAAACATGCTTAGCAAACATCCATATTATATATGGACTATGGAATCCATATTTTACCACTATTCAATGGCAAAGCATGTTCTTGTAAAATCTATATCCCCGTGGCGGATGAGGGAACCGTCATTGTTGATTAAAATTGTGGCTGTCATACCCAAAATTCGTAGGATTATTCTTACGTATTTTATCTTGTACCTGTAGGTTGATTTTCCAAAGGATTCTGAACAAGTTGAAAATTTCGAGTGCACCAAGACTCAGACAAATAGGTATAAAAGCCTGACATTTTGTTAAGGAAAAAGGATCCAGGTTTTATTATACTGGATCAAAAGATTTGCCATATAAGTAAACGTAAACATGGTAGTTTCCAGAAATAGAATAATTAATAATTATATTGACCACCATGCTAACCACAACGCAAACCTACAATGAACTAATTGAATATAAATATTATGTTCACAATTATGTATTTAATTGCATGAAATCTAATTTCAGTCAGTCATAATATATACGTGAAAGAGTTCTCGCTTACCTCTTTCCACAAATTAAAGAATCTATTACTTAGGTGATATCATTTGCAGCGACTTGAGTTTTGATATAAATGGATTGTATAGAGGGCTTGTTGTCGTTGGTCAAGCTAGTTCCATGAATATAATTACATAATGGTTAAAGGTAAATCTCGTGTTCTAGTGCGCACGCGCGTTTCTTCTTTTCCATAGGTATAAGATTACACTACTGAAACCGTCAACAAAAGCTTTAAATATCTCAAGCAAGATATCCATTCGTATGGACAATCGAGGATTTCTATCACTGCAATATATGATAATCAATGATGATGGAGAAACTTGTTATGTTGAGTATTTGGTAGGTGACTCTTAGTTTTACAATTCGTGGAAGGATGATTCTGTAATTAGCTTTCTCTACCTAGTACCTACTTTTCTATAGCACACACCTACTTCCGAGTATACCTTGTTACCCACCCTTCAGTACCTACCTATATACTACCAACATTTTTACCCGTTTTTCTATTTAGACGGTCAGCCAGCCTCGAAAAAAGTGACTGTCGATGGCATTTTTTGTTACAAGCAGGAAACCACACTAAATGTCATCGGAGTGTGTTCACTTTGACGGTGAAAGTGGTTGCCCTCCGTAATTTTTCTAATAATGTACCGAAATTGGAAAGTTTTTATAACGACATTTCGATGGATGGGATTCCATTTAAATGCAGTATTCGATATTATGATTCTATTTTAATTGGTTCACTATCTAATTAACATGTGCAAATTTCTCCTTTCTTAATTCCCATAACTCAAAGTGACATGCTAATGAGAAAATGGTATTACTATTGCCTTTGTTAAAATACCTCTATGGAGGCGAGTTTCAAAATAAAGATGGATTTATTAGGACGAGTAGTTACAGAAAAGCTTAAATTCTTGAGTTTTGTTTCGAATATTTACCGATTTCGAAGGTCTATGTGTTGTAGTAAAACTACGTGTTTGCGCCAACATGCTGTTTTTCAACCATTTACAGGCCAAAACTCGACTGCCTCAACAACAATATATTGTGTTACACGGGTGGCAACCGGGCAATTGTATTGATATACAATACATCATTCGACAAAAATCCCATTCTTCGAAATTATTTAGAAAAAACCTTCAAATTTTAGCACATCAATACAAAATTACGGTTGGCAACCACTCTCACCCTCAAAGTAAACACTATCCTAAGACATTTTGCGTAGTTTCATGCTTGTAACGAAAAAATGCCATCGACAGTGTTTTCTAGACACTTTTTTCAAGCTTGGCCGGCCGTCTAATTCGAGGTGACGCTTACTGTGACAGATCTACCAAATAATGAATATTTTTAATTGATTTCCCACCACTATCCAACTCATTCATTATATAATCCAAGGACTTGTCTAACTACGTTTTTCATTAATTCTCTCATAGTGTGCACCAGATGAGGAAAGTGATGAAAACGATGATTATTTATCATAGAGTAAGCAAACTAAACTAGTGCTTGAATGTACATAAAATGCAAAATAAAAGTCTAACGGAATTTAATCACGCATCAACTCCCGCTCTAAAGCCTATAACATAGAGTGTGTATAAAAAAATGTCGTCCATTCAAGTTCAACCAGCTGTCATTGCGACCAGAAATATGTTTTAACTGAAAATTGCCAAACGTACCACGTTTTAAAACGCTATATTCGAGAAGCTAATTTGAAAAATATTAACACTTTTGTATATGCAGATATATTGCTGTCGTCGTGATAGTCAGGAACGCCGGAACTGGGGAGGGGGGGGGGGGCAGGAGGGGCAGCTGCCTTTTACCAGGTGGGGCAAGGGGGTAAGGGTGCCCTTTTGATTTAAGGTAAATATTTGTTATTATAATATAAAGAATTCGTTCTCGTCGTTATGTAAAACTATAGAACTGTATAAGTAAAAAAGAAAAATGCATTTACTTTGATGATATAAAGCATGTTCAACGAAATTCGCTGGAAAAACTGTAAGAAATAATGTATCGAAATTAAGTTCATGCTTAAGTCGTGCGTGTCACCTCGTACTAGTAATTATTTTACAAAGGCCTCCGAACAAAAAATTTGACCGAGAAGGAAGGCGGAGTTAAAATAACTAAGCCCATATTGAGACTGCCCACTTGCCCGGCTGCTTGAAAATTCGTTAACATTTTTGTTTTCTTAAAACGTTCTAGCATATACTGTAAGACTTCTTTTTCGGTGGCGAAGTGGTTAGCGCACTTGCCTTTCACCTCTAAGGCCGCGGGTTCAAGTCTCAGTGAGAACTTTCTCAATGCGACTCGAACCCAGTCCTCAAGTGAAAAGAGTAAAGTCAACGCTCTGCCGAAAGTCGTGGGTTTTCTCCGGGTACTCCGGTTTCCTCCCACAGGGAAAGTTGACAGGCTGGGTTAGGTAAAAGGGCCCACAGTAATTGGCATATGCTGTTGTGGTGACCCTGCCCTAGTTGGCGAAGCTAAATAAATAAAAAAAGCACGTACCAGGATGAATTCGCTTAAACTTTCGGTTAACAGACGAACGCTTTAAACGTTTCTCCCACAGAGACGGAATTCGCTTAAACTTGATTCCCTGAGAATATCATTGTGAAACGTACAGCAGGGTGCTTGTAGTCCTATCGGCCTCAACCAAACCCATTCTCACCTTCAAAGACAAAGTAACCAGAACAAAAGATATGCAACAAGATTATTTGGTTCAATTTCAATTTTCCTCGAAATGGAATAACTTGCTTGACCAGGATTTGAATCAGAGTTATTGCGGCCACAGCGCAAAGTACTAACAACTGTACGACCAGAAAAACAAAGAAAATAGCAATTTTAATTCTGTTTTAGGGAATATTCGAAAATTTAATACAAGTTATATACTTGTTGCAGCTGAAAATATAGAATAATTGAATCCAGAGAGACAGCCCGCATGATAATTAGAAATACATCGGCTTGCTGGTCTAGTGGTATGATTCTCGCTTTGGGTGCGAGAGGTTACGGATTCGATTCTCGTGCAAGCTCATATTTAGAAGACTTTTCCCACTTGTACGTCGGCTTGAAATTTCGAGAATATTTTGATTCTTTAAGAAACGTTCCAAAACATAATGTAAGCCTTTTTCACCTGCAATTTCGTAAACGTTTGTGCTTGCAAAATTTATTCTTACACAAAGGATTATTAAAAATATAGTCAAGCTTGTCCCTGGGTGGATTCGAACAATGAACGTTCGGTTAACAGCCGAACGCTTTAACCGTTTCCCACAAGGACGGAATTCGCTTAAACATGATTCCCCAAGATATCATTGTGAAACTTACATCAGGCTGCATGTCAAGTAAAGAATGATGGTCCTATCGGCCTCAACCAAACCTATTTTCACCTTCAAAACAAAGTAACCAAATCAAAAGATAGACAACAAGAATATTTGGTTCAAATTCAATTTTCCTCAAAATGGAATAACTGCCGTGACCAGGATTCGAACCTGGGTTATTGCGGCCACAACGCAATGTACTAACCACTGTACGATCACAGCAACATTGGAAGGCGCAATTTGTATTTGCTTTTAAAACATTGGAAAAATATATTCCAAATTATATGTTCCTGTCGCAGGGGTAAATATTAAATAATCACCGAATGGAATGTTTAAAGAAATTCGTAAAGTAATGGCTTGCTGGTCTAGTGGTATGATTCTCGCTTAGGGTGCGAGAGGTCACGGTTCGATTCCCGTGCAAGCCCATATTTCGAAGACTTTTCCACTTGAACGGCTGCTTGAAATTCTATTAACATTTTGTTTTCTTAAAAACACTATAGTGTATACTGTAAGACTTTTTTTTTAAAGCGTAGTGAAGCACGTCCCTGGATGGATTCGAACTATCAACCTTTCGGTTAACAGCCGAACGCGCTAACCGATTGCGCCACAGAGACGACATACACTAAATCTTCATTTTCCGAGAATGTCTTGGTGAAGGGTACTGCAGCTTGCTTGTCAAGTAAATAATGGTGGTACTATCGGCTGCAACCAAACTCATTATCAACTTCAAAGACAAAATAACCAGGACATAAGATATACAAAAAGATTATTTGGCTCAAATTCAATTTCCTCAAAATGGAATAACTGCCGTGACCAGGATTCGAATCAGAGTTATTGCGGCCACAACGCAAAGTACTAACAACTGTACGACCAAAAAAACAAAGAAAGTAGCAATTTTTATTCTGTTTTAGAGAATATTCGAAAATGTAACGCAAGTTATATACTTGCTGCAGCTGGAAATATAGAATAATTGATGGGCAGTTCTAAATTTTTCTTAGGATGACCCCTGACTGGAATGGGTGTCTCAAATAATAAATTAAGGAGCAAAAGAACATTGTTTTCAAAATTAGTATTTTTTCTATTTTCTTTCTCTATTTTTTGTATTTTAACGGTTTAGAGGACACCCATTCCAGTTAGATCTAAACTAAACAGCTAGAAATTAAGTCATCTTCATGTAGAAAGTAAGTAGACAATTGAAAAAAGTACGTCTCCCAAGTCTGTTTGAATCACATTGAATTGAACTCAACTCAGTTCACTCACTGGAAAGTTTGCAAACTGCGCGACCGAGATCAGAATTTTCCGAAATTTTGCGCGCCCAATTTCCGAGTTTGCGCGCCTGGTACGAAAATTTGCGCGGATATTTTTTTCTTCATATCAAACGCGTTGACATAGCCTTCAGCATGTGCGTGCAAAATGTCCTGTTTGCCTTGCACTTGCGGGCCGTGTATGGCCTTTGTGCGGCGACAGCGGTGCTGCGGCGATACGCCGTTAAAGAAGCAGCGAAGCTTACATCATGGGCATGGCTACTTTGCGAACAGTATAATTTTGTATCCAAAATGATCCACTTACCTCAAGTTTGAACTCACCTTCTGATCAAGCACTTCAATTACCAAATTAACATTACACATACCGTGACTGCCGCGACAAATGTTCATCAATCATTCACAGGGGCGCACATTCCAAAAAAGTTTGGGGTGGTGTCCATTGTTCGGGGACCGACTTTTTATGTTTGTTTGACCACATCAAAACATGTGATTACGAGTCAGTAATGTAAAAATATGTATAGTGCCAGGAGTGTAGAAGGATTGTTAAAATAGGGGGCTGACTCCCACCAGGCGCCACCATGGTTGGCGCCGACGGGGAAAATTTTGAAAAACTTGAGTCTGTAGATCGTCGTAAATGGCATTTTCAGAGTCTTCTCTACCTCTTTCGTTATAGGCCCTTTGATTAACATATATAAGATTTCAAACACTCTAGTTTCGAATTCAAATATTTCGCTGCATTTTCTTTAAATGCAGTTTATTAAAGAAAACGCCCCCCCAAAACGTAACCTTCAGAGTTGACTTAATTTTACTTGAGAATACTGACGTGAAATAGAATGCACAATGCGGCAGAGCTAAAGTTAGGAGGTTTTGCGCAGTCGTACAGCTATGCCATCTTACATTTGAGTATATTGCTTTTAGAGGAAAAGATATCTCTGGGTTTTGCAATGTTGATTTATTTTATTGACAATTTTTGTATCGTTTATTATACTTTTTTAGACAGGATGTTTCAGACCAACTCGGACCGAATTAAGTAGTGTAATTTTACAATTCACAAATGATGACACCCCCACACCCCACCTAATGTGCGCCCCTGATCATTCAATCATAACATCTTACCAAAGATACATGAAAGGCAGGCACCGAATAAATTCACTTCTTTGATGATAAAAATCAGCAGCAAAACTAATTTGTCAGGTACCTTCCTCAACAGCTATGTCAAATTGAGCAACCAGGTTTAAATGTTTATAATCGACAAGACGGCAACCAGGTGGTGGTTAAGGAAGGTACTTCAGTTATTAAATGTCTATAATCAGCAACCAGGTGGTGGTTAAGGAAGGTATTTCAGTTATTAAATGTCTATAATCAGAATCAGGTGGTGGTTAAGGAAGAGATTTTGAGTTGAAAACGTAAAGGAGAACAGTAGAATATGTGTAAAATTCACCGCAATCCATTTATAGTTAAGTTAAATCACCATCAATAAAAAGTGGGACGAGGATTACCAGTTGACCAAAACGAGAAAGAACGGTCACCGCAATCCATTTATATTAAGTTAAATTCACGATCAATAATAATGTTAAATTGTTAATGAAAGGTTCCAAAGTGGGCACAAGGATTAGTCCAGCTGACCAAAACGAGAAAGAAGAGTCGCCGCAATCCATTTATAAGAAGTTAAATTCAGCATCAAATTAAATTCAACTGTGGTATTCTTTTTAATACATTTTCTCAATACTTTTTAGTTTTATATTTATAGAAGTAGTAAAACATGTGTATCAAACTTTCTCATGTGAGCTATGTCAGTATGTCTTTGACAATAAAATGACTATATGAGTGTCAATCTTGGTTTTTGAAAACAAGATGTGACAATTTATAATAAATCGTAGACTTTTTACTTGAAGCACTGTAAAATCAATATTTGGACTGGATTTTTTGTCCTACTTAATGGGGCAATCGACAAATCGTTTTGTCCCCAGGGTGGGGGATTTTTCACTGTTTAGCATGCACGTCATTGGCTCATTGCCCCATCACATCTATTGCCCGGCCTCCCCCCCTGGGGCATAACATTGATAAGTGCATAATACGCCGGACGTGATTTGACAACGTGCGGCGTGGCGCCTCGGCTCGTATAAACCGCTCGTTTTGCCCGCTCAATTCATGTTTTTAAAATATTTTGTAGTCATTTTAAAGCATTTCCATGTTCAGTTTTTTGTCTAAATATCCCAAAGTCATCGAAGGTAAAAAGGACTTTATAAAACTAAAAAATTGTGACTAAATGTCTGAAATATGAATCGCCTATTGCGGCAAGGCGGGTGCTGTGCTGCCTGAGGGCTGGGAAATATGAATCAGTATAACTATACAAATAACAAATTTCCATAAAACGCAAACAAAAAATATCACTACTAACACTACATACACTCACCAACGCCCAAAGTCTCAAGATGTAAGTTCCACAGTAAAAATATTCACGTAATTCAACAGCAGCTTGTCAATTCGAAATATCGATGTTCGCTTTGAAAAGTCAAACCGAAAGAGCGCAATACGCAAAGATCAGATTTCTCAATGGCAAATTTCTATTGGCTAAGCGCAACCGAATCGGAAGTAAATTATCATTAAATGCAGCAGGTGGCGCGCCTTCGGCAATCCTAATGTTTATTGCTGTTCGCAGCGCTGATAGCGCATTGATAATTGCGTGTCTTTTTCGCTTTCGCCAAATTTACTCGAAACACACGTCCGAGTTTACATGGAATTGTAAAAATAAGGTATATAGTCTATTTTTCATTAGTTATTTACATCAATAATTTAATAAAACTAGTAAAAATCCTACAATATTGTTAATAATTGTTAAAATGTCATACACTAGATAAAATTGAAAAGACATCTATTTACAAAAGATTTTTTAAATCTTTCAGTTTTCACTAAAGGCAGCTCAAAGTCATGTCCCCTTTGCCTTAAAGTTCGATTTAATTTGTTGGGTAAAAGTTCTCTTAATGCATTATTTTCATCATCTAATATTTTATTCCACAACCTCTTGTCTCTCTTATTTATCCCCGAGCCGGCGCGAAGAGCCGTGCGAGGGTACTAATTCCGCTCGGATATTTACGCCCGGGTATGTAAAAACATTGTGGAATGCAAAGTCGTCCGCCATTTTTTTTTGTCATGGACGGGACGGTTTTGTAAGTTATGCGCATGCGCGATTTCAAGCCGAGAGAAGACTTCCTTTTTGCAAACTTTTTTCAAAAATAGTTTTGCACTCATTTTATAAGCAAGTCTCTATGTAAGTAAGTTTATATGTTAAATATCCAAAACAAGATAAATGAAAATTACTTAGAGGACAAATTAACAAGAGGAAAAACAGTCGAAAGACCGAAGAAGGAGCGTTTTAAACGGCAAGTGTCTATTTTGCATGCTTGCTTTGCCGATTTATAGCATGCAGTTTGTTTGTGAATTTGAAAATATGTAGAGCGTTCTGTGTGGTCAATGCAATGATTCAAATACGTAAAAATAAAAACATTAAATCTCAAAAACTTCATTATTTTCAAAAGCAAGTGCGAAGTATAAAAATAGGTACGCTAAGCGTACATGTATCTGCTCATGGTGATCCCACTGTTGTCATGAAGGAATAATATTCTACAATTCTGTTTGGCCCTAAATTGTATAAGTTACACATATTTTGTACAAAAACATACACTTCATTCAACCAGTAACTTGTAAAGAATAAGAGATTGATATTTAACCCATTAACTGGCAGTACTCTACCACTGACAAGTAAAATCGTCTGGCATTAGACAGAGTAAAATACTAATAAAATTAGGGTGGATCTGGGCTTGCCAGCTAATGGGTTAAAAGAATATATTTTTATAAATATCACAAAAATATATATCATACACAGTAGAACAAGGTTTTCATATTAATTGTTAAATGGGGTTCACAATTTACAGTATCACTATGCCAGACAGTTTAGTACATAATTATGACAAATAAAATAGCTGATATAAATTTCACTGGCAGAGACTATTTCCATAACACAACAAAGATTTTATTTAATTTTATGATGTCATTGCTGAAACATGTTAGGTTCACAATCTTCTCGATAGTCCATAATATTACTACAATCAGGTATGTGAAAAAATTGTAGATGCGTGGATGTTGTCAGAATACCAGGTGTCGCTAACACCTGGTATAACAGCCTTTTTAAACACATTGATACACGACGTCAACATGTGGTATTCAGGGATGGAGGAACACAAATGAACTATTTATTCCACATGGATGTGTTAGCAAATAGGTCATATTATTGAAGTCTATTCATCAGTAGCAAATGTTAACAATGTTGAAAATCAGGAGTATAATTTAACACATGTATATAGTCTGTGAATATAATGTACAAAGTATATATAAACACAGCCTATCATATCCATACATTGGCTAGAATTGACTAGTCAAAGCTGCAGTGTTCCGTGTTTGTTTGCTCAGCCTACAATATAAATATGAGAGTGATGTGTAAAGTACAGGCAAATGATTGCTTGAAAAGACATTAAATATAAGCGATTTAGTAATTTAGAGGAGAATTTGCCTATGGATATGAAGTATGAATTTCTATTATGAAATTATAAGTATGTGATTGTGACACCGTCTACAATAAATGTCATGCCAAAAGGAGTATTGCACAGTCTTATATTTTACCGTCTTAACTATTATATACTATAAACAAGACTATATTTGTACACAATATTTATTTAAAGAAATGTGACCACTATAAAATTATGTGGAATTGCTAAAAGTGAATTTAAAATGTGGGATTAGCTAGTATTCATGGTAGTCAAATTTACTTTAGTATTGAAAACTTATGTGCATAAACAAAGATGCTATATTTTACAATTTACGCGTCAATGTTATATTAATGTTGTAGTATTCCTTACCTTGATCTTCGTCCTTCGATAGTTCGACTGTTTCACTGTTTAGTTTCCCTTCAGAAATAGAACCACTAAATTTTGAAGCATTCTTTGATTTCTTTCCAGTCTATCCATAGGTCTATATCTTCGTATTTTCACGTTTTTATAACGACATTTAAATTTTGTCAATCGCCATGTTGAATTTAAGATCTAGCCTGCGAACAGGCAAAATTGAATGATGTAATGGCTTTGCAGAACATTACGTCATTGCATTGTAAGCCACTTGCTGATTGGCTATCAATTTAAATAAGCTCGTCGCTGAATGGCTATAAGCTAACAGCAAACAGCAAACAGCAAACAGCAAACAGCACGATGGCAATATATCTGCATTCGCAGATACAAAAATACTGCTTGAAAAGCAGTTAAAGTTTTATGAAAATTTTGAAACGTTTTGTGAAGGTCTAAGGTTGAATGTTACAGTAAATCAAAGCTAAAAGAGTACATAATATCATACCACTTTATATAGTTGGGCTTTTAGTTGGGCAATTGATAATTTTATAGTTAAAAACAAAATAACAATATTTTGTACAAATTAAAATATAAAAAATATACAGTGTTGCGTGTTACCATGGTTACAATAACATTTGGGGAGTAAATTGTTTGGTTCAAATGGGCGAGGGGATTCTGCATGCATGTATTTCTAGTTATTTCTCTAAAATTAGATTTCTCTGTTACGTACCTATTACGGTATGCACGATTTACAAACTTATCAATCTGACTGATGTATTTAGTATAGGATGCTCCTCCCCAAAGTTCAATTCCAAAAGTGAATAATGACATTATTAAACTTTGAAAGAGAAGTTCTAACTGCTTTGTTGTAAAACCATAATATTTACATACTCGTAAAATGTACATTCTTCCACTCGCTTTCTTGAGCATCTCTTCGAAGTGTCTATCCCAATTTTCTGGTATTTCCAGAAGGGTAACTCCAAGTATCTTGAGCCATGTTTTCCGTTTAATGGACGGAATGCAACTGGGTAGAGGTATCGATGTTCTCCCACGAACAATCATTTCATATGTTTTGTTAATATTCAGCACCATTCGGTTTTCATCTGACCATGATTTTATATTTTCTACCTCTTCTGTACTTGTATCATCCTCATCATAGCCCGGGACTTCTATTGTTATATCATCAGCGAATTTACAGAGTTCATTGATTGGATTGACTGATTTAATGTCATTTACCATTATTGAAAATAATATCGGGCCTAGAACAGTTCCCTGAGGCACGCCACGATTAATTTTCAAGAACTCGGTTGTGATGCCATCAACTGTTACTCTCTGTTTACGATCTTTTAAGAAATCAATCATCCAATTTATGATGTATGGGTTAAAAGGCAATTTCTTAACTTTTTCAAATAGTATGTCATGTGGAACACTGTCAAAAGCCTTGCTAAAGTCAAATGATAGTACTCTCACGTATTTGGCACCATTATCCAACCCTTTCAACCACGTATGTTGGCATTTGATTAGAGCCATCGTTGAGTTGTGTCCTACTTTATATGCATATTGGTCAGAATCGATTGAATAATATATAACATCTGCAATCTCATTTTTATATATACATCTCTCAAATAGTCTCATTATGATGTCTGTTAGTGAGATAGGTCTCAGTTGAGAACTTGAGTTGGTGACATTTTCTTTTGGTATTGGAACTACATTTGCTCTCTTCCATACTTCAGGGACTTTTCCGACTTTCAGAGATACGTTAAATATTTCTGTTATAGCTGGAGCTAATTCAGCTGCGTATGTTTTCCAGAACCAATATGGTAGATCGTCCGGGCCAGATGATGAACGCTTCTGTTTTCTTAGGAGGTTATAGACAATATCAATAGAAACGGAATTCTAATTCCTTCTGGAATTTCTAATAACTGAGGAGTTGAATAGTTAGGGTCAGTGTTAATAGTTTGAAAGTAGGCATTTATAACATTCGGATCAATCAGAGAGCTAACAGGTGTAGAATTTTTCTCTTTCCTGCCAGTAATGTTATTAACATTATTCCACCATTTCTTTGTTCCAGTTTTATGTTTTTGGTTCTCTTTTTGGACAGCATTAAGTTGATTGGCACGAATTAGTGTGTTAATTTGATTTTGTAGACGAAAAGTAGATTCTTCATCACCTACGCCTACAGCTTTCTTCCTTTTTTTTAACAAATGTTTTACAAGAGGGGACATGAATAGTGGATCGCGAGACGATGTTCGGACTTTTATCAGTGGAAAATTGTTCTCGAATCTCGGCAAGAGACTTTCATAAAGTTGTTTAATCATCTCATCAGGGTCTTGGTCATATTTTGTTATCTTGGACCAGTCCACATTCTCTAGTTCTCTTAGCATATTTAATTTTCTATGTTCTCTCACATCTCTAAAGAATGAGTTTTTGCCTTTATAGTGTTTCTCGAGTATGCAATAATCATATTATGATCAGTTCTTACCAAGCTTTTCTTAACTTTTGTTTGCTTCCAGTAATGAGGAGCATTTGTGACAAAAACATCTAAGATATTGTTACCTCTTGTAGATGATTTAACCAACTGTGTAAAAGATAATTGATTAGTAGCAAGCGACAATTCATCCTTTACAGATCTTGTAGGTGTTTTAGAGGGGTTTCTTGAATCTAGATGTGATTTCGCAGCTTTTGCGTAGGAGGTTTTCATGTTATTATCACTCGCATCATAATTTAATTCATTTAATGTGGAGATGTCTTCTTGATTGTCGCTTATCTCTAAAGTTTTTTCTAAAGTGTTTTTATCTATCAAGGGAGTACATTCATCACTATTTGCATTGTTCGATTCCATTGATTGTTCTGATTGTTCTATGACAATAGGATTGTTGGTGTTGATGGAATTTGCATATTCAGATTGCTCAATTTTTTCCTCTAGTGATTTTTCCATATTATTTTGACTTAAATCGTCAGTAAAAGGTTTTGCTTTTGCTTGAAATTCAGCAATTATAGAAGAGATCTGCGAAACAGAATTCGCCAAAAGTTGAATTGCTTCACCATTCAATAACTGACCAGATCTAAGACTCTCGATCTCATTCATATGATCACCAGGCGATATGCTCGAATGCGTTTGTGATGATGGGTTAAACGATTCTTGTAGCATTGCTTCGCAAATTTTCGTTTTAACAGCTATTGATTGCTCACCTTTAAACAGCAACAAACCTTTAGTTTTTCGCCATACAATACTTGAGTTGCCAAAAGTAAGGAGCTTCTTGTCCCCTCCAGGCTGTGTCCATTCTCCATCAAGGTTTAGGACTTCATTTGAAAATTTCTTGAGCGAGTCAAAATCGCTAGTCCAAGCAAGACTTAGGTTTTCAATAGACATATCGATTGCACATTCCACTTGATGTATACAGTTAATGTGTATGTTGTTCTAATATTCTCGCTATTAGCAAAAATAGTTATATATATTTGAGGAGCTCAAAAGTTCGCGACCGATTGCTTGAACGATGTCCCAACTACGGTTAACAACTAAGGAACAGCGCGCAAGGTTAACAACTAAGGAACAGCGCGTTTGGAGCCTGGGGTTGAGATTCGTGCTGCAAAGGCATGGAGCATTGCGTGCGCCAACTAATTGTGCCAAGTGTAGCGTGCCAGGCGGATATCGTTTGCCAGTTTACAGAGACAACAAGTTGGAAAATATGTATACTTTATATAATGGAGGCAACTATGGAAAATAATCGTACATCTGAGCCTCTCGCGTCTGGTCGTCAGTGGGTTGGTCTTGTGCCTTTCAACCAAGCGAATTTCGTGCGGGTCTAGTTGAGGTCGTGGCGAAAACGGTAGCGCGGCAGAAGGAGTCAAGATCGTCTTCGGATCAACAAAGCACCGAGAATGCTCGCTCTATCGACGTAACAGGTGATGTAAGCCAACTCCCCTCAAATCCAAACAACGCGCAAGGTATGTCTATCGTAGCTCCTTCTTTTATTCAAACTGTTTGCGCTAGTAGCGGCGCAGCAACCGGGCAAAGACAGGTGGACCCCACGGAGAACAATATCAACTTCGAAAGCCGACTCACTACCCTCTCAAACCCGGTGTTCGAGCCTCTAAATGGACTCAGTCTGTCTTTGCCTCATCTTCGCGTCACTTCATAATTTATACTTGGTCCATATTAAGCGGTAAATTTATCGAGTTGTCCGAGCTTTTACCGGAGAAATTAGAATCACCACAATGTGAATCTTCATCATTCGCGATCGAAGGGGGTGTTCCGATAACTAAAGTCTCAAACAAGCGCAAGCAAGAAGTTGCAGACATCTTGAGTCTTGACGTGGGTATAATGTTTCACCAGTTATATGGCGGTAGTCACGGCATATTTTCCCAATCGCTCGCGTGACTTGCTATCTTAGATGGCGTTGATAATTTGCATGGCAAAACGCCACAGTGGTATAAATTGCTGGCTTAATTACGTTCTTGCTTTTCGTCTCGACGCAGCGGCGTCGAGTTTACGCCGCAGGCATCGGCTAAAACTTGACTTATATACAAGTACTATACGTCGGTCTCCCAAACAGAGAATCGTTCTTTTTCGCAGAGCGATAATTTGGGCGCGTGTAGTTGTCCTCGGGAAATGTGTAGATGGCCGCAACCGACCAGGTTGCGGTAGCCCTCATCGCAAAATCAATTGTCGAGGAGCGCGCGACCGGTCACGACGAAGACAACACGCAGTCCGCAGGCGCAGAGCAGAGTCTAGATAAAGAGCAACTATTATTTACTAACAATTTACATTTGTCAGGTGTCTTAGCCCACTTTCCTAACCCTCAAACAATATTACCAACTAAATTAAACAAATTTGAAATGCCGTCAGTCTCGCATCCAGATCGACAAACGGTTAATTACGTTTTAAATGGCTTACGTTTTGGCTTCACACTTGGTTTTCAACCGCACTTATGTAAATTGAATCGGCAACATCTAATTGTCCATCCGCGCACGAACATCCGTCAGTTATTGATGAATAGTTATATAAAAGAGATTAGTTTTGGCAGAGTTTTGTCCCTACGGATGCTCCCCCACTTAAAGATTTGCACTTTAGTCGTTTTGGCGTGATCCCCAAAAAAGGAGCTGGATGGCGTCTTATTTTGTGCTTATCGTTCCCATTTGAACATAGTGTCAACGACGGCATATATAGACCACGATAATGTTTCTTTGCAATATTGTCCGATAAAGCACGCGTTTATTAAAACAGGAAAGGGTGCATTAATGGGAAAGGTTGACAACAAGATCGCTTACCGCATAGTTCCAATTAATCCTTCCGACAGAGATTTATTAAGTGTGCCATGGAGAGATAAGTTTTACGTTGGTTTTGGTATCACCGTTTGGCTTTCGATCTGCGCCCGGCAGTCGTCAAAATATAACAATGAAAGAAAAAAAACAAGAAATGCGGGTGTCTAATATCCCTTTCTACTAAACTTTTCTTTGTGCGTCAGGCCGCGTGCTGTTGATATGGGGTTAGCTCTGCATTGTTTTGACCCAACATACTTTGCTGTGAAATCGGGTAACTCAGCATTGTTTTAGCGCAGCATTGTTTTAGCGCAGCATACCTGGTTATGACATCGGGTAATTAGGCATTGTTTCGGCACAACATACCTGGTGGTGACATCGGGTAACTAGGCATTGTTTCGGCACAGCATACCTGGTTGTGACATCGGGTAACTAAGCATTGTTTCAGCACAGCATACCTGGTTGTGACATCGGGTAACTAAGCATTGTTTCGGCACAGCATACCTGGTTGTGACATCGGGTAACTAAGCATTGTTTTAGCACAGCATACCTGGTTGTGACATCGGGTAATTCAGCATTGTTTCAGCACAGCATACCTGGTTGTGACATCGGGTAGTTCAGCATTGTTTCAGCACAGCACACCTGGTTGTGACATCGGGTAACTAAGCATTGTTTCAGCACAGCATACCTGGTTGTGACATCGGGTAACTAAGCATTGTTTCAGCACAGCATACCTGGTTGTGACATCGGGTAACTAAGCATTGTTTCGGCGCAGCATACCTGGTTGTGACATCGGGTAACTAAGCATTGTTTCGGCACAGCATACCTGGTTGTGACATCGGGTAACTAAGCATTGTTTTAGCACAGCATACCTGGTTGTGACATCGGGTAACTAAGCATTGTTTCGGCACAGCATACCTGGTTGTGACATCGGGTAACTAAGCATTGTTTCGGCACAGCATACCTGGTTGTGACATCGGGTAATTCAGCATTGTTTCAGCACAGCATACCTGGTTGTGACATCGGGTAACTAAGCATTGTTTCAGCACAGCATACCTGGTTGTGACATCCGGTAACTAAGCATTGTTTCGGCGCAGCATACCTGGTTGTGACATCGGGTAACTAAGCATTGTTTCGGCACAGCATACCTGGTTGTGACATCGGGTAACTAAGCATTGTTTTAGCACAGCATACCTGGTTGTGACATCGGGTAACTAAGCATTGTTTCGGCACAGCATACCTGGTTGTGACATCGGGTAACTCAGCATTGTTTCAGCACAGCATACCTGGTTGTGACATCGGGTAATTCAGCATTGTTTCAGCACAGCATACCTGGTTGTGACATCGGGTAATTCAGCATTGATTCAGCACAGCATACCTGGTTGTGACATCGGGTAACTAAGCATTGTTTCGGCACAGCATACCTGGTTGTGACATCGGGTAACTAAGCATTGTTTCAGCACAGCATACCTGGTTGTGACAACGGGTAACTAAACATTATTTCAGCACAGCATACCTGGTTGTGACATCGGGTAGCTAAGCATTGTTTCAGCACAGCATACCTGGTTGTGACATCGGGTAACCAAGCATTGTTTCGGCACAGCATACCTGGTTGTGACATCGGGTAGTTCAGCATTGTTGTAGCACAGCATACCTGGTTGTGACATCGGGTAATTCAGCAGTGTTTCAGCACAGCATATATCTGGTTGTGACATCGGGTCATTCAGCATTGTTTCAGCACAGCATACCTGGTTGGGACATCGGGTAATTCAGCATTGTTTCAGCACAGCATACCTGGTTGTGACATCGGGTAACTAAGCATTGTTTTAGCACAGCATACCTGGTTGTGACATCGGGTTATTCAGCATTGTTTTAGCACAGCATACCTGGTTGTGACATCGGGTAACTCAGCACTGGTTTGGCATGGCATACCTGGTTGTGACATCGGGTAACTAAACAATGTTTTAGCACAGCATACCTGGGTTGTGACATCGGGTAATTCAGCATTGTTCAGCACAGCATACCTGGTTGTGACATCGGGTAATTCAGCATTGTTTCAGCACAGCATACCTGGTTGTGATATCGGGTAATTCAGCATTGTTTCAGCACAGCATACCTGGTTGTGACATGGGGTAATTCAGTATTGTTTTAGCACAGCATATCTGGTTGTGACATCGGGTAACTCAGCATTGTTTCAGGACATGAGCATATCTGGTTGTGACATCCGGTTATTCAGCATTGTTTCAGCACAGCATACCTGGTTGTGACATCGGGTTACTCAGCATTGTTTTGGCACAGCCTACCTGGTTGTGACATCGGGTTATTCAGCATTGGTTCAGCACAGCATACTTGGTTGTGACATCGGGTAATTCAGCATTGTTTTAGCACAGCATACCTGGTTGTGACATCGGGTAATTCAGCATTATTTTAGCACAGCATACCTGGTTGTGAAATCGGGTAATTCAGCATTGATTTAGCACAGCATACCTGGTTGTGACATCGGGTAATTCAGCATTGTTTTAGCACAGTATACCTGGTTGTGACATCGGGTAACTAAGCATTGTTTTGGCACAGCACACCTGGTTGTGACATCGAGTAACTCAGCCTTGTTTTAGCACAGCATACCTGGTTGTGACATCGGGTAACTAAGCATTGTTTTGGCACAGCATACCTGGTTGTGACATCGGGTAACTCAGCACTGGTTTGGCATAGCATACCCTGGTTGTGACATCGGGTAACTAAGCATTGTTTTAGCACAGCATACCTGGTTGTGACATCGGGTAACTCAACCGTGTTTCGGCACAGCATATACTTGGTTGTGACATCAGGTAACTCAGCGTGGTATTGGCATTCTAACAATTTGTTCTACTAAGCATATCTGGTGGTGATATCGGGTAACTAAGCATGGTCTCTGCACAGGACCCTCAGTTAAACCACAGGCATCCCAAGCTCACATTGTTGCTATTTAATATTTTTTTATTAATATTTTTTTATTATTGCTGTTTGTATTTTATGGTATATTATGTGTATGTGTTATGTCTGTTATGTTATGTGCCAGAAATGGTATGATGGAATTAAATATATATTTATTATTGATGGTTAGGGTACTTTATATTAGCAAATTATAGTAGACTTGATAGTCGAATATATATTGTCAAAATATTGCTAAAATATTGTGTCAAATGAAGAAATAAAGTTACTTACTTCTACTACAAGTTGCAATCGACTTTTCGGTGTTGACTTGGTGTGATTTTAAATCCACTTCGAGGGGATGGTATTATATGTAATATTAAGGAGAAGGCAGGTAAATACAGCTCCAACGAACTCGCATCGGCTTCACAAATCCTTCTCGCGTCGCATAATAATGCATCGAATCGCCAAAAAAACAACAGATCCATAAAGCCCATTACATTTCACATCACATTCATCGTCTTCAGCAAACACAAGAGATTTTTTGTCGGTGAAAATCCATAATTTGTTCGATTTTCTGACAATCTCAGGATGTGTGGCTGTCGATACCCGGGGATATTCAGTTGAGAGCTCGCGAGTTCGAATTACACTATTTATTGTTATTGGTTGATTCGAATCGCGTTCACGCGGCAACAATGTAACGATTCGATGCATTATTATGCGACGCGAGAAGGATTTGTGAAGCCGATGCGAGTTCGTTGGAGCTGTATTTACCTGCCTTCTCCTTAATATTACATATAATACCATCCCCTCGAAGTGGATTTAAAATCACACCAAGTCAACACCGAAAAGTCGATTGCAACTTGTAGTAGAAGTAAGTAACTTTATTTCTTCATTTGACACAATATTTTAGCAATATTTTGACAATATATATTCGACTATCAAGTCTACTATAATTTGCTAATATAAAGTACCCTAACCATCAATAATAAATATATATTTAATTCCATCATACCATTTCTGGCACATAACATAACAGACATAACACATACACATAATATACCATAAAATACAAACAGCAATAATAAAAAAATATTAATAAAAAAAAAATTAAATAGCAACAATGTGAGCTTGGGATGCCTGTGGTTAAACTCATTGTAAGACATGTCTGCAGGTTGTGTGTTGGTTAGGTGCAAACGGAGGAAAAACTATTACTTGGATGGGTGATATCTTAGTTATAGCGATATCACTATTGGTGGTCAGGTCAATACTCGAAATCGCTACATGCCCCTTGACCTGAATCCAAGTAATTGCAAATGTTTGGTAAACTGCCAACCTCGTACCCAGGGCTTCTCGGGTAAACTACGGACCTCCCACCCGTTGCACCTAACCATCCATACGGGTAAGTTATGTTACTGTAGGTGTTAAATGAGGTTATGCAATAAGCAAGGTTAACAACTAAGGAACAGCGTGCTTGGAGCCTGGGGTTGAGATTCGTGCTACAAAGGCATGGAGCATTGCGTGCGCCAGCTAATTGTGCCAAGTGTAGCGTGCCAGGCGGATATCGTTTGCCAGTTTACAGAGACAACAAGTTGGAAAATCCCACCATCCCACCCTTGAAACAGGCATTCGGAATGCTTTCCACCGAGTAACTCGGTGTGATAGGTGCAAACGGGTGGTCAGGTCAATACTCGAAATCTCTACATGCCCCTTGACCTGAATCCAAGTAATTGCAAATGTTTGGTAAACTGCCAACCTCGTACCCAGGGCTTCTCGGGTAAACTACGGACCTCTCACCCGTTGCACCTAACCATCCATACGGGTAAGTTATGTTACTGTAGGTGTTAACGAAATTTGCGCGCCCAGGCGCGCATTTGGTCCGAAATTGCGCAACCGAGATCTCGGTTGCGCAATACAAACTTTTCAGTCTAATAGCGTTGTCTCGACGTGACGTCACGAATTCCGACCCCCCGCCAAGACTCAGACAAACATTGGCAACTCTTAATATAAATTGTATTATGATTGAGAGCTTGCTGTGAGTTATTTTGATAATTTGATAGTTTGTTTAAAGTTTATTTGTGCGGAATCATACACACGTTGTACTTTTTGCTTAGTCGAAGTGCCAGTGTCGATATTTTTGCTTTGGTAGTTGTAATATAGGCTATTTCATCGCTTTAGTATGGACTATTCTGTCGCTGCTATAAATAGGTCTACTATCCTATATAGTCTATATTAATATATTGTTGCTTTCGTGTTTATACTAAGTTTGGACGCTTAGAAACCATTTTTTGTCGATTTAGTGCCCATTATTTTGCTCTTTTGGTGTTTTATATTCGCTTTTATAGTGCCCATTATTTTTAAAATTTACTATTTTGTCGCTGTATTAGTATCCACTATTTATAGTCTATTTTGTTTATCTTTTAGTTTTAATACTATAAAAGAAGCTAGGTCTAGGATTGTCTACTATTCTATCAACTATATTCTATCGACTATATTCTATATTTAAAATACGGATTTATTTCAAATGAAAGATTAATTGTCACTTATACGTAAAATAATTTCAAATATAAACTCTTTTCACTGAGGAATCTTCCGTTGATAAGTAAAACTATTTTGCTTTGACAATAAAAAAATATGTTGAAAAAATATTTCACAAGCCGGTTAACTTATTGATTTAATAGTCTATTTTTAAATATCAGTTCTGTAAAAGAGAGAACCGCCCTTTGGCACTGTGTCTGGTTTAAAAATGAATTCTACAACTAGTGCTTCTCCGATAAATTTAACAACTCTCACTGAAAACGACGGCGTTCCCGGCTCATATTTTGAGCATGATCCATCAGATTATACTGTCGATCAACTCAAGCGGTGGTTAAAATGTAGAGGCTTGAAACAAAGTGGTAAACGCCGAAGGCCCTTTACCACTTTGGCCCTTTATCCGTGGGCCCTTTCTCGCCTGGCCAATGAACTGCACAAATATATGTGTTCCTATTTATCATTGATACATCAAAGTTTTTCTGTGAACATGCTGAAACCCAGCGACGAGACTTTTCAATTCCTTGCGACGGTTTTGGAAAAGGTATAAATACCTTTTGCCCAGAAGCTCTCATTTCCTGAAGCGATTTCGGCAATTTTTCTGGATATCTCGAATCACTTGCACGCGTTCCCCAGCGACAGTGCTTAGTACTAACCATGTTCTAACTTTGGTGTAAATTTGAATGAGTTTTAGTGCAGATAAAATAAAAAAATATGCCAATGATAGTTCGCTGCTAGTATAATTCTATATTAAATAGTAGTTTGTTTGTCTGAGTCTCGTGGGGGGTCTTAGCTGAGGGAATCTATTTTTAGCTACGTGAGACAACGCTATTGAAGTACATTTTATTGGTCACATACGTGTTTCTCATAGATTTTTTACCATTTTCATCTACAGTACACACTTTTTAGCTTAGCCGATGAAATTGTATCTTAATCTAGACATTTATTTCTTAAAAAGTTTTGTTTTAAGTTGTAATTTCACTTGTAAATAGGCTTATTCTCAATTGTTAAATGTAAATTATTGACCGCCATTTTGAATTTTAATTATTCTTGTCTCCATGGAAACAGCGAACACAGCAAAAACTTCAGGGATTTCAAAGTTTGTTTTGCGTTTGAAAATTGAGTTTTTTGATGCAAAAATGGGAAAATAATTATTAAAAATCACTCCAGTTTTACGCCAAAGAACAGGTACAATGATGGAAAGTATTTTTGTTATAAATATGCAGTTTACGGTAGGATTTCACTGAGATATAAGATTCGATTGAGAATCGATTTTCTGTTCAAAAATCTGGTGACTAGTGTTCTATATTATGAAGAAGCAAATTGTCAGTCATATCTTTAGGCTCTCGTATTTAAGCAGTCAAAATTGTATCAGCTATTTTACATATTTTACAGTATATGTATATACAATATTTCACCGCAGAGTGGGAACAAGATCAGTTTATGGTTACGATTACGATTAGTTTGTGTGCCTATATTAAATGGTTTAAGACAGCAGTAAACTACAAATTAAGAATCTATATCTTGAAAGGAAACTACACGGCATAGAAAAAAGGTACATTTCATTATATTGCAGTAGATAATCGTCCCTACACATAGCAATATAAACATTTTTTAACATCTCTCCTAATATTATCCGTAGATTTTGATTTTCACACTATAAATTGTATAAAATATTGTAAACAACACGGTGATCCTTTCCAGAATCATACTGTGGACTCCTAACGATTATTTCAAAATTTAAGTTCGCTTTTAAATAGTGATGGGCGATACCGAGTACTTGGTAATCGATACCAAGTCCAGCGGTATCGATTACTGACCTGGTATCGTTCAATACTTGCACCCCTTTTTCAGCGCGTTTTTGACTTGCTGTTGGTTTACTTAATACTTACAGCTTTATTTGGATTACATAAAGTAAAACATTTTTTCCACTGACCAACAGTAAATTCCAGCGGGAATTTAGATTATTGGCGCCATGGGCGAGGTATTGTTGCATCTGTTATCTGTTCCATCCGAAAGAGCGTTTTCAAAAGCTGGTGAACTGGTTTCAAAGAAAAGGTCAAACCTAAAGCCCTCAAACATTCACATGCTTCTATTTCTGAACAATAATATATGAAGAGCATAACTGTAGTGAAAAAAAACTTTATTTGTTGAAATTCCTTGCCGTTTTTGTGTAATAACGTTAAAGTTTTAGAATAAAAGATAAGTGAAAAAAGGTATCGAAAGTGACAGATACCAGCAATATGAGTAATCATTTCCGTATCGAAAATATAAATTTTGTGTTTATTTTGGTATCGAAATAGGTATCGGTATCGACCGATACAGATCTTCAAAGTATCGGTATCCAATTATAACTCCTGGTATCGCCCATCACTACTTTTAAATGTATTTTATGGAATGCCAGCATAATTAAAGCAGAACTCTTGTAGGGACCACGCGAAAGACACCCACAATCCACGCAAAACCCACGCCGCAATCAAGCAGAAAAATGAAGGCGCACAGCAGGGGTATTCTATTAACATGATTTTGTTTTCTTAAAAACACTATAGGGTATACTGTAAGACTTTTTTTTTAAAGCATAGTGAAGCACGTCCCTGGATGGATTCGAACCATCAACCTTTCGGTTAACAGCCGAACGCGCTAACCGATTGCGCCACAGAGACGGCATTCGCTTAAGATATACAAAAAGATTATTTGGCTCAAATTCAATTTCCTCAAAATGGAATAACTGCCGTGACCAGGATTCGAATCAGAGTTATTGCGGCCACAACGCAAAGTACTAACAACTGTACGACCAGAAAAACAAAGAAAGTAGCAATTTTTATTCTGTATTAGAGAATATTCGAAAATTTAACACAAGTTATATACTTGTTGCAGCTGGAAATATAGAATAATTGAATCCAGAGAGACAGCCCGCACGAAAAATTGAAATACATCGGCTTGCTGGTCTAGTGGTATGATTCTCGCTTTGGGTGCGAGAGGTCACGGCTTCGATTCCCGTGCAAGCCCACATTGAGGTATCTTTTCCCACTTGTACGTCTGCTTGAAATTTCGAGAATAGTTTTAATTCTTTAAGAAACGTTCCAAAACATACTGTAAGCCTTTTCAACCTGAAATTTCGTAAACATTGTAGCTTGCAAAATTTCTTCTTACACAAAACATTGTTAAAAAATATAGTCAAGCTTCTTGCTGAGTGGATTCGAACAATCAACGTTCGGTTAACAGCCGAACGCTTTAACCGTTTCCCACAAGGACGGAATTCGCACATGATTCCCCGAGAATATCATTGTGAAACTTACATCAGGCTGCATGTCAAGTAAAGAATGATGGTCCTATCGGCCACAACTAAAGCTATTCTCACCTTCAAAAACAAAGTAACCAAGTCAAAAAGATAGACAACAAGAATAATTGGTTCAAATTCAATTTTACTCAAAATGGAATAACTGCCGTGACCAGGATTCGAACCAGAGTTATTGCGGCCACAACGCAAAGTACTAACCACTGTACGATCACAGCAACATTGGAAAGCGCAATTTGTATTTGCTTTTAAAATATTCGAAATATATATTCCAAATTATATGTTCCTGTGGCAAATATTAAATAATCACCGAATGGAATGTTTAAAGAAATTCGTAAAGTAATGGCTTGCTGGCCCCGGATTGGTATGATTCTCGTTAGGGTGCGAGAGGTCACGGATTCGATTCCCGTGCAAGCCCACATTGAGGTATCTTTTCCCACTTGTACGTCTGCTTGAAATTTCGAGAATAGTTTGATTCTTTAAGAAACGTTCCAAAACATACTCTAAACCTTTTTTACCTGGAATTTCGTAAACATTGGAACTTGCAAAATTTATTCTTACACAAAACATTGTTAAAAGATAGATAGATAGATCAACTTTATTTAAACACATTGGCCTTTTCAGCAAAAGCTGATTTCCAAAAGGGACGTGTACTTACAAATTATTATTTATATACTAGCTCTAATATTACATACATAACAAATACAATTATATACCTATTTAGACAAAAAATTAACTACTACTTTAAGTCGAGATTAAGGTCGAGGAAGATAGCTTTTTACAGAACGAATTATACGATACCGAATTGCGTATCTCTTCAGGTATCTGATTCCATAGTTTAGCCCCACAATATTGGAAGCTTTTTTTTAAGGATTCCGTTTTTGGTCTTGGAATATAAAACCTTGTTGAAGAACCTCTCAGATTATGGTCATGAATGGTATTCAGATTTTGGAAAGTTTCGCATAGTCGTTGGGGGGCTAAACCATTAACTGTCTTGTACATGAGCCTGGCTTTCATTTGTGCCCTACGCTCTTCAAGTGTTACCCAGCCTAGAGATTTTCGTGCCAAAATAGACTGACCATGTTCATTTTTTAAGTTCATGATCAACCTAGCCGCTCTGTTTTGGAATTTCTGTAGACGTTCGCTTAGGCCTTTATTAAGTGTATCCCATACTTCACAGCAATAATCAAAATAAGGTTGGATTAAGGCATTATAAACTTTTATCAAAATGTCTTGTTCGACATACTCCCTCATTTTTCTAATAGCCCCAATACCTGATGATATTTTACTGCTAATATGGTTAATGTGTTTTTCCCAACTCAAGTTTTCGTCTAATTCAACTCCAAGAGCTTTGGTATTTTTAACTCCTTGATGGGTATCAATATTACTTATTTTATGTCGTGTTCCAATTACAACATACTCGGTTTTCATTATATTTAGACTTAGTTTATTTGCACAAAGCCATTTCTGAACATTCCTCATGTCTACGCTCGCCCTCTCTTCCGCCTCACTAATTGTTCTGCCTACTGCCGTTAAGTTAGTATCATCAGCAAACATTCTTGGAGTTGTGCGTTCTAGGCAGCTTGGCAAATCATTTATATACATAATAAATAAGAGAGGGCCGAGTATACTTCCCTGAGGAATGCCACAAATGATTTCTTTCTCCACCGAGAGTATACTGGCCAATTGACAACTTTGAGTTCGGTGCGTCAAATAGCAACGTAAAAGATTTAATGCTTTCCTTTGGAAACCATACATTTCAAACTTACTTAACAGTATTTCGTGGTCGACTGTATCGAATGCTTTTTTTAGGTCAAGAAAAATAACTAAGTTATACAGCCCACGGTCCATGTTGGTATACCATTCGTTCGTACAATCCAATAATGTAGTAGTTGTGGAATGATAAGGTCTGAAACCAAATTGGTGTTTTGAGAAAAGATTATTCTGGTTAAGATACTCATACATTTGATCATACATAATTCTTTCCATAAGTTTACTTACTACAGGAAGGATTGATATCGGTCTATAGTTGTCCAACATGGACCGCTGACCTTTCTTAAACAATGGAATAACCCTCCGAGTCAATTGACATATTAAAAATCTCAGTAAGAGAAGGTGCAATAACTGGAGCTGCTACTTGTAGAATTTTAGCTGAAATTTTATCCATTCCAGTCGCTTTGGTGGTAGACAAATTAACTAGAAGAGTGTAAACCAGTGTTACACTCACTGGTCGAAATGAGAAACTGTTCTTTGTCTTAGATTTTTGTTGAGTAATAAAATCTCGAAAACTAACGTCATTGTCATTTGGAATAGACTCAGCAAGCTTTGGGCCAATATTACTAAAATGATCATTAAAAATGTCGACTAATTCGTCGGTCGATGTAACAGTTTTACCTGGAAGTTTAATTTCATTAATCGTAGTCTGTTTTCTGTTTCGACCTAATATATCGTTTATTGTTCTCCAAGCATATTTAGGATTCTGTTTATTATTTGTGAATTTGTTTGCATAATAATCTCTTTTAGCACTGCGCAAAGCAGTGTTGGCAACATTTCTAGATGACTTATATAGTCTCCAGTCTTCTTCTTTATTTGTCTTTATTGCTTTACGCTTAAGAGCATCTCTTTTAAATAATTTTTCCTTTACTTCCCGGCTTACCCAAGGAATATTGCCCCCTTTTCTTAATCTTTTTACTCTCACAGGGGCATGTTTATCCAGCACATCTACAAAGAATGTTTTCCATAACCGCCACATTTCATCTACATTTCTTTTAAATCTTATTTCTTCCCAAGGTATATTTTGTAAGTCATATAGAAAGCCTGAAACATTGAAATTCTTAAAATTTCTATACTTGACAGAACCTTGTAAATCAGTTTTTATTCTTGTACTTATTTTCCGAATACTATAAATGAGGCTGTGATCACTAATTCCGAGATGGACTACACCTGAAAAAATTATTTTTTCAGGCATTGACGCAATTACTACATCCAATAATGATTGGCTAGACTGGGTAATACGCGTAGGGTTATTAATTAATTGTGTAAGCTGATATAATTCCAAAACGTCTTGAAGCTTTCTAGTGGTGGACAAAGTTGGTTCTAGCATATTACAATTTAAATCTCCCAAAATATAAAATTCTATATTTTCATCAATTGATTTGATTAGCCTCTCAATTTTTATAAACACTTCACTAGCGGAACATGGTGGTCTATAAATACTTGAAACTATAAAAGATTGACTATTAGCCTGCTTAATTTCCACACAGACAGCTTCAAGGCCTGTTGGAATTAGATCAGGGCGATTTTCATAATTTATATGGCGTCTTATATAAATACATACCCCTCCTCCATTTCTATTCCGATCAGCACGTAGCAAGTCATAACCTTCAATGCTAACAATCCCATCGGAAATAGTGGAGTCCAAACGGGTTTCATTAACTGCTAAAACATCTAGATATTTATCATGAAGTAATAATCGGATTTCATCAAGGTGTTTCGGAAGGCTAACTACATTAAGCATAGCCATCTTAAAACCCCTTGTTTTCGGAATATTTAAACAGGCATCATTAGCACTCCTCCTCGACCCGTCCTCATTTCAATTATGCGAACTTAAGAAATATGAAAAGTTTGCCTGAAGCAAAGAGCTACCTTCTCGGTTTAAATGCAGTCCTCTACTATTTAAATGAGAGCGACTAATATTACTATTGTCTAAAAATGCAAGCTTTTTCTTCAAGCAGCTTGACTTTAGTATATTGTTGGTCTCATTTACCTTCGTTGTAAGTTCCTCTCTATCGCATCTAGTGACTAAAGAAGAGATGATGACTTCAGTATCATTGCAATCCTTTTTAAAATTCTCTGCTAACTCGATAATTTTCTTTGCAATTTCTTTAGGACTTGAATAGCGTATGTCGTTTGTGCCTGCATGGATAATGAGCTTATCGGGTTGCTTTCGTGCAGTGGGCTTTAAGAAATCAGACATATCATTAACTGTTGCACCTGAGAAAGACTTAACTATTACGTTTCTGTCAGTGTTGGATACTTCCCAACCTTTTACATATATTATAATCGAATCTCCAGCTATAACGACCGTTTCTTTAGTGCGTTGTCTTTCTGCTGTTATTTGCCTTTTGTTCGTTATTCTTCACCTTTTGTTTCTCATTCTTATTCTTCTTATGCTTTTGTTCCTGATTAATCTGCTGTGACGTAAAAAATATAGTCAAGCTTCTTGCTGAGTGGATTCGGACAATCAACGTTCGGTTAACAGCCGAAAGCTTTAACCGTTTGCCACAAGGACGGAATTCGCACATGATTCCCCGAGAATATCATTGTGAAACTTACATCAGACTGCATGTCAAGTAAACAATGATGGTCCTATCGGCCTCAACTAAAGCTATTCTCACCTTCAAAAACAAAGTAACCAAGTCAAAAAGATAGACAACAAGAATATTTGGTTCAAATTCAATTTTACTCAAAATGGAATAACTGCCATGAGCAGGATTCGAACCAGAGTTATTGCGGCCACAACGCAAAGTACTAACCACTGTACGATCACAGCAACATTGGAAGACGCAATTTGTATTTGCTTTTAAAATATTCGAAAAATATATTCCAAATTATATGTTCCTGTGGCAAATATTAAATAATCACCGAATGGAATGTTTAAACAAATTCGTAAAGTAATGGCTTGCTGGCCCCGGATTGGTATGATTCTCGCTTAGGGTGCGAGAGGTCACAGATTCGATTCCCGTGCAAGCCCACATTGAGGTATCTTTTCCCACTTGTACGTCTGCTTGAAATTTCGAGAATAGTTTGATTCTTTAAGAAACGTTCCAAAACATACTCTAAACCTTTTTTACCTGGAATTTCGTAAACATTGGAGCTTGCAAAATTTCTTCTTACACAAAACATTGTTAAAAAGTATAATCAAGCTTCTTGCTGAGTGGATTCGAACAATCAACGTTCGGTTAACAGCCGAAAGCTTTAACCGTTTGCCACAAGGACGGAATTCGCACATGATTCCCCGAGAATATCATTGTGAAACTTACATCAGACTGCATGTCAAGTAAACAATGATGGTCCTATCGGCCTCAACTAAAGCTATTCTCACCTTCAAAAACAAAGTAACCAAGTCAAAAAGATAGACAACAAGAATAATTGGTTCAAATTCAATTTTACTCAAAATGGAATAACTGCCGTGACCAGGATTCGAACCAGAGTTATTGCGGCCACAACGCAAAGTACTAACCACTGTACGATCACAGCAACATTGGAAAGCGCAATTTGTATTTGCTTTTAAAATATTCGAAAAATATATTCCAAATTATATGTTCCTGTGGCTAATATTAAATAATCACCGAATGGAATGTTTAAAGAAATTCGTAAAGTAATGGCTTGCTGGCCCCGGATTGGTATGATTCTCGTTAGGGTGCGAGAGGTCACGGATTCGATTCCCGTGCAAGCCCACATTGAGGTATCTTTTCCCACTTGTACGTCTGCTTGAAATTTCGAGAATAGTTTGATTCTTTAAGAAACGTTCCAAAACATACTGTAAGCCTTTTTTACCTGGAATTTCGTAAACATTGGAACTTGCAAAATTTCTTTTTACACAAAACATTGTTAAAAAATATAGTCAAGCTTCTTGCTGAGTAACCAAGTCAAAAGATAGACAACAAGAATATTTGGTTGAAATTCAATTTCCTCAAAATGGAATAACTGCCGTGACCAGGATTCGAACAAGAGTTATTGCGGTCACAACGCAAAGTACTATTCGAACCATCAACCTTTCGGTTAACAGCCGAACGCGCTAACCGATTGCGCCACAGAGACGGCATTCCATTAATCTTCATTTCCCGAGAATATCACGGTGAAGGGTGCTGCTGCTTGCTTGTCAAGTAAATAATGATGGTACTATCGGCTGCAACCAAACTCATTATCAACTTCAAAGACAAAATAACCAGGACATAAGATATACAGAAAGATTATTTGGCTCAAATTAATTTTCCTCAAAATGGAATAACTGCCGTGACCAGGATTCGAACAAGAGTTATTGCGGCCACAACGCAAAGTACTAACCACTGTACGATCACAGCAACATTGGAAGGTGCAATTTGTATTTGCTTTTAAAACATTCGAAAAATATATTCCAAATTATATGTTCCTGTAGCAAATATTAAATAATCGTCGAATGGAATGTTTAAAGAGATTCGTAAAGTAATGGCTTGCTGGTCTAGTGGTATGATTCTCGCTTAGGGTGCGAGAGGTCACGGATTCGAATCCCGTTCAAGCCCATATTTAGAAGACTTTTCCAGTTGAAAATTTTGTTTTCTTAAAAACACTATAGGGTATACTGTAAGACTTTTTTTTAAAAGCGTAGTGAAGCACGTCCCTGGATGGATTCGAACCATCAACCTTTCGGTTAACAGCCGAACGCGCTAACCGATTGCGCCACAGAGACGGCATTCGCTTAATCTTCATTTCCCGAGAATATCACGGTGAAGGTGCTGCAGCTTGCTTGTCAAGTAAACAATGATGGTACTATCGGCTGCAACCAAACTCATAATCTTCAAAGACAAAATAACCAGGACATAAGATATACAAAAAGATTATTTTGCTCAAATTCAATTACCTCAAAATGGAATAACTGCCGTGACAAGGATTTGAATCAGAGTTATTGCGGCCACAACGCAAAGTACTAACAACTGTACGACCAGAAAAACAAAGAAAGTAGCAATTTTTATTCTGTATTAGAGAATATTCGAAAATTTAACACAAGTTATATACTTGTTGCAGCCGGAGATATAGAATAATTGAATCCAGAGAGACAGCCCGCACGATAATTAGAAATACATCGGCTTGCTGGTCTAGTGGTATGATTCTCGCTTTGGGTGCGAGAGGTCACGGTTCGATTCCCGTGCAAGCCTACATTGAGGTATCTTTTCCCACTTGTACGTCTGCTTGAAATTTCGAGAATAGTTTGATTAAGAAAAAGAGAAAAAAACTGTAAGCCTTTTTACCCTGGAATTTCGTAAATATTTGAGCTTGAAAAATTTCTTCTTACACAAAACATTGTTAAAAAGTATAGTCAAGCTTCTTGCTGGGTGGATTCAACGTTAGCCGAAAGCTTTAACCGTTTGCCACAAGGACGGAATTCGCACATGATTCCCCGAGAATATCATTGTGAAACTTACATCAGACTGCATGTCAAGTAAAGAATGATGGGCCTATCGGCCTCAACAAAAGCTATTCTCACCTTCAAAAACAAAGTAACCAAGTCAAAAAGATAGACAACAAGAATATTTGGTTCAAATTCAATTTTCCTCAAAATGGAATAACTGCCGTGACCAGGATTCGAACCAGAGTTATTGCGGCCACAACGCAAAGTACTAACCACTGTACGATCACAGCAACATTGGAAGGTGCAATTTGTATTTGCTTTTAAAACATTCGAAAAATATATTCCAAATTATATGTTCCTGTGGCAAATATTAAATAATCACCGAATGGAATGTTTAAAGAAATTCGTGAAGTAATGGCTTGCTGGTCTAGTGGTATGATTCTCGCTTAGGGTGCGAGAGGTCACGGGTTCGATTCCCGTGCAAGCCCACATTGAGGTATCTTTTCCCACTTGTACGTCTGCTTGAAATTTCGAGAATAGTTTGATTCTTTAAGAAACGTTCCAAAACATACTCTAAACCTTTTTTACCTGGAATTTCGTAAACATTGGAGCTTGCAAAATTTCTTCTTACACAAAACATTGTTAAAAAGTATAATCAAGCTTCTTGCTGGGTGGATTCGGACAATCAACGTTCGGTTAACAGCCGAAAGCTTTAACCGTTTGCCACAAGGACGGAATTCGCACATGATTCCCCGAGAATATCATTGTGAAACTTACATCAGACTGCATGTCAAGTAAAGAATGATGGGCCTATCGGCCTCAACAAAAGCTATTCTCACCTTCAAAAACAAAGTAACCAAGTCAAAAAGATAGACAACAAGAATATTTGGTTCAAATTCAATTGTCCTCAAAATGGAATAACTGCCGTGACCAGGATTCGAACCAGAGTTATTGCGGCCACAACGCAAAGTACTAACCACTGTACGATCACAGCAACATTGGAAGGTGCAATTTGTATTTGCTTTTAAAACATTCGAAAAATATATTCCAAATTATATGTTCCTGTGGCAAATATTAAATAATCACCGAATGGAATGTTTAAACAAATTCGTAAAGTAATGGCTTGCTAGTCTAGTGTGTATGATTCTCGCTTGTGGGCGAGAGGTCACGGTTCGATTCCTGGTGCAAGCCGTTGAGCTATCTTTTTTCACTTGTGTACGTCTGCTTGAAATTTCGAGAATAGTTTGATCTTTTGAAAACGTTCCCAAACATACTGTAAGCCTTTTTACCTGGAATTTCGTAAATTGAGCTTGAAAAATTTCTTCTTACACAAAACCGGATTGTTAAAAATATGCAAGCTTCTTGCTGAGTGGATTCGAACAATCAACTTTCGGTTAACAGCCGAACGCTTTAACCGTTGCCACAAGGACGGAATTCTGCACATGATTCCGAGAATATCATTGTGAAACTTGCATCAGGCTGCATGTCAAGTAAAGAATGATGGTCCTATCGGCCTCAACTAAAGCTATTCTCACCTTCAAAAACAAAGTAACCAAGTCAAAAGATAGACAACAAGAATATTTGGTTCAAATTCATTTTCCTCAAAATGGAATAACTGCCCTGACCAGGATTCGAACAAGAGTTATTGCGGCCACAACGCAAAGTACTATTCGAACCATCAACCTTTCGGTTAACAGCCGAACGCGCTAACCGATTGCGCCACAGAGACGGCATTCCATTAATCCTCATTTCCCGAGAATATCACGGTGAAGGGTGCTGCTGCTTACTTGTCAAGTAAATAATGATGGTACTATCGGCTGCAACCAAACTCATTATCAACTTCAAAGACAAAATAACCAGGACATAAGATATACAGAAAGATTATTTGGCTCAAATTAATTTTCCTCAAAATGGAATAACTGCCGTGACCAGGATTCGAACAAGAGTTATTGCGGCCACAACGCAAAGTACTAACCACTGTACGATCACAGCAACATTTGAAGGTGCAATTTGTATTTGCTTTTAAAACATTCGAAAAATATATTCCAAATTATATGTTCCTGTAGCAAATATTAAATAATCGCCGAATGGAATGTTTAAAGAGATTCGTAAAGTAATGGCTTGCTGGTCTAGTGGTATGATTCTCGCTTAGGGTGCGAGAGGTCACGGATTCGATTCCCGTTCAAGCCCATATTTAGAAGACTTTTCCAGTTGAACATTTTGTTTTCTTAAAAACACTATAGGGAATATTGTAAGACTTTTTTTTAAAAGCGTAGTGAAGCACGTCCCTGGATGGATTCGAACCATCAACCTTTCGGTTAACAGCCGAACGCGCTAACCGATTGCGCCACAGAGACGGCATTCGCTTAATCTTCATTTCCCGAGAATATCACGGTGAAGGTGCTGCAGCTTGCTTGTCAAGTAAACAATGATGGTACTATCGGCTGCAACCAAACTCATAATCTTCAAAGACAAAATAACCAGGACATAAGATATACAAAAAGATTATTTTGCTCAAATTCAATTACCTCAAAATGGAATAACTGCCGTGACAAGGATTTGAATCAGAGTTATTGCGGCCACAACGCAAAGTACTAACAACTGTACGACCAGAAAAACAAAGAAAGTAGCAATTTTTATTCTGTATTAGAGAATATTCGAAAATTTAACACAAGTTATATACTTGTTGCAGCCGGAGATATAGAATAATTGAATCCAGAGAGACAGCCCGCACGATAATTAGAAATACATCGGCTTGCTGGTCTAGTGGTATGATTCTCGCTTTGGGTGCGAGAGGTCACGGTTCGATTCCCGTGCAAGCCTACATTGAGGTATCTTTTCCCACTTGTACGTCTGCTTGAAATTTCGAGAATAGTTTGATTCTTTAAGAGCCGTTCCAAAACATACTGTAAGCCTTTTTTACCTGGAATTTCGTAAACATTGGAGCTTGCAAAATTTCTTCTTACACAAAACATTATTAAAAAATATAGTCAAGCTTCTTGCTGAGTAACCAAGTCAAAAGATAGACAACAAGAATATTTGGTTGAAATTCAATTTCCTCAAAATGGAATAACTGCCGTGACCAGGATTCGAACAAGAGTTATTGCGGCCACAACGCAAAGTACTAACCACTGTACGATCACAGCAACATTGGAAGGTGCAATTTGTATTTGCTTTTAAAACATTCGAAAAATATATTCCAAATTATATGTTCCTGTGGCAAATATTAAATAATCACCGAATGGAATGTTTAAAGAAATTCGTGAAGTAATGGCTTGCTGGTCTAGTGGTATGATTCTCGCTTAGGGTGCGAGAGGTCACGGGTTCGATTCCCGTGCAAGCCCACATTGAGGTATCTTTTCCCACTTGTACGTCTGCTTGAAATTTCGAGAATAGTTTGATTCTTTAAGAAACGTTCCAAAACATACTGTAAGCCTTTTTTACCTGGAATTTCGTAAATATTGGAGCTTGAAAAATTTCTTCTTACACAAAACATTGTTAAAAAGTATAGTCAAGCTTCTTGCTGGGTGGATTCGGACAATCAACGTTCGGTTAACAGCCGAAAGCTTTAACCGTTTGCCACAAGGACGGAATTCGCACATGATTCCCCGAGAATATCATTGTGAAACTTACATCAGACTGCATGTCAAGTAAAGAATGATGGGCCTATCGGCCTCAACAAAAGCTATTCTCACCTTCAAAAACAAAGTAACCAAGTCAAAAAGATAGACAACAAGAATATTTGGTTCAAATTCAATTTTCCTCAAAATGGAATAACTGCCGTGACCAGGATTCGAACCAGAGTTATTGCGGCCACAACGCAAAGTACTAACCACTGTACGATCACAGCAACATTGGAAGGTGCAATTTGTATTTGCTTTTAAAACATTCGAAAAATATATTCCAAATTATATGTTCCTGTGGCAAATATTAAATAATCACCGAATGGAATGTTTAAAGAAATTCGCAAAGTAATGGCTTGCTAGTCTAGTGGTATGATTCTCGCTTTGGGTGCGAGAGGTCACGGTTCGATTCCTGTGCAAGCCCACGTTGAGCTATCTTTTCCCACTTGTACGTCTGCTTGAAATTTCGAGAATAGTTTGATTCTTTAAGAAACGTTCCCAAACATACTGTAAGCCTTTTTTACCTGGAATTTCGTAAACATTGGAGCTTGAAAAATTTCTTCTTACACAAAACATTGTTAAAAAATATAGTCAAGCTTCTTGCTGAGTGGATTCGAACAATCAACTTTCGGTTAACAGCCGAACGCTTTAACCGTTTGCCACAAGGACGGAATTCGCACATGATTCCCCGAGAATATCATTGTGAAACTTGCATCAGGCTGCATGTCAAGTAAAGAATGATGGTCCTATCGGCCTCAACTAAAGCTATTCTCACCTTCAAAAACAAAGTAACCAAGTCAAAAGATGGACAACAAGAATATTTGGTTCAAATTCAATTTCCTCAAAATGGAATAACTGCCGTGACCAGGATGCGAATCAGAGTTATTGCGGCCACAACGCAAAGTACTAACAACTGTACGACCAGAAAAACAAAGAAAGTAGCAGTTTTTATTCTGTTTAGAGAATATTCGAAAATTTAACACAAGTTATATACTTGTTGCAGCTGGAAATATAGAATAGTTGAATCCAGAGAAACAGCGTGCACGAAAATTTGAAATACATCGGCTTGCTGGTCTAGTGGTATGATTCTCGCTTTATAGGGTGCGAAAGGTCACGGATTCGATTCCCGTTCAAGCCCATATTTAGAAGACTTTTCCAGTTGAACATTTTGTTTTCTTAAAAACACTATAGGGTATACTGTAAAACTTTTTTTTAAAAACGTAGTGAAGCACGTCCCTGGATGGATTCGAACCATCAACCTTTCGGTTAACAGCCGAACGCGCTAACCGATTGCGCCACAGAGACGGCATTCGCTTAATCTTCACATCCCGAGAATATCACGGTGAAGGTGCTGCAGCTTGCTTGTCAAGTAAATAATGATGGTACTATCGGCTGCAACCAAACTCATTATCAACTTCAAAGACAAAATAACCAGGATAAGATATACAGAAATATTATTTGGCTCAAATTCAATTTCTTCAAAATGGAATAACTGCCGTGACCAGGATTCGAACCAGAGTTATTGCGGCCACAACGCAAAGTACTAACAACTGTACGACCAGAAAAACAAAGAAAGTAGCAATTTTTATTCTGTATTAGAGAATATTCGAAAATTTAACACAAGTTATATACTTGTTGCAGCTGGAAATATAGAATAATTGAATCCAGAGAGACAGCCCGGACGATAATTAGAAATACATCGGCTTGCTGGTCTAGTGGTATGATTCTCGCTTTGGGTGCGAGAGGTCACGGTTCGATTCCCGTGCAAGCCCATATTTAGAAGACTTTTCCACCTGAACGGCTGCTTGAAATTCTATCAATATTTTGTTTTCTTAAAAACACTATAGGGTATACTGTAAGACTTTTTTTTATAGCGTGGTGAAGCACGTCCCTGGATGGATTCGAACCATCAACCTTTCGGTTAACAGCCGAACGCGCTAACCGATTGCACCACAGAGACGACATCCACTAAATCTTCCTTTTCCGAGAATGTCTTGCTGAAGGGTACTGCAGCTTGCTTGTCAAGTAAATAATGATGGTACTATCGGCTGCAACCAAACTCATTATCAACTTCAAAGACAAAATAACCAGGACATAAGATATACAGAAAGATTATTTGGCTCAAATTCAATTTCCTCAAAATGGAATAACTGCGGTGACCAGGATTCGAACCAGAGTTATTGCGGCCACAACGCAAAGTACTAACAACTGTACGACAAGAAAAAAAACAAAGAAAGTAGCAATTTTTATTCTGTATTAGAGAATATTCGAAAATTTAACACAAGTTATATACTTGTTGCAGCTGGAAATATAGAATAATTGAATCCAGAGAGACAGCCCGCACGAAAATTAGAAATACATCGGCTTGCTGGTCTAGTGGTATGATTCTCGCTTCGGGTGCGAGAGGTCACGGGTTCGATTCCCGTGCAAGCCCACATCGAGGTATCTTTTCCCACTTGTACGTCTGCTTGAAATTTCGAGAATAGTTTGATTCTTTAAGAAACGTTCCAAAACATACTGTAAGCCTTTTTTACCTGGAATTTCGTAAACATTGGAGCTTGCAAAATTTCTTCTTACACAAAACGTTGTTAAAAAATATAGTCAAGCTTCTTCCTGAGTGGATTCGAACAATCAACGTTCGGTTAACAGTAAGGACGGAATTCGCACATGTCAAGTAAAGAATGATGGTCCTATCGGCCTCAACTAAAGCTATTCTCACCTTCAAAAACAAAGTAACCAAGTCAAAAGATAGACAACAAGAATATTTGGTTCAAATTCAATTTCCTCAAAATGGAATAACTGCCGTGACCAGGATTCGAACAAGAGTTATTGCGGCCACAACGCAAAGTACTAATCACTTTACGATCACAGCAACATTGCAAGGTGCAATTTGTATTTGCTTTTAAAACATTCGAAAAATATATTCCAAATTATATGTTCCTGTGGCAAATATTAAATAATCACCAAATGGAATGTTTAAAGAAATTCGTAAAGTAATGGCTTGCTGGTCTAGTGGTATGATTCTCGCTTAGGGTGCGAGAGGTCACGGATTCGATTCCCGTGCAAGCCCATATTTAGAAGAATTTTCCACTTGAACATTTTGTTTTCTTAAAAACACTACAGGGTATACTGTAAGACTTTTTTTTAAAAGCGTAGTGAAGCACGTCCCTGGATGGACTCGAACCATCAACCTTTCGGTTAACAGCCGAACACGCTAACCGATTGCGCCACAGAGACGGCATTCGTTTAATCGTCATTTTCCGATGATAGACAACAAGAATATTTGGTTCAAATTCAATTTCCTCAAAATGGAATAACTGCCGTGACCAGGATTCGAACAAGAGTTATTGCGGCCACAACGCAAAGTACTAACCACTGTACGATCACAGCAACATTGGAAGGCGCAATTTGTATTTGCTTTTAAAACATTCGAAAAATATATCCCAAATTATATGTTCCTGAGGCAAATATTAAATAATCACCGAATGGAATGTTTAAAGAAATTTGTAAAGTAATGGCTTGCTAGTCTAGTGGTATGATTCTCCACTTGAACATTTTGTTTTCTTAAAAACACTATAGGGTATACTGTCAGACTTTTTTTTAAAAGCGTAGTGAAGCACGTCCCTGGATGGATTCGAACCATCAACCTTTCGGTTAACAGCCGAACGCGCTAACCGATTGCGCCACAGAGACGGCATTCCCTTAATCTTCATTTCCCGAGAATATCACGGTGAAGGGTGCTGCAGCTTGCTTGTCAAGTAAATAATGATGGTACTATCGGCTGCAACCAAACTCATTATCAACTTCAAAGACAAAATAACCAGGACATAAGATATACAGAAAGATATTTTGGCTCAAATTCAATTTCGTCAAAATGGAATAACTGCCCTGACCAGGATTCGAACCAGAGTTATTGCGGCCACAACGCAAAGTACTAACAACTGTACGACCAGAAAAACAAAGAAAGTAGCAATTTTTATTCTGTATTAGAGAATATTCGAAAATTTAACACAAGTTATATACTTGTTGCAGCCGGAAATATAGAATAATTGAATCCAGAGAGACAGCCCGCACGATAATTAGAAATACATCGGCTTGCTGGTCTAGTGGTATGATTCTCGCTTTGGGTGCGAGAGGTCACGGTTCGATTCCCGTGCAAGCCTACTTTGAGGTATCTTTTCCAACTTGTACGTCTGCTTGAAATTTCGAGAATAGTTTGATTCTTTAAGAAACGTTCCAAAACATACTGTAAGCCTTTTTTACCTGGAATATCGTAAACATTCGAGCTTGCAAAATTTCTTCTTACACAAAACATTGTTAAAAAATATAGTGAAGCTTCTTGCTGAGTGGAGTCGAACAATCAACGTTCGGTTTACAGCCGAAAGCTTTAACCGTTTGCCACAAGGACGGAATTCGCACATGATTCCCGGAGAATATCATTGTGAAACTTGCATCAGGCTGCATATCAAGTAAAGAATGATGGTCCTATCGGCCTCAACTAAAGCTATTCTCACCTTCAAAAACAAAGTAACCAAGTCAAAAAGATAGACAACAAGAATATATAATCATATATAATCAACCTTCATTTCCCGGGAATATCACGGTGAAGGGTGCTGCAGCTTGCTTGTCAAGTAAATAATGATGGTCCTATCGGCCTCAACTAAAGCTATTCTCACCTTCAAAAACAAAGTAACCAAGTCAAAAAGAGAGACAACAAGAATATTTGGTTCAAATTCAATTTTCTTCAAAATGGAATAACTGCCATGACCAGGATTCGAACCAGAGTTATTGCGGCCACAGCGCAAAGTACTAACAACTGTACGACAAGAAAAAACTAAGAAAGTAGCAATTTTTATTCTGTATTAGAGAATATTCGAAAATTCAACACAAGTTATATACTTGTTGCAGCTGGAAATATAGAATAATTGAATCCAGAGAGACACGATAATTAGAAATACATCGGCTTGCTGGTCTAGTGGTATGATTCTCGCTTCGGGTGCGAGAGGTCACGGGTTCGATTCTCGTGCAAGCCCACATCGCGGTATCTTTTCCCACTTGTACGTCTGCTTGAAATTTCGAGAATAGTTTGATTCTTTAAGAAACGTTCCAAAACATACTGTAAGCCTTTTTTACCTGGAATATCGTAAACATTCGAGCTTGCAAAATTTCTTCTTACACAAAACATTGTTAAAAAATATAGTGAAGCTTCTTGCTGAGTGGAGTCGAACAATCAACGTTCGGTTTACAGCCGAAAGCTTTAACCGTTTGCCACAAGGACGGAATTCGCACATGATTCCCCGAGAATATCATTGTGAAACTTGCATCAGGCTGCATATCAAGTAAAGAATGATGGTCCTATCGGCCTCAACTAAAGCTATTCTCACCTTCAAAAACAAAGTAACCAAGTCAAAAGATAGACAACAAGAATATTTGGTTCAAATTCAATTTCCTCAAAATTGAATAACTGCCGTGACCAGGATTCGAAGAAGAGTTATTGCGGCCACAACGGAAAGTACTAACCACTGTACGATCACAGCAACATTGGAAGGCGCAATTTGTATTTGCTTTTAAAACATTCGAAAAATATATCCCAAATTATATGTTCCTGTGGCAAATATTAAATAATCACCGAATGGAATGTTTAAAGAAATTCGTAAAGTAATGACTTGCTGGTCTAGTGGTATGATTCTCGCTTAGGGTGCGAGAGGTCACGGATTCGATTCCCGTGCAAGCCCATATTTAGAAGAATTTTCCACTTGAACATTTTGTTTTCTTAAAAACACTATAGGGTATACTGTAAGACTTTTTTTTAAAAGCGTAGTGAAGCACGTCCCTGGATGGATTCGAACCATCAACCTTTCGCTTAACAGCCGAACGCGCTAACCGATTGCGCCACAGAAACGGCATTCGCTTAATCCTCATTTCCCGAGAATATCACGGTGAAGGGTGCTGCAGCTTGCTTGTCAAGTAAATAATGATGGTACTATCGGCTGCAACCAAACTCATTATCAACTTCAAAGACAAAATAACCAGGACATAAGATATACAGAAATATTATTTGGCTCAAATTCAATTTCCTCAAAATGGAATAACTGCCGTGACCAGGATGCGAACCGGAGTTATTGCGACCACAACGCAAAGTACTAACAACTGTACGACCAGAAAAACAAAGAACGTAGCAATTTTTATTCTGTATTAGAGAATATTCGAAAATTTAACACAAGTTATATACTTGTTGCAGCTGGAAATATAGAATAATTGAATCCAGAGAGACGATAATGAGAAATACATCGGCTTGCTGAGTGGATAGTGAAGCTTCTTGTTGAGTGGATTCGAACAATCAACGTTCGGTTAACAGCCGAACGCTTTAACCGTTTCCCACAAGGACGGAATTCGCACTTGATTCCCCGAGAATATCATTGTGAAACTTACATCCGACTGCATGTCAAGTAAAGAATGATGGTCCTATCGGCCTCAACTTAAGCTGTTCTCACCTTCAAAAACAAAGTAACCAAGTAAAAAAGATAGACAACAAGAATATATAATCATATATAATCAATCTTCATTTCCAGGGAATATCACGGTGAAGGGTGCTGCAGCTTGCTTGTCAAGTAAATAATGATGGTCCTATTGGCCTCAACTAAAGCTATTCTCACCTTCAAAAACAAAGTAACCAAGTCAAAAAGAGAGACAACAAGAATATTTGGTTCAAATTCAATTTTCTTCAAAATTTAATAACTGCCATGACCAGGATTCGAACCAGAGTTATTGCGGCCACAGCGCAAAGTACTAACAACTGTACGACAAGAAAAAACAAAGAAAGTAGCAATTTTTATTCTGTATTAGAGAATATTCGAAAATTTAACACAAGTTATATACTTGTTGCAGCTGGAAATATAGAATAATTGAATCCAGAGAGACGATAATTAGAAATACATCGGCTTGCTGGTCTAGTGGTATGATTCTCGCTTTGGGTGCGAGAGGTCACGGCTTCGATTCCCGTGCAAGCCCACATTGAGGTATCTTTTCCCACTTGTACGTCTGCTTGAAATTTCGAGAATAGTTTGATTCTTTAAGAAACGTTCCAAAACATACTGTAAGCCTTTTTTACCTGGAATTTCGTAAACATTGGAACTTGCAAATGCAAAATTTCTTCTTACACAAAACATTGTTAAAAAATATAGTCAAGCTTCTTGCTGAGTGGATTCGAACAATCAACGTTCGGTTAACAGCCGAACGCTTTAACCGTTTGCCACAAGGACGGAATTCGCACATGATTCCCCGAGAATATCATTGTGAAACTTGCGTCAGGCTGCATGTCAAGTAAAGAATGATGGTCCTATCGGCCTCAACTAAAGCTATTCTCACCTTCAAAAACAAAGTAACCAAGTCAAAAGATAGACAACAAGAATATTTGGTTCAAATTCAATTTCCTCAAAATGGAATAACTGCCGTGACCAGGATGCGAACCAGAGTTATTGCGGCCACAACGCAAAGTACTATCAACTGTACGACCAGAAAAACAAAGAAAGTAGCAGTTTTTATTCTGTATTAGAGAATATTCGAAAATTTAACACAAGTTATATACTTGTTGCAGCTGGAAATATAGAATAGTTGAATCCAGAGAAACAGCGTGCACGAAAATTTGAAATACATCGGCTTGCTGGTCTAGTGGTATGATTCTCGCTTAGGGTGCGAGAGGTCACGGATTCGATTCCCGTGCAAGCCCATATTTAGAAGACTTTTCCAGTTGAACATTTTGTTTTCTTAAAAACACTACAGGGTATACTGTAAGACTTTTTTTTAAAAGCGTAGTGAAGCACGTCCCTGGATGGATTCGAACCATCAACCTTTCGGTTAACAGCCGAACACGCTAACCGATTGCGCCACAGAGACGGCATTCGTTTAATCTTCATTTTCCGATGATAGACAACAAAGAATATTTGGTTCAAATTCAATTTCCTCAAAATGGAATAACTGCCGTGACCAGGATTCGAACAAGAGTTATTGCGGCCACAACGCAAAGTACTAACAACTGTACGACCAGAAAAACAAAGAACGTAGCAATTTTTATTCTGTATTAGAGAATATTCGAAAATTTAACACAAGTTATATACTTGTTGCAGCTGGAAATATAGAATAATTGAATCCAGAGAGACGATAATGAGAAATACATCGGCTTGCTGAGTGGATAGTGAAGCTTCTTGTTGAGTGGATTCGAACAATCAACGTTCGGTTAACAGCCGAACGCTTTAACCGTTTCCCACAAGGACGGAATTCGCACTTGATTCCCCGAGAATATCATTGTGAAACTTACATCCGACTGCATGTCAAGTAAAGAATGATGGTCCTATCGGCCTCAACTTAAGCTGTTCTCACCTTCAAAAACAAAGTAACCAAGTAAAAAAGATAGACAACAAGAATATATAATCATATATAATCAATCTTCATTTCCAGGGAATATCACGGTGAAGGGTGCTGCAGCTTGCTTGTCAAGTAAATAATGATGGTCCTATTGGCCTCAACTAAAGCTATTCTCACCTTCAAAAACAAAGTAACCAAGTCAAAAAGAGAGACAACAAGAATATTTGGTTCAAATTCAATTTTCTTCAAAATTTAATAACTGCCATGACCAGGATTCGAACCAGAGTTATTGCGGCCACAGCGCAAAGTACTAACAACTGTACGACAAGAAAAAAGCAAAGAAAGTAGCAATTTTTATTCTGTATTAGAGAATATTCGAAAATTTAACACAAGTTATATACTTGTTGCATCTGGAAATATAGAATAATTGAATCCAGAGAGACAGCCCGCACGAAAATTAGAAATACATCGGCTTGCTGGTCTAGTGGTATGATTCTCGCTTCGGGTGCGAGAGGTCACGGGTTCGATTCCCGTGCAAGCCCACATCGAGGTATCTTTTCCCACTTGTACGTCTGCTTGAAATTTCGAGAATAGTTTGATTCTTTAAGAAACGTTCCAAAACATACTGTAAGCCTTTTTTACCTGGAATTTCGTAAACATTGGAGCTTGCAAAATTTCTTCTTACACAAAACATTGTTAAAAAATATAGTCAAGCTTCTTCGTGAGTGGATTCGAACAATCAACGTTCGGTTAACAGCCGAACGCTTTAACCGTTTCCCACAAGGACGGAATTCGCACATGTCAAGTAAAGAATGATGGTCCTATCGGCCTCAACTAAAGCTATTCTCACCTTCAAAAACAAAGTAACCAAGTCAAAAGATAGACAACAAGAATATTTGGTTCAAATTCAATTTCCTCAAAATGGAATAACTGCCGTGACCAGGATGCGAACCAGAGTTATTGCGGCCACAACGCAAAGTACTATCAACTGTACGACCAGAAAAACAAAGAAAGTAGCAGTTTTTATTCTGTATTAGAGAATATTCGAAAATTTAACACAAGTTATATACTTGTTGCAGCTGGAAATATAGAATAGTTGAATCCAGAGAAACAGCGTGCACGAAAATTTGAAATACATCGGCTTGCTGGTCTAGTGGTATGATTCTCGCTTAGGGTGCGAGAGGTCACGGATTCGATTCCCGTGCAAGCCCATATTTAGAAGACTTTTCCAGTTGAACATTTTGTTTTCTTAAAAACACTACAGGGTATACTGTAAGACTTTTTTTTAAAAGCGTAGTGAAGCACGTCCCTGGATGGATTCGAACCATCAACCTTTCGGTTAACAGCCGAACACGCTAACCGATTGCGCCACAGAGACGGCATTCGTTTAATCTTCATTTTCCGATGATAGACAACAAGAATATTTGGTTCAAATTCAATTTCCTCAAAATGGAATAACTGCCGTGACCAGGATTCGAACAAGAGTTATTGCGGCCACAACGCAAAGTACTAACAACTGTACGACCAGAAAAACAAAGAACGTAGCAATTTTTATTCTGTATTAGAGAATATTCGAAAATTTAACACAAGTTATATACTTGTTGCAGCTGGAAATATAGAATAATTGAATCCAGAGAGACGATAATGAGAAATACATCGGCTTGCTGAGTGGATAGTGAAGCTTCTTGTTGAGTGGATTCGAACAATCAACGTTCGGTTAACAGCCGAACGCTTTAACCGTTTCCCACAAGGACGGAATTCGCACTTGATTCCCCGAGAATATCATTGTGAAACTTACATCCGACTGCATGTCAAGTAAAGAATGATGGTCCTATCGGCCTCAACTTAAGCTGTTCTCACCTTCAAAAACAAAGTAACCAAGTAAAAAAGATAGACAACAAGAATATATAATCATATATAATCAATCTTCATTTCCCGGGAATATCACGGTGAAGGGTGCTGCAGCTTGCTTGTCAAGTAAATAATGATGGTCCTATTGGCCTCAACTAAAGCTATTCTCACCTTCAAAAACAAAGTAACCAAGTCAAAAAGAGAGACAACAAGAATATTTGGTTCAAATTCAATTTTCTTCAAAATTTAATAACTGCCATGACCAGGATTCGAACCAGAGTTATTGCGGCCACAGCGCAAAGTACTAACAACTGTACGACAAGAAAAAAGCAAAGAAAGTAGCAATTTTTATTCTGTATTAGAGAATATTCGAAAATTTAACACAAGTTATATACTTGTTGCATCTGGAAATATAGAATAATTGAATCCAGAGAGACAGCCCGCACGAAAATTAGAAATACATCGGCTTGCTGGTCTAGTGGTATGATTCTCGCTTCGGGTGCGAGAGGTCACGGGTTCGATTCCCGTGCAAGCCCACATCGAGGTATCTTTTCCCACTTGTACGTCTGCTTGAAATTTCGAGAATAGTTTGATTCTTTAAGAAACGTTCCAAAACATACTGTAAGCCTTTTTTACCTGGAATTTCGTAAACATTGGAGCTTGCAAAATTTCTTCTTACACAAAACATTGTTAAAAAATATAGTCAAGCTTCTTCGTGAGTGGATTCGAACAATCAACGTTCGGTTAACAGCCGAACGCTTTAACCGTTTCCCACAAGGACGGAATTCGCACATGTCAAGTAAAGAATGATGGTCCTATCGGCCTCAACTAAAGCTATTCTCACCTTCAAAAACAAAGTAACCAAGTCAAAAGATAGACAACAAGAATATTTGGTTCAAATTCAATTTCCTCAAAATGGAATAACTGCCGTGACCAGGATGCGAACCAGAGTTATTGCGGCCACAACGCAAAGTACTAACAACTGTGCGACCAGAAAAACAAAGAAAGTAGCAGTTTTTATTCTGTATTAGAAAATATTCGAAAATTTAACGCAAGTTATAACTTGTTGCAGCTGGAAATATAGAATAGTTGAATCCAGAGAAACAGCGTGCACGAAAATTTGAAATACATCGGCTTGCTGGTCTAGTAGTATGATTCTCGCTTAGGGTGCGAGAGGTCACGGATTCGATTCCCGTTCAAGCCCATATTTAGAAGACTTTTCCAGTTGAACATTTTGTTTTCTTAAAAACACTATAGGGTATACTGTAAGACTTTTTTTTTAAAACGTAGTGAAGCACGTCCCTGGATGGATTCGAACCATCAACCTTTCGGTTAACAGCCGAACGCGCTAACCGATTGCGCCACAGAGAGGGCATTCGCTTAATCTTCATTTCCCGAGAATATCACGGTGAAAGTGCTGCAGCTTGCTTGTCAAGTAAACAATGATGGTACTATCGGCTGCAACCAAACTCATTATCAAGTTCAAAGACAAAATAACCAGGACATAAGATATACAAAAAGATTATTTGGCTCAAATTCAATTTCTTCGAAATGGAATAACTGCCGTGACCAGGATTCGAACCAGAGTTATTGCGGCCACAACGCAAAGTACTAACAACTGTACGACCAGAAAAACAAAGAACGTGGCAATTTTTATTCTGTATTAGAGAATATTCGAAAATTTAACACAAGTTATATACTTGTTGCAGCTGGAAATATAGAATAATTGAATCCAGAGAGACAGCCCGCACGATAATTAGAAATACATCGGCTTGCTGGTCTAGTGGTATGATTCTCGCTTTGGGTGCGAGAGGTCACGGATTCGATTCCCGTGCAAGCCCACATTGAGGGATCTTTTCCCACTTGTACGTCTGCTTGAAATTTCGAGAATAGTTTGATTCTTTAAGAAATGTTCAAAAACATACGGTAAGCCTTTTTTACCTGGAATTTCGTAAACATTGGAGCTTGCAAAATTTCTTCTTACACAAAACATTGTAAAAAAATATAGTCAAGGTTCTTGCTGAGTGGATTCGAACAATCAACGTTCGGTTAACAGCCGAACGCTTTAACCGTTTGCCACAAGGACGGAATTCGCACATGATTCCCCAAGAATATCATTGTGAAACTTGCGTCAGGCGCATGTCAAGTAAAGAATGATGGTCCTATCGGCCTCAACTAAAGCTATTCTCACCTTCAAAAACAAAGTAACCAAGTCAAAAGATAGACAACAAGAATATTTGGTTCAAATTCAATTTCCTCAAAATGGAATAACTGCCGTGACCAGGATGCGAACCAGAGTTATTGCGGCCACAACGCAAAGTACTAACAACTGTACGACCAGAAAAACAAAGAAAGTAGCAGTTTTTATTCTGTATTAGAGAATATTCGAAAATTTAACACAAGTTATATACTTGTTGCAGCTGGAAATATAGAATAGTTGAATCCAGAGAAACAGCGTGCACGAAAATTTGAAATACATCGGCTTGCTGGTCTAGTGGTATGATTCTCGCTTAGGGTGCGAGAGGTCACGGATTCGATTCCCGTTCAAGCCCATATTTAGAAGACTTTTCCAGTTGAACATTTTGTTTTCTTAAAAACACTATAGTGTATACTGTAAGACTTTTTTTTAAAAACGTAGTGAAGCACGTCCCTGGATGGATTCGAACCATCAACCTTTCGGTTAACAGCCGAACGCGCTAACCGATTGCGCCACAGAGACGGCATTCGCTTAAGCTTCATTTCCCGAGAATATCACGGTGAAGGGTGCTGCAGCTCGCTTGTCAAGTAAATAATGATGGTACTATCGGCTGCAACCAAACTCATTATCAACTTCAAAGACAAAATAACCAGGACATAAGATATACAGAAAGATTATTTGGCTCAAATTCAATTTCCTCAAAATGGAATAACTGCCGTGACCAGGATGCGAACCGGAGTTATTGCGACCACAACGCAAAGTACTAACAACTGTACGACCAGAAAAACAAAGAACGTAGCAATTTTTATTCTGTATTAAAGAATATTCGAAAATTTAACACAAGTTATATACTTGTTGCAGCTGCAAATATAGAATAATTGAATCCAGAGAGTCAGCCCGGACGATAATTAGAAATACATCGGCTTGCTGGTCTAGTGGTATGATTCTCGCTTTGGGTGCGAGAGGTCACGGATTCGATTCCCGTGCAAGCCCACATTGAGGTATCTTTTCCCACTTGTACGTCTGCTTGAAATTTCGAGAATAGTTTGATTCTTTAAGAAACGTTCCAAAACATACTGTAAGCCTTTTTTACCTGGAATTTCGTAAACATTGGAACTTTCAAAATTTCTTCTTACACAAAACATTGTTAAAAAATATAGTCAAGCTTCTTGCTGAGTGGATTCGAACAATCAAATTCGGGTAAAAGCCGAACGCTTTAACCGTTTGCCACAAGGACGGAATTCGCACATGATTCCCCGAGAATATCATTGTGAAACTTGCATCAGGCTGCATGTCAAGTAAAGAATGATGGTCCTATCGGCCTCAACTAAAGCTATTCTCACCTTCAAAAACAAAGTAACCAAGTCAAAAGATAGACAACAAGAATATTTTGTTCAAATACAATTTCCTCAAAATGGAATAACTGCCGTGACCAGGATTCGAACAAAAAGAGTTATTGCGGCCACAACGCAAAGTACTAACCACTGTACGATCACAGCAACATTGGAAGGTGCAATTTGTATTTGCTTTTAAAACATTCGAAAAATATATCCCAAATTATATGTTCCTGTGGCAAATATTAAATAATCACCGAATGGAATGTTTAAAGAAATTCGTAAAGTAATGGCTTGCTGGTCTAGTGGTATGATTCTCGCTTAGGGTGCGAGAGGTCACGGATTCGATTCCCGTGCAAGCCCATATTTGGAAGAATTTTCCACTTGAACATTTTGTTTTCTTAAAAACACTATAGGGTAAACTGTAAGACTTTTTTTTAAAAGCGTAGTGAAGCACGTCCCTGGATGGATTCGAACCATCAACCTTTCGGTTAACAGCCGAACGCGCTAACCGATTGCGCCACAGAGACGGCATTCGCTTAATCTTCATTTCCCGAGAATATCACGGTGAAGGGTGCTGCAGCTCCCTTGTCAAGTAAATAATGATGGTACTATCGGCTGCAACCAAACTCATTATCAACTTCAAAGACAAAATAACCAGGACATAAGATATACAGCAAGATTATTTGGCTCAAATTCAATTTCCTCAAAATGGAATAACTGCCGTGACCAGGATGCGAACCGGAGTTATTGCGACCACAACGCAAAGTACTAACAACTGTACGACCAGAAAAACAAAGAACGTAGCAATTTTTATTCTGTATTAAAGAATATTCGAAAATTTAACACAAGTTATATACTTGTTGCAGCTGCAAATATAGAATAATTGAATCCAGAGAGTCAGCCCGGACGATAATTAGAAATACATCGGCTTGCTGGTCTAGTGGTATGATTCTCGCTTTGGGTGCGAGAGGTCACGGATTCGATTCCCGTGCAAGCCCACATTGAGGTATCTTTTCCCACTTGTACGTCTGCTTGAAATTTCGAGAATAGTTTCATTCTTTAAGAAACGTTCCAAAACATACTGTAAGCCTTTTTTACCTGGAATTTCGTAAACATTGGAACTTGCAAAATTTCTTCTTACACAAAACATTGTTAAAAAATATAGTCAAGCTTCTTGCTGAGTGGATTCGAACAATCAACTTTCGGTTAACAGCCGAACGCTTTAACCGTTTGCCACAAGGACGGAATTCGCACATGATTCCCCGAGAATATCATTGTGAAACTTGCATCAGGCTGCATGTCAAGTAAAGAATGATGGTCCTATCGGCCTCAACTAAAGCTATTCTCACCTTCAAAAACAAAGTAACCAAGTCAAAAGATAGACAACAAGAATATTTTGTTCAAATACAATTTCCTCAAAATGGAATAACTGCCGTGACCAGGATTCGAACAAAAAGAGTTATTGCGGCCACAACGCAAAGTACTAACCACTGTACGATCACAGCAACATTGGAAGGTGCAATTTGTATTTGCTTTTAAAACATTCGAAAAATATATCCCAAATTATATGTTCCTGTGGCAAATATTAAATAATCACCGAATGGAATGTTTAAAGAAATTCGTAAAGTAATGGCTTGCTGGTCTAGTGGTATGATTCTCGCTTAGGGTGCGAGAGGTCACGGATTCGATTCCCGTGCAAGCCCATATTTGGAAGAATTTTCCACTTGAACATTTTGTTTTCTTAAAAACACTATAGGGTAAACTGTAAGACTTTTTTTTAAAAGCGTAGTGAAGCACGTCCCTGGATGGATTCGAACCATCAACCTTTCGGTTAACAGCCGAACGCGCTAACCGATTGCGCCACAGAGACGGCATTCGCTTAATCTTCATTTCCCGAGAATATCACGGTGAAGGTGCTGCAGCTTGCTTGTCAAGTAAACAATGATGGTACTATCGGCTGCAACCAAACTCATTATCAAGTTCAAAGACAAAATAACCAGGACATAAGATATACAAAAAGATTATTTGGCTCAAATTCAATTTCTTCGAAATGGAATAACTGCCGTGACCAGGATTCGAACCAGAGTTATTGCGGCCACAACGCAAAGTACTAACAACTGTACGACCAGAAAAACAAAGAACGTGGCAATTTTTATTCTGTATTAGAGAATATTCGAAAATTTAACACAAGTTATATACTTGTTGCAGCTGGAAATATAGAATAATTGAATCCAGAGAGACAGCCCGCACGATAATTGGAAATACATCGGCTTGCTGGTCTAGTGGTATGATTCTCGCTTTGGGTGCGAGAGGTCACGGATTCGATTCCCGTGCAAGCCCACATTGAGGGATCTTTTCCCACTTGTACATCTGCTTGAAATTTCGAGAATAGTTTGATTCTTTAAGAAATGTTCCAAAACATACAGTAAGCCTTTTTTACCTGGAATTTCGTAAACATTGGAGCTTGCAAAATTTCTTCTTACACAAAACATTGTAAAAATATATAGTCAAGGTTCTTGCTGAGTGGATTCGAACAATCAACGTTCGGTTAACAGCCGAACGCTTTAACCGTTTGCCACAAGGACGGAATTCGCACATGATTCCCCGAGAATATCATTGTGAAACTTGCGTCAGGCGCATGTCAAGTAAAGAATGATGGTCCTATCGGCCTCAACTAAAGCTATTCTCACCTTCAAAAACAAAGTAACCAAGTCAAAAGATAGACAACAAGAATATTTGGTTCAAATTCAATTTCCTCAAAATGGAATAACTGCCGTGACCAGGATGCGAACCAGAGTTATTGCGGCCACAACGCAAAGTACTAACAACTGTACGACCAGAAAAACAAAGAAAGTAGCAGTTTTTATTCTGTATTAGAGAATATTCGAAAATTTAACACAAGTTATATACTTGTTGCAGCTGGAAATATAGAATAGTTGAATCCAGAGAAACAGCGTGCACGAAAATTTGAAATACATCGGCTTGCTGGTCTAGTGGTATGATTCTCGCTTAGGGTGCGAGAGGTCACGGATTCGATTCCCGTTCAAGCCCATATTTAGAAGACTTTTCCAGTTGAACATTTTGTTTTCTTAAAAACACTATAGTGTATACTGTAAGACTTTTTTTTAAAAACGTCGTGAAGCACGTCCCTGGATGGATTCGAACCATCAACCTTTCGGTTAACAGCCGAACGCGCTAACCGATTGCGCCACAGAGACGGCATTCGCTTAAGCTTCATTTCCCGAGAATATCACGGTGAAGGGTGCTGCAGCTCGCTTGTCAAGTAAATAATGATGGTACTATCGGCTGCAACCAAACTCATTATCAACTTCAAAGACAAAATAACCAGGACATAAGATATACAGAAAGATTATTTGGCTCAAATTCAATTTCCTCAAAATGGAATAACTGCCGTGACCAGGATGCGAACCGGAGTTATTGCGACCACAACGCAAAGTACTAACAACTGTACGACCAGAAAAACAAAGAACGTAGCAATTTTTATTCTGTATTAAAGAATATTCGAAAATTTAACACAAGTTATATACTTGTTGCAGCTGCAAATATAGAATAATTGAATCCAGAGAGTCAGCCCGGACGATAATTAGAAATACATCGGCTTGCTGGTCTAGTGGTATGATTCTCGCTTAGGGTGCGAGAGGTCACGGATTCGATTCCCGTGCAAGCCCACATTGAGGTATCTTTTCCCACTTGTACGTCTGCTTGAAATTTCGAGAATAGTTTGATTCTTTAAGAAACGTTCCAAAACATACTGTAAGCCTTTTTTACCTGGAATTTCGTAAACATTGGAACTTGCAAAATTTCTTCTTACACAAAACATTGTTAAAAAATATAGTCAAGCTTCTTGCTGAGTGGATTCGAACAATCAACTTTCGGCTAACAGCCGAACGCTTTAACCGTTTGCCACAAGGACGGAATTCGCACATAATTCCCCGAGAATATCATTGTGAAACTTGCATCAGGCTGCATGTCAAGTAAAGAATGATGGTCCTATCGGCCTCAACTAAAGCTATTCTCACCTTCAAAAACAAAGTAACCAAGTCAAAAGATAGACAACAAGAATATTTTGTTCAAATACAATTTCCTCAAAATGGAATAACTGCCGTGACCAGGATTCGAACAAAAAGAGTTATTGCGGCCACAACGCAAAGTACTAACCACTGTACGATCACAGCAACATTGGAAGGTGCAATTTGTATTTGCTTTTAAAACATTCGAAAAATATATCCCAAATTATATGTTCCTGTGGCAAATATTAAATAATCACCGAATGGAATGTTTAAAGAAATTCGTAAAGTAATGGCTTGCTGGTCTAGTGGTATGATTCTCGCTTAGGGTGCGAGAGGTCACGGATTCGATTCCCGTGCAAGCCCATATTTGGAAGAATTTTCCACTTGAACATTTTGTTTTCTTAAAAACACTATAGGGTAAACTGTAAGACTTTTTTTTAAAAGCGTAGTGAAGCACGTCCCTGGATGGATTCGAACCATCAACCTTTCGGTTAACAGCCGAACGCGCTAACCGATTGCGCCACAGAGACGGCATTCGCTTAATCTTCATTTCCCGAGAATATCACGGTGAAAGGTGCTGCAGCTCCCTTGTCAAGTAAATAATGATGGTACTATCGGCTGCAACCAAACTCATTATCAACTTCAAAGACAAAATAACCAGGACATAAGATATACAGAAAGATTATTTGGCTCAAATTCAATTTCCTCAAAATGGAATAACTGCCGTGACCAGGATGCGAACCGGAGTTATTGCGACCACAACGCAAAGTACTAACAACTGTACGACCAGAAAAACAAAGAACGTAGCAATTTTTATTCTGTATTAAAGAATATTCGAAAATTTAACACAAGTTATATACTTGTTGCAGCTGCAAATATAGAATAATTGAATCCAGAGAGTCAGCCCGGACGATAATTAGAAATACATCGGCTTGCTGGTCTAGTGGTATGATTCTCGCTTTGGGTGCGAGAGGTCACGGATTCGATTCCCGTGCAAGCCCACATTGAGGTATCTTTTCCCACTTGTACGTCTGCTTGAAATTTCGAGAATAGTTTCATTCTTTAAGAAACGTTCCAAAACATACTGTAAGCCTTTTTTACCTGGAATTTCGTAAACATTGGAACTTGCAAAATTTCTTCTTACACAAAACATTGTTAAAAAATATAGTCAAGCTTCTTGCTGAGTGGATTCGAACAATCAACTTTCGGTTAACAGCCGAACGCTTTAACCGTTTGCCACAAGGACGGAATTCGCACATGATTCCCCGAGAATATCATTGTGAAACTTGCATCAGGCTGCATGTCAAGTAAAGAATGATGGTCCTATCGGCCTCAACTAAAGCTATTCTCACCTTCAAAAACAAAGTAACCAAGTCAAAAGATAGACAACAAGAATATTTTGTTCAAATACAATTTCCTCAAAATGGAATAACTGCCGTGACCAGGATTCGAACAAAAAGAGTTATTGCGGCCACAACGCAAAGTACTAACCACTGTACGATCACAGCAACATTGGAAGGTGCAATTTGTATTTGCTTTTAAAACATTCGAAAAATATATCCCAAATTATATGTTCCTGTGGCAAATATTAAATAATCACCGAATGGAATGTTTAAAGAAATTCGTAAAGTAATGGCTTGCTGGTCTAGTGGTATGATTCTCGCTTAGGGTGCGAGAGGTCACGGATTCGATTCCCGTGCAAGCCCATATTTGGAAGAATTTTCCACTTGAACATTTTGTTTTCTTAAAAACACTATAGGGTAAAATGTAAGACTTTTTTTTAAAAGCGTAGTGAAGCACGTCCTGGATGGAATTGAACCATCAACCTTTCGGTTAACAGCCGAACGAGCTAACCAATTGCGCCACAGAGACGGCATTCGCTTAATCTTCATTTCCGAGAATATCACGGTGAAGGGTGCTGCAGCTCGCTTGTCAAGTAAATAATGATGGTACTATCGGCTGCAACCAAACTCATCAACTTCAAAGACAAAATAACCAGGACATAAGATATACAGAAAGATTATTTGGCTCAAATTCAATTTCCTCAAAATGGAATAACTGCCGTGACCAGGATGCGAACCAGAGTTATTGCGGCCACAACGCAAAGTACTAACAACTGTACGACCAGAAAAACAAAGAACGTGGCAATTTTTATTCTGTATTAGAGAATATTCGAAAATTTAACACAAGTTATATACTTGTTGCAGCTGGAAATATAGAATAATTGAATCCAGAGAGTCAGCCCGGACGATAATTAGAAATATATCGGCTTGCTGGTCTAGTGGTATGATTCTCGCTTTGGGTGCGAGAGGTCACGGATTCGATTCCCGTGCAAGCCCACATTGATGTATCTTTTCCCACTTGTACGTCTGCTTGAAATTTCGAGAATAGTTTGATTCTTTAAGAAATGTTCCAAAACATACTGTAAGCCTTTTTTACCTGGAATTTCGTAAACATTGGAGCTTGCAAAATTTCTTCTTACACAAAACATTGTTAAAAAATATAGTCAAGGTTCTTGCTGAGTGGATTCGAACAATCAACGTTCGGTTAACAGCCGAACGCTTTAACCGTTTGCCACAAGGACGGAATTCGCACATGATTCCCCGAGAATATCATTGTGAAACTTGCGTCAGGCTGCATGTCAAGTAAAGAATGATGGTCCTATCGGCCTCAACTAAAGCTATTCTCACCTTCAAAAACAAAGTAACCAAGTCAAAAGATAGACAACAAGAATATTTTGTTCAAATACAATTTCCTCAAAATGGAATAACTGCCGTGACCAGGATTCGAACAAAAAGAGTTATTGCGGCCACAACGCAAAGTACTAACCACTGTACGATCACAGCAACATTGGAAGGTGCAATTTGTATTTGCTTTTAAAACATTCGAAAAATATATCCCAAATTATATGTTCCTGTGGCAAATATTAAATAATCACCGAATGGAATGTTTAAAGAAATTCGTAAAGTAATGGCTTGCTGGTCTAGTGGTATGATTCTCGCTTAGGGTGCGAGAGGTCACGGATTCGATTCCCGTGCAAGCCCATATTTGGAAGAATTTTCCACTTGAACATTTTGTTTTCTTAAAAACACTATAGGGTAAACTGTAAGACTTTTTTTTAAAAGCGTAGTGAAGCACGTCCCTGGATGGATTCGAACCATCAACCTTTCGGTTAACAGCCGAACGCGCTAACCGATTGCGCCACAGAGACGGCATTCGCTTAATCTTCATTTCCCGAGAATATCACGGTGAAGGGTGCTGCAGCTCGCTTGTCAAGTAAATAATGATGGTACTATCGGCTGCAACCAAACTCATCAACTTCAAAGACAAAATAACCAGGACATAAGATATACAGAAAGATTATTTGGCTCAAATTCAATTTCCTCAAAATGGAATAACTGCCGTGACCAGGATGCGAACCAGAGTTATTGCGGCCACAACGCAAAGTACTAACAACTGTACGACCAGAAAAACAAAGAACGTGGCAATTTTTATTCTGTATTAGAGAATATTCGAAAATTTAACACAAGTTATATACTTGTTGCAGCTGGAAATATAGAATAATTGAATCCAGAGAGTCAGCCCGGACGATAATTAGAAATATATCGGCTTGCTGGTCTAGTGGTATGATTCTCGCTTTGGGTGCGAGAGGTCACGGATTCGATTCCCGTGCAAGCCCACATTGAGGTATCTTTTCCCACTTGTACGTCTGCTTGAAATTTCGAGAATAGTTTGATTCTTTAAGAAATGTTCCAAAACATACTGTAAGCCTTTTTTACCTGGAATTTCGTAAACATTGGAGCTTGCAAAATTTCTTCTTACACAAAACATTGTTAAAAAATATAGTCAAGGTTCTTGCTGAGTGGATTCGAACAATCAACGTTCGGTTAACAGCCGAACGCTTTAACCGTTTGCCACAAGGACGGAATTCGCACATGATTCCCCGAGAATATCATTGTGAAACTTGCGTCAGGCTGCATGTCAAGTAAAGAATGATGGTCCTATCGGCCTCAACTAAAGCTATTCTCACCTTCAAAAACAAAGTAACCAAGTCAAAAGATAGACAACAAGAATATTTGGTTCAAATTCAATTTCCTCAAAATGGAATAACTGCCGTGAACAGGATGCGAACCAGAGTTATTGCGGCCACAACGCAAAGTACTAACAACTGTACGACCAGAAAAACAAAGAAAGTAGCAGTTTTTATTCTGTATTAGAGAATATTCGAAAATTTAACACAAATTATATACTTGTTGCAGCTGGAAATATAGAATAGTTGAATCCAGAGAAACAGCGTGCACGAAAATTTGAAATACATCGGCTTGCTGGTGTAGTGGTATGATTCTCGCTTAGGGTGCGAGAGGTCACTGGTCGATTCCCGTGCAAGCCCACATTGAGGTATCTTTTTCCACTTGTACGTCTGCTTGAAATTTGGACAATATTTTGATTCTTTAAGAAACTTTCCAAAACATACTATAAGCCTTTTTTCCCTGAAATTTCGCAAAAAATTTCATCTTGCAAAATTTCTTCTTACACAAAAGATTACTAAAAAATATAGTCAAGCTTCTTGCCGGGTGGATTCGAACAATCAACCTTCGGTTAACAGCCGAACGCTTGAACCGTTTCCCACAAGGACGGAATTCGCACATGATTCCCCGAGAATGTCATTGTGAAACTTACATCAGGCTGCATGTCAAGTAAAGAATGATGGTCCTATCGGCCTCAACCAAACTTATTCTCACCTTCAAAACAAAGTAACCAAGTCAAGAGATAGACAACAAGAATATTTGGTTCAAATTCAACTTTCCTCAAAATGGAATAACTCCCGTGACCAGGATTCGAACCTGGGTTATTGCGGCGACAACGCAATGTACTAGCCACTGTACGATCACAGCATCATTGGAAAGTGCCATTTGTATTTGCTTTTAAAACATTGGAAAAATATATTCCAAATTATATGTTCCTGTCGCAGGGGTAAATATTAAATAATCACCGAATGGAATGTTTAAGAAATTCGTAAAGTAATGGCTTGCTGGTCTAGTGGTATGATTCTCGTTTAGGCTGCGAGAGGTCACGGTTCGATTCCCGCGCAAGCCCATATTTAGAAGACTTTCGACTTGAACGGTTGCTTGAAATTCTATTAACATTTTGTTTTCTTAAAAACACTATAGGGTATACTGTAAGAATTTTTGTTAAAACGTAGTGAAGCACGTCCCTGGATGGATTCGAACCATCAACCTTTCGGTTAACAGCCGAACGCGCTAACCGATTGCGCCACAGAGAAGGCATTCGCTAAATCTTCATTTTCCGATAATGTCTTGGTGCAGGGTGCTGCAGCTTGCTTGTCAAGTAAATAATGATGGTACTATCGGCAGCACCCAAATTCATTATCAACTTCAAAGACAAAATAACCAGGAGATAAGATATACAGAAAGATTATTTGGGTCAAATTCAATTTCCTCAAAATGGAATGACTCCCGTGACCAGAATTTGAATCAGAGTTATTGCGGCCACAACGCAAAGTACTAACAACTCTACGACCAGAAAAACAAAGAAAGTAGCAATTTTTATTCTGTTTTAGAGAATATTCGAAAATTTAACACAAGTTATATACTTGTTGCAGCTGGAAATATAGAATAATTGAATCCAGAGAGACAGCCCGCACGATAATTAGAAATTCATCGGTTTGCTGGTCTAGTGGTGTGATTCTCTCTTTGGGTGCGAGAGGTCACGGTTGGATTCCCGTGCAAGCCCACATTGAGGTTCTTTTCCCACTTGTACGTCTGCTTGAAATTTCGAGAATATTTTGATTCTTTAAGAAACGCTCCAAAACATATTGTACGCCTTTTTACCTGGAATTTCGTTAACATTTCAGCTTGCAAAATTTCTTCTCACACAAAAGATTATTAAAAAATACAGTCAAGCTTCTTGCTGGGCGGATTCGACCAATCAACGTTCGGTTAACAGCCGAATGCTTTAATCGTTTCCCACAAGGACGGAATTCGCACATGATTTCCCGAGAATATCATTGTGAAACTTGCATCAGGCTGCATCTCAAGTAATGAATTATAGTCCTATCAGCCTCAACCAAACCTATTCTCACCTTCAAAACAAAGTAACCAAATCAAAAGATAGAGAACAAGAATATTCGGTTCAAATTCAACTTTCCTCAAAATGGAATAACTGCCGTGACCAGGATTCGAACCTGGGTTATTGCGGCCACAACGGAATGTACTAACCACTGTACGATCACTGCAACATTGGAATGCGCAATTTGTATTTGCTTTTAAAACATTGGAAAAATATATTCCAAATTATATGTTCCTGTCGCAGTGGTAAATATTAAATAATCTCCGAATGGAATGTTTAAAGAAATTCGTGAAGTAATGGCTTGCTGGTCAGTGGTATGATTCTCGCTTAGGGTGCGAGAGGTCACGGCTTCGATTCCCGTGCAAGCCCGTATTTAGAATACTTTTCCACTTGAGCAGCTGCTCGAAATTCTATTAACATTTTGTTTTCTTAAAAACACTATGGGGTATACTGTAAGACTTTTTTTTATAGCGTAGTGAAGCACGTCCCTGGATGGATTCGAACCATCAACCTTTCGGTTAACAGCCGAACGCGCTAACCGATTGCGCCACAGAGACAGCATTCGTGTAATTTTCATTTTTCGAGAATGTCTTAGTGAAACTTGCTTGTCAAGTAAATAATGATGGTACTATCGGCTGCAACCAAACTCATCAACTTCAAAGACAAAATAACCTGGACATAAGATATACAAAAAGATTATTTGGCTAAAATTCAATTTCCTCAAAATGGAATAACTGGCATGACCAGGATTTGAATCAGTGTTGTTGCGGCCACAACGCAAAGTACTAACAACTGTACGACCAGAAAAACAAAGAAAGTAGCAATTTTTATTCTGTTTTAGGGAATATTCGAAAATTTAACACAAGTTATATACTTGTTGCAGCTGGAAATATAGAATAATTGAATCCAGAGAGACTGCCTGCACGATAATTAGAAATACATCGGCTTTCTGGTCTAGTGGTATGATTCTCGCTTTGGGTGCCAGAGGTCACGGTTTCGATTCCCGTGCAAGCCCACATTGAGGTATCTTTTTCCACTTGTACGTCTGCTTGAAATTTGGAGAATATTTTGATTCTTTAAGAAACGTTCCAAAACATACTGTAAGCCTTTTTTACCTGGAATTTCGTAAACATTTCAGCTTGAAAAGTTTCTTCTTACACAAAAGGTTATTAAAAATATATAGTCAAGCTTCTTGCTGGGTGGATTCGAACAATCAACGTTCGGTTAACAGCCGAACGCTTTAACGGTTTCCCACAAGAACGGAATTCGCACATGATTCCCCGAGAATATCATTGTGAAACTTGCATCAGGCTGCATGTCAAGTAAAGGATGATGGTCCTATCGGCCTCAACAAAACCTGTTCTCACCTTCAAAACAAAGTAACCAAGTCAAAAGATAGACAACAAGAATATTTGGTTCAAATTCAACTTTCCTCAAAATGGAATAACTGCCGTGACCAGGATTCGAAAATGGGTTATTGCGGCCACAACGCAATGTACTAACCACTTTACGATCACAGCAACATTGGAAAGCGCAATTTGTATTTGCTTTTAAAAAATTGGAAAAATATATTCCAAATTATATGTTCCTGTCGCAGGGGTAAATATTAAATAATCACCGAATGGAATGTTTAAAGAAATTCGTAAAGTAATGGCTTGCTGGTCTAGTGGTATGATTCTCGCTTTGGGTTCGAGAGGTCACGGATTCGACTCCCGTGCAAGCCGAGTAGTATTAGTGTATTTGTCAACTTTTTTTGTGGGGATTGGACATCATTTTTCAAACGCCTAATAAAATATAGTAATTATTGTGCAATAGTAGCGAAAAAAAGTGCTGACTCATCAAAAACAGGTCTCTACGGACGGGGGGAGCTGAGAGCAAATTGGTATTCAAAATGGCTGCCAAGCTTCTTGATCGCCGTTTGTTTTAGATTGTATTATGAGCGTAGTGTGTAATTTGATCTGCCACGGTGTTTTTAGTGTAAAAATTATTTAATAATTAATAAATGATCGTGTTTGTGTGTGCGCGTGGGGGTATTGGGTGTGCGCGTGGGGGTATTGGGTACGCGCGTGAGTCTACACGAAGCACCCAGAGCCTTGGTTGAGCCGACTGAAGTGTTGGAGAGCGCGTCGTGGTTTATATGTGTGCAAGATGGTGGTAAGGAACGTGGGACGTGCGTGATGTGCGCATGCGCAATACGACATGTATTTTTGATAAAATGATTTTTATGAAGATTTTTCGTACGAAATTTTTTATTTTATTTTATATTAATGGAACAGCTTCCAGTCTGACAAACAATGATAATTTTTTTTTTTTTTTTAAATTTTATTTTTTTATATTTTCATTTTGAATTGGAGGCTGGAATATGGTTCCAGCAGAACCATATTCCAGATTCCAGTCTGAGAAAATATGAATCTAGTTTCCCGAGTCCTGGTTTATATAACACTTTTCAAAAACCAATTAATAACCTGGAATCAGAAAACTGGATTCATATAAATTTGGACTGGAGACTGGCATATGGTTCCGGTTTTTTGACTAACATATAGTTTTCTAATGATTTTTATTACAGAAATCTAACTCATTTTTCCTTTTTACAAAAAAAGGTACGCGGAACAGCGAGAATATTTGTGTAGCGGGGTGTTAAGGGGGTACACTACAAAATTTTAAAGGAAAATCCTATTTTGAAATTAGCCATATTATGCATCGTTAATGATCCATTTTTCGTTTTCTGGTGTTAATTTTTCTATTTGTTTGGCGGAAAATGGGTAAATAGTGGAAAATAGCAGCTTGTTTGAAATTTTGTCCCGTAGTAACCACCATAGCAACGACATCCACCTACCCACCGAAAAGACATAAAAATATATGCGACAACTCCTTCAGAAAAAAATAACTAAAACTCAATATTTTTTAAAGATCCTAGTTCACAGCATACACGTCATATATTGGTTTCTATTTTTACCATTTTTGAAGATTTGTCATGTTTGGTTGTCTTGTAATCGTTTTTATCGAGACACCATTCTTTGACTGCTGAGGGTAATTATATTGGTAACCATGGCAATCATAATTTTGAAAACTGTGTCATTGGTCATCATTTGATCAGAGGAATAGTTCTGGGCAAAAAAATTATTGAAATAGCCATTTTTAAGAAAATAATAATTTGTTGTGGTGTACCACCTTAAACCCCTGAAAAAAATAATGCGTTAATCGACAGCAGGAAGAGAGGAAGAGGTAGTTCAGCGTGGATGATGAACAAGTACAACGAACACGTATACAAAAAGCGTGTTATATAGTAAAGTTTTTTTAAAAATAATTTTTTAATTGTATATATTAACAGGAATCTAACCCGTTTCTTTTTTTCAAAAGACACAACAGTAAATATATTTGATTGGGTGTGTTAACCCATGAAAAAATTGTTACTTTGAAAAGGTGGCAGGATTCCGGAACATAATATCCACGATACAATACAGAAATGTGATGTAGAATAAATCGTGTTATATATATAATTTTTAAAAAATTTTGTTTTATAAAAATGTTTTTTGTATATATTAACAGGAATCTAACCCGTTTCTTTTTCAAGACACAACAGTGAATATGTTTTGTTGAGGTGTTTATACACCCCTAGAAAAATTGAAGATTGTGAGAAAAATACATATTTGGTGCACAAGCTCGAGGACCATGATGTCCACAGATTGTAAATGTTTATTATTTATAAACGATAAAAATGTAATAACGATAAGAATTTTTGTTTAATTAGCAGCTCGCGTCGTTTTTTACTACTCATTAGTGCTTAATTAGCGATTTTTTAAAAACGTTTTTATATCATAATTTTAAATTTTTTTGAAAAATCGTTAATAAAATTTTTTCTATGATTTGTATTATACTAACGGGAATCTAACCCGTTTTTTCCTTTTTAAAACGTAAGCAAGTTTAAATTCTTGTTGACGTTTTATGTGACGCGTACGTGTTTTGTGTTGGGGTATAAATATTTGACACTTGGGGTTCTCAAATCATAACGCACCGATGTGTTTCTTCTTTGGTAGTGTTTCTTGCAAATTATGAATTTTTTCTAGCCAATTTTAAAAAAGGCGAATTGGATATTTGCCTAAAAAAACGTCGCTGTTGCTTTTTCTATGAAAAAAACAAGTTACATTCTTGTTGACGTACATTTTTATAAGATAAGAATGGCATTCAACTGAACTATTGTAAAAATATGATCAGATGAAAACTATACGTTTTTGTTTTCTATACATTCTTCCTTTTTCCTTCGTTTAACATTTGTATAAGATAAGAGAATGGATTCAACTGATCTATTATAAAAAATGAAACCATCTTTTAACTACACATGTGTTTTCTTTTTTGATTTTATTTTAAATAGTGTAGCGAACTAAAGCTTACACAACACTAAGTGTGTAGTGTTGTGAAACTAAGTTCACACACTAGAAAAAAACTTCATCTGTCTTCACTTGTGTTTTGTTGAGATGGTTTTCTTCTTTTTGATTTTTTTAAATAGTGTAGGAACTGATCAACATGATGATTATAAAAAACACCACCCTGACCAGCTAACACACTAGATAATTCACATCTGCATAACACATCTTTTCTTCATTTGTGTTTCTTTATATCTGTTGCGGTTCTGTTATTGGCAATAAAATACAGATATCCAAGTGGCAGGAAACTGTGTATGTGTCCGTAACCGCTTAAATATAACAACTTCTGTAAAGAATGTTATATATATATACCGGTTGGGGCAAAAAAAAGTACGACTGTTTGATTTAGTATAACTTAATAACTAAAAGAGCTATTACACTTAAACAAGTTGCTTTGCATTCAGCGATGTCTAACTTAAATTTTGATATGTGCCATGTGTATTTCCATGCAATATTGACCGAGATAGCTGCGTTTAAACTTGAGTAAACATTTTTGGAAGTGTCGAGAATTAGCTAAAAATGGCCTATTAAATAATTTGATAACCATTAGCATTTTACGCAAGTATTCGTTTCAATGAAGTGAAGTTGAAGTTATAGAAGGTCAAATGTTAGAATAAAAGAGCATATCTATTCAAGAAACATTTCTAACTTCAACTTCACTTCATTTAAATAATACTTACGATAAAATGGTAACGGTTATCAAATTAGTTTAATAGGTCGTTTTTAGCTAATTCTCGACAGTTCCAAAAGTGTTTAGTCAAGTTTAAACGCAGCTATCTCAGTCAATATTGCATAAAAATGCACATGGCATATATCAAAATTTAAGTTAGACATCGCAGAATGCAAAGAAACTTGTTTAAGTGTAATAACTCTTTTAGTTTTTAAGTTATACTAAATCAAACAGTCGTACTTTTTTTTGCCCCACCCGGTACATATATATTTATTAATGGTTTTTTAAAAAATATTGTTATATATATAATGTACGTGCGTGTGTTGATTTCAAGATTCTGATTTCGTTCGTTGTTCTACATCTATCTATCTATCTAAGCGAGTAATTTTTGGTAAGCAAATCGTAAAAGATTTGCATAATAATATATATATATTCTGTTGCACTTTTATTAAAAATAACAGGTTAGATTCCTGTTGATATATTTTTTGATTCCAAAAATTAGGATTACAAAAAGATTCTTCATTTATACTTTGCCAAAGATCATGAATACAATACCAATGCTTTTTGTATCTGCGAAGCAGATATATTGCCATCGTGCTGTTAGCTGTTAGCTGTTAGCTTATAGCCATTCAGCGACGAGCTTATTTAAATTGATAACCAATCAGCAAGTGGCTTACAATGCAATGACGTAATGTTCTCCAAGGCCATTACATCATTCAATTTTGCCTGTTCGCAGGTTAGACCTTAAAATTCAACATGGCGATTGACAAAATGTCGTTAATTCATATAAAAAACGAATATAAAAACGTGGAAATACGAAGATAGACCTATGGATAAACCGGAAAGAATGCTTTAAATTTAGTGGTTCTATTTCTGAAGGAAAACTAAACAGTGAAACAGTGAACAGTCGAACTATCGAAGGACGAAGATCAAGGTATAATTATAAAGAAATACTACAACATATTAATATAACATTGACGCGTAAATTGTAAAATATAGCATCTTGTTTATGCACATAAGTTCTCAATGCTAAAGTATATTTGACTACCATGAATACTAGCTAATCCCACATTTTAATTTCAGATTTAGCAATTCCACATTTTATAGTGGTCACATTTCTTTAAATAAAATATTGTGTACAAATATAGTCTTGTTATAGTATATAATAGTTAAGACGGTAAAAGATAAGACTGTACAATACTCCTTTTGGCATGACATTTATTGCAGACGGTGTCACAATCACATACTTATAATTTCATAATAGAAATTCATATCCCTAGGCAAATTCTCCTCTAAATTACTAAATCGCTTATATTTAATGTCTTTTCAAGCAATCATTTGCCTGTACTTTACACATCACTCTCATATTTGTATTGTAGCGTGAACAAACAAACACGGAACACTGCAGCTTTGACTAGTCAATTCTAGCCAATGTATGGATCTGATATGCTGTGTTTATATATACTTTATACATTCTATTCACAGACTATATACATGTGTCAAATTATACTCCTGATTTTCAACATAGTTAACATTTGCTACTGATGAATAGACTTCAATAATATGACCTATTTGCTAACACATCCATGTGGAATAAATAGTTCATTTGTGTTCCTCCATCCCTGAATACCACATGTTGAAGTCGTGTATCAATGTGTTTAAAAAGGCTTTTGAAACTGTGCAAGGGTGTGTTAGGGACACCTGGCATTCTGACAACATCCATGCATCTACAATTTTTGTCACATACCTGATTGTAGTATATTATGGACTATCGAGAAGATTGTGAACCTAACATGTTTCAGCAAATGACATCATAAAATTAAATAAAATCTTTGTTGTGTTATGGAAATAGTCTCTGCTAGTGAAATTTATATCAGCCATTTTATTTGTCATATGTTCTAAACTGTCTGGCATAGTGATACTGTAAATCGTGAACCCCATTTAACAATTAATATGAAAACCTTGTTCTACTGTGTATGATATATATTTTTGTGATATTTATAAAAATATATTATTTTAACCCATTAGCTGGCAAGCCCAGATGTACCCTACTTTTATTAGTATTTTACTTTGTCTAATGCCAGACGATTTACTTGTCAGTGGTAGGCTACTGCCAATTAATTGGTTAAATATCATCTCTTATTCTTTACAAGTTACTGGTTGAATGAAGTGTATGTTTTTGTACAAAATATATGTTTAACTTATACAATTTAGGGCCAAATAGAATTGTAGAATATTATTCCTTCATGACTACAGTGGGATCACTATGAGCAGATACATGTACGCTTAGCGTACCTATTTTTTTTATTCTTGCGGTTTTATTATATTTTCTATTTGTGTTTTTACTATTATAGTTTTACTATAGCTAGGAAAAAATTCGTTCATACAGACAACAGCATAGTTCTCCGTTTGATAATCGTTATATTCAACATATACTTTTAAACAGTTTCTGAAATTTTTGATGAATATATAATTTATTCTACGTTCCATTACAGCTCTTTTATGACGTTCTTTATTATCTTCTTCGACGCCATTAACATTATTAAAAAATGTTTCTTGAAAAAATATATCACGATCTTGTTCTTGATGTGTTTTTTGTCTTTTATCTTCTTCTTGTTTATTTATAAATTTAAAAAAGAATCTCCTTTTTTTTCCTCCATAAGATTTGTTTAAGATTTCGACGATATTGCCGGTTACGTAGCACGTCAAAGATTTCACTAACGTTTGTAAGAATCCTTACTTTTAGTAAGGATTTTAAAATATGTGAAAAGGTGGTTACTTCTACCACGATCCATGTCGCATGTGTTTTAATAAAAAAAATATTACATGGTCGAACAAATGGTTAATATTATGTACGAAACATTTCCCGACCATCATATTTGGATAATAGCAAACGAGTTTGTACATAACGAACACACATGTTTATCACCGTTTATTACTCTACAAAATGTCTAAAAGAACGTTGTGGAATCAAGACGAGGAAGAAGCGTGTCAAATAAAAAATTAAAAAATAAAAATTGACATAACACGTGTCGGACCATTACGACATGTGGATGAATACGGTGAAAAAATAGATCACGATTATTATTATTATATTGATAAAACAAGTGGGAAAATGTTTTATTCTGAAAGTGATGATTTTTTAAAGAAGCGTTTTTAGAAAATTTACAATATAAAAAAGAAGCGATGGCTAAGGACGAATGGCGTTTCAAAATAATCGAACAAAAAAAAGAAGTTGAAGACACGATACGATTTTTAGAAAAATGAATACGTTTTTTGATAAAAAGGATAGATTTCCTATGAGAGGTAAAATTGACTATAATGATTTATGCGTAGAAAGAAACGACAACGCTATATATAAAGTGGTAGATACGTACGACGACATACGTTATACGACGAGCGGTCCTAAGTTACAATCGATAATGGTGTTTTCTAAAATATATTATCATTGCTACAAGAGTAAATATAGAAAAATAAAAATCGGATATTGTCGCGGAAGGTATTGGACGATTATTACGAACAAAAATATTCTGGATCAACGTCCATTGGGTATTGTAAATAATCGTGTAAAATTTGGTAATGACAGCATAACGACGATATGACAGATGAGAAAATAATCGACCGACTTCGACATTTGATTTTAAACGTAAAAACTCCTATTATACGGAAGAATTTGCTCGAGTTAGTGACGCGTTGACAAAAAGAGCAAAAGATGAAAAAACAGCGTATATATACTATCCATGGATTGAAGAAGAAATTATTAAACTATATTATAATGAACAACTTATCGAAGAGATGAAAAAAGAATTGAAAATTGACGCTGAAAAAAAATTCCTGAAGAGAGAATCTACGAGGCCGTGTTGCGAAAAAGACCGCACACTCCTAAGGAAGGGATATTACGTAATCCCGAAGGATATATACTTTACCTCCAACTAATGTAAAACCTTTCGGATGTGAATGTGCCGAATACAAAAAAAATGAATAATTGTTATTATAGGAAAATGAATAAATTTTTTGTTATATATATGTGTGTGCGTGTTTTTTTTTGAAAAATGGCTTGTCGACTGAGTTGTTACAATGGTAGTCTTGGCTATACTTCGTTTGTAGGAATACATGCTCATAAAGAGTAAAATATAGAAAAATAAAAATCGGATATTGTCGCAGAAGGTATTGGACGATTATTACGAAAAGATTCTGGATCAACGTCCGTTGGGTATTGTAAATAATCGTGTAAAATTTGGTAAAGACAGCATAACGACGATATGACGAGTGAGAAAATAATCGAACGACTTCGCGATATGTTTTTTGTACGTAAAAATTCCTATTATTGTGAAGAATACAAGCGAGTTTTTGGAGCGTTAGAAAAAAGAGCAAAAGATGCAAAAAGTGCGTATATACTGTGCGAATGGTTTGAAGAAGAAATTATTAAACTATATTATAACGAACAATGTATTGAAGAATTAAAAAAAAAATTGAATATTGACGATGAAAAAAACATTCCTGAAGAGAAAATCTATGAAGCCGTGTTGCGGAAAAGACCGCACGATCCTAACGCGTAGGAATATTACGCGATCCTGGAAGATATCTTTTATTATATACAAAATGTGATCATGTAAAACCTATAGGATGTACATGTAAAAATGTGTGTGTGTAGTGCGTTATATTGCGATCGTTATATGACCAAGAGTATGTTTTTAAAAGATTATGATAAAATATTTTTATCATTTGATGATATGCGTATGGATACGTTGGAATGAATCGTAACGAGCATTATAAATACGAATTAAAATTTATAAATGAAAAAGAAAATCAAAAAATATTGAAAATAGAGATATATTTTTTCAACAACCATGGTTTAAAAATGATTTTCTAAAAAATGATATAGAGAATTTATATGTAAAAAATGAAAATAAATGTTTACGTGTGTTTGTAGAATTTAGTAAACCTCAATATAACACCGTTGTTTTATTATATATGAAACGATTTTTTCCCGACTATAAGGTAATGGTACAGTGCGCCGGTTGTCCTATTATAAATAAAAAGTTTTGGTATAGAATACGTCGTTTTAATTATGGATATCGAGTATAAGAGATATATGAAATTTTTTGATTATTTTTTTATAAAAAATAACGATTATAATACGTTATTTTTTCGTCATATTGGTTTTATGTTATGTGAAGATTTAAGTTTAGAAACACGTTTGAAAATTATGAATGGTATTTTTGAAAATCTTCTAAAACATATAAATAGGACAGAAACAACATAATCACATTCGTTATGGATGTTGCAAAATGCTACGCATCATCCAAACGTAGTTTTGGTAAAGTAGATGAATTACAAATAGAAAAACTTGAGTCAACAAGTTTTATTTTTTACGGTTTATCAACAGGTGTAAAAACAGAGTTTGATTGTTTTTTAAAATCGTTGCAAAAAAAATATCATACAGTATGTTGCGGTATTAGTAGATTAAACCAAAATTTTCAATATATACTCACCGGTATTTATGAAGAAAAATACGAAATGCGAAATTATTATGTGTACACTATAGATGGTTTAGACGAAAAATGTTTTTTGTTTTACCGATTTGTTTAGATTTAACGATTGGAAGACGTTTATGTTTTGTTGATGTCGATTATGTGAAGCCAGCTGCTTTAAAAGATGTTTCTGAAAATAAATATAAAGATATGTTTAAATTAATACCAAAATGGATGGAGATAGGGTTTTTTACGAACGCGAAGATAATTTTAACGATTCCGATTATTGGGAAAATCCTATAAATTTTTTAACAACGCTACACATTATGTGAAAAAATCATTTATATATATTAATAAAAATTTGAAAACGATTATTGAAGAAAAAGAAATATTAAAACGATTATCAAATTTTGTTCGTGAAAATTCTCTACAACACGTGATTCACTATAAATACAGCACTACAGCATATAACGAATATATGGATTACGACGATCCCTTTCGGAATGTTGATAAAGACGAGAATAAAAACGACAACGACGACTCTCCATTATTGTTAAGAAAAAAACCACGACTAACAAGAAAAATATCCTCTTCAAGTGAAGATACTACCGATGGTTGATATAAAGAGTAGAATAAAGCATACTTTGTATGATACAGATGAATATAAGAATTTTGGTTTTGGAATTGTGAAAGAATACTCAGGCAGATTAATGCTTGGCTCTACTATGGCTCTACCCACGCTTGACTCGGTATGTCCGCGCGAGTTGCGCGCGCGATTAAACATGTCTAGCATGTTGCCAGGAGGAATTCATCTTGACAGCTATAAGTATTCGATTGTGTTTTGGCGTTCGAATCAAACTGAAATTCAATAAATATGAGCTATTGGATTAGTTTACATAATAAAAACCAGCAGTGAGGAGTAAACTTTTATGTTTTCGCGTAAAATTGGCCGTTTTATAGTTTAATATATTATATGCAATATGCGGCGACCTTTGAACTTTGATATTACTAAAATCACTAAACTGGCCACATCCCGCTAAGAATTTCAAACGGGAAAAGACGTTTGATAAACGGGGAAAGACGTTTGATAATTCCAAATTCAATTTTCGTTCAGTCATGTGATCAAATTGTTTCATCATTTTGGTCACATGACTTCACGATTTTACAAATTCAGTTTGAAATTTTTTGAATTTACGCGCCAAGCGCCATGAAAAACGATGAAGGTTTATGGCCGGACATACAGCCAAGGAAAAGCCTTACACAAAGACTTACGGTCTCTTATAGTAGACACAATTTTATTCGAAGGTGGAGATGTTACGACGGGATATTATACGGGAAGCTTTCGAGCGATTGAACGTAGATTTAAAGTTACAGCTGGCGTTCCCAAGCGAGTTTGGAATAACTTTTGCGAAATGGGAAGATTAGAGTATTATCGTTCAGTGCGTGGTTTAAAATCGCCGCTTGAGCAACCCGAGCTAGAATTTGTTAGAATTTTGAAGGAAAATAGGCCGTCCATGCCGTACAAAGAAATAAAAGAAAACGTAGAACGTTTCACGGCATGTAACCCCTCTATTTCAGCTATAGGAAGAGCCGTTCGCACTCGATTATCTACCGGTATAATGACGTGGAAAAGGATGATTCGACCTTCGGCAGAAAAGTTTACACCTGAAAACATCGAATATTGTCAGATGTACATTAATTTCATGAACACTTTAGACCCGCACAGAATCAAATTTTTTGATGAGACAGGAGTCAAAGTGTAAGTCTTTGTGTAAGTCTTTGTGTAAGGCTTTTCCTTGGCTGTATGTCCGGCCATAAACATTCATCGTTTTTCATGGCGCTTGGCGCGTAAATTCAAAAAATTTCAAACTGAATTTGTAAAATCGTGAAGTCATGTGACCAAAATGATGAAACAATTTGATCACATGACTGAACGAAAATTGAATTTGGAATTATCAAACGTCTTTCCCCGTTTATCAAACGTCTTTTCCCGTTTGAAATTCTTAGCGGGATGTGGCCAGTTTAGTGATTTTAGTAATATATAAAGCTCGCTATTGCGCGTTTATGTCTGAATAATTCAGCACCGATTTGTGATTCCTCTTTAGTTTCCCACTGAAAAAAACATTTGAAATACAAATAAATACCCAGCGTATGGTTGATTCAAACTTTTGTTGGGTGATGATGTTTAAGTGCGACATATTTCTCTTAAACTCTTAAGGGAGCAATTATTGTTGTTGTTGAAATATAATATCCTATAAAGACTGCATTCCTGTCGAATATTTTGCTCAATATATAAATGAACAACAGTAATATTTGCACATTTCTTGTTCGCATTGATTTGTACTTATCATGCATGTTTTACTTATCTTGTCTCTGTTCCGAGCATATTATCTGAATGCACTTGCAAATGGTTTATTAGTCATTGTATAGTTGTATTTCATATTTTGTTTCACGGCAGGGGCCTATAATGATAATGGCGTGCGCGAATTCATCACGCGAAAAACACGTTGGACTTGTCGACGCATAAGACAACGTTAATGTTGGTCGTTAATACGTAGATTTTGCCTAGAATACAGCCAACTTTGGTCCTACAATTAGACTTGTAAACATTTTAATCTGGAACGATCGTTTTAGTGCAAATTATATTGACATTGTGCGAGACATTGTTGTATTCACAGCAATATTTTCATACCAATGGCATAATCTTCAAGTTTCTAATTACAACATTGTAGTATAAGAGCAAAAGATTCCGTGATAATAGTTTTGTACATATCCATGAATGTTTAGTGCGTCGACAAGCCGTGTTTTAAAACTTTAAGTTAATTTCCATTATCACCGCTTATATCTTGTCACATGACCAGTTTCCATGGAAACCAAATGGTTGAAAAATATCGGCACTTCATTTCCAACCAAAAAATGAGAGTCATAGTTTACTTTGTTAATTTTTTATTCATTTTTATATATTTTTTCTATTTTCCCACTCCTTACGAAATTGGAGCCAGGCATTAATGCACCTGAGTACGTACCCGAACCGAAACAAAAATTTCATATGGTGGTACAAGTAAATGAAAAAAAAGAACAATATTACCATGTAACGTCGAATAATGAAGAAAAATGTCATTTAAGTGTAACCGAATAATTCCCTGTCGATGATGATTTGATGAATGTACCTGTTGACTCGTTTCAAGATACTACAAATATATATTGTGGTCCTGACAGTTTTGGAGAATATTATAATTTTGAAATACATTCTTTAACTCTTTCTAAACGGCACCGTCGAACATCAACCGCCAAAGCATGATGACTTTGAGCGCTTGTATCTTTGGCGCCCCTCACCCAAAACGGACGAAAATACCACCAATCGATTCAGCAAACACACCTGTTCTTGGCTAATGCCAAACAAATCGCTAAACACATTGTTTTACAGATCTCCGTGAGTTTTAACACCTTTGTAATCTGATATTTATTTATATCGTAAACTAATTATATATTCAGTACGTTTGGTCGATTATAACTTCTGTTTTGAAAACCATGTGATCTTCGCTAATATGCCGCTTTATAGAGCTTTAAAAACAGTACATACTGACCAACTTTCAAAGAAAAACAATAAAAATTGACAAAGTTACGGCGAAATTTGAAATGTAGCGCACAGGTCAAACCGGATTTTCAAACAAAAACAACCGGGAAAGGCCAAAAGACAAACAAAGACTGTTGCTATGGTTTTTTAAGTGGCCGGAATGAATTCTTCAGGGTACAATACCCTATATAAGATCTTTTTGTCGGGACTGAAGTGCGTGGGCAAACCATATATAGTCAAATTACGGCAAGCGCGTGCATGCTGGAAAATAGCAGATAAATAAAAAAAAATTCAAAATAAATATTTCTATTCGCCGTATCGCAGCCAAGTTTTACAGAATAAAGACACAGATAAAAAGCTAAATTTCGACCATTAGAAGTCTGTGGAGATATTAAAGATATTAAAAGATATTAAAGATTGTTTGAGTTGAACTGAAGTATGACTGGAGGTATGTTTGGGATTAAACTTTTAGTATTTTTGATTCTGTAATGTTTAGTCGGCAAAATAGCCCACTGTTAAAAAGCTTATTTTGTAAGGATTCCAATGGTGTTAATTTCATTGCCAGGCGGTAAATATTTTGCAAAGGTGATCGTACTCAAAGTGCTCTTGCGACAACTTGCGACAACATAATTAAAATGCGACCGACCAGAAAGAGAAATATGTATTTACCTGTGGAGGAGGAGTAGAGAATATAAAGTGGAAAAAGGATCCTATTTTACGAGACTGTCTAAAGACGGAAACGAAAAAGGAAAAAATCTTTTAGGAAAACGTGTGTTAATTATAAAAAATGGTGATATATGTACACAAATATGACGGGATGAAAAGTTACGAAATAGTTAAAATTATACTGGCGTTTAAATCACGAATTGATAAACGCTATTATGTATATTTTAGACAGAGTGAAAAGCAACACGTGTATCGAGTATTGATCAAAAACGAATATCTTGGAAAACGCTGTGTGAAATATCAACGAAAAGACGTGTTTTTTGGAACGCGTGAAATATAATTAAGAAGAGAAAGATGTCAACACTCTCGCACGCTGTTGTAAATCGTATTGTAGAAAGAATAAATACAGAATATGAAACGTGTTTTTCACATGATATTATTAAACGTATCAGACCTGTACATAAAATATATAGACACATTCAATATATATACACATTCAATATATAACGAGCGTTGATGACGTTTTTGACATGAATTATTATATAGAAATTATATTGTTATTGTATTCGAAAATAATGTAAGTATATTAGAGTTGTTTAAAAACGATAGTTATATAGTTTGTCAAAATTGTTATAAAAGTAATTGTTTTTTAAAAAATATAAACGTGTGTTTGTATCATACTAATCAAGAGGAAATGTATAGTTTTTTAATTATATGATTGTTGTTGTTTAAAAAGTTTATGACATGCTATCATTTTTAAATATGTGTTCATACTGTCGTAATTTAATTCGTAGGGTTTATTTTCTTCTAAATAATCTCCAAATTTTTCACAACGCTCGCACGTCTTTGACACGATATCTAATCTTTGTTTTTCATTTAATTCTTTTTCTTCTTTATATCCACACGATTCAAGATAAAGATCTGTATATTGTTTTCTAGATCGTCGTATATATCACACATTGTCTTTTTTTGCGCTTCAGCAAGACGTGCCGTATAATATTTGTTAATAACATCATTCATTCCTTCTTCTTCCATGTCGTTCACTACTTTTTCCAAGTCTTGATACGCGTGTATGTGTGTTTTGTTTATGAAGTTTGTTGAGTGTGAAGTTTAATATTCATATCTTATATCCCGTCTGAATTTTGTCGGATATATTGTCCCGCCTATTTGCTTTTTTTTTAAGATGATTAAAACGTAAATGTTTATTTTTTTTTTAGCTATTCTATCTATTTTTTATATATACGGATTAACATATTTTATAATTTTATTATAAATTTTATTTTTTTTATTTATTGCTTGTTTAACCATTTTTCGTTTTTTTTCCATTTTCTTTCCAATATTCAGAACCGTAATTAATAAAAATTTCTTGTAGAGGATTTATTTTTTTGACACTTCTAATTTTTAAACTATCTGTAAAGCTTGCGTTTATTTTTTGACGATTTCTATTATCGTTCGCAAATTGACGATTTCTATTATCTATCATGCGTCTACACATCGACTATCGTTTGCAGATACAGCATAAGTTCCCCATATTTTCGATCTATAGCACGTTTGGTTGTCTTTTTACCTGTGTATTTTACTATATTATTATTTTTATCGATAGGTTTTTTGTACGCAAATAAACCTTCTCCGGCATTATTAATGGTAGATTTTTTTATTCTTAAATTATTTTCTTTTCCAAAATGTATCCAACATTTGGTGGTTTTTGCTGTTCGTTTTTTACATCTTTCACGTTTTAACGTATTGCTTTTACATCGAACCACATTTCTTACAGAATCGTTATAGTATTTTTTTCGTCGTTTATTTAAATGACGCATGCGCGATCTATTATTTACAACGCCAACACGTGAGTTTGAAGATGGTATAGCCGTCCAATTAGCAACGGTCCATTTACTAGACATTTTATCTGTCTTGAGAATAATATACTTATAGTAAAAAAATTACGTTAAAGATATTCTTTACATAAAGATTGTGGATTTTAAAAAGCATGAGTGTGTTATAAATATTGACGGGTGAAAAGTAAGGGATTTTTTCTTTTCAAAAATGGGGAATGCTTGTTTAAAAGGAATTGAAAATCCTTTAGTAAATTTAAATTGTGTTATTGTAAACAAATCGTCTATTATTGAAATAGATCGTCCCGACGGTGATGATAGCTTATCGATAGAAGAAAAAGAAAAAACAGAAAAAACCTGTTGTTGCACTGGTTGGTTAAAAAGAAGAAAAAAAGATGAACGAGAACGAAATAAAAAAAAACGTGTACAAGATATTGAGATAAAAAAATAAAACTTCCAGAATTTTTATCTTCCGAACATCATCAAATTAACGTGAATGTTTATGATGATTTTATACAATTTATGGAAATGTTGCATTCTTTTTTCAACAATTAATAGATTTAGAGGGAAAAAATTAGAAGACGTTTTTACAATAAATGAAATACAAAAATTATATCGAGAATGTGGTGTGACGGAAGGAGATAAAGTATATGGTAATGATTATGAAAAAATTTATGAACATTTTTAAAAAAAACAAAATATCGATTTGATAATATTTTCGGATCAATACCAAAGTAAAATTGTATTTGATTCGAGAGTTGATAAAAATGGAAAATTATTACGTCTTACTAACGACGTGGTTATTTTGTGGTTAAATAAAGGACATTACGATGTAATTCTTAACATGAGTTTATTTACAAAAAACAAGATAAGTTGTTATAGATGTATGAAAAAATTTGGTGTTCACGAGTACGAATTTAATCATGTTTGTCATTTAGATTCGACATGTAAAAAATGTTATTCGTCGATTATAAAATGTGAAAACGAAGGCATATATTATGAATGTAGTAATTGCAACGTTATATTTACTAACGCACATTGTTTTCAAAATCATTTCACACAAAAAAAGTTTACAAATCGATATAAGAAAAAAAATTCTTCAACACCGTGCCAACAATTTTTTTATTCTAAAACATGTCAAAAAATTAGACCGCGTTTCTTTTTTTTTTAAGCCGATCATTACGTTCTTCATGATTGTGAAAAAGAAATGTGTTATCGATGTATGAAGTATGAAAAAAATCATAAGTGTTATATGAAACCTCTTAATGCCCCGTCTGAAGTTAATCATCCCACGTTATTTTTTTACGATTTTGAAACGAAAGAAAATGAGGATTTAGAATTGATTCCTTTTTATTGTGTTATACAAAAATGTTTTATAAATGCGATGGAGATCCATTTTTAGAAAAAAATAATGTTTTTGAAGAAGGTGATGATGAGTTTTCAGACAATTCTATAGAAAAAAACGAATGTTGCGGTTATCGTCAATATGTTATTAAAAATAATGTGACGAGCAATTTTGTAGATTTTGTGCTCGCACATCCCGACTCGACATGGGTTGCTCATAACGGTAGTCGTTTTGATATGATAATTTTTTTTACATGAATTATTAGTAAAAAAAGAAATCGTTCCCGATCTAGTTATGAACGGTAATAAAATTATGTCGTCGAAAATTCCTGAACATAATATTAAATTTATAGACAGTTATTTATTTTTGGACATGAGATTGGCAAAATTTCCAGAGGCATTAGGATTTGAAGATATGTTAGTAAAAGGCTATCATCCGTATTATTTCTACGATTTGTCTTATCGCGGTGAAATAGTTGATAAAAAATACTTCGATTTGAGTAAAATGAATGAGAAAGAACTTGAAAAATTTAACACATGGTATAATGAGAAGAGTCAAAAACCGTATATTTTCGAAAATGAAATATATTATTATTGTAAAACAGATGTGGATATTTTAAGAAAAGGAGCTATATTATTCGCACACAATCAGGAAGAAATAAGCAACGTAATACCTTTTTATGATAAAAACTGTATAACAATAGCAGGTGTTGCGTTAAAAGTATACAGAATAAATCATTTGGAAAAAACTCAATTATCTTTATTACCCGCAACTGGTTATCGAGGAAATGTCAATCAAAGTTTATTGGCTTTAATCTATTTAGAGGGTATTAATGAAACGACACCTATCGACTATAAGCTGTCATTACATGGTGAGAAAAAATATTAGAACGTTTTGTTGACGGATATTTTCGAGACAACAAACACCGTATATCAATTTCACGGTTGTTTTTGGCACGGTTGTAAAAAATGTCTTGATTTAAGCGAATACAATACCGCAGTAAATGAAACGTTTTATAATCTAAATAGAGCTACAAAAAGATTTACAAACGAATTAAAAATGCATGATTATAATGTCGTTGAGGTTTGGGAATGTGATTTTTTAAAAGAAAATAATTTTACCAAAAAAGAATTATATGAGAAAAAAAATATGTTGTTTAATCATTTACCACTTAACCCAAAAGACGCTTTGTATGGCGGACGTACATCTCCTGCAGTATTATATTATGATGTTGGAGAAAGTGGTGAAAAAATAAAATATCATGATTTTACATCGTTATATCCTGACATGCAAAAAAATAGGTTATACCTTATAAAACATCCGACAGTTCATGTAGGCAATGAAGCGTGTTTGAAAGTAAATTTAAAAAATCTATAGGTTTAATAAAATGTGTTATATTACCACCGCAAAATTTACATTTTCCCGTATTACCTTTACGCTTAGAAGGTAAATTAATTTTTCCTTTGTGTCGAACATGTGCTAAAGAGCAAAACGTGTCATCGTGTACACATAATGAAAACGAACGTTGTTTATACGGAACGTGGTGTATAGCAGAAGTAAACGAAGCGATTAAACAAAAATATAAGATGATTGAGATTATCGAAATATACGAGTATGTAAAAAAGCAAAAAATTTTGAAGCATATGTAAACACTTTATTAAAAATTAAACAAGAAAGTTCTGGCATTCCTAAATCATGTATAACCGACGAAGATATAGACGAATTTATAGCGGCTTTTGAACGTGTCGAAGGGATAAAATTAGATAAAAGCAACATCAAAAAAAATTCAGCACTGCGAAAAAACTACTAAATTCGTTATGGGGTAAATTGGCACAAAACGATAACGTTGTTGTCGTTGATTTTATAGATTCGTACACGCAGCTATTGTGTTTACTAAATGATAATATTGACGATGTTACTACTATGGATTTTATTACTGATAAAATAGCTCGAGTGACGTATAGAAAAAAAGAGTCTGTTGCAACAAATATGCCTAATCGAAATGTTATTATAGCCGCACATGTAACCGCATTTTCTCGTTTAAAATTATTAGATTTGTTGAATAAAATCGGACCGGATAAAGTATTATATTACGATACTGATTCATGTATTCATTTGAGCACTCCTGCTATTAAAACGGGTAATTTTCTCGGCGAATTAACCGACAAATTAGAAGCGGAAAATTGTTCCGAAATCTATATAAAACACTTTTGCTCAACCGGACCTAAAAGTTATTCTTATATAACAAACGAGTACGATTATACGGATCCAAAAACGGGCGAGGTAGAGAAAAAAATCATGTCAGAAACGCTTGTAAAAGGTTTTGGTAAAAATGCCGAATACAATGCAAAAATAGATTTTGAATCTTTAAAATCGTGTATCGAAGATCGACAACAAAAAATAACAATTAATTATGAGCGTAAATTTTTTAGACATAACCATCAACAAATTTTTTTAAAAGACGAAAAAAAAGTATTTTCGTTTACGTTTGATAAACGAATGGTTAAAAACGATTTTACAACAATTCCTTTTGGTTTTCTAGAAAAATGATGTAAGCGATGTCGTAATACCGTTTCAACATACTTTTACCATGACCGTGACCGGACCTACACAATGTGGAAAAACACGTTTTGTGAAGAAAATAATTGAAAATATCGATGTGATGATTGATCCAACACCGGATAAATTAATTTATCTTTATTCGACCGAACAACCTTTGTACGACGATATAAAAATGATTGTTGAAAAAAACAAAGAAAAAAGTATTTTAAAAGAAACCAAGTTTATAAATTGTAACAAAGGCATTCCATCCATTGAAAAAATCGAACAGAAATTAGGGGAAATAAGTTATTAGTATTAGATGATTTAATGGTGCATGCAGGAACGGCTACGTTAGAATCGTCCGGCGCTGAAAATACACGGAATTTAAATCATTTAGCATGTCGCGATTTAGCATGTCATCATCGCAGTATGTCGTTAATTTTTGTCTCTCAAGATTCTTCTTATAAATTAGGTGTTTTAAACACTATTTATAACAATTCGCAATATCATGTGGGGTTTTATAATTTTAACAATCATAAAAATATTCATAAAATATTATTGAAAAAAAAAATACCTTCGACTAGTATAGATGCAATATGCGACGATATTAAACAATGTGATGATAAATATGTAGTTATTGATGGAAAAACGAACAGTTACGAAAACACTCTTATACGTACGCAAATATTTCCAAAAGATAAAAAAATTGTATATAATTAAATTTTGTTATAAGAAATAAAATTTTTACAAACTTGTGTGTGTTTATTGTTATTAGATTTGACTTCGTATATATCTATGATATAGAGATTAATACATGGGTGCGCGAAAATATGAAATTTATTTCGAGTGTTAAAAATGATATCTCATGAGTGAGCGCAGCGAATGATAATAGTACAATTAAATAAATAAATAGAACAATAATATTAAATCTAAGCTATAATCTAATAAAAAGCCTGTCTAAAAAGAAATGTCTTAAGATCTTGCTTAAATACATTAAAATCGGAGATACTCCTAAGATTCAATGGCAATACGTTCCATAGTTTTGGTGCGGCAGCCATGAAGGCTCTGTCACCAAGAGTAGACAATGTCTTAAAATTTGGCGGACATAAAAGAAGTTTGTTATTTGATCTGAGGCTATAAGAAGAGTTCGTTTTAAAAGTTATTAGTTCAGTTATATAATTAGGGGCAGTTCCATGAATTGCCTTAAACGTAAGTATAATTATCTTATACTCAATTCGGAATTTGACTGACAACCAGTGCAACTCGTGCAACAGCGGGGTAATATGGCTAAACCGAGGCGCACGGTAAAGAACTCTTGCAGCGGCATTCTGACATGGCATTCACCTTCTGTGGCGATGTAAGAATGAATTAAACTGACGTCTAGTTCTGTTTTTCTTTTCGTATTTTGATTTTCTTCTGTTTCATTGAACTTATCGACGTCCTTTTCATCAATTTCAGTGAATCGGCTGCTCATAGTTTTCACGTTTTCAAAATTTTAAAAACAATTCGAAAAATGGCTGCTGAAATTTTTTGACGAATTTAATATCAGTTATATAAGGAGCGTTGTGATTGGTTAGTTACATTTATTTCGCGACTCGTCATTGGCTGGATAATCGTATCAATACACGTAAAAATACGATATTTTTACGTGTGTTGATACGATATTTTTTACCGTGCGTCGAATACGACTTTTCTCAGTGGTTAAAATCTCTATATCACACCGGAGTTTATGTAATAAATGATGTTTAAAAATAGATTTTGCTATAGTAAGTAAATTGAGATCGTTTTGAAAAGTATTTTTTAAAATTTTACTATTATAATTTTTAATAGAATTATTATATTTTTTAAAACTATTAAATAATTTTTTTTTATTTTTCGTTGAAACGTTATGACATTGTTGATATAGATATAGTAAGAACCATACCCCTCATGTTTTAGTTTGTATATTTTGTAAAAAACCTGTGCTATAGTACGATATGGAGAAGTTGTTATTTTTAGCAAAATCTAACCATATTTTTCGATTATATTTTTTTATATTATAACCATAACTATAAAAAAAAACATTTTATCGTTTTTTAACCAAACCGGAACCCAATGCGTTCCTGATTGATCGCTTTTATCTATATTCCATATCCAACAGCATGTTTTTTTAAACGGTGGTATAATGTCTGCAGGATATGTCCCGATAAAAAAATTATTTAATATAGTGTTTTTACTAGCTAATTTGTCTAATTCGTCCGTGTTTAAAAACCGATTTAGAAAACAAATTAATTTATTTTTCATTTTTTTCTTCTACTTCTCATGCGTTCAACATATGGTGTTATAGGAGGTGTTATTATTAGCGGCGTGTAAGATCTTCTTCGGCCGTTGTTTCTTCCTGTAGGTGTGTGAGGTAATTCTCTCACTGGTAATCTTGACGGTGGTCTTGACGTGCTTGGTTGAAGAGGTGTTAATTGTATTTTTTTATAATACGCTACCGCTTGTCTGTTGTATATATAACTAGCAGGCATATTATGTTTTTTTCTTTTCTTTAATGCTGCATGTCTATCATCTTTTTGAGTAAAAAAATTACCTCTTGAATTATGCGTTAGGTCTTTTATAAGATCTTCATTATGAATATTACTAAAAGTTAAATTATTTGATTTTCTAAATTTTTTAAATTTTTTTCAGTCATTTCCCTTGCATTAACTTTAACACCGACATCACCATCTTCACCGTTATCAATATTGTTTTCGACGTTTCTTTTTTTTATATTTTGCACGTTTTTTAATAAAATGTACCGCATTCATTTCTTTCTCATTAATATTTCCAGATGCACGCATTTTATCAGCGCTTTTTGATAATCGTTCTAATTCAGGATTATCAATACTTTCGACTAGCTCTGATTTTTTATAATTATTTTCCATCATTTGTAAAAGTTTATTTAATTTACCGCTATCAACCAACTGTAGTTTATTATTCATTTTTTTTTATTTTCTCTAATTTCGTTATAGCTCGTTCAAATACAGAATTAAAATTAAAATGTTCTATAAACATTACTTTTTTATCTGTTTTTTTTATATCTATCTTTTACTAATTTCCTAAGTAAATATGTTTTGGTATCGCTTATATTTAATGGTATATTTTTTGATAAAATATTTTTAGATATATATATTAATCGTTCTTCTATTTTTTTACTATATTTTTCATGCAATATATAAACTAAAGCAAAAGTATTCTTTTTACATTTTTCTTTATTTTTTTTATTAATTAAAGATAATAATTGTAATATTGCTTCATCATAATCTTTTTTTTCATCATCGTCATCGTCATCATCCGAAGATAATAATTCTATTTCATACATTTCTTCATCATCATTATTACATATATTATTTTCTTCTTCTTTTTCTTCTACTACTTCTTCTTTTTCTTCTTCTTCTTTATCTATTTCTTTTATGTCTTCTTCATTCTCTTCTTCTTCTTCTTCTTCTTCTTCTTCGCTTTCTTCGTTTTCTTCATTTTCTTGGCTTTTTTCAAAATCCATTCGTACCGTAAACTGATATAGCGGGTTTTTTAACTATTATTTCTCTTTTAAAAGGAGTGTTGTTTATAGGTAACGTACACGGATAATGAACACAAAGATTATTAGAACGTATATATTTATTTGTATAACATCTATGGGGTATTCTTTTCCGTTCGCATTTACATTTTTTTCCTTTTGGCATTTTTAATAATCGTAAACTGTACGCGTTCTTGAGTATACGATACTTGAATTTGATTTCTAAAATCACCGACAAATAATGCTTTTAAACCACCCGGCGGTACATTAGCAGCAAAATTAAGTTCGACCGATAATTCGCCTGTAGTGTTTAAAGGCAACGTGTTCATATTTCAATCATGATTTGGCGATAAGTCGTACATAATTATAGCGTAACCATTTTCATAATCTTTAAATTTAAACGGCATTTGTGAAAATTTTCGTTTAAGATTTTTCTTTAATAAATTATAACCTTGTTTAGCATTTCTAATTTGCGGTGTTACTATGGTACTGTTTTTTTTTATTGTAACCATATTTAAACCGTTCCATTTAAAATCAAAAGGATTTGTTGCCATACTACCGTCAAAACATGATACTTTTTGTATCATAATAAATAATCTTGCAGGATAGGCTCCGTTAAAAAGATTACTAACTTGATAATATGCTTGACCTGCAGGTATCGTTTCAGAACGTAATCTCCATTCGTGTGTATAAAATTTACATTCTGCATTTTGTTCTACAAATACGTTATTAAATGCTTTGCGTAACGGTTCTACAGGTTTGTATGTGGGTAAAATAAGTTTCAATTCTGTTACGGATAGTTTATGATTTGCGTTTGCAACAAGACCCATCATAATATGATTAAAATTTGCTCTTTGAAGACGTATTCTAATATCAAAAGCGCTAGGTATATACACATCTTTTCTATTACCGTTAAACATAGGAACGTCTAACAAATCTTCTAAATAAACACCGTTTATACCCGATTTTGACGTGTTAACGCTACTGAACTTAATACTTGTATACCGTCTACAGCACCATCGCCTGCACCATTACCGGCATTATATGCTTGTCCTATAACACCGTACGCTACGTTACGTCCGTTATCATTAGCATTACCCGCGTTATGGTTAAAATGTCCAGATTCGTCATAATACGACAAATTAATTTCAGGCGCCTCATCGTAATTATCAGGTGTTTCTGTTGTAAGTAATTTTAAATACGCTAACAACTGTTCATGATTGCTTGCAGGGTTTAATAACGTATGATTAACAAACATTTCTTTTGTTTTCCACATTGTTCTTAAAGGACACGGTACGCAAATAACAATATCTTGATCGGCGTCTGCTAAAGCCAGACCACTCGCTGTTTTTATTTGAAATTTTGCTTGTAACATAGCATCGTCTAATTTAATTATTCCTGTGGGTTGCGAAGCATGATGAAATTCATACGTATTGCTATAAGCGTCGTTAGGGGTTGCATAAATCGTTTCTTCAAAATATCCTTCAAACACCTGTTGTATTGGAGCACCTTGAAACATAGCTAACGGTTCTATAAAAATACCGTCATGTTTTTGTTCTGTCATTTCCTCTTGCTGTCCTAAAACGCTACCGTTTTTACGTTTACTCATGATTGCGAATTTTTAGAAAAAATAAAACACGTATGAAATATATATATATATATATAATATATTTTTTTTACACATTTTTGTAACCTAAATAATTTTTATAAATTAACTTTCAGGATATTTGATAATGTTCCGGTTAATAATGGCAAAGCCATTCCCAATGCCAAACCGCCACCTAACGCACCACCTCTTTGTTCCTCTAAAAACTCCTGCACCGCGTTGATAGTGACGACGACGATATCTTTTTCTATTTACCATCATTTAAAAATTTTATCTAATACTTTTTTATTTATTTGCTGCGGTAGTTTATTAGATCGTGTTGTTTTTTGTTTTTTTACTATTAACAGTTTGGCCAAGCGATATGCGGGTCGGACGTGTGTCACTGCTCTGGTATATCTTCGTTGTTTCTGGCAGTGACATAGCTATATCTGAAAGCCCTAATAGTGGATTTCCTAAGGAATACGTTGCGAAAGATGATAAGCGGACTTCAGGGTTACTTTTGTGGAGTAGTTTGTCGCAGAAATCAAATTCTAAATCCGCTGACTTCTCAAGCTTGGATGAACAGGGACATATTAAAGGACAATACGAAACCGGTGGTTTTGGCAATTATCAAGCTATATACGGGAATGGAATAAGTGGAGCAATTGAGGGAAGCAGCTTCGAAGATAGTGTTTGGATTTCGGCGTGTTGTTGCCAGAGTTGGTGGTTGTGGAGGACGAAATTAGCTTTCTGTACTTGTTTATCAAAAAGCGACAAACATGGAAAAATTTGCATATTTGGAATTAAAACCACTCGACCGAATTATTCACAAATTGCCAAAGTCACTGAATTGTTAGCATTGATTTCCAGTGATGTTGACGAGGACATTGGTTTTAAGACCAGCAATCAGACATTTACTGTGGACATGAATGGCGTACCTAAGACAGTTGTGTGCGTACTAGAGTCTAAAACGGTCTTTGTTAAGACAAAACGTAAACGGAGTAAGAGTCCCAGTGCTTATTATACTAATAGCACTGCGACATTCCATCCATTGTTAGAAGGCGATTTGGTATTTAAATTAAATCCAGGCCCTACTCACTCGAGACAAGCGAGGCCGGCACATAGTAACACCTCGAATCTAACAGAAATACAACGCGCTCCATTGGATGGAACTGTAGACAAGAATCGTTTGTCGCTTTGTTTATTGAATGCACAATCGATAAGAAACAAGACGGCCGACTTTGTTGACTATGTCTGTGAAAATAAATTTGACTTGGTTGCTGTTACGAAGACCTGGCTACAAAAGAGATATGATGCAGTCCGAGCCGAACTTTGCCCTTCTGGTTATAAATTGGTTGACCACCCTCGTTTAAGACGAGCTGGAGGGGGAATTGGGCTCCTCTACCGTGACTGCTTCAAAATTACCACAGTCAGATCTTGCGAGGAGGAATCTTTTGATTACTCTGAGCTATTGGTACAGCTATCAACCTCTTGTAAGCTTAGGATTATAATGGTTTATAGACCACCACCGGCGGGAGATCGCAGGGTTCCCATGAACACCTTCTTCACGGAGTTCTCTAATATCTTGGAATCTGTTATTTTATCGAAGGAATTATTATTACTTGTCCTTGGAGACTTCAATATTCATGTCGATGTCTCTACTAACGCTGACACTGTGAAGTTCCTTGATCTACTGGAGTCATTTGGACTTGAACAACATGTTACTGAATCGACTTACATCCATAGCCATACTCTGGATCTTGTTATCACTCGTAAAATGGAGACACTTATGGGGCTGCCCCCACGTAGCTGCCGCTATTTTTCTGATCACGCGGCAGTTCATTGCAATATTAACATAAGCAGGCCCATGTAAAAGGCTAAGAGGATCACCTATAGGAAGATTAAGGATATTGATCTTAACTACCTCAAACAGGACTTGATGAAGTCAGACCTGTGCGCGAGAAGTTATTCCGAGCGAGTATCCAATTGTGAAGATCTTGATAAACTTGTGAATAACTATAGCACTGCTCTTAATAGCAGAATTGCTCGTCATGCACCTCTAAAGACAAAAATAGTGAGATCTAGGCCCTAGGTACCCTGGTATAATAAAGACATCGCTGAGGCTAAGAGAAGGCGGCGTAAGGCTGAGCGAATTTGGAGGAGGACTAAGTCATCTGAAGACCTACTTTTGTTCAAACGGTTAAGGAACCAGGTCACCTACATCTGTAACAAGGCGCGTAAAGAGTTTTATGTGAACTTCATAGAAGAACAGGGTGGTGATCAACGTAAACTGTTTAAGGCGACCAAATCATTACTTTTGCCAAAAGATGACGTATGTTTTCCTAGCCATCATGATAACGTGACTCTTGCGAATGATGTTGGTCATTATTTTCACCATAAGATCATCAATATACGCAATGAGCTTGATGCTGCAGAGGAAACTTGTGATGAACTTGCTGGATTAATTGATGATCCTAGTTTTAACGTTGAACATGAGACACTGTGTGACTTCAGAGAACTCACCCAAGAGGATGTGTGCAAGCTTATTGAGGCTTCTGCTAAGAAAAGCGGTACGCTCGATCCTATGCCTACTTCTATGGTGACGAACTGCCTCGAAGAACTCCTTCCAGTTATTACCTCCACGATTAATTCTTCTTTGACCCTTGGACATTTTCCAACTGAGTGAAAAGCTGCTTTGGTCGACCCACGACTCAAGAAATCTGGTCAGGGTGCTTCTTTTCCGAATTTGAGACCAGTGAGTAACCTACAGTTTGTATCCAAATTGACGGAGAGGGCGGTTTGTAACCAGACCAAGGTACATTTGTGCCAGTCGGGCCTATACCCGGTACTTCAATCAGCCTATCGGGCAGGCCACAGCACCGAAACAGCACTCCTCAAAGTTCATAATGATATCTTGATAAATATGAACCATCAGAGGGTTACTCTACTAGTACTGTTGGACTTGAGCTCTGCGTTCGATACTGTGGATCATCAAGTGCTTCTCCGTCGTCTTGAGGTTACTTTTGGAATAAAAGGTAATGCTCTTCGTTGATTTAGTTCTTACTTAACTGGCAGATCGCAGCGAGTACTACTAAACGGAAGCTATTCGAAGGATTTCTTCCTGCCTCATGGTGTCCCACAAGGTTCTTGTCTAGGACCACTGCTGTTCGCATTATATGCTAGCAAGCTATTTGAAGTTGTGAAAAACCATCTTCCGGACGCTCATGCTTATGCTGATGATACTCAGCTGTACATCTCGTTTAAGCCTGACTCGACTGTAAGTGAGCTGGAAGCGGTGACGGCATTACAGAACTGCATTGCGGATATCAAGACTTGGATGACCATGGACAAACTTAAGCTGAATGATGGAAAAACTGAATTTCTTGTAATCGGAACTCGTGTGCAGTTGGCTAAGATAAATATAACCGAGCTGAGGATTGGTCAGGTGAAGGTGTCATTGGTAGTCAACGCTCGAAATCTTGGGACGTGGTTTGACAATGACTTTAGCATGAAAACAGCAATTAACAAGATCTGTCAATCTGTGATTTATCATTTACACAACATTAGGTGCATTAAGAGATTTCTACGGTTTGAAGACAAGAAAATGATTGTTCAAGCAGTTGTCATGTCAAGAATAGATTATTGTAATGGCTTATTGTTTGGTGTTTCGACAACGCATCTCGACAAGCTTCAAAGAGTGCAGAATGCGGCAGCACGCCTGGTGTGCTCGATTCCAAAGCGTGATCATATCACACCTTCTTTAATCAGACTACATTGGCTCCCAGTTAAATTTAGAATCAATTTTAAATGTATACATGGACACGCTCCCGAATATTTAAGTAATTTAGTTTGTATTAGAAAGACTACTCGTTATAGCTTAAGATCAAATACCGGTATATTATTACAGGACAATACTGCTAAGTCGAGAAAGACATTAGGGGATAGGGCGTTTTCTAATGCTTCAGCAAGAGTTTGGAATATTCTTCCTGTCTCAATAAGGAATCAGGAGAATTTTAGTATTTTTAAGTCGTTGCTTAAGACCTATTATTTTAGAGAAGCTTTTAATGTATAATGTTAGAATTTGATTTGTTATATGGCTTGTAATTACTTATTATTATTAAGATATATTTGGAGGTGGTATATTTGGATGAAAAGGAATGCCTTTTAATTCACCTAACAATAAACTCTCGTATGTTTTTACATCCATTTTTACACCTACAATTATATATCATCTTCCTCACACAAATTTATATACACACTAATCCAACATCTTCGTAATTCATAAAGAATTGAAAATTGTTTTTTATATCGTCAAACGAAGTAAGAAGACACACCGGCATATATGTTGCGCGATCATTTATTTTATTATGATTTATATCTTTATTTAAATATTAAAAAAAATGACGGTGTAATACTAGTTCTTGTTCTACACCGAATTCATCACCCAATGTAAAATTATCGGCAAATTTTATTTGATCGTCGAAAACTGGATGTTTATTATTTCTGTTAAACACAGGATGAAATGAATAACGAGTGACTGCCGTATTCTCTGTTATTTCTGTAGTATTTGTTAACACACCATCTTTTGTTTTTACATCATTTAATTTATAAGCAAAATTTTTATTATTAAGATCTATTTTTCTAGCATAATATATAAAAAAATTTCCTTTAATATTTGTCTGTTCGTGATGTTTTAGAATAAAATATTTTTTTTATCCTTATACGTATTGAACGGATACGGTATATCATAATCGACTATCTCGATTAAGTTTTTTTTCATATTTTTCGCTTCTAAAGTAATTTTTAACATTTTTTTTAATGAATTAATGTCTCTATTTCCACACTGCCGTGATCAAAATTGATTAAATTTCCAGAACTATCTTTGAGCGTAAAATGAAGCCTGTCAATATAATTTTTTTTAATTTTCTAAAACTTTTTGGCGGTTGATAATAATCTGTATCTCCAATATTTCCAGACGATTTTAAAGGAACGACAGCGGTCAATTCTGAATTATGATTTCCAACAACGACATTTTCCACTTGATCGCAATATATAAACATTTTATTAATACGATCTTTTATATCCGGTAACAAACTAGCTTCATAAGTAAACACGTTTTCGTTTCTTTTTTCATCTCCTAGTATTAAATCGCTTTTTGTATTATCTTCGCCACGCATTATTTTCACCGTATGTGTAATTATAGACTTTTCAAATCCTAACATATATTGTAATCCTTGCGATAAAGTTAACGTTATTTTTACGTTCGAAAAAAACCCGTTTGCAAATCTATCGATTTCAAATGTTGTTCCGGCTATTATTTTCGGTTGATATTTTTTATTTCTATACATTAAACCAGAAGCTCCAGACCAAGAGGACACCATTTGTGCCGTATAATTATACGTGTGATAATGATTTACATCTCCATGATCATAAGCTTTGAATTGTGTAAACTCGGCACGTTCATTATTCGAATTATGATCGCCGTGTTTACTAGAAAAATAATCAAAAAACTTTAACGACTTAGAGAATATTAAATCACTTTGCATAGTTTTTTGTTGATTTACCCATATATCAAAATACGCGTTCCATGTTAACGTTATTTTACCATTAGTATTTTCAGTAAATTTAACACCATATTCTTCTATATGTGTATTTATTACATACAATAATTCTTGTAAATTATATACACCTTTTTTGATTATAACTTTATCTAATTTGTAACGTAAAGTACTAAGACATCCGTTGAATACAAATCGTGCATAAACAACACCGTATTGATTATAATCCATAGGTTTGAATCGAAATAAATTGGCATAATCAAATTGCAATGTAAAACTATAGTCGTCAGTTGCGATATTTTTAATGGTTTGCGGAAATATGATGTTTGTAACTTCCATTATTTATTTGTATTTAACGTGTCTATAGCGTAGACAGCGGTATTACGAAATCATTCGTATAATTGGTACGATCCGAAAGTTTCGTACTGCTTGGAAATATATAATTCATACTTTTTTTAATTCTTCACGATAAAATTTACCAGATATTTTCCCACCTTGTAAATCAACTAACATATATGTAATAGGATCGGTAATATATACTTTATATATTTAAAATTTTTCCCTAACCCATCTTTGTAAACTTGATTTTTCAAAGCCGTGATTTTTTGCCCTTACAATTCTTACAATCGTACCGATTTTTAAAACATTTTATTCAATTCTAAAATTGTCCAATTTTTTCAAAATATATTTACGTATAGGAAATTCTTTTTTATCAAAATATATATCGTACGGTGTCGTGTTATGTAACGCTTTGTGAGGAGATTTGTTATATCGATCTACAATTATATCCATATAATTTACGTAATTATACGTTTTTGTTACGGTAAGAACGCGACGTACCATGGTTTTTAACGTTTGAATTACACGTTCGGCATGCGATGCCTTGATCTCCTGGTTATATGTGGAAAATACTTTAAAACCATATTTGTTACTTAATTCTTTTCTAATTTTTTGAAATTCTGTTCCTTCGTCACACTGTATTTTTTCAGGACTTGCTTTATTCTTTATTAATATTTGTTCAAATTTATTACCGGTATTGTTTGAAGTTTTATTTTTTAATAATTTTACAAAAACATATCTCGAATATGTATCTATTACAACAAGCCAATATCTATACATAGAATTATAATATTTTAAATCGTTCATATCAGCTAAATCAATAGCCCATTGTTCATTTTTTCTAAAAGTATTTATTGATAAACGTTTATATTTTTTTCTTGCAGCATCGTGTAGCGAATAATCCTCTTTTTGATTCTCCGTTAAGCTTTCTCCTTTTAGTAAACGTGCTGCTTTACGTACTAAGTCTTCATCGAGTCTTTTCACTTTTTTCTTCGGCATGTTTGTCTACGATATGTTTGTCTATAAAAAAATTAATCGTTTTTAATACTTGTTATATAGATCTTATTTAATATTGAAGGTTTATATTTTCTTGTTGTATCCATCAACACTTTTTTTTCAAATCCCGTTTCGTCACTTATTTCATAACCTTATTTTGCTATCAACAACGTTATGTCGGATTCGTCGTAAAAATCCATATACTTAAACATTTTACATATTATTTCATCATCGTCATCACCATTTGGTTTTTTGGATATTTTTTTTCAACATCATCTTTTTCATTTTTCCCCTTATTTTTTAACGTTGTTGGCGGTGATGGTGTACGTTCAAGTGCTGGTGATGTACGAACTGTAAAAATCACACGATCCCAACATGTCAAGTATTCTTCTAGACGTTTTAGATAGAATTTCATATCCAATTTTTTCCCCAAAGTACAATTATCATATTGACAATCTGTCCATTCGATTTTTCTTGCTTGATACGACATTCCCATATCATAGTCGTTGTCTGCGTTATCGATAGCAGATGGTTCCTCGGATAATGTTTCAGTTTTTTTCTGTCTTCTTATCTCGACACCATATGGATTATCTTTCACAACTGTACATGTGCCTTTTGCATGATTTTCTGACACAATTGCAAACAAACTACTGACCGGTTTTGAAAAATCAATTTTATTTAACACACGATGTAATTCCACTACATCATCAATAGAATGAAAAACGTATGGAAAATTCGCGTTGAAACTTGCCGTATCTGTAGTATTATGAGGCGTAGCTAACGTCACACAATGTTTTTTTGTATATGTGTTATAATAAATAATATGACGATTATTATTTTCGTTTACTACGCTAAGATATTTTCTTCTATCGTCAATTGGTGTACGTAAAAAAGCAGGCATTGTGAAAATTTTGTTGTACACGCACACACATACAAATGATGAATGTAGACTTGATGTTATAATTCTTTTCTTTTATATAAATTTTTTATCAAAAAACATTTTGTATATTTCACTGTCAAGTTTAAATACACAATCTTCATCTTTACACATGCATAATTCTAAATTTAACAAACCACACGAACATTTTTTAATTTTATTTAATAACGTGTTGAACAAACCCCAATAATAAACTAAATCGTAAGATATGTATGTATGATTTTTACAAAAAAAATTACGCATTACACGCGTCAAATCTTTTTTATCATCCATATTAAAAGTGTTGAAAATATTCATAATTTAAAAAACTTATTATTGTTTTTTTATCAAAAAACTTAGGAAGCAAATATTTTATAATATCTACTATTTCAATAAACGGTTTTATTTTTTTATATATTGTATGAACATCAAAATTATAATGAGTAAAAGTAAAAATCGTAATAATATCATATTTTTCACAAGTTATAAAATTATCATACCTTATTGTTAGTAAAAATTTTTCTTGTTTTATTTCAATATTTTGCAACTGAAGAACCCTATGCACTGATGAAAACGTGTTTAAAAAAATCTCATCTCATCTCATCATATTCATTAATAGTTTGATTATTTAACGCTTTATACATTTGCTTATCATATACGTTTTCATGATAACCCCTAAAATTTTTTCTCGTGTTTTATATACATCCAATTTGTAACGTTTTTTCAATTTGTTTTAACGATTGTAAAATTTTAAGAGATATTTTATCATAGCGATAATCTGTTTCGACACCTGCTTTTATTTTTTCATACGAAGAAAAAACATTATGTAATATTGTTTTATAATCTCTATAACCACCGCCTAACGATAAATTACCATACTCGCAAATATTTGTTATGTTATAATTTTGTTTATTCGTCCACATACTTGTAAGAATAAAACCTATATTTGTTTTTACACCTTCTGGTAAAATATTTATCATTTTTTTAGTTAAAAATAATATCTTGCTTTATTAATTGTCACTCTTTTTTCAAATTGTATTATTCCTTCGACCAAATCGTTATCAACTTTTTGAACATAATAAAATTTTATTTTATTTTCATTTTCGTTTTTTCCCCATTCTAACCATTCACGATTATTAAAAAAATTATAACATCCGTCAGCAAATGTGTCGACAAAATAAAATGTTTTACCAGACATTTTTTTAATTTAAAAAATAAGTTCGTACATGTATGTTCTTCTTCTTCTTCTTCTTATATAGTCTTCGTTATAATATATATCCATAACGATATTAAAATATATAAATATTGTTTTTAACATATACCATTTTATAAAAAAAATTTTTTTATAATAAATAAAAAAAAATATTTCATAATAAAAAAAATTGCTTTTAATTAAAATCTTTAGTATTAGCATACATATTTTGTTTTATTTTTTTTTTTTGTACGATTCGATCTACATTCTACATACATGCAACACATTATATTATATATTTTATATATATAAATATTATATACAAAACATAAAACTATATGGTTTTAAGCAGCATAAATAATATATAGGTTCTAATGTAAAAGGACATAATAACATATCTACATCTATTTTACTTATTACTTGTTGTATATATTCCCACGACGAAAATATACATAAAAAATACGTATATTTATACATGCAATCTTTTACATATTTTTCAACACCCATTCTATATATGTAAGGATTAATTTTTATTTATGTTGGAAATACTATAGGTTGATAAATATATTTTGATAATGTACAGGATGAGTCAGAAAAAACGGACACCTTTCAAATTCAAATTAGCCGCATAGCGGCTGTAATTTGACATAAGTTGCCTAAATATCTCCCTTTGGGAGTTAAAATGCATTTTGATTGTGCAAGAAATTTGCATAGAACCTTTTATTAATCACTCGTTTCACAATTTACTTGTTCACAACACGCAAAATGGTTCAACTGACCACAGAACAACGAGTATTTGTAGTAACACATTTCACCCACACACAAAATGTAAGAGAAGTGCAAGACGCATTCATATTAAGGTTTCCCGAACGTGATCCTCCCTCGCGGAACAAAATTTTGAATAACGTGAGGAATACGAAAACACAGGAACAAGCCTTAACCGAAACAAGGGCATTTCAGGCAGGAGACGAAGAGCGAGAAGTGAAGAAAATACGAGAGTTGCTAGAGCAAAATCCGCATGTGAGTTCTCGTCGGAATCCAATTGCAGTCTCGCAAGCAACATTTAATAGAATAACAAGACTGGAGTTGCGTTGGCACCCTTACCGCATTTCTGTCCGCCACGAGCTATTGGAAAACGACTGGCCACGTCGCCTGCGCTATTCGCAGTGGTTTAACCAACGCTGCCAACACGAAAACTTTTTGAACTGATTCATCATTGGAGACGAAGCTGCATTTCAAATGAACGGAGAAGTCAACACGCACAATATACGCGAGTACGCACCAAGAGGACATCCTCCAGCATTTAACTTCGACCGACCGACACAGCGTGCAAAACTTACTGTCTGGGCAGGAGTTTGTGGTAATGGTTTAATATTGGGACTCTATTTTTTTATGGAAATGTGTACGGCCGCGCGTATCTTCGTATGCTGAATGATTTTGCCATCCCACAACTGGCAAATCATTTCAACAACATGTACTGGGAGGGAAGGTTTCGGGGCCCTTGGTGGGCGCAAGACAGAGCTCCTGCACATCGCCTTTTGGAGGTCAGGGATCGCCTAAACGAAACGTTCAGCGAGAATCGTGTCGTGGGTTTAGGTCACAATGTGGAGTGGCCAGCTCGCTCGCCAGACCTCACACCCTGCGATTTTTTTAGGTGGGGCTATATCAAGGATAAAGTGTTCTCAAGACCACCCGAGAATATCCAGCAGCTGCGGCAGAGGATAATAGACGAATTCGACATTTTACGGCAGCATCCTGACATGATTCAAAGAGTGTTTCGTGACATGCACAGGCGAACAATTCTTTGTGCCGAAAGAAACGGTGGTCATGTTGAAGGACATGGCGCATAGCATGTAATGAACCATTTATTTTGTTCAGTATACTTATTACATGTAATCTCTGTAAATAAGAATGAACAGTTGATCACATCGTTTTTATAATAGTACACGCGCTGCGCTGCGAATTATAGTTAATAAACACTTTTGCATTAATAAACCATGTCCTGTTGTCACATGGGAATTGACAAATTCCAGCTATACGTTCGCGGCTAATTTGATTATATGCAAATTGTCCGTTTTTTCTGACTCACCCTGTATATTCATCATAAAAATTGTATCTTGAACGTATATTTTCATAATGTAAATAAAATTTCACGGGTTCTTTCCACATTCTGTTCTTTTTGTTCTTTATGTTCTCTATGTTAGAATTATGTTCTTTTTCATCCTCATTTTTTGTTCCTGTCGCATATCCAATCTTTAGGAAATATATAGAAACGATTCTTTTCAACATATATATATATAAAACATCTTTCTTCACTAGACCAAATTGTTTTTTATATAAATTTGTTTCATACTCGACGTCATCAATATGTTCGTAATATGTTTGTATTTTTATTCTTTTTTTCCTTGCCCATAGATTCGGTTTTAGTTCGTATAAATATCTGGACACATAATATAAATTCCATAAAATAGAATCGTACACATAAAGCGATAATAACACACGAAACGCTGCAATAGCATTCATTTTTATTTAAAAAATCTTTTACTCCTTTATATACATGTCATATACTAGTTCACATTTTGTTTGTTTTTCTAAAAGTTTATATACGAATACATATACCTCATATTATGTAGAACAATGTATACGATTTTTATCACCCTTGTACAATAAATGACGATCGCATTTTTTTATATTTAAATTATATTTTTTTAACAATATTTCGTATTTTTCACAACCAAATATTTCTAAATTAATACATTTTATATTATATTTTTCACATAATTTTTTTTCTATATTTCCACCTTTATACCCATATACACCATTGATATTCATATATTGTATAAAATCATTATATGTAAAATCATTTTTTTATATGGTGTTTTAGAAAACGTTAAACCGTGAATATTTCTCGTAACATAAGTAATAGTTTTCCAAAATTTTTTAGTTATATTTATTTCAGGATGATATAAAAAAAAACGTATACATTTTCATATTCTCTACATTGTAAATACTAACTTCACCGTATAAATGAGTGCTTTTATCAACTATCCAACCGTCTATATCTATTATATGTGTTATACTATTTAATATATCGTTTTTATATTTTTCAATATAACACCATTCTTCATCACCTAATTGTAACGGGTTTTTCTTGCAAATGTTGTAGACTTTTTCCACATTCATATTTTAACATATTTTGATTCTTTAGGAATTTTTTGAACCGTCATACAAGGATGATCTTCTGATTGCAATTCTTCTTTCAGAGTCTTTGGTTGTATATACATATATTCGTAAACAATTTTGCTTATACAACATTCTTTATCAACATCATTTTCATTTAACGTATCCTTATATTTTTCATGTAAAAACAGACGCCAACACTTTTCGTTACATGCAAAATTTTGCGATAATATTATAAAAATACCGTTTTTATAAGTATATAATGTAGATATTTTTTCATGTGGATTATATATATTCGGTTGTTTAACATTTAAAAAAAACCTATATAAAATTGTTATTTCACCACTAAATGATTTTTTATCGATATAATAAAAATCACCTTCGTCATATTTTGAAAACCTATATACCGGTAATATGGTATAAAATGGTGTGAATTTTTCAAAAGATAAAATAACTAGTTGATGATGTTTAAAATAATTTTCAATATCAATTTTACTAGTTTCGCTACATATACTTATACTATCTAGAACTAATTCATTATCATAAACCTTATACAATTGATAAATATAATTTACAGGTATTTTTAAAAATGGTTTGTAAGGATATGGTTTTAATAATCCTACAACACGTAAAGAACATATGTCTACTTTCTTATTAATTCCATTTTTCATCGTTCCTCGAGTTTGATGTAGATATTGATGATAGATTATGTCTTCATGATTTATTCGAGATGCTATCATAGAGTTGTTATTGTACTCGTTCTAAAAAACAAAAAAACTTTTATAATAATCATTTTAAAAATAATCATTTTAACATTCTTTAACACTTACTACGTTGACATTTTCCATAATCGTCGATTGTCCAATCATATCATTGTTTTTTATTCTCCGCCCACTAAAGAACATTCATAAAAAAGTTTACACATTTATGTAAAAATCATTCCTACTCAAACAGTTATACAAAACACTGTAAACATTTTTTCTTCAAACTATTATTACGATTGACGACTACTCATTAAGCGACAACGATGATGATATAGACAGTATGGACAAAACTCTACTAGATAAAGAAAAATCAATCAAAGAAAAAATAAACTAAATGCGTAATGGAAAAAGAAAAAACGAATCCGTTATTACGTCGATAACTAAAAAAATTCAAAACCGATAAAGAAATTACCGTCACCACCGATGAAGACTCTCGTGAAAATCTAGCGAGACTTCTATTGAATTTTCAAACACCGCAAACACATTATGATTACGATCCTTTTCTACAGGTACCACAAACACCCTTACCTTTAGCAAGTTATCAATTTGAACAACCTACATAATTTTTAAACACTCCAATTTTTCCTCGACCGCAAACTCCTCCCGTCGCTATTGTACAAGAACAGCCGACTATTTTACAAGAACCGCCGACTATTGTACAACAACAACAACAACAACAACAACCGTCACCAATACCGCAAACTCCTATCGTACAACCGCCAGCACCAGCTATTATCATACCCGATTCGAAAAATGTTTTCGACGAACTATATCATAGAAAACTATTAGATGATAAAGTGTATATGAAAATGAAAACGGTAAAGAAACTCACTTATACGAAGATATTGATCCTTATGAAAGCAGTGTAGATTTAGATGAAGTACTGAATTTAAAAACTGTAGGGGCTCAAGCAAAATTATATATGTGCAAAAAAAAGAAGAAAATAAAACCGTATGCGAATACAATATATTAACTCAAAATAAAACAATTGCTGAATATATAGTTAATGATAAATTAACATTTGATTCGATGAAGGGTGTGGCTATAGTATTAAAAAAAATATTAGAACGAGCAAAAATATCTAGAGACTGTCAAATTTTAAGTCAGACTTTACAGAACATTCATGCTTTGTATATACGTCTTTGTAATGCAAAAGCGAAAACTAAATAGTTTAATTTTTATGTAGAAAAATATGTATATAGATAATTTAGTACGTTTTAATACGTTTTAGTACGTTTTTTTTATAATAATAATGAAATATATATTTTTTATTTTTACAATATCTTTTTACATATTTTTTATATCGATATAATGTTTTACTTAGTATTATATATTCCATTTCGTCCTCTATATTTTGTATAAAAGACAAACATACAAGATCTAAAAAACTCTTATCAAATACTTTTCTTCTTTTTAAAAAATTAGTATAATTTAATATATTGTCAAAAATACATAATCGTCTATGCGTATTTATTGTACAACTAATCACAATTGCTCGTAACAAACTTCTTATTTTACAATCAGGTAAATCAATCACATAATAAAATAAATGTTTCTCTTTTTTTATAGCGTTCCAATAAAATAAATTGTCATAATATTCGCTTGTTTGACATAGCATTTCCATATCTCACCAATCTTTTTCTCGCTCTATATGTCTCGTTGCAATTAATGTTATTTTGTCTTAACACATGTAACACAACCAACATACACGTACGTAACTTTCCATAGAATGGAAACATATTTCAATTTTTCTCTGTATCTTTTCAAATTCGCGTTTACAGCCGTGCTCATCAGAGGGGTTAACGCAAAACAATCCACCGTCTGGAACAACAAAATCATTTTCCTTTTTAAAACGACCGACAACTTTTATTTTATAACAACATGTATTACAACAAATTGTGTGTTCTTTAACATCCAATTTTTTAAATTCTATAAAAACTAATTGTGTTTTTTCACCTACATGTTCCATCACCACAGTTCGCTATATTTACTATATTGCGGTTATGTATATACCTTTATACTCTCTTCTACTCTAGTACGTTTACGTTTTCTATTTCCACTTATTATATTATAATATTCGTCTTGATATCGTTCAATACTACTGTCATAATTAAAAACCATTTCTATAAACGGTTCTAGATCGTCATGAGCCAAAGCTAACATCAATTTCCAATCATATTTCATAGATTCGTTTATCTTCTCATATTTCATCACCATATCTTGTGCTACGATACGTCTAGCAAACGATTCGTAAAGATGGTCGGGTATCTCTTTAATTTCTTCTTTTTCGTCAGATAATAGAATATCATCATCATAATCGTCATCAGAATCTTTTACCACATCTACATCATCTTCCTTTTTCTATTCGTTTATAATACCATGAAAATGCACTTTTTTATCATCGGCACCACCCATCATTATACTGCACGCGTTAGAACTATGTTGATATATTATAAAAAAAGAACATTTATTAATATAATACATGTATTGATGTAGTTCGCCATATGTCAAATTAATTTCACGAATTTTAATACGTGGCAATGTTGGTCCGTTAGGTCAGTAAAAATTATCTTCAGCATATCGTGCTTTCATATCAGACAGCATAATTTTTTCTCACCGTTCGAAAAAGTATAAAACCATGTTATAAAATCAAAAGCTTTTATACCTTTACAATGCTGTTTAAATATCGTGATATTTCATAAATCATTTTATGATATTTTTCATCAATTTTTTCTCGAAACACATCATCACCATACGCTCGAATTATTATACCCATTAAAGATATAATATTTGTTTTACTACTACATAACGGATTTAAACACATGAATGTACGTTGTCTAAACTTAATATGCCAAACATCAAAAACATCTTTCTCCACTAAAAAACATTTTTTATTTTCTACAAATTTTGACTTATCCTGAAAATATATGTGTATATCGGAAAACACGTAAAAGCAAATATAAAAAGAATGTTGAAATTTAATGAGAATTTTTTACCACAAAAATTACTGTTAATGGACGAAACTGACTATAGACTATCTATATGACTATAGATAAGCTTCATCTGTATTGTAAAAATATTTCGTTGTTTACATGCAGACCATGTCGCCCTAAACGCATCTACAAAGCTTACATTATTTGCTTGCCAAAGCCGGCGTATAGCCGTAGGCTACGAAGCACTTTATAGTTCGTCATTGTCCTATAACCTTGCGTGATCGATTCATTCATGAACAACAAAGGCGCTATAGTTAAACATACTTGGTTATAGTTTAGTAATTCCATATTACAATATCATTCTTACTTGGATCCAGCGGAACGAAGACTAACACGAAAATCGCTGACATAAACCTAAAATCTCGTACGTTCAAGAGGCACGCAATGGCAAAGTGGAGATCCATGTATGTTACTATCTACACAAGAACGGCCGTGGAACGTTTTCACTCGGTTTCTAAATCCTAGCAATGTTCTGGAGCTGGAATCGTATCTCTTGGAACTTAAAACCGCGTGAGTGTGTTGGATATTCTTACTATATAATACTCTTAGTACATTATGTTACTATAGACAGGTTACTAGATCAACGCTTAACGCATAAACCTAGGAATATTGTCGCATACATGAAAAAACAACAACATAGTCCTATTTAATTGAAAGAAAGATTCTCTGTATTCAATTCTACTATGCCGCGCAAATCGTATCAATCTTATTATCTATATTTAGTGATATTATGTATAGTCTCACATGTCTGAATGATCATGAATGCCAAAGATATATCTTTTATAACATGGTAATAACGAGCACGCAAAGTCATATTTTCTACTACATGTACATTCAACTATTAAGATCCTCATTTGGCTATCGGCACCTAATATATAAGATAGAAATCTACAAATATAGCCTATAAGGGGAAAATATACCAATATTCTTATTGCGTGCTCATAATTTGGCCTTTTCTGCGTTGGTCTGCGTGACTGTCATATGATATGAAGCTAACCCGGCTCTCATGAAATCTGTCATCAGTTATTTATCTATAATCTTATAGCTGTTAATTCCTACTTTAAATAATAACGCCACAAACAGCCTGCAATTAACTGTAGGCCTTGCATATTGCTACTACACTGTACTTGTTACTTTTTCGTTTTATAAACTGTAACAGTAATTAGAAAACCAAGGCGAAAAGTATTTCAAATTCCACTACGAAGGAAATTTTTGTTTTATTCAAAGCTTATAATGAGTGGCATAAAAATCCCAACACGCACAAGCTCACCACAGAATATATACAGCCTTGCTTTCGTTTCTTTCTTTCTTTCTCTTGGTTAAAGATGAAGTTTAGACATGAGGGAGGTCTGCCAAAGTTGGTTCCTGCCGTCCACTGCCTATCGCGAGACCTGCTGCAGATTTTCCTGGCTTAGTTACGAACTTGATAGTTATAGTATGAACTATATAATTATGTATTCTTAGCTGTATTCTACATGCGAGGATGAAATCATACTGAGTTTCGGCTAGTCTGTAGAGCTTCAAAGTTTTTGAACTTTAAACAAAAACAAATAAAAAATGAAACAACAAACTTTAGTTACTTTTAGTCAGGATACAATGTTAAACAAAACAGTGCTTCAACTGTTCACTCCGTCCTTTTTCATACTCTGACATGGTGCTGTATAGCGGACATGTGTGATACGGACACTTGTTACAATTGTAAATATAGGGCTCTGTAGGGGAGCTGCTGCATGGTGGTCATGGCCCTATCCAGGTTTCCTGTAAAGCAGGTTTTTCCTGGCCTCACTGATTGCCCAGCTTTAGCATAAGTGTTGGTATCTCATGAACAGCATACATATAGTATTCCTCGCGTTTTGATTTCATCCATCGCACGTGATTTTGCACGATGAAACCTTGATATCAAAATAACACCCACCCGTCGTTTCTTCGGTCTATGTGGATCACACACACTATCGCTGTGTGATTGTGGAGGCAATTGCTCTAGTATGAGGTCGCAATTTTACCATAGACCTCACGTTTTCCTTACGGAATTTGTCAACCTGGCCTAGAGCCAATTTTACTTACAAAATCGGCGTGATTTCTGCATATGAGTATATGTCCTGAGCCAGATCAGTAATAATTATGTCACAAATATCTTATTCCCAGGGTCCAGCTCAGAGTATATGTCCTGCAGGGCAGACTAGGACCCAGCTATAGAGTATATGTCCTAGCCGCCTTTACTCAGGATCCAGCTCAAATCCGCGCGGTAAAAGTATATGTCTTGGGCAGATTAGGACCCAGCTGTAAATCAGTATAAGTCCTAATCAACTTTCCTCAAGATCCAGCTTTTCAATTACGAGTATATGCCCTGGGAACCGCTCAGCACCCAGCTCATCGCAGACAAACCAAAATATAGAGCAGTTGTCTCACACTTCCATAATGCCACAAAACATTGCTTGGTTTACTCTGTGTCATTCATCTTAGAATATAAGAATAGTGCTTGAGGACATTAAGATGTAAAATAACGTTGTACTATATCGCAATTTTCTTCTTTTATTCTTTTTTTATTTTCAGGATTTTTTTCCAAAGTAAATGGTAAATCTGTTTTGTCTATAATAAGTAAAAAAACCGGTTCGTCATCTTTTGGAAAATTAGGTTGAAAATAACGTATATAATATTCGACACTCTTTGTCACAATTTCTTTTAACGCATATACCTAATCAAAAAGACCGCAATCAACATCGTAAGAACTAAGCTGCGTCATTTAAAAAAAAATATAATTAATAAACAACGCTATTTATACACATACCTTTTTTGTCTCTTGACCCTGTTGCCAAAATCTTTCATCATAATCCGTTAGTAATTTCTCATAACGTGTATAATCCTTTTCCCCATTTTTATCTTTTTTTATAAAATCATTTCGATGTGCGTAGTGAATAATTTTTAAAATAAGAATAAAAATTTTTTTCTCTTATCCTCCGGTACGCTTACATACATACCTAAATCGTTTACAGTGGAGGTATCGTCAGTATACCGTGATGCATTGCGGTTTTAGTACATATTATCAATTCCCCGGAGCTCGCTCGCTCATTTTTCGGTTGGCCATCGCAGTGCAAACATAAACACAGAAGCGAACAGCAGTCGCATTATGGTGAAATTTCCAACTTTTGCCACAAGAAAACTTTGATTTTAGGACCATATTGACTTCTTATTGTTCATGTCCGCTGTGAAACGACGTTTAGTGGTAATTTCAAGCCATTTTGCGTAGAATTTAAATGGTTCAAGCTTTCGAAGAGTCATGATTCATTCGGACGTTTCGTACAAATGCATTTTTGCCTTACGTAAAAGTCCAGAAAATATGATATTAAACACATTTCGGGTATTGTTCTCGAGGTAAGGCAGTTAAATTTGTACTGGTAATATTGGATTCTATTTTCAATTGCAATTAATAATTATTTGTCATCATATAAAACATTACAGACAAAATTTTCCCATCTGGCACGTCACATTATTTTAGTACATTGACATTGTTGTTGTATGATTATGTTGGTGTATGTCATGTTCTGTTTCAGCAATTTCTAATTGCTTTTACAATCCTCAGACAAACGATATCTTCTGTGTTTGGACTGGTTAAATGTCAGTAAATAAGGGAATAAGGCATATAATAAAGTCACAGATAAAATATTACTTTATATGCCAAGGTTAAAATACAACTGTACTAAACTACTACACTATTGTATTATTGTATTTCAAAATTGAGAGTGATAGTCAGGTTGTTACATAGATAAATGTATTCTACCAAGTATGTTAATGTAGAATTGTTTTTACTTTTAGAAAGAAATACCGTAGAAATGTGTTCCTAATGGCAATCTGACATACTGGCTACTGCAATATCAATATTGTAACTAGATGCTTACAGTTCATCCATTGCTGTCCTGCTTACAAAACCTCTGACTGGCACACCACCACCTTCGATGCGATGCTTCACGTTGCATGGAGAAATTGGTTTACTGTCATTACTCTTATGCAGATTAATCAACATCTTTGGTTACTTAACTTGACAAACTCATCCCCAGCCAAAATAAACATCTATTTTATGAAATCTCACTTCAATAGCACAAAAAAGTTAACCTTAAACTACAATCCAATAGCTATTAAGTGTCTTATACTGTGTTACATATGGTGGTCGACTACAAAATGTATTCACCCTTTTGAGAGCGGCAAATAATGTCTTGGCTAATGGTCTTTCCTTTTAGGCTTGGCCACCATATGCTGCACTATCACACTTAATGAATGCACATATATATTATATTATTTATCTATTATCAAAAGAGAAATAATCCAAGTACAAAATGGTGCAATTGAAATCTAAAAATTACATCATAGAAGCAAATATGTCATTCTGAAAGTACTACTTTATTCAAATTATAAATATGCCAACTAAAATACAGGTTTCAAAATGTTCCCGAAAATCATAATTGGATTGATGATACTCAGAGGAGGAATGAAGGTCTTCCCGAAATGCAACGCGCCTCAATGCGGCTCATTATTATTCAAAATCTTTATTCTCAACGTGCCGTTCGTCGGCGTTCGATTAAAAACTGTTGAAATGTTTGCGATTTTTGCTGTGAAGATCTCGTTTTCTCAAAGGTATGTTTTGATAACTTTTTTGTTCAGTAATTTAATAAAATAATTTTGGAATAATTTTGTATATATATCGCATTTTAGTTATGTTAAATTCCCATTGTATTTATGCATGTTTCGGGTCAGTGAACATGACCTTAAAGTGGCATTGAAATATTCATGCGTAAATTATACTTTTTTACAAGGAAACTAAAATAAAATCATATCAGTGAATTCAGGAATGTTTACTCTTTATAGTGATACTTTAAAACATGAATTTACTCCATAAAACCGAAGAGTTATCGCGGTTTGAAAATGAGCTATTTTTGCTGTATTCTAACCCTGATGGCGTTGAAATATTCATGAGTAAATTATACTTTTTTACAAGGAAACTAAAATAAAATCATATCAGTGAATTCAGGAGTGTTTATTCTTTATAGTGATACTTTAAAACATGAATTTACTCCATAAAACCGAAGAGTTATCGCGGTTTGAAAATGAGCTATTTTTGCTATATTCTAAACCTTGGGCGGGAAATATTCAAGAGTAAATTATACTTTTTACCAGGAAACTAAAATAAAATCATATCAGTGAATTCAGGAATGTTTACTCTTTATAGTGATACTTTAAAACATGAATTTACTCCATAAAACCGAAGAGTTATCGCGGTTTGAAAATGAGCTATTTTTTGCTATATTCTAACCCTGATGGCGGGAATATGCCCCCGTGGAGGTGGTTTTGGCGCGACGAAATTACTACTGCAATGGATCGCTATTTTCTATGATAACTTTGACGTGTGTTGCTACCTATTTTATTTCATTGTTACCTTTATGGTTAGGTTTCGTTATATTTGAGTACATTTTATTGTATTTTTTCATTTATAGAGTAAACTTTGCAGTATTATAATAATGGCAACTAATAATAGCGATGCTGTCATTAGTGAGGAAGAAAATGAAAGTGCTAAGCGTGTATATACTTCTATTGGTGATACACCAGGGAAACCAGATCGAAAAACAAGAAGACTTCAACAACCAGTCGATCTTTGTTTATGAGTTACACAACATCACCAAAGACAAAGGTATAAATTGTAATTTGTATATTCAATTATATGCAAGTATCATAACAGATCTCTCTGAGCATGTAATAATCAAGAAAATTACATCAATAGCTGCACAGTACTTGCAGTCATGGTTCATATTCTGATGTTTTCTGTCTTGCCAAATACAATTATGCACTGGTCAGTCAATGTAAACCCCCAATATCCCAAAACCAGGACTAATATGGGATTGGCAGAGAATTACAAGAATTTTTACTTGTACCCCAGTGCCACTCTGTCAGCAGCAATGTCTTACCTGTACATAATAATCGTTTGAAAGCAATTGCTCAGAGCAATCTTCTCCCAGTCAAAATTGCAATATTGTGCGACAATGTTGCTCGCAAGCTAGAGAACATCTGGTTTGACTGTAATAATTATGCCGAGTGGTTCTAAGAACTATTTAAGCATTTAATATTTTTTTGTTTTATAAAGTTTCCTGGCAGAAAGATTAGGCTGACTCCTACAAAGAAGTCCCCAGTAAAACATCATAAGTGGACCTTTGAGGAAAACAAAGCATTTATTGAATTCATATCAATTGCGAAAACAGATCGAAAATATGGACAACGTTCTGCAGTCCAAGAGTGGCCATCATTTAGTTATAACAACAATTTCTGGGATGATGCTGCCCGACATATTCAATGCAGCATTTCTTCTAACATCCTCCTGTCAATTAAGTTACTAAACTTCTACTTAAAACTATATGTAACTCCCTGAGAAGTTGCCTACTTAAGTATTATTCTGTCCTTAACACCAGACAATTGAACTTGTCAGTGGAGCAGTACTCAGTAAATGGGTTATTAGTAATCTATAGAAAGATTTATGACGTTCGAATGTTGAATGAATGTCCATCTGACCATCTTTAAGCACCATTTATTTATTTACAAATATGACTGTTTTTTTATTGTTCTGTGACAATATTAATTATGATATGGAGCAAAATTTTATTCCAGTTTGCAGATCAATCCTAGCTGGTTTAAAATTATACTTCTACCTTATAGAGAATAGTTGTTGTGACTTGTGAATCAGTTTTCTTTATGTTTCAACTTCACATCTTTGTAATACTGGAAAAATTAATGCTTTATTCCATTATTTCATAGTTAAACCGTCCACTAAGAATACCACCCCCACCACCACCACCAAGAATACCACCCAATATAATATAATATAATAGCCAATTATATGCCAGTTGTCATTCTGAAACACTAAAAATTTCAATGCATTTGTGTCTCGAACATTGTCTGGTTCATGTTCCACTTTGAATGTCAACTCTAGGTTTGATGACCTTCTCCACATGCACCTTGTGAGCACGCTTGGTATCTGTTTTCTTGCCAAGATCCAACAACAACAAACTTTTCAAAATACATAGATATAACATCCAAACTATTGTCCTCATCATCAGACATTTCATCATCCACATTGTCACCAAAGGCAGTATTTTCCACATCCAAAATTTCTGTCAATTGTTGAATTTTCTCAACTTCATCTACATTCACTGCCTCAGTTTCACTAGCACCACTAGACAGGTCTTCGTTCTCTACCACTCGGTGTGTATCAATATTTGCCAAACAAATAGGATTTAGTAGTTGTTTAAAACAATTACATTCAGTTGGATTGTCTAAAGGTATTGTGGAAGTACATTATCCAGCTCGTCATTTTGAATATCCAGGTCACCTGGAGGGACTGCTTGGGATGTTGGTGATGGTAAAATATCAAACTCCCACAACATGACAATATTACATAGGCCACATCCATCCCTGATTTCAATGCGGTCGTGGAACTACACATGGAAGTAAGAAACACATTGAGTAGGAACAAATCAATCATTTTTATTTGCCACAACACAACAAGAATATAGATATTTACATTAATTATAATTTGAATATCAATGCTGAGCAGTAGCGAGAAGACCTCAAGAAGCTAAAAGGCTTATATTAAGAGGCCATCTCGTCAACTAAAATAATTTTTATAATAAGTAAATTTAGAGAAGAGGAGGCCCAATGGCAGTAGTCATGAGACCCCCTAGTTCACTGTGATAATTCAAAATAAGACCATATCTTTGTTCAAGTTCAAAACACACATACATTACTACATAATATACAAGTTAATAACTAAAACATGTCGATTTCGACGTCTATGCGACATTATAATTTCCAAGTAGGAAAATGCGTAATTGATTCTTGAAAGAGGAAATAGTGATTTTAGCCGTAATATGTGGTGGAAAAGAATTCCATGTATTCGGACCAACAGAAAGAATAGTGAATTTCTTTATGTTTGTCCGACACGCGTGAGATCTGTAATTTGTAGCCGATCTGGTGTTATAACTATGTACTTGATTGTTTGTGATAAATAAGTTATCAAAACATTCAGGTAACAAGTGATGGTGGTATTTAAACATAAATGTACCTATGTAAAAGGAATTCAATTTAAATATATCTAATATTTTTAACTGATAGAATAACGGAGAGGAGTGAGCACGGTAGTCAGAGTTCGTCAGAGCTCTTACAACCCGTTTTTGTAGAAGATAAATTCTGTTTAGATTAGTTACATAAGTAGAGGACCATACAATATTACAATAGGTTAGATAAGGATATATAAGAGTATAATATAAGCATAACTTAGTTGTAGGTGATAAAAGATGGCGAGACCTGTAGATAATTCCAACAGATTTCGCCATCTTTTACAAATATTATTTATGTGAATCTTCCACGATAAATTCTCATCAATGTATACACCTAAGAATTTGATACATTGCTTCTGGATTAAGGTTTGATTGTCGTACTGGAGACATAAATTTATATTTAATTTTCTTTGTCTTGGCCGAAAGATAACATAATTAGTTTTACTAATGTTTACAGATAATTTGTTTGATTTCATCCAAACATCTAGGTTTGCCAGTTCACGATTTAAGATAATCTCGAGATTTTTAATGTCCAGATGTGAATAATATACACTAGTGTCATCCGCAAAAAGAAACGATTTAGCCAAATCCAATGCATTTGGAAGATCATTTATATATAAAATAAAGAGTAACGGACCTAGTATTGATCCCTGAGGTACTCCACATTTTATTTTATTGAAAGACGAGCAAGTGTATCTAAATTGGACAAATTGCTCACGATTTAACAAATAGCTTCTGATCCACTGCAAGGCCACACCTCGGATACCATAGTACTCCAATTTTGAAAGTAAAACTTGGTGGTCTAGCGTATCAAAAGCTTTCGAAAGATCAATAAATACACCAGCAGCTATATGACCTCGGTCGATGTCCGATGCAATATTGTTAACTAATGAAATAAGCGAATGGGAAGTAGAGTGCTTACTACGGAAACCAAACTGAAATTTATATAAGATTTCATGACGTTCAATGAATGAGATTAGTCTTTTTTGCATGACTTTTTCAAAAAACTTTGAGAAGTTAGTTAGGAGTGATATAGGTCTGTAATTTGTGAAAGAATTTTGTTCTCCAGTTTTAAAAACTGGGATTATTTTAGCAATCTTCAATTTATTTGGAAATATTCCCGTAGACAAAGAAACATTTATAATATTTGCAAGTGGTTCGGCAAGTAGGTCGAAAGATCGTTTTATAACATACATAGAAATATTATCATAACCAGGGGATTTTCCTGTCTTAAATAAATTGCAGATCTCCTGCAGTTCATTTGCATTTGTAGGGCGAAGGAAAATCGATTTATTGCAACCTGAATTTAAGAAGGAGTGAAAGGAAATGTTAGTGTTGGGAATTTTTCTTGCAAGGTCTGGCCCGACATTCGTAAAATATTTACAGAATGAGTTGGCTATATCTGAAGGATCAGATAAGATATTATTACCTGATTTGAATGAAGAGGGGAACGATGGTCTCGCCTTGCGTTTATTAATGACTTCATTTATTAGTCTCCAAGTTGCTTTGTGATTATTCTTCACTTCCTCAAATTTTTCCTCATAATATTGTTTTTTAGCTATCTTAATTAAATGAGTCAACTTATTTTTATATTTTTTATAACGGGATTCGCGCAACAAGTTTTGTGACGTAAGGAATTTTTTGTATAGCTTATTTTTTTTCCTAATAGAGGTTAATAATGCTTTTGTCATCCAAGGTGCTAAAGAATTATTATATTTTTTAGTTTTAATTATTTTAATTGGAAAGTTTTGATCATATATTTTTAAAAACTCAATTGAGAAAGCGTTGTATGATTCATTTGGGTCTGTGTCTACAAGAAGACTAGACCAGTTTAAGTGAGTTAGATGTGTGCGAAAGTTAATTATATTGTTTTCACTAAAGTCTCGGACAACGGTCTTCTCGCAGCATTGGCTTGGTATAGTTTCGTTAAGTATGAAGGCCAAGACGGGTAAGTGATCAGATGCATCATTTATAAGAATGCCACTTAATAAAGTCTGTGTTAAATGATTAGTAAAAATATTGTCAATTAGTGTTGCAGAGTGTGCAGTGATTCGTGTCGGTCGATTTATGAGGGGGTAAAACATATGCGAGAAAAGGCTATCGACAAATTCTTGAGTGGGAGCATGTTCATTTAAGCGGAACATGTCTATGTTGTAATCACCCATTATATAACAGTGCTTATCATATTTTGAAACGTTTATGAGGATTTGGTTGAACTTTTCCAAAAATAACGGTAGATGTTGATTTGGTGGTCGATAGACTGTACCTACTATAATGTTTTTCCCATTAGGGACATTGATTTCAACAAATAACGACTCAATTACATCAGGATCGGAAAAATTAGATTCTGAAAGTACTTTATATTCAAAATCATTCTGCAAATATAAGCCAACACCACCACCGGGTTTGGTAGTTCTATGGTTGGATAAAAAACTGTAACCAGGGAGATTAACTAAGTCTTGTGTAGTGTCGTTTAACCAAGTTTCAGATATACCTATCACTGAGAAAGATTGGTGCATATTTGCGACCAGGGATTTTATATCGTCAAGCTTGCCGAGTAAGCTCCGAATGTTAACATGAAAGACTGAAAACCCTAAAATTGATTGTTTAGATTTAAATATTGCGTTGACTTCGTCCTGGACCATATAACTGCTAGTAGGAAGGCGCATCAAAAAATTGACATCAGGGTCTACATTATCTAATAAATCACCGATATGGGATTGATTAATTGGATTAAACAGTAGCGTGTCGAGGCGATCAACATCATAATGCAGAGGACCATGGGCCATTTCATGCATTACTGCGTTAAAAGAGCAATCGTCTAAGTGGTAAAAGGGAAGGGCGATTAGGAAGTTATCGTTTACATTGTAAGCCATATTTAATTGTAATATACTAAATGACTAAATAAATGTATAAGCAATGTATATTACTTAATTATCTCTCGTCAGTTTGCATTCTGGCTAGATCTGCCAGACTGTGAATGCGGATAGCCTCGGTGTCTTCAGATTTTCTGAGATAGATCTGGGAATTTTTCACCCAACAAAACTTGAATTTTAACTGCCCTTGCAGACGCTTCGCCTCATAGTGGAGATTCTGCGCTTTTGGTGTAAGATGTTCCACAACGAGTATCCTAGATAAATCGGTGTTAGGTGGAAGGCCAATATTTGCAGGATTCACGTTGGGTGCTTCTTTCCGATTGTCCATAACTTGGTTCTTTATAAGTTTACGGACAAATTTGCAGATGATGGGTCTCGGACCAGCCGAGGCGTTTCGCGTTTGAATCCGATGGGCGATGTCGATGTCGTAATCTTTTACTTGTACACCCATCTCTTTGAAAAGACTAATGCACAAGTTTGTAGATTCACTCGCCGATTCGTTTTTTCTTTGACCGCTTTGTTCGTATAACTCTGGGAGACCAAGTATCTTTACGTTATACTGGTAACTGTATGCTTGCATTGCTTCTATAGCATCCGAGACTTCGCTTGAACGGGCAGCCAGGTCTTCGAGGCATTTGTTGAGATGATTGAACTGTTTCTCGGCCGTTGAGCGGAAGCGACTAAAGTCGTCATATTCGTTGCTCAGAAAGTCAAGGCTTTTAGCAGTTTCAGCATCTGGACTGGGAGAGGAAGTTCTCATGTTAGCGTTAGGTACCTTTTCTAGCTGCACCATGGTATCTTTTTGAAAAGTTTTGAATTCTCCTCTCAGTAGATTGAGTTGACTTATCAAGGAGTCATTTTGCTTTTTAAGAGACTTACATGTAACTGTCTCTGGCATTTTCGAAATATTTATGCAAACACCAAGCAATATTTCGGTTGAATACACGGAGCATAAAATATACGTCTTGTACGTAAGACTACATGTGCATATGCATCAAAATATGGTTGAACAAAGTCAAGGTAAAGGACTTAAATATCAGTCTAACAATGGCGTGTTTAATATTAATATAAAAAACAAATAAAAAATATATTTTATGTCCTGAATTATATCAAATATATTTATATATTATAATCAATTTTCACTACATTTTTACTGATTAAATAATTTCTTATTCAAAGATATTTATGTACTGTAAACACATTGTGTGTATTTCTTATCTATCTTATCTGTTTTTAAAGTTTCTATTTTTTTGAAATATACAAAATGTATTTCAATCAAAATTATGTATATACAGTATTAAAACTTAAAAGCATGCGTTTAAATCATCTCACCTTGAAAACGCAACTGGTATGCACTTCTATCAATGCAGGGCTACTACAATCGGCGAACATTTCTTCGATTTTTATGCCTTTAACAACTGATGGATAAGGGCTGTTCGTCGAATGTCCAAACTATCCGTAAAACTTATATGAACCTCGCAGCATTCTAGTTGAACGCACGGTAACCCATCTGTGATCATATTCACAGGGTTTTTCGACACACAATAAACATAAAGAAGTCCATGCCCATCTAATTCAGAAGCTTTCATCCCACTAATACTGCGAAAACTCGCCATTTTAAAATATTTTACTATAATCTCTGAGTTGTGATATGTGAACGCAGCGAGCAACAATCGAACAACAACGGAGCAGGCCGAGAAATTGAGTATATATGATAAACCGCCCCGGCGCGCGTTGCATTTCGGGAAGACCCTCATTCCTCCTCTGGATGATACTTTTGCATGGCAATCTCACTAGCTTTGCCAGCCAAGAAAAATCTTGTTCAAAAATTGTGGTATTTATGTAAGATCTCATTTTCTCAAAAGATTTCTAGATCTATTTGCCTGAGATTTGCACTAACTTGAAAGAGTTATTTACAAATTATCATTGTCGTATTTAGTCAACTCAAGGTGTTTGAATAAGGGAGTCAACAACTCTACTTAAATTAAATCAATTGCTTCAATTGAGCATGGCACTCTGAGTCAATGACTGGACTTGTTACAACACTGAGGATTGTAATAGGTGCATAAAGCGGGCAAGTGATAAAGCAGGCAAGTTTGTGAACCTGGGTCAGCTGTATATATTTCCATGTAAATATTCCTATATTATTTCCTATTAAAATTGGGTTCAATGCTATTTATACAAAAAGTTAAGGATTGTTATGAAATGGCTCTATTTTGTAACTACATAGCATGTTAATAGTGTCATAATCATTCAAAGGTGGTGCAACAAATGAGACTCAGTCCATGAACTTGACCAAAACATGTCATTCCCATTGACACTTTCCCTAGAATATGTAATATAAAAGTTAGAACATGGAGAAAAAAATTTACTGCATGTCACTGTATTTTTACTTGGTAACAAACACAGCTGAAATCTCACTTTTCCTGACTCAGAAAAGCAGGTCGAGGAAGGTCTGGCCTGCCTGGCCATATTTCCCACGGCGAAGAAAAAACTGAAACTTGCTCAGTTATTAAAGATCAATCATGAATGATTATTACACCTACTCTGAACCGTTAATAATGTAAGTGCTTAATCTGAAATTTATGGTCATTTTGGAAATGTATATACAAAGTAATATCTAATAAGACAGTGGAGTTAATCTTACAAATTTGTTGTTTATTTTTGTGGCGCTATAAGAATATGGAATAAAAGACCATCCAAAGCCTTCAGCCTTCTGACTTGAAGCCAATTTTAAAATGCCCCAATCATGTGGTATCCTCCCGCCACATGGCGCCATTACCGACAGAACATAGCCAAAACACTTGATATTCCAACAGCAATATATCGCTTATTTCAGGAGTTAATTTGGGTTTTTTGGTATTAGTAAAAAGGAAAACTTTCCCTGAATTCAGTGATGTTATTTTCATTGAATTTTCTCTTGAATTACCAATTTAATCTCCTACATGTTTACATGCCATTTTCAAGGCTTGCGTGCAGCCCCAACACAAGGGTAAATATAATGCGTGATTGGGATACCTAAAGCGAGATACCTCAACTAAACAAGTCAAAAATCGTTGAAATACATTCACAATTTTTAAAAGTAGAGTCTTGAAGAATGCATAATGCATGAATTAAATGGCTGAACAAACTCAAGATTTTGATTAATTGAGTTTTTATACGTGTATTAAAGCAGAAATATATTTTTCCAGTATTTTTTCGTAATTAAGGCGAGCATTTCCGAGCATTTTAGCAACGGTGCAAAAGCATTTTACTGGAAAATTTCAGCATTAAGCATTAGCATTTTAGCAACAACAAAAAAGCATAATGTGTAAATGCCTATTTGTTTTCTTAAAAACACTTTAGGGTAAACTGTAAGATTTTTTTTTATAGCGTAGTGAAGCACGTCCCTGGATGGATTCGAACCATCAACCTTTCGGTTAACAGCCGAACGCGCTAACCGATTGCGCCACAGAGACGACATACACTAAATCTTCATTTTCCGAGAATGTCTTCGTGAAGGGTACTGCAGCTTGCTTGTCAAGTAAATAATGATGGTACTATCGGCTGCAACCAAACTCATCATCAACTTCAAAGACAAAATAACCAGGACATAAGATATACAAAAATATTATTTTGCTCAAATTCAATTTCCTCAAAATGGAATAACTGCCGCGACCAGGATTTGAATCAGAGTTATTGCGGCCACAACGCAAAGTACTAACAACTGTACGACCAGGAAAACAAAGAAAGTAGCAATTTTGATTCTGTTTTAGAGAATATTCGAAAATTTAACACAAGTTATATACTTGTTGCAGCTGGAAATATAGAATAATTCAATCCAGAGAGACAGACGATAATTAGCAATAATACATCGGCTTGCTGGTCTAGTGGTATGATTCTCGCTTTGGGTGCGAGAGGTCACGGGTTCGATTCCCGTGCAAGCCCATATTTAGAAGACTTTTCCACTTGAACGACTGCTTGAAATTCTATTAATATTTTGTTTTCTTAAAAACACTATAGGGTATGCTGTAAGACTTTTTTATAGCGTAGTGAAACACGTCCCTGGATGGATTCGAAACAACAACCTTTCGGTTAACAGCCGAACGCGCTAACCGATTGCGCCACAGAGACGACATACGCTAAATTTTCATTTTCCGAGAATGTCTTGGTGAAGGGTATTGCAGCTTGCTTGTCAAGTAAATAATGATGGTACTATCGGCTGCAACGAAACTCATTATCAACTTCAAAGATAAAATAACCAGAACATAAGATATACAAAAAGATTATTCGGCTCAAATTCAATTTCCCCAAAATGGAGTAACTGCCGTGACCAGGATTTGAATCAGAGTTATTGCGGCCACAACACAAAGTACTACCAACTGTACGACCAGAAAAACAAAGAAAGTAGCAATTTCTATTCTGTTTTAGAGAATATTCGAAAATTTAACGCAAGTTATATACTTGTTGCAGCTGGAAATATAGAATAATTGAATCCAGAGAGACGATAATTAGAAATACATCGGTTTTCTGGTCTAGTGGTATGATTCTCGCTTTGGGTGCTAGAGGTCACGGTTTCGATTCCCGTGCAAGCCCACATTGAGGTATCTTTTCCCACTTGTACATCTGCTTGAAATTTCGAGAATATTTTGATTCTTTAAGAAACGTTCCAAAACATACTGTTAGCCTTTTTTACCTGGAATTTTGTATACATTTCAGCTTCCAAAATTTCTTCTTACACAAAAGATTATTAAAAAATATAGTCAAGCTTCTTGCCGGGTGGATTCGAACAACCAACGTTCGGTTAACAGCCGAACGCTTTAATCGTTTCCCACAAGGACGGAATTCGCACAAGATTTCCCGAGAATATCATTGTGAAACTTCCATCAGGCTGAATCTCAAGTACTGAATGATGGACCTATCGGCCTCAACCAAACCTATTCTCACCTTCAAAATAAAGTAACCATGTGAAAAGATAGACAACAAGAATATTTGGTTCAAATTCAATTTTCCTCAAAATGGAATAACTGCCGTGACCAGGATTCGAACCTGGGTTATTGCGGCCACAACGCAATGTACTAACCACTGTACGATCAAAGCAACATTGGAAAGTGCAATTTGTATTTACTTTTTAAATATTGGAAATATATTTTCCAAATTATATGTTCCTGTCGCAGGGGTAAATATTAAATAATCACCGAATGGAATGTTTAAATAAATTCATAAAGTAATGGTAGAGGTCACGGATTCGATTCCCGTGCAAGCCCATATTTAGAAGACTTTTCCACTTGAACGGCTCCTTGAAATTCTATAAATATTTTGTTTTCTTAAAAACACTATCGGTATACTGTAAGACTTTTTTTTATAGCGTAGTGAAGCACGTCCCTGGATGGATTCGAACCATCAACCTTTCGGTTAACAGCCGAACGCGCTAACCGATTGCGCCACAGAGACGACATACCCTAAATCTTCATTTTCCGAGAATGTCTTGGTGAAGGGTACTGCAGCTTGCTTGTCAAGTAAATAATGTGGTACTATCGGCTGCAACCAAACTCATTATCATCTTCAAAGACAAAATAACCAGGACATAAGAAATACAAAAAGATTATTTTGCTCAAATTCAATTTCCTCAAAATGGAATAACTGCCGTGACCAGGATTCGAACCTGGGTTATTGCGGCCACAACGCAATGTACTAACCACTGTACGATCACAGCAACATTGGAAAGTGCAATTTGTATTTACTTTTCGATTCCAGTGCAAGCCCACATTGAGGTATCTTTTCCCACTTGTATATCTGATTGAAATTTCGAGATATTGTAAGCCTTTTTTACCTGGAATGTCGTAAACATTTTAGCTTGCAAAATTTCTTCTTACACAAAAGATTATTAAAAAATATAGTCAAGCTTCTTGCCGGGTGGATTCGAACAATCAACGTTCGGTTAACAGCCGAACGCTTGAACCTTTTCCCACAAGGCGGAATTCGCACATGATTCCCCGAGAATATCATCGTAAAACTTACATCAGGCTGCATGTCAAGTAAAGAATGATGGTCCTATCGGCCTCAACGAAACCTATCTCACCTTCAAAACAAAGTAACCAAGTCAAAAGATAGACAACAAGAATATTTGGTTCAAATTCAATTTTTGACTCTCGTCACTCGTCATTTGACTCGATTTGACTGTCGTCACTCGTCAAGACAATTTTTGAACCTCGTCACTCGTCATTTGACTCGATTTGACTCTCGTCACTCGTCAAGACAATTTTTGACTCTCGTCACTCGTCATTTGACGTCGATTTGACTCTCGTCACTCGTCAAGGCAAGACGTGCTTTTGGAGCTCCTACAACTAAAGGTTAAAACTTAATATAAACGCTATATCAAACGAAATGACGGTGTGACTATTTGTAATCGGCATTCTATGGGTTAAAGAATATACTGTTTTGTTGATGCAATCGAAGTAATCTTTATATTTATATAAATAAGAGTAAGTCATTCAATAAGCCACATTACTCAAGTTTGCCTTATGAATCCTAAAGAATCGGAATTAAGATCGAAGACGCGTTCTTCTACGGCAGCTCTTAAAGATTGAGATCTTGGTGGAATTATTCAGAGCGAACTATCAAAATACCTACACTCAGACGAATTTGGTGAAACCGTGAAAGCGTCGCTAAATGATGTTATAGCCGCGATGATAAACGAAGCAGTTCAACCATTGAAACAAAGAATTGAAAACCTCGAATATCAATTACAGGCGGTTACTCAAAAGGCCAATGATAATGAGCAATACTCTCGAAGGACCAACGTTCGCATTTTTGGCGTGGATTCTCCTGATACTATCAGTGGTTCGGTCATGGTTGAAAATTGCACTAAATCTGTGGTTGACCTCTGTAAAAATGAACTTGGTGTAGATTTAGATGAGCAGGAAATTGATAGAGCTCACCGTGTAGGGAGGCAAAATGGCAGGAATCCAAGGGCGATTATTGTGAAGTATAGAAGTCATGCCTCAAAGGTTAAAATCATGAAGGCAAAGAAGAGTCTCAAGGGCAAACCATTCTATGTTAATGAGGATCTCACAAGTCATAGCCTATGGTTACTGAAGCGATCGAAGGAGGCTTGTAAGGATAATGGTTATGCGTACAGTATAGACGGTAAAATTTTTGTTAAAACAAGAGATAGTTTTGCTTCAACTAGAATTAATAGACTTGCTGATTTGGAAAACCTTGGTTAGCTTTTAAATATGGACCCAATGCCGATGACACTTCATAATTACTGACAATTTTTCTTGTTGTGTGTTTTTTTGTCCTTAGATTTAGTTTGTATTTTGCTCCTTTGTTTGTATTGTTTTCCTACTCTTGTTGCTTTCTCTTTGTATGTGGCCCGACTGTGCAGCGGTATGAGGTAAGTTTTTTCTATTTTGATTGGTCTCATGGGGGTTAGTTTTGAAGCTTATAGGGCAGCAATCGGGATGTTTAATTTCTGTAAGTTATTTGTTATTGGGAATGCTTTCTTTGGTCATGGTATTTTGTTTGTTGTTGCCGACTTCCTTGTAATGCTATTTATTGCATGTATTTTAATTATTTTATCTAATGACGTTCAACTCAACCCGGGCCCAGTTCAATTCTTTAAAATAGGTCAACTTAATGCTAGAAGTTTGAATTCAAGAGATAAGTTTGAAGAAATTTCTTCCCTGATTGGAGAGAATAATTTTGATATTTTTGCGATGACCGAAACATGGCTTAATGAAAATATTTCTAGTGACTCTCTGGCTATTTCTGGATACAATACTATTATTCGTCTCGATAGAGAGGGACGAGTAGGCGGGGGCGTTGCTATTTATACGTCCGATTCACTTGTTGTGAAACGAAGGTCTGATCTTGAAATCGTAGGGTTTGAGCTACTTTGGATAGAATTTCGATTAAATCAGCACCATTTCCTATGTTGTGTTGGTTATTATTAGCATGACAAAATTACTGGATGCTGATTGGTTGAGAGGAGTACAATTATTTCATTAATTGTACTGCAGTACAATTAATGATTTTCCCAAAACAAACAAAATGGCGGAAATTTTGTCATGCTAATAATAAACAAGTAATCATGCGATGTTGCTCGTACAATTAGGGATTAATAGTACTCGTGATGTTTGAAATTTTTGCCAAATTGGACTCGCCCCGGCGGCTCGTCCAATTTTGGTAAAATTTCCAAACATCACTCGTACTATTAATCCCTAATTGTACTCGCCATCGCATGATAACCTATACTTATCGGCCGCCTTGCAATGATCTCAATTCAATTAATTTTTTTTTTAGTAATTTTCAAATAACATTAGATAAGATACGCGATCTGCCAAGATATTTCAATTTAATAATTTTTGGTGATTATAATGCACACTATAATGTTAATTACCCGCAAGAAAGTACTGATGTAGGGATACAGTTTCATAGTTTTCTAGAGGGAAATAATCTCTCGCAATTGATTACAGAACCCACTCGAGTAACGAACTATCATTCTTCAATTCTAGACCTTGTTATTACTAATTATCCAGCCTTTTTTATTAATACCGGAACTTTAAGTCCTCCATCTAACTGTGACCATTCCGTGGTTTTTGCTAAGATGAATGTTCAAAGTTTCAAATGTCATTCCTATAAACGTGAGGTATGGAATTTTAATAATGTTGATTTCCCCACTTTGAACAGGGAACTTTTAACCATGAATTGGTATTCTCTTTTCGATGGTGCTTTTGATATTGACGTTGTTTACAACACCTGGTTTTCCTATTTTCGTACAACTATTGAAAAGTATATTCCGCTTAAAACTGTTACCATAAGACCGAGAGATAAGCCTTGGATGAATGGTGAGGTTCGTCGGGCAATACGCAAGCGTAACCGTTTGCTCCGTTTTCATAATAATAGACCAAATGAATTTTCATGGGAAAATTATCGTAGGCAAAGAAATTTAACAACACAATTGATTAGATCTGCTAAACAAAGGTACTATGATAAAGTCAATAAAGACTTAGGTACTCCAACGATAAGTGCTAAAAAATGGTGGTCTATTTCAAAAAATCTTTGCGGCATGAAAAATAGTTCAAGAATACCAACAATATTAGAAAATGGTGTCTCAATAAATAACCCAAAGGAGAAGGCCTGTATTTTTAATTCTTATTTTGCTGCTCAAACTCAATTGCGCGGTTGTCAATTCTGCTGCTTCACTTGATATACCATTATTCCAATCTGTCACGTTCCTTGCTAATGTCTATGCTAATGAAGATGAAGTTTTGACTTTAATGCGAAACGTTGACATTTCTAAAGCGTGTGGTTTTGACGGTATCGGAAATAGAATAATTAAATCTTGTTGTGAGGGAGTATATTCCTTTTTCACAAAATTCGTCAATTTATCTTTCGCTTTAGGACAGTATCCTACTGTGTGGAGAATGGCTAATGTAGTCCCAATATTTAAAAAGGGCGAACCTCAACTGAAAATTAATTATAGACCAGTGTCGCTTCTGCCGTGTTTGTCTAAAATATGCGAAAGAGTCGTTTTTATTAGACTTTACAATTTTTTTTGGAAATAAACTTTCTATACAAGTTCCAATCAGGATTTCGACCACGTGATTCAACAGTCAATCAACTGTTATATATTGTGCACCAGATTTATTGCGCGTTTGAAGCCGGCAAAGAAGTAAGAGTCGTTTTTTGGATATAAGTAAGGCGTTTGACAAAGTTTGGCATACGGGATTACTAAAAAAACTCGAAGCAGTCGGAGTTCGCAATCCTCTTTTACAATGGTTTGAAAGCTATTTAGAAAATAGAATGCAACGCGTAGTTGTAGAAGCAGTGGCGTGATGGCTTGTGTTCACCAAGGGAGGCCAGCTGGAAATTTGGCGCCCCCTTGTAATATGTGTATAGTTTAGCCTCTTAGACGCGATAAATTATTATTTTTTATGTGTCGACGGGGGGGGGGTTTAAAAAATTTTCCCGGACTACTAACGTTCTTATATTACTATTTAACCAATAAATACGCTTCTTCCTACAAAAAATTTACTTCCAAAAAAACACAAATTCCTTTTTTGTATTCTTTCTGACAATTTCGGCGCCCCATTTATGTTTTGGCGCCCCCTAAAAAATCTTCGCTGGGGGGGCCATGGCCCCCGGCCCCCCCTGCCAGCACGCCACTGTGTAGAAGGGCAGTCATCTGAGTGGGAAAAGGTTGGTTCCGGGGTTCCGCAAGGGTCGGTGTTGGGGCCGCTTTTGTTTTTAATTTATATAAATGATTTGATTGATGATCTAGAATCCTGTCCTTTCATCTTTGCTGATGATACAACCCTCTTTGAAGTTGTCGATAATCCAACAGATTCTGGACAACTTTTAAATGATGATTTAACAAAGATTTCAACGTGGTCTGACAGGTGGTTAGTGACAATGAACCCCTCAAAAATCCGATCTATGTCTTTTTCGAATAAGAGAGAAAGACAAAATCATCCGGTGCTGTCAATGGGAGGGTGTGATATCGAAGAAGTTGATATTTATACCCACCTTAGTCTTACTCTTCAAAATAATATGTCATGGAATAGTCACATATTTTCAATATATGAAAAGGCCTCCAAACGATTAAATTTGTTAAAGTTATTAAGGTTTAAAATTGATAGGTCAACTCTTGCTTGTTTGCATAAGAGCCTGATACGTCCAATTATGGAGTATGGGGATCTTATATGGGATAATTGTACTGCTGGAAACAACTTACTTGAAAGTGTCCAATATGAGTCAGCCAAAGTCGTTACTGGGGCTATAGCAGGTACTAGTTCAAGAAACCTTAGGGATGAACTTGCTTGGGAAGAGTTGAGCGTCAGAAGGAAAATTCATAAATTGTCTCATTTCTATAAGATAGTTAATAAACATACTGCTTCATATTTAGTAGATCTTTAGCCAAAATTGGTAAACGAACGATCTTATATTCCTTTACGAACTGCTCAAAATATCACGGAGTATAGATGTAGAACTGAGAGATTTAAAAATCAGCAATTTCCATCGGCAATTTCCTTATGGAACTCCATTGATCTTGTTGTTAGAAACTCAACTTCCAATGTCAATTTTAAAGCTAAAATAATTAAACTTTATCACTCACTTCATTATGATAAATGGCTTAATTTTTCACTTTCGAGAAAAGCTTCTGTTTTTCATACAAGACTAAGATTAGGATACTGTGCTTTAAATGGTTATTTATATAGCATAAATTGTTGTAATTCTCCATTATGTGTATGTGGTTTAGGAAATGAAACTGTAAAACATTATTTGTTATTATGTCCCCGTTTTGCTGCTCAACGCACAGATTACCTCATATTTCTTATGTTGCCAGGAAAATGTCAAAATCTGTAGGTATTATATACAAAGCGAGTTTTTTCCTGTCCAAATCTACTTTACGTAAGTTATATTTTTCTTTAGTGTACCCTTATTTAGAGTATTGTGTAACTGTATGGGGTTCTACATACCCCACTAATCTTAATCGTATTATTCTGCTTCAAAAGCGCATTATTAGGATACTCGATAAACAACCATTTGATGCACATACTGAATCGCTTTTTACTAAGTTAAAAATTCTTAAGTTTGATAGGATTTATTTGTATCATCTTGGAAAATTCATGTATCAATATCACAATGGCTTACTCTCTAAACGTTTTGACAATTTCTTTTTACCTGTGAACCAAATTCATAGTTATTTCCTGACTCGGTCGACTAATCTGTAGGACTAATATTAGAAAATTTTCTGTCTCTTATCCAGCTCCTAAGTTTTTTAATTCGTTAAGTGATGACATACGAAATGCACCTAGTACTACTTCATTCCTTTCTAAATTAAACAGTTTTTTATTCACATTGTGATATTGTTTTTGGTTTTTTTTTATTCTTATGATTGGTTATTTATAATTTGTAAGTTTTTTTCTTGTATTTAATTCTGTGTTTTGATTTATATACAGTGTGACTGACCACTGATCTATCAGGTCTAATTGTTTGACAAAGGAGCCCAATGTATAATAAGCCTTTTGGTTTCATTTTGGGCTACCTTGCCTTTATTTCCTTATATTGTTATGTAATTTTATTTATTTATTTTCTATTTTTTTGTGTGTGTTATTGTAATTGCGTTATATTGGCAAATAAATTTGAATTGAAATTTGATTTGATTCGAACCATCAACCTTTCAGTTAAGAGCCGAACGCGCTAACCGATTGCGCCACAGAGACGACATACACTAAATCTTCATTTTCCGAGAATGTCTTGGTGAAGGGTACTGCAGCTTGCTTGTCAAGTAAATAATGATGGTACTATCGGCTGCAACCAAACTCATTATCAACTTCAAAGACAAAATAACCAGGACATAAGATATACAAAAAGATTATTTTGCTCAAATTCAATTTCCTCAAATTGGAATAACTGCCGCAACCAGGATTTGAATCAGAGTTATTGCGGCCACAACGCAAAGTACTAACAACTGTACGACCAGGAAAACAAAGAAAGTAGCAATTATTCTGTTTTAGAGAATATTCTAAAATGTAACACAAGTTATATACTTGGTGCAGCTGGAAATATAGAATAATTGAATCCAGAGAGAAAGACGATAATTAGAAACACATCGGCTTGCTGGTCTAGTGGTATGATTCTCGCTTTGGGTGCGAGAGGTCACGGGTTCGATTCCCGTGCAAGCCCACATTGAGGTATCTTTTCCCACTTGTATATCTGCTTGAAATTTCGAGAATATTTTGATTCTTTAAGAAACGTTCCAAAACATATTGTAAGCCTTTTTTACCTGGAATTTCGTAAACATTTTAGCTTGCAAAATTTCTTCTTACACAAAAGTTTATTAAAAAATATAGTCAAGCTTCTTGCCGGGTGGATTCGAACAATCAACGTTCGGTTAACAGCCGAACGCTTGAACCGTTTCCCACAAGGACGGAATTCGCACATGATTCCCCGAGAATATCATTGCGAAACTTACATCAGGCTGCATGTCAAGTAAAGAATGATGGTCCTATCGGCCTCAACCAAACCTATTCTCACGTTCAAAACAAAGTAACCAAGTCAAAAGATAGACAACAAGAATATTTGGTTCAAATTCAGGATTCGAACCTGGGTTATTGCGGCCACAACGCAATGTACTAACCACTGTACGATCACAGCAACATTGGAAAGCGCAATTTGTATTTACTTTTAAAACATTGGAAATATATATTCCAAATTATATGTTCCTGTCGCAGAGGTAAATATTAAATAATCACCGAATGGAATGTTTAAAGAAATTCATAAAGTAATGGCTTGCTGGTGTAGTAGTATGATTCTCGCTTAGGGTGCGAGAGGTCACGGATTCGATTCCCGTGCAAGCCCATATTTAGAAGACTTTTCCACTTGAACGGCTGCTTGAATTCTATCAACATTTTGTTTTCTTAAAAACACTATAGGGTATACTGTAAGACTTTTTTTTATAGCGTAGTGAAGCACGTCCCTGGATGGATTCGAACCATCAACCTTTCGGTTAACAGCCGAACGCGCTAACCGATTGCGCCACAGAGACGACATACACTAAATCTTCATTTTCCGAGAATGTCTTGGTGAAGGGTACTGCAGCTTGCTTGTCAAGTAAATAATGATGGTACTATCGGCGCAACCAAACTCATTATCAACTTCAAAGACAAAATAACCAGGACATAAGATATACAAAAAGATTATTTTGCTCAAATTCAATTTCCTCAAAATGGAATAACTGCCGTGACAAGGATTTGAATCAGAGTTATTGCGGCCACAACGCAAAGTACTAACAACTGTACGACCAGAAAAACAAAGAAAGTAGCAGTTTTTATTCTGCTTTAGAGAATATTCGAAAATTTAACACAAGTTATATACTTGGTGCAGCTGGAAATATAGAATAATTGAATCCAGACACGATAATTAGAAACACATAGGCTTGCTGGTCTAGTGGTATGATTCTCGCTTTGGGTGCGAGAGGTCACGGTTCGATTCCCGTGCAAGCCCACATTGAGGTATCTTTTCCCACTTGTATATCTGCTTGAAATTTCGAGAATATTTTGATTCTTTAAGAAACGTTCCAAAACATATTGTAAGCCTTTTTTACCTGGAATTTCGTAAACATTTTAGCTTGCAAAATTTCTTCTTACACAAAAGTTTATTAAAAAATATAGTCAAGCTTCTTGCCGGGTGGATTCGAACAATCAACGTTCGGTTAACAGCCGAACGCTTGAACCGTTTCCCACAAGGACGGAATTCGCACATGATTCCCCGAGAATATCATTGCGAAATCAAGTAAAAAATGATGGTCCCATCGGCCTCAACCAAACCTATTCTCACCTTCAAAACAAAGTAACCAAGTCAAAAGATAGACAACAAGAATATTTGGTTCAAATTCGATTTTCCTCAAAATGGAATAACTGCCGTGACCAGGATTCGAACCTGGGTTATTGCGGCCACAACGCAATGTACTAACCACTGTACGATCACAGCAACATTGAAAAGCGCAATTTGTATTTACTTTTAAAGCATTGGAAATATATATTCCAAATTATATGTTCCTGTCGCAGGGGTAAATATTAAATAATCACCGAATGGAATGTTTAAAGAAATTCATAAAGTAATTGCTTCCTGGTATGATTCTCGCTTAGGGTGCGAGAGGTCACGGATTCGATTCCCGTGCAAGCCCATATTTAGAAGACTTTTCCACCTGAACGGCTGCTTGAAATTCTATCAACATTTTGTTTTCTTAAAAACACTATAGGGTATACTGTAAGACTTTTTTTATAGCGTACTGAAGCACGTCCCTGGATGGATTCGAACCATCAACCTTTCGGTTAACAGCCGAACGCGCTAACCGATTGCGCCACAGAGACGACATACACTAAATCTTCATTTTCCGAGAATGTCTTGGTGAAGGGTACTGCAGCTTGCTTGTCAAGTAAATAATGATGGTACTATCGGCGCAACCAAACTCATTATCAACTTCAAAGACAAAATAACCAGGACATAAGATATACAAAAAGATTATTTTGCTCAAATTCAATTTCCTCAAAATGGAATAACTGCCGTGACAAGGATTTGAATCAGAGTTATTGCGGCCACAACGCAAAGTACTAACAACTGTACGACCAGAAAAACAAAGAAAGTAGCAATTTTTATTCTGCTTTAGAGAATATTCGAAAATTTAACACAAGTTATATACTTGTTGCAGCTGGAAATATACAATAATTGAATCCAGACACGATAATTAGAAATACACCGGCTTGCTGGTCTAGTGGTATGATTCTCGCTTTGGGTGCGAGAGGTCACGGGTTCGATTCCCGTGCAAGCCCACATTGAGGTATCTTTTCCCACTTGTATATCTGCTTGAAATTTCAAGAATATTTTGATTCTTTAAGAAACGTTCCAAAACATATTGTAAGCCTTTTTTACCTGGAATTTCGTAAACATTTTAGCTTGCAAAATTTCTTCTTACACAAAAGTTTATTAAAAAATATAGTCAAGCTTCTTGCCGGGTGGATTCGAACAATCAACGTTCGGTTAACAGCCGAACGCTTGAACCGTTTCCCACAAGGACGGAATTCGCACATGATTCCCCGAGAATATCATTGCGAAATCAAGTAAAGAATGATGGTCCTATCGGCCTCAACCAAACCTATTCTCACCTTCAAAACAAAGTAACCAAGTCAAAAGATAGACAACAAGAATATTTGGTTCAAATTCGATTTTCCTCAAAATGGAATAACTGCCGTGACCAGGATTCGAACCTGGGTTATTGCGGCCACAACGCAATGTACTAACCACTGTACGATCACAGCAACATTGAAAAGCGCAATTTGTATTTACTTTTAAAGCATTGGAAATATATATTCCAAATTATATGTTCCTGTCGCAGGGGTAAATATTAAATAATCACCGAATGGAATGTTTAAAGAAATTCATAAAGTAATTGCTTCCTGGTATGATTCTCGCTTAGGGTGCGAGAGGTCACGGATTCGATTCCCGTGCAAGCCCATATTTAGAAGACTTTTCCACCTGAACGGCTGCTTGAAATTCTATCAACATTTCGTTTTCTTAAAAACAGTATAGGGTATACTGTAAGACTTTTTTTTATAGCGTACTGAAGCACGTCCCTGGATGGATTCGAACCATCAACCTTTCGGTTAACAGCCGAACGCGCTAACCGATTGCGCCACAGAGACGACATACACTAAATCTTCATTTTCCGAGAATGTCTTGGTGAAGGGTACTGCAGCTTGCTTGTCAAGTAAATAATGATGGTACTATCGGCGCAACCAAACTCATTATCAACTTCAAAGACAAAATAACCAGGACATAAGATATACAAAAAGATTATTTTGCTCAAATTCAATTTCCTCAAAATGGAATAACTGCCGTGACAAGGATTTGAATCAGAGTTATTGCGGCCACAACGCAAAGTACTAACAACTGTACGACCAGAAAAACAAAGAAAGTAGAAATTTTTATTCTGCTTTAGAGAATATTCGAAAATTTAACACAAGTTATATACTTGTTGCAGCTGGAAATATACAATAATTGAATCCAGACACGATAATTAGAAATACATCGGCTTGCTGGTCTAGTGGTATGATTCTCGCTTTGGGTGCGAGAGGTCACGGGTTCGATTCCCGTGCAAGCCCACATTGAGGTATCTTTTCCCACTTGTATATCTGCTTGAAATTTCAAGAATATTTTGATTCTTTAAGAAACGTTCCAAAACATATTGTAAGCCTTTTTTACCCGGAATTTCGTAAACATTTTAGCTTGCAAAATTTCTTCTTACACAAAAGATTATTAAAAAATATAGTCAAGCTTCTTGCCGGGTGGATTCGAACAATTAACGTTCGGTTAACAGCCGAACGCTTGAACCGTTTCCCACAAGGACGGAATTCGCACATGATTCCCCGAGAATATCATTGCGAAACTTACATCAGGCTGCATGTCAAGTAAAGAATGATGGTCCTAGAATGATGGTCCTATCGGCCTCAACCAAACCTATTCTCATGTTCAAAACAAAGTAACCAAGTCAAAAGATAGACAACAAGAATATTTGGTTCAAATTCAATTTTCCTCAAATTGGAATAACTGCCGTGACCAGGATTCGAACCTGGGTTATTGCGGCCACAACGCAATGTACTAACCACTGTACGATCACAGCAACATTGGAAAGCGCAATTTGTATTTACTTTTAAAACATTGGAAATATATATTCCAAATTATATGTTCCTGTCGCAGGGGTAAATATTAAATAATCACCGAATGGAATGTTTAAAGAATTCATAAAGTAATGGCTTGCTGGTCTAGTAGTATGATTCTCGCTTAGGGTGCGAGAGGTCACGGATTCGATTCCCGTGCAAGCCCATATTTAGAAGAATTTTCCACTTGAACGGCTGCTTGAAATTCTATTAACATTTTGTTTTCTTAAAAACACTATAGGGTATACTGTAAGACATTTTTTTATAGCGTAGTGAAGCACGTCCCTGGATGGATTCGAACCATCAACCTTTCGGTTAACAGCCGAACGCGCTAACCGATTGCGCCACAGAGACGACATACACTAAATCTTCCTTTTCCGAGAATGTCTTGGTGAAGGGTACTGCAGCTTGCTTGTCAAGTAAATAATGATGGTACTATCGGCTGCAACCAAACTCATTATCAACTTCAAAGACAAAATAACCAGGACATAAGATATACAAAAAGATTATTTTGCTCAAATTCATTTTCCTCAAAATGGAATAACTGCCGTGACAAGGATTTGAATCAGAGTTATTGCGGCCACAACGCAAAGTACTAACAACTGTACGACCAGGAAAACAAAGAAAGTAGGAATTTTTATTCTGTTTTAGAGAATATTCGAAAATTTAACACAAGTTATATACTTGTTGCAGCTGGAAATATAGAATAATTGAATCCAGAGAGACACGATAATTAGAAATACATCGGCTTGCTGGTCTAGTGGTATGATTCTCGCTTTGGGTGCGAGAGGTCACGGTTCGATTCCCATGCAATTGAGGTATCTTTTTCCACTTGTATATCTGCTTGAAATTTCGAGAATATTTTGATTCTTTAAGAAACGTTCCAAAACATATTGTAAGCCTTTTTTACCTGGAATTTCGTAAACATTTTAGCTTGCAAAATTTCTTCTTACACAAAAGATTATTAAAAAATATAGTCAAGCTTCTTGCCGGGTGGATTCGAACAATCAACGTTCGGTTAACAGCCGAACGCTTGAACCGTTTCCCACAAGGACGGAATTCGCACATGATTCCCCGAGAATATCATTGCGAAATCAAGTAAAGAATGATGGTCCTATCGGCCTCAACCAAACATATTCTCACCTTCAAAACAAAGTAACCAAGTCAAAAGATAGACAACAAGAATATTTGGTTCAAATTCAATTTTCCTCAAAATGGAATAACTGCCGTGACCAGGATTCGAACCTGGGTTATTGCGGCCACAACGCAATGTACTAACCACTGTACGATCACAGCAACATTGAAAAGCGCAATTTGTATTTACTTTTAAAGCATTGGAAATATATATTCCAAATTATATGTTCCTGTCGCAGGGGTAAATATTAAATAATCATCGAATGGAATGTTTAAAGAAATTCATAAAGTAATTGCTTCCTGGTATGATTCTCGCTTAGGGTGCGAGAGGTCACGGATTCGATTCCCGTGCAAGCCCATATTTAGAAGACTTTTCCACCTGAACGGCTGCTTGAAATTCTATCAACATTTTGTTTTCATAAAAACACTAGAGGGTATAGGGTAAGACTTTTTTTTATAGCGTATTGAAGCACGTCCCTGGATGGATTCGAACCATCAACCTTTCGGTTAACAGCCGAACGCGCTAACCGATTGCGCCACAGAGACGACATAAACTAAATCTTCATTTTCCGAGAATGTCTTGGTGAAGGGTACTGCAGCTTGCTTGTCAAGTAAATAATGATGGTACTATCGGCTGCAACCAAACTCATTATCAACTTCAAAGACAAAATAACCAGGACATAAGATATACAAAAAGATTATTTTGTTCAAATTCAATTTCCTCAAAATGGAATAACTGCCTTGACAAGGATTTGAATCAGAGTTATTGCGGTCACAACGCAAAGTACTAACAACTGTACGACCAGAAAAACAAAGAAAGTAGCAATTTTTATTCTGCTTTAGAGAATATTCGAAAATTTAACACAAGTTATATACTTGTTGCAGCTGGAAATATACAATAATTGAATCCAGACACGATAATTAGAAATACATCGGCTTGCTGGTCTAGTGGTATGATTCTCGCTTAGGGTGCGAGAGGTCACGGGTTCGATTCCCGTGCAAGCCCACATTGAGGTATCTTTTCCCACTTGTATATCTGCTTGAAATTTCGAGAATATTTTGATTCTTTAAGAAACGTTCCAAAACATATTGTAAGCCTTTTTTACCTGGAATTTCGTAAACATTTTAGCTTGCAAAATTTCTTCTTACACAAAAGATTATTAAAAAATATAGTCAAGCTTCTTGCCGGGTGGATTCGAACAATCAACGTTCGGTTAACAGCCGAACGCTTGAACCGTTTCCCACAAGGACGGAATTCGCACATGATTCCCCGAGAATATCATTGCGAAATCAAGTAAAGAATGATGGTCCTATCGGCCTCAACCAAACCTATTCTTACCTTCAAAACAAAGTAACCAAGTCAAAAGATAGACAACAAGAATATTTGGTTCAAATTCGATTCTCCTCAAAATGGAATAACTGCCGTGACCAGGATTCGAACCTGGGTTATTGCGGCCACAACGCAATGAACTAACCACTGTACGATCACAGCAACATTGAAAAGCGCAATTTGTATTTACTTTTAAAGCATTGGAAATATATATTCCAAATTATATGTTCCTGTCGCAGGGGTAAATATTAAATAATCACCGAATGGAATGTTTAAAGAAATTCATAAAGTAATTGCTTCCTGGTATGATTCTCGCTTAGGGTGCGAGAGGTCACGGATTCGATTCCCGTGCAAGCCCATATTTAGAAGACTTTTCCACCTGAACGGCTGCTTGAAAATTTATCAACATTTTGTTTTCTTAAAAACAATATAGGGTATACTGTAAGGCTTTTTTTTATAGCCTACTGAAGCACGTCCCTGGATGGATTCGAACCATCAACCTATCGGTTAACAGCCGAACGCGCTAACCGATTGTGCCACAGAGACGACATACACTAAATCTTCATTTTCCGAGAATGTCTTGGTGAAGGGTACTGCAGCTTGCTTGTCAAGTAAATAATGATGGTACTATCGGCGCAACCAAACTCATTATCAACTTCAAAGACAAAATAACCAGGACATAAGATATACAAAAAGATTATTTTGCTCAAATTCAATTTCCTCAAAATGGAATAACTGCCGTGACAAGGATTTGAATCAGAGTTATTGCGGCCACAACGCAAAGTACTAACAACTGTACGACCAGAAAAACAAAGAAAGTAGCAATTTTTATTCTGCTTTAGAGAATATTCGAAAATTTAACACAAGTTATATACTTGTTGCAGCTGGAAATATACAATAATTGAATCCAGACACGATAATTAGAAATACATCGGCTTGCTGGTCTAGTGGTATGATTCTCGCTTTGGGTGCGAGAGGTCACGGGTTCGATTCCCGTGCAAGCCCACATTGAGGTATCTTTTCCCACTTGTATATCTGCTTGAAATTTCAAGAATATTTTGATTCTTTAAGAAACGTTCCAAAACATATTGTAAGCCTTTTTTACCTGGAATTTCGTAAACATTTTAGCTTGCAAAATTTCTTCTTACACAAAAGATTATTAAAAAATATAGTCAAGCTTCTTGCCGGGTGGATTCGAACAATCAACGTTCGGTTAACAGCCGAACGCTTGAACCGTTTCCCACAAGGACGGAATTCGCACATGATTCCCCGAGAATATCATTGCGAAACAGCTGCATGTCAAGTAAAGAATGATGGTCCTATCGGCCTCAACCAAACCTATTCTCACCTTCAAAACAAAGTAACCAAGTCAAAAGATAGACAACAAGAATATTTGGTTCAAATTCGATTTTCCTCAAAATGGAATAACTGCCGTGACCAGGATTCGAACCTGGGTTATTGCGGCCACAACGCAATGTACTAACCACTGTACGATCACAGCAACATTGAAAAGCGCAATTTGTATTTACTTTTAAAGCATTGGAAATATATATTCCAAATTATATGTTCCTGTCGCAGGGGTAAATATTAAATAATCACCGAATGGAATGTTTAAAGAAATTCATAAAGTAATTGCTTCCTGGTATGATTCTCGCTTAGGGTGCGAGAGGTCACGGATTCGATTCCCGTGCAAGCCCATATTTAGAAGACTTTTCCACCTGAACGGCTGCTTGAAATTCTATCAACATTTTGTTTTCTTAAAAACACTATAGGGTATACTGTAAGACTTTTTTTTATAGCGTACTGAAGCACGTCCCTGGATGGATTCAACCTTTCGGTTAACAGCCGAACGCGCTAACCGATTGCGCCACAGAGACGACATACACTAAATCTTCATTTTCCGAGAATGTCTTGGTGAAGGGTACTGCAGCTTGCTTGTCAAGTAAATAATGATGGTACTATCGGCGCAACCAAACTCATTATCAACTTCAAAGACAAAATAACCAGGACATAAGATATACAAAAAGATTATTTTGCTCAAATTCAATTTCCTCAAAATGGAATAACTGCCGTGACAAGGATTTGAATCAGAGTTATTGCGGCCACAACGCAAAGTACTAACAACTGTACGACCAGAAAAACAAAGAAAGTAGCAATTTTTATTCTGCTTTAGAGAATATTCGAAAATTTAACACAAGTTATATACTTGTTGCAGCTGGAAATATACAATAATTGAATCCAGACACGATAATTAGAAATACATCGGCTTGCTGGTCTAGAGGTATGATTCTCGCTTTGGGTGCGAGAGGTCCCGGGTTCGAATCCCGTGCAAGCCCACATTGAGGTATCTTTTCCACTTGTATATCTGCTTGAAATTTCAAGAATATTTTGATTCTTTAAGAAACGTTCCAAAACATATTGTAAGCCTTTTTTACCTGGAATTTCGTAAACATTTTAGCTTGCAAAATTTCTTCTTACACAAAAGATTATTAAAAAATATAGTCAAGCTTCTTGCCGGGTGGATTCGAACAATCAACGTTCGGTTAACAGCCGAACGCTTGAACCGTTTCCCACAAGGACGGAATTCGCACATGATTCCCCGAGAATATCATTGCGAAACTTACATCAGGCTGCATGTCAAGTAAAGAATGATGGTCCTATCGGCCTCAACCAAACCTATTCTCACGTTCAAAACAAAGTAACCAAGTCAAAAGATAGACAACAAGAATATTTGGTTCAAATTCAATTTTCCTCAAAATGGAATAACTGCCGTGACCAGGATTCGAACCTGGGTTATTGCGGCCACAACGCAATGTACTAACCACTGTACGATCACAGCAACATTGGAAAGCGCAATTTGTATTTACTTTTAAAACATTGGAAATATATATTCCAAATTATATGTTCCTGTCGCAGGGGTAAATATTAAATAATCACCGAATGGAATGTTTAAAGAATTCATAAAGTAATGGCTTACTGGTCTAGTAGTATCATTCTCGCTTAGGGTGCGAGAGGTCACGGATTCGATTCCCGTGCAAGCCCATATTTAGAAGAATTTTCCACTTGAACGGCTGCTTGAAATTCTATTAACATTTTGTTTTCTTAAAAACACTATAGGGTATACTGTAAGGCTTTTTTTTATAGCGTAGTGAAGCACGTCCCTGGATGGATTCGAACCATCAACCTTTCGGTTAACAGCCGAACGCGCTAACCGATTGCGCCACAGAGACGACATAAACTAAATCTTCATTTTCCGAGAATGTCTTGGTGAAGGGTACTGCAGCTTGCTTGTCAAGTAAATAATGATGGTACTATCGGCTGCAACCAAACTCATTATCAACTTCAAAGACAAAATAACCAGGACATAAGATATACAAAAAGATTATTTTGTTCAAATTCAATTTCCTCAAAATGGAATAACTGCCGTGACAAGGATTTGAATCAGAGTTATTGCGGCCACAACGCAAAGTACTAACAACTGTACGACCAGAAAAACAAAGAAAGTAGCAATTTTTATTCTGCTTTAGAGAATATTCGAAAATTTAACACAAGTTATATACTTGTTGCAGCTGGAAATATAGAATAATTGAATCCAGACACGATAATTAGAAATACATCGGCTTGCTGGTCTAGTGGTATGATTCTCGCTTTGGGTGCGAGAGGTCACGGGTTCGATTCCCGTGCAAGCCCACATTGAGGTATCTTTTCCCACTTGTATATCTGCTTGAAATTTCGAGAATATTTTGATTCTCTAAGAAACGTTCCAAAACATATTGTAAGCCTTTTTTAACTGGAATTTCGTAAACATTTTAGCTTGCAAAATTTCTTCTTACACAAAAGATTATTAAAAAATATAGTTAAGCTTCTTGCCGGGTGGATTCGAACAATCAACGTTCGGTTAACAGCCGAACGCTTGAACTGTTTCCCACAAGGACGGAATTTGCACATGATTCCCCGAGAATATCATTGCGAAACTTACATCAGGCTGCATGTCAAGTAAAGAATGATGGTCCTATCGGCCTCAACCAAACCTATTCTTACTTTCAAAACAAAGTAACCAAGTCAAAAGATAGACAACAAGAATATTTGGTTCAAATTCGATTTTCCTCAAAATGGAATAACTGCCGTGACCAGGATTCGAACATGGGTTATTGCGGCCACAACGCAATGTACTAACCACTGTACGATCACAGCAACATTGAAAAGCGCAATTTGTATTTACTTTTAAAGCATTGGAAATATATATTCCAAATTATATGTTCCTGTCGCAGGGGTAAATATTAAATAATCACCGAATGGAATGTTTAAAGAAATTCATAAAGTAATTGCTTCCTGGTATGATTCTCGCTTAGGGTGCGAGAGGTCACGGATTCGATTCCCGTGCAAGCCCATATTTAGAAGACTTTTCCACCTGAACGGCTGCTTGAAATTCTATCAACATTTTGTTTTCTTAAAAACACTATAGGGTATACTGTAAGACTTTTTTTTATAGCGTACTGAGGCACGTCCCTGGATGGATTCGAACCATCAACCTTTCGGTTAACAGCCGAACGCGCTAACCGATTGCGTCACAGAGACGACATACACTAAATCTTCATTTTCCGAGAATGTCTTGGTGAAGGGTACTGCAGCTTGCTTGTCAAGTAAATAATGATGGTACTATCGGCTGCAACCAAACTCATCATCAACTTCAAAGACAAAATAACCAGGACATAAGATATATAAAAAGATTATTTTTTTCAAATTCAATTTCCTCAAAATGGAATAACTGCCGTGAGCAGGATTTGAATCAGAGTTATTGCGGCCACAACGCAAAGTACTAACAACTGTTCGACCAGGAAAACAAAGAAAGTAGCAATTTTTATTCTGTTTTAGAGAATATTCGAAAATTTAACACAAGTTATATACTTGTTGCAGCTGGAAATATAGAATAATTGAATCCAGAGAGACAGGCCGCACGATAATTAGAAAAACATCGGCTTGCTGGTCTAGTGGTATGATTCTCGCTTTGGGTGCTAGAGGTCACGGGTTCGATTCCCGTGCAAGCCCACATTGAGGTATCTTTTCCCACTTGTATATCTGCTTGAAATTTCGAGATATTGTAAGCCTTTTTTACCTGGAATGTCGTAAACATTTTAGCTTGCAAAATTTCTTCTTACACAAAAGATTATTAAAAAATATAGTCAAGCTTCTTGCCGGGTGGATTCGAACAATCAACGTTCGGTTAACAGCCGAACGCTTGAACCTTTTCCCACAAGGCGGATTTCGCACATGATTCCCCGAGAATATCATTGTGAAACTTACATCAGGCTGCATGTCAAGTAAAGAATGATGGTCCTATCGGCCTCAACGAAACCTATCTCACCTTCAAAACAAAGTAACCAAGTCAAAAGATAGACAACAAGAATATTTGGTTCAAATTCAATTTTTGACTCTCGTCACTCGTCATTTGACTCGATTTGACTGTCGTCACTCGTCAAGACAATTTTTGAACCTCGTCACTGGTCATTTGACTCGATTTGACTCTCGCACTCGTCAAGACAATTTTTTACTCTCGTCACTCGTCATTTGACGTCGATTTGACTCTCGTCACTCGTCAAGGCAAGACGTGCTTTTGGAGCTCCTACAACTAAAGGTTAAAACTTAATATAAACGCTATATCAAACGAAATGACGGTGTGACTATTTGTAATCGGCATTCTATGGGTTAAAGAATATACTGTTTTGTTGATGCAATCGAAGTAATCTTTATATTTATATAAATAAGAGTAAGTCATTCAATAAGCCACATTACTCAAGTTTGCCTTATGAATCCTAAAGAATCGGAATTAAGATCGAAGACGCGTTCTTCTACGGCAGCTCTTAAAGATTGAGATCTTGGTGGAATTATTCAGAGCGAACTATCAAAATACCTACACTCAGACGAATTTGGTGAAACCGTGAAAGCGTCGCTAAATGATGTTATAGCCGCGATGATAAACGAAGCAGTTCAACCATTGAAACAAAGAATTGAAAACCTCGAATATCAATTACAGGCGGTTACTCAAAAGGCCAATGATAATGAGCAATACTCTCGAAGGACCAACGTTCGCATTTTTGGCGTGGATTCTCCTGATACTATCAGTGGTTCGGTCATGGTTGAAAATTGCACTAAATCTGTGGTTGACCTCTGTAAAAATGAACTTGGTGTAGATTTAGATGAGCAGGAAATTGATAGAGCTCACCGTGTAGGGAGGCAAAATGGCAGGAATCCAAGGGCGATTATTGTGAAGTTTAGAAGTCATGCCTCAAAGGTTAAAATCATGAAGGCAAAGCCAAAGAAGAGTCTCAAGGGCAAACCATTCTATGTTAATGAGGATCTCACAAGTCATAGCCTATGGTTACTGAAGCGATCGAAGGAGGCTTGTAAGGATAATGGTTATGCGTACAGTATAGACGGTAAAATGTTTGTTAAAACAAGAGATTTTAAGAGACTTTAAGAGTCTAGAATTAATAGACTTGCTGATTTGGAAAACCTTGGTTAGCTTTTAAATATGGACCCAATGCCGATGACACTTCATAATTACTGACAATTTTTCTTGTTGTGTGTTTTTTTGTCCTTAGACTTAGTTTGTATTTTGCTCCTTTGTTTGTATTGTTTTCCTACTCTTGTTGCTTTCTCTTTGTATGTGGCCCGACTGTGCAGCGGTATGAGGTAAGTTTTTTCTATTTTGATTGGTCTCATGGGGGTTAGTTTTGAAGCTTATAGGGCAGCAATCGGGATGTTTAATTTCTGTAAGTTATTTGTTATTGGGAATGCTTTCTTTGGTCATGGTATTTTGTTTGTTGTTGCCGACTTCCTTGTAATGCTATTTATTGCATGTATTTTAATTATTTTATCTAATGACGTTCAACTCAACGCGGGCCCAGTTCAATTCTTTAAAATAGGTCAACTTAATGCTAGAAGTTTGAATTCAAGAGATAAGTTTGAAGAAATTTCTTCCCTGATTGGAGAGAATAATTTTGATATTTTTGCGATGACCGAAACATGGCTTAATGAAAATATTTCTAGTGACTCTCTGGCTATTTCTGGATACAATACTATTATTCGTCTCGATAGAGAGGGACGAGTAGGCGGGGGCGTTGCTATTTATACGTCCGATTCACTTGTTGTGAAACGAAGGTCTGATCTTGAAATCGTAGGGTTTGAGCTACTTTGGATAGAATTTCGATTAAATCAGCACCATTTCCTATGTTGTGTTGGTTATTATTAGCATGACAAAATTACTGGATGCTGATTGGTTGAGAGGAGTACAATTATTTCATTAATTGTACTGCAGTACAATTAATGATTTTCCCAAAACAAACAAAATGGCGGAAATTTTGTCATGCTAATAATAAACAAGTAATCATGCGATGTTGCTCGTACAATTAGGGATTAATAGTACTCGTGATGTTTGAAATTTTTGCCAAATTGGACTCGCCCCGGCGGCTCGTCCAATTTTGGTAAAATTTCCAAACATCACTCGTACTATTAATCCCTAATTGTACTCGCCATCGCATGATAACCTATACCGCCTTGCAATGATCTCAATTCAATTAATGTTTTTTTAGTAATTTTCAAATAACATTAGATAAGATACGCGATCTGCCAAGATATTTCAATTTAATAATTTTTGGTGATTATAATGCACACTATAATGTTAATTACCCGCAAGAAAGTACTGATGTAGGGATACAGTTTCATAGTTTTCTAGAGGGAAATAATCTCTCGCAATTGATTACAGAACCCACTCGAGTAACGAACTATCATTCTTCAATTCTAGACCTTGTTATTACTAATTATCCAGCCTTTTTTATTAATACCGGAACTTTAAGTCCTCCATCTAACTGTGACCATTCCGTGGTTTTTGCTAAGATGAATGTTCAAAGTTTCAAATGTCATTCCTATAAACGTGAGGTATGGAATTTTAATAATGTTGATTTCCCCACTTTGAACAGGGAACTTTTAACCATGAATTGGTATTCTCTTTTCGATGGTGCTTTTGATATTGACGTTGTTTACAACACCTGGTTTTCCTATTTTCGTACAACTATTGAAAAGTATATTCCGCTTAAAACTGTTACCATAAGACCGAGAGATAAGCCTTGGATGAATGGTGAGGTTCGTCGGGCAATACGCAAGCGTAACCGTTTGCTCCGTTTCCATAATAATAGACCAAATGAATTTTCATGGGAAAATTATCGTAGGCAAAGAAATTTAACAACACAATTGATTAGATCTGCTAAACAAAGGTACTATGATAAAGTCAATAAAGACTTAGGTACTCCAACGATAAGTGCTAAAAAATGGTGGTCTATTTCAAAAAATCTTTGCGGCATGAAAAATAGTTCAAGAATACCAACAATATTAGAAAATGGTGTCTCAATAAATAACCCAAAGGAGAAGGCCTGTATTTTTAATTCTTATTTTGCTGCTCAAACTCAATTGCCGGTTGTCAATTCTGCTGCTTCACTTGATATACCATTATTCCAATCTGTCACGTTCCTTGCTAATGTCTATGCTAATGAAGATGAAGTTTTGACTTTAATGCGAAACGTTGACATTTCTAAAGCGTGTGGTTTTGACGGTATCGGAAATAGAATAATTAAATCTTGTTGTGAGGGAGTATATTCCTTTTTCACAAAATTCGTCAATTTATCTTTCGCTTTAGGACAGTATCCTACTGTGTGGAGAATGGCTAATGTAGTCCCAATATTTAAAAAGGGCGAACCTCAACTGAAAATTAATTATAGACCAGTGTCGCTTCTGCCGTGTTTGTCTAAAATATGTGAAAGAGTCGTTTTTATTAGACTTTACAATTTTTTTTGGAAATAAACTTTCTATACAAGTTCCAATCAGGATTTCGACCACGTGATTCAACAGTCAATCAACTGTTATATATTGTGCACCAGATTTATTGCGCGTTTGAAGCCGGCAAAGAAGTAAGAGTCGTTTTTTTGGATATAAGTAAGGCGTTTGACAAAGTTTGGCATACGGGATTACTAAAAAAACTCGAAGCAGTCGGAGTTCGCAATCCTCTTTTACAATGGTTTGAAAGCTATTTAGAAAATAGAATGCAACGCGTAGTTGTAGAAGGGCAGTCATCTGAGTGGGAAAAGGTTGGTTCCGGGGTTCCGCAAGGGTCGATGTTGGGGCCGCTTTTGTTTTTTATTTATATAAATGATTTGATTGATGATCTAGAATCCTGTCCTTTCATCTTTGCTGATGATACAACCCTCTTTGAAGTTGTCGATAATCCAACAGATTCTGGACAACTTTTAAATGATGATTTAACAAAGATTTCAACGTGGTCTGATAGGTGGTTAGTGACAATGAACCCCTCAAAAATCCGATCTATGACTTTTTCGAATAAGAGAGAAAGACAAAATCATCCGGTGCTGTCAATGGGAGGGTGTGATATCGAAGAAGTTGATATTTATACCCACCTTAGTCTTACTCTTCAAAATAATATGTCATGGAATAGTCACATATTTTCAATATATGAAAAGGCCTCCAAACGATTAAATTTGTTAAAGTTATTAAGGTTTAAAATTGATAGGTCAACTCTTGCTTGTTTGCATAAGAGCCTGATACGTCCAATTATGGAGTATGAGGATCTTATATGGGATAATTGTACTGCTGGAAACAACTTACTTGAAAGTGTCCAATATGAGTCAGCCAAAGTCGTTACTGGGGCTATAGCAGGTACTAGTTCAAGAAACCTTAGGGATGAACTTGCTTGGGAAGAGTTGAGCGTCAGAAGGAAAATTCATAAATTGTCTCATTTCTATAAGATAGTTAATAAACATACTGCTTCATATTTAGTAGATCTTTTGCCAAAATTGGTAAACGAACGATCTTATATTCCTTTACGAACTGCTCAAAATATCACGGAGTATAGATGTAGAACTGAGAGATTTAAAAATCAGCAATTTCCATCAGCAATTTCCTTATGGAACTCCATTGATCTTGTTGTTAGAAACTCAACTTCCAATGTCAATTTAAAGCTAAAATAATTAAACTTTATCACTCACTTCATTATCATAAATGGCTTAATTTTTCACTTTCGAGAAAAGCTTCTGTTTTTCATACAAGACTAAGATTAGGATACTGTGCTTTAAATGGTTATTTATATAGCATAAATTGTTGTAATTCTCCATTATGTGTATGTGGTTTAGGAAATGAAACTGTAAAACATTATTTGTTATTATGTCCCCGTTTTGCTGCTCAACGCACAGATTACCTCATATTTCTTATGTTGCCAGGAAAATGTCAAAATCTGTAGGTATTATATACAAAGCGAGTTTTTTCCTGTCCAAATCTACTTTACGTAAGTTATATTTTTCTTTAGTGTACCCTTATTTAGAGTATTGTGTAACTGTATGGGGTTCTACATACCCCACTAATCTTAATCGTATTATTCTGCTTCAAAAGCGCATTATTAGGATACTCGATAAACAACCATTTGATGCACATACTGAATCGCTTTTTACTAAGTTAAAAATTCTTAAGTTTGATAGGATTTATTTGTATCATCTTGGAAAATTCATATATCAATATCACAATGGCTTACTCCCTAGACGTTTTGACAATTTCTTTTTACCTGTGAACCAAATTCATAGTTATTTCACTCGGTCGACTAATCTGTATCAATTATCGTTCTGTAGGACTAATATTAGAAAATTTTCTGTCTCTTATCAAGCTCCTAAGTTTTTTAATTCGTTAAGTGATGACATACGAAATGCACCTAGTACTACTTCATTCCTTTCTAAATTAAACAGTTTTTTATTCACATTGTGATATTGTTTTTGGTTTTTTTTTATTCTTATGATTGGTTATTTATAATTTGTAAGTTTTTTTCTTGTATTTAATTCTGTGTTTTGATTTATATACAGTGTGACTGACCACTGATCTATCAGGTCTAATTGTTTGACAAAGGAGCCCAATGTATAATAAGCCTTTTGGTTTCATTTTGGGCTACCTTGCCTTTATTTCCTTATATTGTTATGTAATTTTATTTATTTATTTTCTATTTTTTTCTGCGTGTTATTGTAATTGCGTTATATTGGCAAATAAATTTGAATTGAAATTTGATTTGATTCGAACCATCAACCTTTCAGTTAAGAGCCGAACGCGCTAACCGATTGCGCCACAGAGACGACATACACTAAATCTTCATTTTCCGAGAATGTCTTGGTGAAGGGTACTGCAGCTTGCTTGTCAAGTAAATAATGATGGTACTATCGGCTGCAACCAAACTCATTATCAACTTCAAAGACAAAATAACCAGGACATAAGATATACAAAAAGATTATTTTGCTCAAATTCAATTTCCTCAAATTGGAATAACTGCCGCAACCAGGATTTGAATCAGAGTTATTGCGGCCACAACGCAAAGTACTAACAACTGTACGACCAGGAAAACAAAGAAAGTAGCAATTATTCTGTTTTAGAGAATATTCTAAAATGTAACACAAGTTATATACTTGGTGCAGCTGGAAATATAGAATAATTGAATCCAGAGAGAAAGACGATAATTAGAAACACATCGGCTTGCTGGTCTAGTGGTATGATTCTCGCTTTGGGTGCGAGAGGTCACGGTTCGATTCCCGTGCAAGCCCACATTGAGGTATCTTTTCCCACTTGTATATCTGCTTGAAATTTCGAGAATATTTTGATTCTTTAAGAAACGTTCCAAAACATATTGTAAGCCTTTCTTACCTGGAATTTCGTAAACATTTTAGCTTGCAAAATTTCTTCTTACACAAAAGATTATTAAAAAATATAGTCAAGCTTCTTGCCGGGTGGATTCGAACAATCAACGTTCGGTTAACAGCCGAACGCTTGAACCGTTTCCCACAAGGACGGAATTCGCACATGATTCCCCGAGAATATCATTGCGAAACTTACATCAGGCTGCATGTCAAGTAAAGAATGATGGTCCTATCGGCCTCAACCAAACCTATTCTCACCTTCAAAACAAAGTAACCAAGTCAAAAGATAGACAACAAGAATATTTGGTTCAAATTCAATTTTCCTCAAAATGGAATAACTGCCGTGACCAGGATTCGAACCTGGGTTATTGCGGCCACAACGCAATGTACTAACCACTGTACGATCACAGCAACATTAGAAAGTGCAATTTGTATTTACTTTTAAAACATTGGAAATATATATTCCAAATTATATGTTCCTGTCGCAGGGGTAAATATTAAATAATCACCGAATGGAATGTTTAAAGAAATTCATAAAGTAATGGCTTGCTGGTCAAGTAGTATGATTCTCGCTTAGGGTGCGAGAGGTCACGGATTCGATTCCCGTGCAAGCCCATATTTAGAAGACTTTTCCACCTGAACGGCTGCTTGAAATTCTATCAACATTTTGTTTTCTTAAAAACACTATAGGGTATACTGTAAGACTTTTTTTTATAGCGTAGTGAAGCACGTTAGTAGTAATGTTACCCACTATACGGCACTTTTCAGACACCCCTCCTTTTGGCAAGACATTATGCCGGTGGGTATAAAAAGTGCCGGGTATAAAAAGTGACATGCGCCCCCGAGCGTTCCGCTCGCTAGCGGCGTCAAGGTCAAAAAAATATTTACGCACCACCACACCAGGGGAGAGCATCTTAGATCAAATTGATTAAAACCACAAAACAATGTACATGTCACGAATAAAATAAAGGATGAATAGTAAACAGAGAGTTAAGTCAACGCGCCATGTACATGCGGCGACACCTACGCGCCATGTACATGAGGCGAAGAACGATTTACCTGACTTGAAGGAAAGGTGTGAGTGTGATTGGTGTACGACTTGTGATCTAGGTTGTGATTCATGTAAGAAGGAGACCCTGTGTGATTGTAGACCATGTGTGGGGGAGCGTGGAGATGACAAGTGTGACTGTTATTGTAAAGGTGAGGGTTTGTGTGAGGGTGAGTGTAATTGCGAATGGTGTTCGGACTGTCATATAACTTGTGAGTATTGTGATTCATGTACATGTACTAACCCTGAATGTGAGTATGATTGTTGCGCAAGCGACGCATGCGGTGAACATCATAACAAGGATGAATGTAGCGATAGCGAATGTGAGTATGATTGTTGCGCAAGCGGCGCAAGCGGCGCAAAGTACTACTAATTGGTCATAAATTTTCATGTAATCCCAAGTACATATAAGGATTACATGAAGACAAAGACGCGCGAAGACAAAGACCAAACCAAACCACCTTGGTAAAATTAAACCAAAATAAAATTGTTTGGCTCCCAGGTTGAGACCAGCATTAAAATAAAAATGACAAGCAGTGAAAGCAGTACTTTAAGTCCAACACAGATTAACAAATGTTTAAAGATTGTTGAATGCATGGTTTACAACAAAAAATCTCTTAAGTGTGCAAGTTTTATTGCAAAGATTAAAAAAACGACCGACATTACTTTTAAGTTTCGTCACGAGCCTCTTGATAGACTATTAACTATGGTACAAGTTGTAAGCGAACACAAAGACTCCATAGTACTGGCACACGGACTAAGAGGTTTGTGGGTCACACTATTACAAGAAGCTGTGATTAAAGATCCCGTGAAAGGTATGTGGTGGTGGGTTGGTGTCATAACTCTTACAGATTTATATGAGCCTAAAATTACATTTAGAAAAGATAGAAGATTAAAAAGGACTAATATTCGTGCATGGCCTAAATTTAAGTGTGAATTGGGTGATTTATATATGAAGTTTGGTTCGGTATATAAGGTACTTACGGATAATGATGATGATGATATTGATATAAGTAATAAGAGGGTGATAAAATTTTACCACCCTACAAGCAGCGCGAGGACACGCGCAAGCGGGGGTAGAATATTACCAGATATACCAAATTTAACATTCAAGGATTGGAAACAAATTATAAAAAACTATGTACGAGACCTCCCTCAGGGTATAAAAAATTGTGACAACAACTGTGCCGTCACATATAAGTGTGTCGTTCCGCCATTCCGCCGCTTCCGCATCTAAATAAAATACACATGGCACTTAGATTTGGATACTCGAACGATGAACCAAACTTCATCCACAACAAAGCAAGACCGCCGCGCTCTTTACAATACTCCTTTACATACGAAGGCCTTTCGAAGTCATATAGAACGCCAACCTCTGTTAGACTTGGTTATCCAGTGTCTTATATTTTTGGACCCGGACTTACTGAGGACTCAAAACTAACACTTTTGTCACACATATTTGACAATGACAATGCGTTAACAGCTCTTACGTTAAGATATACGCTGCGTATTTACGACACTAACGAGGTAGCCACAGATGTGGACCTAAAAGACATAGACATGATGACTAAAAAAGTTGGTAGGTCACACATATTTCTTTTAAACGAGGAGTTTACAATAAGCGACCTTTTCCCCAATTTTAAAAACATAGCTGTGTTTTACGTAAAATTTAAACAGCTTAACAATGCCTCCTTGGGTAACGAGTCAAACTTAGATCTTATTGTTGAGAATTATTAAACTTCACGCGCTACGCTTGTGACTTTCATAACTTTTGTACAGTTATGAAATAAATAAATACATAACATTATGGCACTTAGATTTGGATACTCGAATGACGAACCAAACTACATCCACAACCAAAAACCTATTAGGGCAGAACCATTGTACTTACTAACGACTAGTGATTTCCGGGGTTCTTATGATGGGTTGGCTAAAGATAGATGGCGCCATCCTATGGACAGAAAGAGAAACTATGGACCAATGTACATCTGGTGTCACAATTGGTTTACAGAAAACTCGGGGATATCTCTTAGAGCTCACCTCTTGGACGACGACGCTGATATTACTACTCCAATGAGAATATTATATTCTTTATACTGCATAATGTCGGATGGTACAAAAATAGCGAGGGACCTCAAAGAAATAAATTTAGCCACGAAACAGATTCCGGGTACAAACTTCTTCATCTTGAACGAAGAATTTAACATTCCAACAGTTGTTCCAGAGTACAAAACCATGGAGCTTATGTGTGTAAAATTTAAACAACTTTCTGATGAAACAACTGGTAACGAGTCCACTCTTCATGTAACCACTTACACTGTTGAGCCAAACAATCTTTCTTCTTAAAATAAATACACATGGCATTAGCATTTGGTTATACAAAAGATAATAGATACACAACAGGTGGTCAACAAGGCCCGCAAGGTCCGCAAGGACCACAAGGTCCCGACGGGATACAAGGCCAACAAGGTAATCCAGGACCGCGAGGTCTTAAAGGTTTTAAGGGTGACCAAGGCCTACAAGGTCTTAAAGGTGACACTGGCCAACAAGGTCTTAAAGGAGATGACACCGGACAACCTGGCCCTCAAGGACAAAAAGGAGATACCGGTTTGTTAGGACAACGAGGTCCCCAAGGCGTAACAGGTCAACAAGGTCGTCAAGGAGTCCCTGGTATTATAGGACCTAAAGGACAAGATGGTCTTTCGGTAACAGGACCGCAAGGTCCCAAAGGTGACACTGGCCAACAAGGTCCTAAGGGTGACGACACAGGACAACAAGGACCCCAAGGACAACAAGGTATCCAAGGTGTAAGAGGACAAAAAGGTGACACCGGTCAACAAGGTTTACAAGGTCCCAAAGGTCTTAAAGGTGACACCGGTAGCACAGGATCTCGTGGTCAACAAGGTACCAGAGGTGACACTGGTTTACAAGGTGTCCCTGGTTTTCAAGGTCCGCAAGGACTAACAGGGCTTACAGGTAGCACAGGTGGGAGAGGTATCACAGGTAGCACAGGTGCACAAGGTTCCAAAGGTGGCACAGGCAGTGCAGGTGCACAAGGTTCCAAAGGCGACACAGGTAGCACAGGCGCACAAGGTCCAAAAGGTGATATTGGACCAAGAGGGTTCACAGGGTTAGAAGGTTCCAAAGGTGATACCGGTAGCATAGGGGGTCAGGGTAACACAGGGTCTCGTGGTCAAAAAGGTAACAAAGGTGACAAAGGTGACACAGGTCATCAAGGCAACCCCGGACCAGCTGGTAGTACAGGACCACAAGGACCTTCTAATGTATTTTTGGTAAGCTACCACCATAATATGGGTAAACACACATACAGAGTAGCAAAAGATAACCTATTTTCTACTAGAAATAACAACAAAATTATTACGGCCATAATTTCCACCCAAGGAGATTACATAGTTAAATACAAACTATCCTTGAAGCCAACTAAATTTGAAACTGGAAGCCCTGTTATTCTTACTACCTCATCTTGGTACTCTTCGGATGATGGTGCCTATGCAGACCTTGAAACCTGTCTCTATGTAGAAAATACCATTAAAACTGCGTTTAAAGTTGTAACACAGGGTGATGTATACAATGGTACATCACAACAAATTTACATGGAAGGCCTTATCACCATTGCAAAAGGAGCGACAGTAGAACTAAAATCTTACACAACTTACTTTGGCGATGACTACTCTTACCTCCTTTACGATGTCTTAGACCCAGTCATGGTTTTTACAAAAGTTGGGTAAAATAAAAATGAAAACACCATTTAACATGCTTATAACGGGTTCAACGGAGTGTGGTAAGACATACTATCTGTTAAACATGCTGGTTAACGAGTACCACGGGCACTTTCAATACATATTTTTAATATGCCCCACTTTTGAGTACAACCAGACTTACCAAGATTGGTTGTACAAAAACTCACCCGGTTTTTACACGATACAATGTGACCAAGACCAAGTGGACACTTTTTTAAAATACATCTCGGATACATTCAAAGGTACTAACTCTCTAATAATATTAGACGACTGTGCAAGTTCTAAGTCTGTTAAAACCAGAACATCCGAGCTTGTTAACTTAGCTTTCTCTGCCAGACATTACAACCTAAGTACAATAGTCATCACACAAAAATTAACGGCCATCACACCCGCTTACCGTGAAAACATAGCCAAGCTAGTTGTGTTTGACACTCCCAGTGCCCTTGCTTGGAAAACCATCACCGACGAGTTTTTAGACCTCCCAAAACAAGAACAAGACACCCTTCGAAAAGCCCTTAAAGAAAACCAATATGCCAGGTTAGAGATCAACCTTAGATACCCCCGTTCATACACTGTACACACATAATAAAATAAAGTATGGATACATTCCCAGATGATATTGATGATGAACAACTGCGTGAGGAATTAATAGACCTCTCTGAGAAAGGTTACATTAACCAGACTAAGGCGTTTCTAAAAAACAAAAAAAAGGCGACACTGAATGTGTTAAAAAGGATAAAGGACGAATACATTAAACACAGGGACGATGCCAACAAAAACAAGATGGCCATTAATTTTGTGATGCTTGCGGTATCCATTGGGGATACTTTCTGTGGTAGTTACATTAAAATTAATGACGAAAACATTATGTTTGTTATTAAAGATATAATGCCTAGTTACACACCAGACGACTATTATAGTAAATACTTATTGGCATGCATTTCTGTGGGAACACTATGTTATAATCATATTAGTGTTGTGAACGCAGTGAACGCGCCAAGCGTAGTTGAAGAAAATGATGATGTATTAAAAGAAAGTGACCCACAAGAATAAAAACAACGAAAAGAGGTCAAATTTGTAACCTTAAAAGTTACAAATTTTGAATCATTACACCATAAGATTTTAAGTACCATGATACATATTTATAATCTCGTCAAGTGTTCTTAATTTTTTTACTTCTACTCTTAGACATTCTAACTCTGCTTTTATCGCATTGTGATTCATCCAAGTAGCTGATCCACCAAGTCTCCCGTTTTCAACACATTTTTGACTCTTTAATATGTCTGCTTTTCCAACCAACAACTTTCGCGTCGTTGTTCTTTCGTTATTACATAAACATGAAAAATTTTGCTTATCGCATGTACATGGTTTTTTAAGCTGCAACTCGTAAAGATATGGATCTGGTAACATTTTGTTTAACTTTTCACAGAATGTATCGTCAGTATATGTACCAGTTTTTCTGATAGATGGTAACACTTCAGATGTCACCCATCTTTTGAACTGTTTTGCTAATGGCATTTTTGATCTGAGCGCAAGTGAGTAAAATCCTGACTCGTTGATCAGAACTCTATCTGGTTGATATTGTAAAGGGGGAGACGTTTCGTCCCCCCCTTTGCGGGGGGTCTCTGTCGATGATTCACCCCATTGAAAAACATCACCCCAGTTAATTTTATCTTCATTGTCAACATGCATTTGAATAGCCTTGCGTGTATCTTTATATCCAAAACTCTCGGCTACTTTCTTGCCTAAAAATAAGATCTCATTATGATGTACAAAGATCTCAAGATTTATACTTAAATTTTCATTAAACACCCTTTTCACTTCCATTTCTAATTTTGGGTTACAACACATACCCCACTCCAACGATTTAAAAATTTGTAACCTTTGTTTGGGTTACAAATTCACAGCGCGTCACCACTACGCTCGCTTGCGCTAATCCTCAGCAATGTTATTAGACACAAACTCAATGTTATTAGACACAGAGTCACACTCAAAGACAATATGAACATACATCCTATTCTTATCGAGCAACTCTTTGTGTTGTTTCTCTGTTAGGCCACCTACCGACAAGTATAAGGTGTTATTCTTTTTACCAAACAAAACAGGTTTTGTTTTGTGTTCGGTTTCCAGACTTAAGAGCTGTTGGACTATCTCATCGTCGTCTATGACAATTGGGATTCGATAACCGCCTGACTTAAACTTTGACTTTTCAACACCCCATGTTAAACAGTTTGGGATCTCAAATACTTTGGGACTTTCAAGTTTTACCGTACTTCCACTCATTCTTTATTTAAGTATTTGTCTAATTCTTATAAACCAAAATCGATTTACTACTTATTTTTTATCCGCTTCGCTTGAATTTCGTTGTACACAAAATATCCCAAGGCTATCGCAAGAACCCACATGTTGTCACCCAACCACGCTAACCCCTTTGCACCCATGCTTAGAACAGTTGATAGAATGCTACCGATGGCACCAAATACAGGACCCATTTTACTAAGTATTTTAGCGAGGCCTTTTGAGAATTTTGACACTCCACGAGCACCTGCAACGACAGCACTTCTTCCAGCCATGACGATCGTTGTTATCAACCCAGCGATACTTATACTCACGGCCGACGCTATGCCCATGTTTTCCTTAGCCCACTTTTTAAATTTTTCAAACTTTGTTAATGTGTTGTTATCGGTCTCGTCTCGCATAATTTTTAAAACCTCTTCAACCACAGGTCTAATGTTGTTTTTTAATCTGATGTTATCTTGCTCTAATTCCGCAACGACCGACACTGCTTTAAACAAAGCTTTTTTTTCAGGGTTTTGTTCGTTCTCTGACTGCTCACGCCAAAATTTTACCTCTACGTCCAAAGCTTTAATTTTCTCTTCGGGCGTAATATTTTGGGTGTGAATGTTTCGCGTTATAAGTCCAGTTATATCTCTTGGCCAGTTAAGTTTTTCTTTAGAACGCGACTCGTAAACAGTCTGTTTTTCTTGAATGTTATCGATATCATCTTCGACGGTGCTATTTAAGGTATCTCCAGCGTTGTTAATTACACTGGTGTTTAACTGGTCGTTAAAAACACCAGCTTGTTCTTCCACCACAGAGGCTGGTGTCGCGTGATGTTCTGCCTTGGCTTTTATTAACTCTTTGTTATAATCTAACCGAGCTTGTATCATATCGTTAGAACCACCCTCTGACGGTCTCATTATTAAACCAGCACTAACATAAATTTTTTGACCATTATATATTAACCCGTTAATTTTACCTGATGTTTTATGTCTATCTACTGATAAGCTTGTAAGCAACATTTGTGAGTCTGGACCATCCTCTTCGTTTAATGATATGTCTGCTTTTTTAAGCGTAGTTTTTACCTCGGTAAGTTTTTTAAGTTTTATAAGCTCATCTACCTCAAGAGGGTTTCCTGTCAAAACAGGAAGACTTTCGTTTAATATAGGGTTAAAAGTAACTTTTTTACTCGTCTTCGACTTAGTCTTTGTTAGTGGATTTTTGACAGGTGTGGAGGTAGTGGGCTCATCATCATTATCATCAGGCTTAGAAGTATCTGGATCAAGTGTATCTCCTTTTTGTTTTACAGTTGACCCATTAAGGGGGTTATTAACAGGGGTAGCGTTTTCTTGATCACCACCATCATCACCAACAGGGTTAACACCACCTGGGTTAACAGTTTCTTGATCATCACCCTCAGGATTGTTGTCAGGGTGATCGTCTGGTAAATTGGGATTTAAGTTTTTTAATTCCATATCTGGTTCTTTTGGTGTTTCTGTTTCTGTATCCATTATTTTATTTAACCTTGCTACGCTTCGCCGATAGGCGCGTTTACTTCGCTAAGTTCTCTTTCGTAAAATTTACCGTGTATGTTTTCACCCGTTGCAATGTCTTGTATGTCGTACATAATGGGATCCCCACGATAAACTCACCAGCTTTTCTTAGTCTTTTTACCGTGAAGTTTAAATACTTCACTTTGTTTTTTTCATACACAGAGTCACACTCAAAGACAATATGAACATACATCCTATTCTTATCGAGCAACTCTTTGTGTTGTTTCTCTGTTAGGCCACCTACCGACAAGTATAAGGTGTTATTCTTTTTACCAAACAAAACAGGTTTTGTTTTGTGTTCGGTTTCCAGACTTAAGAGCTGTTGGACTATCTCATCGTCGTCTATGACAATTGGGATTCGATAACCGCCTGACTTAAACTTTGACTTTTCAACACCCCATGTTAAACAGTTTGGGATCTCAAATACTTTGGGACTTTCAAGTTTTACCGTACTTCCACTCATTCTTTATTTAAGTATTTGTCTAATTCTTATAAACCAAAATCGATTTACTACTTATTTTTTATCCGCTTCGCTTGAATTTCGTTGTACACAAAATATCCCAAGGCTATCGCAAGAACCCACATGTTGTCACCCAACCACGCTAACCCCTTTGCACCCATGCTTAGAACAGTTGATAGAATGCTACCGATGGCACCAAATACAGGACCCATTTTACTAAGTATTTTAGCGAGGCCTTTTGAGAATTTTGACACTCCACGAGCACCTGCAACGACAGCACTTCTTCCAGCCATGACGATCGTTGTTTTCAACCCAGCGATACTTATACTCACGGCCGACGCTATGCCCATGTTTTCCTTAGCCCACTTTTTAAATTTTTCAAACTTTGTTAATGTGTTGTTATCGGTCTCGTCTCGCATAATTTTTAAAACCTCTTCAACCACAGGTCTAATGTTGTTTTTTAATCTGATGTTATCTTGCTCTAATTCCGCAACGACCGACACTGCTTTAAACAAAGCTTTTTTTTCAGGGTTTTGTTCGTTCTCTGACTGCTCACGCCAAAATTTTACCTCTACGTCCAAAGCTTTAATTTTCTCTTCGGGCGTAATATTTTGGGTGTGAATGTTTCGCGTTATAAGTCCAGTTATATCTCTTGGCCAGTTAAGTTTTTCTTTAGAACGCGACTCGTAAACAGTCTGTTTTTCTTGAATGTTATCGATATCATCTTCGACGGTGCTATTTAAGGTATCTCCAGCGTTGTTAATTACACTGGTGTTTAACTGGTCGTTAAAAACACCAGCTTGTTCTTCCACCACAGAGGCTGGTGTCGCGTGATGTTCTGCCTTGGCTTTTATTAACTCTTTGTTATAATCTAACCGAGCTTGTATCATATCGTTAGAACCACCCTCTGACGGTCTCATTATTAAACCAGCACTAACATAAAATATTTGACCATTATATATTAACCCGTTAATTTTACCTGATGTTTTATGTCTATCTACTGATAAGCTTGTAAGCAACATTTGTGAGTCTGGACCATCCTCTTCGTTTAATGATATGTCTGCTTTTTTAAGCGTAGTTTTTACCTCGGTAAGTTTTTTAAGTTTTATAAGCTCATCTACCTCAAGAGGGTTTCCTGTCAAAACAGGAAGACTTTCGTTTAATATAGGGTTAAAAGTAACTTTTTTACTCGTCTTCGACTTAGTCTTTGTTAGTGGATTTTTGACAGGTGTGGAGGTAGTGGGCTCATCATCATTATCATCAGGCTTAGAAGTATCTGGATCAAGTGTATCTCCTTTTTGTTTTACAGTTGACCCATTAAGGGGGTTATTAACAGGGGTAGCGTTTTCTTGATCACCACCATCATCACCAACAGGGTTAACACCACCTGGGTTAACAGTTTCTTGATCATCACCCTCAGGATTGTTGTCAGGGTGATCGTCTGGTAAATTGGGATTTAAGTTTTTTAATTCCATATCTGGTTCTTTTGGTGTTTCTGTTTCTGTATCCATTATTTTATTTAACCTTGCTACGCTTCGCCGATAGGCGCGTTTACTTCGCTAAGTTCTCTTTCGTAAAATTTACCGTGTATGTTTTCACCCGTTGCAATGTCTTGTATGTCGTACATAACGGGATCCCCACGATAAACTTTTGTGATCTTAAATGTTTCTTCCGTAAAATTAACAGTGTAACCTTTTACAAATCTGGTACCTGTGTGATATTTTTCAACCCTAACGGTGTCACCAACTTTATATCGTGGCTTTTTTGGTTCGTTACCCTCCCCGTACAAAGTAACCCAAACATCATCTTTGTTTTTCTCATTGACATCTGTGGGTTTCATCTTAATGCTTCTGTGCACACTATGGTTGTAATTAAATGTGACATCATCTAAAATATGTAACCACTTGTTGGTCTTGTGTTCTGTGAAATATTTCCACATCGTTGTTTTTAGAGTTCTGTTTAGTCTCTCAACGAGAGCAGCCTTTCTGTTAAAAAAAGCCTTGCCACCTTTTTTAATAAGCGTTGTAAAATGTTTTATGCCAAGTTTGTCAAGTAACGCGTTGACATGTTTGTTTTTGAATTCGTTACCATCGTCGTATTGGACGACATCAGGGTACTTACCAAACCTAACTTTAAATTCACCTAGTATTTTTTCCATAGCATGGGCGACATCAACACCGCCTTTTGTTTTGCTAGGTTCTGTAAAAGCGTACCGGGATAATATTTCTATACTTGTTAAAATCCAACGGTAACCGCTATTACTACCCTTACGACTAAGTCTAATTGTAGTTGCTCTCCAAGATCGCTAACGATGGTTTTACGATACACATGCTTACCACTTTTTTGTTTCGTAGTTGTGTAAGTACTTTGTGTTAAGATCCAATCTTTAACTTGTTTACGCGTGACATCTAAGTTGGCCTCCTTTGCTTTTAGGTACAATCTTTCTACAGACTGATAACCGGTCCCAGGTGAATGATACAAATCCCTAAGACCTTGTTCTGTTTCAAAGTTCATATTTTATTTTAAACCATCTCGAGATCTAACAATGCACTCATGTTTACAGGAAAGTCAATGTTAGTTGTAAGTCTAAAAGATAACGAGTTAAATCTTTGTACGATAGGCGTTTTTGAGTTAATGTTGTCATAGAACTCTGCGGTATCTAGTAACAACTGTGTCGACGAGACAACGAGACAGGTAACGAAGCTATTATTTGACTTGGCTTACCGTTGGTATCGAAGTTTTGATATGTGTTAACGATACTACATTCGATGTTCACATATTTTAGCCCATGGTTAACATCGACATGGTTAGTACCCTTGTGCCAAGTGTCTTTGATCAACGCAGTGTCTGGTAGAAAACCTAACATAGGCCCTATGGTGTTTTCTAGGTTCAAAGATTTTTTAGCTTTTATCGAACATGTAGAGTTGTTATGATTTGCAACAAGTTCGATGTCCTCGTCTTTTAGTTTCTTTTGGACATTCGCGAATGTCCAGTAGCCAGTGTCAAACACAATTTTATCGGTACCGTGTTGTATTTGACATCTTAAAATATTATGGAACTCCCAAAATATGGTTGCCGACCTGAGATACAGTTTACTTTTGTTATGTTGAAACACAGTCAAATTCACATCTGTTTTGTTCTGTGGTACGAATACAGTTAACTTTGACATTTTATTTAACACAACAAATAAAATGACAGCACAACAAGCACAACAAAAATTTAAAGAGAAATACCCATACGCAAATGTCGATAAGTTCATGTTTCAACCTGTAAAAGACTATGCAGGGAAAACTTTGTTTGTACGAACAATGTTTGTACATGGAGGCAGAGCTTACGATATAAAAGCCAAAAGTTTTGCTTTTGGGTGGGCATTGGACTGGCAACCTAGAATTTGGAACACAAAAGGGGTTGTACAGGGTTTTACAAAAGGACATTTCGCTGGTAACCCTAGTAAACTAAACATTTTTGTGCGCAACAACACGATGAGTTTTGACCCGACCTTTCCAGACCTCGTAATTACAAAAAACATGTTAAAGTTTAACGACTACACAGAAAATCCATATCTGGCTTCTTGTTTAGCCGCTTACATCGCTACTTATGTTTGTGGAATTAGTACCAAACATTTTCAGTCCGAAAATACCTTTGTGGGAAACTTGGCACAGTATCACTTGTATTACCACATGCGAAGGTTCATTAGAGAACCTAGTAAGATGAACAGGTTTTTGAACCAAAGAATAAAAAATATAGTAAATAATAACATTCCCGTTGTGTACGAGTGGACAACAGAATTTCATCACGGAATGGAACAGATGGGTACTTGGTTAGCAAAACAACCCCATGGAACTGTTAGAAATTATCGACCAGAAATTAGCAAGTATGGACAAACTGGAATTAGATATGAAAAGCGTGGTGACCGAACTGTAAAAAGTCTGGACGACTACAAAATGTTCGTTGCCACAGAGTCAACAGGGTTAACACAAACAGGGCAACTGTTATTCCAACAAAGTTTAGAATCTTATGTGTATTGTGTGCTTGGTGCGCAGGCAAGTACAAGATGGGCTATCGTAGGGAATGGTGCTAAGTCTTTACAAACACAAGAGGTTTTTAAGAAACTAGTTGAGGACACTATTATACAGAACGATCAAACTGTGACCATTTCTAACATGAGGAACGCCATAAAAGGTACTAATGTAATTTTAAACTTTGCAATTAGTCCCGGTCTTATTCTTATTCCAAATGACATGATAATCTTAAAACAAAAAATACCGGGTTACAACAACATTTTAACGGTTGTCTGGCCCACCATGACATTTGGTCATAACGAAAATGTTAACAAGGACACCGCTGTCGCTGTCACACCCGCCGTTGTCCCACCTGTTAGGCTGTTACTCGTACAAGTGACAGCGACGACAGGAGCGACACACCAGATGTCGCGTCACCCGAAGAGGTCTTAAATAGCCCTAATGTTTCTGCACATGATTATTCTTCAGACTACTCAATGTCAGCACTATTAGTATTATCGGCAGTAACAGGTTATATTATGAAGTTTTTGTTATTGTCATAGAATAAAGTATGGCTCAAAGTGAATATATAACAGATCCTATTACAGAAACAGATCCCGAAAGAAAAGTTGCTTGTGAAAAACTAAGTGATCTGTCGCGAAAAGCAAAGAAAAGAAAGCTACCAAAACCAGAGCGAAGCGGAGCGGAGCGGCGACAACCAGAACCATGTCCAGATTCAAATGCAGATATACCCTATTTGTTACTTTTAAAAATAATAGGTATTATTTTGGGATTAGGTTGTTTTTGGACTAATTATATGTGTAAATCTAAAATTAGTACGGGTTCGGATAGTCCAGATTTACCAGAAACAAAGGTTCCAGAGAAAAAAGCGCAACAACCACATGTAATGAAAGGACCCAATCTAGTAAATTTAGACGACTAAATAACTAAATGGGTATGTGTAAACCTAGTAAACTACAAATACAACACAATGGTGATCTGTTTAATGAGGACATCACCATTCGTAAAAAATTTCTTACAGGATTGCAAGTAGCAAAAGAAAAAGAAGGGATCGAAGGTAACATACAGATTGCATATGTTACGTCAAGACTTAAGAGATATGAAAAAGTTACTACTATTCCATCAGTCAGTAGTCCAAATACACAAATACATGATGACATTACTACTGACGATAATTAAAATTAGATACGCGAAGCCAGACGCGAAGCCAGATTTCTAATCCCTAATTTCGGGATTAGAAAACTTTTTTTAGACAAAACTAATTCAAAACTCAATGCTTTGTAGTTGCTTCCCAACAATGTTTACTACCCCATCTGAAACAATGAATACATAACATGTTAGGTCCTTTGTGGTAACCCTTTTCTTAATTTCTAAGAGTACACCGTCCTGTGTGTTAAGGATCTTTCGTCCAATCCCAGCCACCGTTTTGTCACAAACCGTTCTCATGTCTATTACCAGTGCAAACTTGTTGTCTGTGTAAAAGTCATTTATGTTCAAAGTGTCTGTGGTGTAATCCAGGAAGAAGTTTTCTGCAGATTTAAAGAGGTTGTGTTCCTCGAGACCTTGAGAGTACAGAGAGTTTGGAGTGCCTTCAATGGCAACTTTTACAGATGTTATGTTTGGATACACAAAGTGTTCGGAGTCCACTGTGTCATCTCGAAACAGAAGTACTACACCTCTCATCGACTTTCGGGGTACATTAATGTTCAAATTTACCAGTGTCGAACCCTTGCTCCATGTCTCTTTTTTCATCAACATCACTTGCTCGTAAATGAGAGACCTTCCAACATTGTAAGAGTTTAATGATTGCTGGTACATTTCTGACGATGTGATTGTCTCGTATTCGAGATGTAAATCTTCAACCGTGTAACCAGCTACGGCTTGGCTACTTTGGGCTTTCATAATTTCTGTGGCTGGTGGTAGCGTTATTTTGTACCTGAAATTTGATTTCATACCATAGGGTGCATACAACCCTTGGTCGTTCAAAATCTTACCAATTGGGATGTGGACTTTGGTTTTGTACAACTCACCAAAGTACTTGTCGGCTTTCACATTTTTGTCACCAGAGTCATCACCGCTCATAATTTTACGAGTGTTCTCGTTGGTAAGTCCTTGACATACCATGTTCTTTCTTTTTTCTTTGGTTTTCCAAAGTGCTTTGTACACCTCATACTGAGACTCACCTATGTTGTCGTACACGACCTGACCATCGACTGTTATCTCTAGACTTTTTTGTAAAAGACTAGCAAGGTTGTTTAGAAACCACGACTTGGTATTTTTACTTTTAAACGAACCCACGATGTACAACGACCCGGGAACCAGACAAACATTCTCGTATAGTTTTGGAATGTTAACGTAAAGCTCTTGGTTCTCTGTTATTTCCGTTGGTGTTAACGTAAAGATGTTTTGTTTTTTAGGACCGCGAATTTGAGAGTAAGTAATCTTTTCAAAAGTTGGTAAAAGTTTATTAACTTCGTTCATTATTTTATTATACAGTATGATGATGTATTAATAAATATACATATGGCTGGTGTTTTTAAAGATTTACCAAAAGAGTTATATGACTCACTATTAATTGTGGCTGGCGCTGTCGCAGTCTCGTACGCTAGTAAAAAATTAATGAAAGATTCGTTGAGTATCCCTAGTACAATGGAGGGACTTTTGAAACTGACGGCTGCGTTCGGTATCAGTACGAGTGTTGTTAAAGTGTTGCAAACAAAGAAGATGTTACCTGACAATCCATTCAAAGAATGAGGGAACAAATAAATGGTCGCAAGAATAGCATTATCAAGCATATTTACCGTGGTAGCGTTATACACGACAGCGTTCGCAGGTGCCAGTTATCTGTCTAGACTTTTAGATCACCAAGGAGGATATCAAGTTGAGATTAAAAGACACAACATTGCCCTGGAAAATTTAACAACTGCGAAAAACAAATGTCAACGAAGAAATAAAAATGGCGACAACAATTGCGTTATCTGGCCTGTTTAATGCGGTAGCGTTTACGGGAACCGGTTACCTATTTAGACTTTTGGATCACAAAGGGTACCAAACAGAGATTAAAAGACATAACATTGCGATGGAACAATTAACAGCGGCAAAGAACAAATGGTACGAGAACCAAGCTGCTAAAAAGGACAAGATAACAGCAATGCGACGACAACTTTTGGACGCTAATAGTGATATGAACTCTGTTAACAAGGCCTTGGAAGGGTTACAAAAGATTACACACAATGGTAAGGTGTTTACGAAAGAACCTGTTTTAGAGGACTATTACCAACCATCAAAAGAAATGGACGAGTACAAACATGTTACGGTTGGGTTAGTTGGATTAGGAGTTGGTTGGATGTTCGCGTAGCGTGTTGTAACGGTGACGCCGCTAGGCGAGCGGAACGCTCGGGGGCGCGTGAAAAAGTTTTCATAACTTTCGTAAGTTATGAAAAAATGAACGACTCGGTATTAACAAACACTAAAAATAAGTACACGATGTTAGTACTTTATTTATACCCCCATACATCTCGTAGTGATTTTAAATCGATTTAGTTCTTAAGCCCGGCGCACACTAGTGCAAGTTGTACGCACAGATGTCATTCGTGACCAATTACGTGCGACGAAAATCCTAGTGTGCGGGGAAAATATACAGGATTTTTGTCACTCGTGTCGTGAACAACAAATATCAAACGTGTTTGATATTTTCTGTCATTCGTGACAAAAATTCCTCGCAGCAAAGAATGTATGTTTAGCATTATATATAGTGGTTTATTGCAATTGCATTCAGCGAGCTAGTCGGTGGCGTAGTGGTTTAGGGCGTGCGCTGGCTACAGTTTCTTAGAGCGGCTGTTCAAGCCCGGTCAATCCCGGCCAAAACTTTTTTCTCACTTAAATTATTTTTTCTTTCAAATAATTTTTTCCGACTTGTTTTAACCCCAAAATTCCTTTTCAGACATTTCTGGTTAGGGTTAGGTTAAGGGTTGGAGGTGGGAAAGGTTTATTTTATAAGTATTTGACTTAACTATAGTCAGGCAAATGCCCGCCGCAATTCCTATCGCTAGCTGCAAGTGTTTGTTCACTATCCGCCATGTTGTTTTGGGAAATAACACGCATGCGCACTTCTTTGCTGCGAGGAATTTTTGTCACGAATGACAGAAAATATCAAACACGTTTGATATTTGTTGTTCACGACACGAGTGACAAAAATCCTGTATATTTTCCCCGCACACTAGGATTTTCGTCGCACGTAATTGGTCACGAATGACATCTGTGCGTACAACTTGCACTAGTGTGCGCCGGGCTTTAGGTTATACTAGCGCGACATGAGTTAAGTTATGAATAAAATGAACAACTCGGCATTAACAAATTACACCCCTTACTCACGAAGATCCGAAGCAAAAAGACTTATTGCTAGGCGATCCCGTGATCAAAAACAGCAGCAGAGACAAACTAAAAAAGTGTCTCGTCAAGTTGCTAAGGAGGCATCAAAGTGGGCTCGCGAGATCAAAAAGGAGGAGGGTCGACAAAAGTTTGTCAACGACGAAGCTCGGTTGTGGTTTGGTAAGGGTAAAAAGATCAAGGCTGTGCGTAAAACATTAGAACGCAAGCTAACTAAAATATTTAAAGAGTCTAAAATTCGTATAGACGCAAAAAAGATGATGGACACCTGGGAGAGAGAGTTTAGAAAAGACACGCGGACCTTACAGAACGATGACACATCACAATCATCTCTTCAACCCTTATTCGAACTAATTAAGATCAGCGAAACTAACAACGAAAAATTTAGCACCTACTTTGTTAAGTACAACATTAAAATTCACGGTTATGTTGACCCTGTTGATGTTTTCACTGGCGCGCTAAACAAAGTTATCCAAGAGAAAAATTTAAGGCCTGGTGATAAGATTAGATTAATAGCTAATCACTTAGAGTGGTTTAAACCTATAAGCACAAAGCTTGTGACGATACCTTCCAACGGTATCATTACACCAGGGTTTATGAAAGAGCTCATAAGGTTTGTCGAGTACAAAGATGTTCCTTTGAACGAGCTTATCATCGATGTACAGAGCGTTAAAGTACCTCGTGGTTCTGGACGCCTTAGAACCACCCGAAACAACCTGGCCTTAAAAAGGTCGGTGATCAGAATAGTTAACACAGACACACTGTGTGCACAGCGAGCTATCGTTACCGCGATGGCCAATTTACACAAGCACAAGTGGTCTAATACACAACTTAAGGATGGTTTTAATAAGTCTCGTAAACTTCAAACGGTAGAAGCTTTAAAACTCACCGAGGCAGCCGATGTTGAAATTACCGGTTACGGTTGCACTCTCGATGATATAACTAAGTTTGCCAACCATCTTGGTGTTAGAATTACAGTTGTAGATGTTGATATGTTTAACAGGATACTACCCTCCGTGGGGCCACCTGTGAACGCCATAGAGACCAATATGATTTACTTGCTTAAAACCGGTGAGCATTTTGATGTAATTACAAGCATGACAGGGTTTTTAGGTGTAAAATACTTCTGTCACACATGTCAAAAGGGTTACACACATAGAGACAAACATAGGTGTCCAACTAAGTGCACACAATGTTTTAAGGAAAACAGTAAGTGTAAAACAAAAAATAAGCCTAACATAACATGTGACGATTGCAACAGAGTGTTCTTTGGAAAAGATTGTTTTGACGAACACAAAAGGAACAGAGCGACATGTAAAAAAGGTAAAACTGAAACTGTGTGTGGGATGAAACATAAGTGCCTGCTGTGTAAACTTACTTGGTCTCCTAATGAGGTGGGTACGAACCATATCTGTGGTTACTCGATGTGTAATAACTGTCAAGATTACTGCGACCCAAAAGTGCACGAGTGTTACATGCAACCTAAACAAGTTAAAGGTGGTAATTGCACTGTGAAAAAGTATGATGACGAACCCTCTTGTAAAAAGTCAGGCTTGGAGCGTCACGAGTGGTGTTATAGTTGTAAGACGCACAACGAGAAGTATATGTTTTACGACTTTGAGACAACACAAGACACAGGGGAACACATAGTTAATTACGCACACGCTTGGGACTTCAATGACACCGAGTACTCTTTTAACAACATCAAGGACTTTATGGAGTTTGTATGTCTTAAAGAGTTTAAAGGTTACACATTCATCGCTCATAACGCCAAAGCATTTGACGCCCAGTTCATATTAAAGTACTTTGCAATAGACATGGGTGTAAAACCTGATAAGTGTATTTACGCGGGTACAAAGATCATGTACATGGAAGCTTATGGTCGAAGGTTCATAGACAGCGTAAACTTTGTGGCTTTAAAGTTGTCCGAGTTCCCAAAAACATTTGGCTTGGACCAACTTAAGAAAGGTTACTTCCCTCATTACTTCAACACTCCTAAGAACCAAAATTACATAGGTCCCATTCCAGGGTTAGAAAACTATGGTCCGGATACAATGATTTTTAACGAACGAAAGGTCTTTATGGAGTGGTACGAAGCCAGGGTTGGCGAAAACTTTGTGTTTGACTTTGCAAAGGAGCTTAAAGATTATTGTAGGTCTGACGTTGACATTTTAAGAAGGGCCATGATGAAGTTCAGAGAGGACTTCATAAAATTAAGTAACATTGACCCCTTACAATACATTACGATAGCGGGTGTTTGCATGGCTGTGTACAGACTTAATCACATGCCTGAGAACAAGATAGCGGTCTTTAAAGATCATAAAAAGTCTGAGAATTACAGCAAGGCTAGCATCAAGTGGTTGGAGTACATTACAGAGACCAAACAACTTAACACAGGGGCCGTCCAACACGCTTTGAACGGTGGGGAGTACAAGATCGGTGGTGTGGGGAAGGTCGATGGTTATTGTGAGGCTACCAACACTGTGTACGAGTTCCAGGGTTGTTACTGGCACGGTTGCAAGGAATGTTACTCTAAAGATATTGTTAATGTTAACAACCAGTTGCCAATGTCAGAACTACAAAGTCAAACACAAGTTAAAAACAAAAAGATCAAAGATGCGGGTTACAATCTCGTGGAGGTTTACGAGTGCGATCTCTCCCAAGACATCAAGTTTAATAACTGGTCCTTAAAGTTTGAAGTCATAGAGCCTTTAAATCCGAGGGATGCCTTCTTTGGAGGTCGTACTAATGTTACCAAGCTTAAATATAAGTTTCAAAATTACGAAAAAGGTTTGTACGACGACTTCCAAAGTTTATACCCCTTTGTACAATTTTTCAAAAAGTACCCAATTGGTCATCCTAAGAAAATTTATAAGCCTGAAACATTTGATAGTAACTGGTTTGGTTACATCAAGTGTAAAGTAGAACCACCGCGAGGTTTGTATCATCCCGTGCTGCCAGTAAAAACAAAGTGCGGTAAGTCAGAGAAGTTGTTGTTCCCGTTATGTAAGGAGTGCTCTTCAACGCAACAACAAACCAAGTGTAAACACACACCAGAAGAACGACGCTTCGTTGGTACTTGGTGTACGAACGAGTTCAACAAGGCACTTAAAAAAGGATACAAGGTCAAAGAGATTTACGAAGTGTGGCACTTTAAAAACACCACAAAAGATTTGTTCAAAAGCTATGTACAAAAGTTCATGAAAATTAAGATAGAGTCGTCTAAGCCACCAAAAGTTGCCCTGGAACAGAGTACGAGTCGTTGGACGACTTTAAACGGAAAGTTAAAGAGTGCTTGGACATACATGACCTTGGGGAGATTAAGTTTAATCCTGGGATGCGAGCCATCGCTAAGCTATGTTTAAATAGTTTATGGGGTAAGTTTGGCCAGCGGATTAACATGTCTCAAACAGAGTATGTGACTGACCCTGCCCGGTATTTCGAAATCCTTGGGGATGACACAATAGATGACATCAACGATCACCTCATCAACGAGGACATGATCCAAATGAATTACACACTTAAAGACCAATTTGTCGACAACCATAACGACACCAACATATTCGTAGCTAGTTTTACTACTAGCCATGCTAGGTTAAAGTTGTACGATGTGTTAGACCATCTTGGTGATCAGGTGTTAGGTTACGATACCGATAGTTGTTGGTACATAGAGAGACCTGGTGGTAACCGAAACACAACGGGCGATATGCTTGGGGAATTAACAGACGAGTTAAATGGGGATCACATAACCAAGTGGGTTGCGACAGGTCCTAAGTCTTACGCTTACGAGACTAGTGGAGGTGAGAAAACTTGTAAGGTCAAAGGGTTTACATTAAACCATAAGAACAGCAAACTCATCAACCAAGAGAGCATGGTTGACATGGTCACCGGTAAATTAGATAAGATCGTAACGTCAAAGAATGCCATCCTAAGGGACTCCAAAACCAAGGCTGTGGTTAATAAGTACCAAGAGAAGACCTTCTTGTTGGATTACAACAAGCGAGTGGTCATGGATGATTTTAATACACTACCTTATGGGTATTAAGACGAAGCGTAGCGACGCGAGATGCGAGACGACATGCGCATGTACATGCGACGCGTACATGCGAGACGAGCGCTACATGCGAGACGAGCGCTAGCGAGAGGTTAAATTTGTAACCTAAAAAGTTACAAATTTTTTGGGTCCTTAGCCATGTTTTTTTATAAAGTGCTTTTTTAACACCTCCTTGTTTTTAAAAAGCACACCACACACATCACAACACACTGGATCTTTTCTCCAGTCTGTTAATTGACTATCGGCACAATGGGTTACTTTTGCGTGTAATTTAAATCCGGTATGAGAGCCTTTCCAAGTGCAAGACTTGCACGCTATCTTGTGTGTTTGATAAGCGTAATTCTTTGGCATTGTTTTACTTTCGTTTGGACTCCAAGATGTTTTGTAAGGTCTCAATTTAAATTCACATTCTTCACATGTCTAACCAATTAAAAGACAAACTTACAATCTCTTTTGCGGCGGCTAATACCACAAGCCGACCATTTAATATCTCAACACCTTTGTCTTTGTTAAACTGGCTTCCAACAAATAACTCGGAGTGTCGTCTTACTTTTTCTTTAAACACATCTGAGAACTCGTCGGGAAAGTAAGCCATAACCGTTACGGCTGAAAAAAGCTCAATAAAGTCAAAACTGGTTTCGTTTGAAAGTGTCTTAACCTTGGAGATATGTCTACGAGCCTTAAGGTCAATAGGAAGGGTGATTAAATTACCCTCGTGTTGTTTGTCAAAGTCATCAAACTTTCCACAGTAACACTCAATGATCTTACCGTACACAAAGGTTCCTAGGTTTTGACATAGAGTACACTTCTGGATTTTGTTCATGTTTTATTTATTAGACCTTGTACCCCATAAGATGTTTTTTAGGCTCACCCGTGCGGGGTGGTAAGTGTGCGTAAATATTTTGGACCCACGAGCGCGCCTAGCGGCGTCAAGACGTCAAAATATTTACACCCGAAGTGGGATTTATGAAACAGAGACCCCACGCAAAGGCCCCGCCAAAACGGCGGCCCCTTTACAAAAGCAAGACCCGGCACTTTTTATACCCACCGGCATAATGTCTTGCCAAAAGGAGGGGTGTCTGAAAAGTGCCGTATAGTGGGTAACATTACTACTCACGTCCCTGGATGGATTCGAACCATCAACCTTTCGGTTAACAGCCGAACGCGCTAACCGATTGCGCCACAGAGACGACATACACTAAATCTTCATTTTCCGAGAATGTCTTGGTGAAGGGTACTGCAGCTTGCTTGTCAAGTAAATAATGATGGTACTATCGGCTGCAACCAAACTCATTATCAACTTCAAAGACAAAATAACCAGGACATAAGATATACAAAAAGATTATTTTGCTCAAATTCAATTTCCTCAAAATGGAATAACTGCCGTGACAAGGATTTGAATCAGAGTTATTGCGGCCACAACGCAAAGTACTAACAACTGTACGACCAGAAAAACAAAGAAAGTAGCAATTTTTATTCTGCTTTAGAGAATATTCGAAAATTTAAGACAAGTTATATACTTGTTGCAGCTGGAAATATAGAATAATTGAATCCAGAGAGACAGCCCACACGATAATTAGAAATATGTCGGCTTGCTGGTCTAGTGGTATGATTCTCGCTTTGGGTGCGAGAGGTCACGGTTCGATTCCCGTGCAAGCCCACATTGAGGTATCTTTTCCCACTTGTATATCTGCTTGAAATTTCGAGAATATTTTGATTCTTTAAGAAACGTTCCAAAACATATTGTAAGCCTTTTTTACCTGGAATTTCGTAAACATTTTAGCTTGCAAAATTTCTTCTTACAAAAAAGATTATTAAAAAATATAGTCAAGCTTCTTGCCGGGTGGATTCGAACAATCAACGTTCGGTTAACAGCCGAACGCTTGAACCGTTTCCCACAAGGACGGAATTCGCACATGATTCCCCGAGAATATCATTGCGAAACTTACATCAGGCTGCATGTCAAGTAAAGAATGATGGTCCTATCGGCCTCAACCAAACCTATTCTCACCTTCAAAACAAAGTAACCAAGTCAAAAGATAGACAACAAGAATATTTGGTTCAAATTCAATTTTCCTCAAAATGGAATAACTGCCGTGACCAGGATTCGAACCTGGGTTATTGCGGCCACAACGCAATGTACTAACCACTGTACGATCACAGCAACATTAGAAAGTGCAATTTGTATTTACTTTTAAAACATTGGAAATATCTATTCCAAATTATATGTTCCTGTCGCAGGGGTAAATATTAAATAATCACCGAATGGAATGTTTAAAGAAATTCATAAAGTAATGGCTTGCTGGTCTAGTGGTATGATTCTCGCTTAGGGTGCGAGATGTCACGGATTCGATTCCCATGCAAGCCCATATTTAGAAGACTTTTCCACCTGAACGGCTGCTTGAATTCTATCAACATTTTGTTTTCTTAAAAACACTATAGGGTATACTGTAAGACTTTTTTTTATAGCGTACTGAAGCACGTCCCTGGATGGATTCGAACCATCAACCTTTCGGTTAACAGCCGAACGCGCTAACCGATTGCGCCACAGAGACGACATACACTAAATCTTCATTTTCCGAGAATGTCTTGGTGAAGGGTACTGCAGCTTGCTTGTCAAGTAAATAATGATGGTACTATCGGCTGCAACCAAACTCATTATCAACTTCAAAGACAAAATAACCAGGACATAAGATATACAAAAAGATTATTTTGCTCAAATTCAATTTCCTCAAAATGGAATAACTGCCGTGACAAGGATTTGAATCAGAGTTATTGCGGCCACAACGCAAAGTACTAACAACTGTACGACCAGAAAAACAAAGAAAGTAGCAATTTTTATTCTGCTTTAGAGAATATTCGAAAATTTAACACAAGTTATATACTTGTTGCAGCTGGAAATATAGAATAATTGAATCCAGAGAGACAGCCCACACGATAATTAGAAATATGTCGGCTTGCTGGTCTAGTGGTATGATTCTCGCTTTGGGTGCGAGAGGTCACGGGTTCGATTCCCGTGCAAGCCCACATTGAGGTATATTTTCACACTTGTATATCTGCTTGAAATTTCGAGAATATTTTGATTCTTTAAGAAACGTTCCAAAACATATTGTAAGCCTTTCTTACCTTGAATTTCGTAAACATTTTAGCTTGCAAAATTTCTTCTTACACAAAAGATTATTAAAAAATATAGTCAAGCTTCTTGCCGGGTGGATTCGAACAATCAACGTTCGGTTAACAGCCGAACGCTTGAACCGTTTCCCACAAGGACGGAATTCGCACATGATTCCCCGAGAATATCATTGCGAAACTTACATCAGGCTGCATGTCAAGTAAAGAATGATGGTCCTATCGGCCTCAACCAAACTATATTCTTTCTCAAAAACAAAGTAACCAAGTCAAAAGATAGACAACAAGAATATTTGGTTCAAATTCAATTTTCCTCAAAATGGAATAACTGCCGTGACCAGGATTCGAACCTGGGTTATTGCGGCCACAACGCAATGTACTAACCACTGTACGATCACAGCAACATTAGAAAGTGCAATTTGTATTTACTTTTAAAACATTGGAAATATATATTCCAAATTATATGTTCCTGTCGCAGGGATAAATAATCACCGAATGGAATGTTTAAAGAAATTCATAAAGTAATGGCTTGCTGGTCTAGTAGTATGATTCTCGCTTAGGGTGCGAGAGGTCACGGATTCGATTCCCGTGCAAGCCCATATTTAGAAGACTTTTCCACCTGAACGGCTGCTTGAAATTCTATCAACATTTTGTTTTCTTAAAAACACTATACTGTAAGACTTTTTTTATAGCGTAGTGAAGCACGTCCCTGGATGGATTCGAACCATCAACCTTTCGGTTAACAGCCGAACGCGCTAACCGATTGCGCCACAGAGACGACATACACTAAATCTTCATTTTCCGAGAATGTCTTGGTGAAGGGTACTGCAGCTTGCTTGTCAAGTAAATAATGATGGTACTATCGGCTGCAACCAAACTCATTATCAACTTCAAAGACAAAATAACCAGGACATAAGATATACAAAAAGATTATTTTGCTCAAATTCAATTTCCTCAAAATGGAATAACTGCCGTGACAAGGATTTGAATCAGAGTTATTGCGGCCACAACGCAAAGTACTAACAACTGTACGACCAGAAAAACAAAGAAAGTAGCAATTTTTATTCTGCTTTAGAGAATATTCGAAAATTTAAGACAAGTTATATACTTGTTGCAGCTGGAAATATAGAATAATTGAATCCAGAGAGACAGCCCACACGATAATTAGAAATATGTCGGCTTGCTGGTCTAGTGGTATGATTCTCGCTTTGGGTGCGAGAGGTCACGGGTTCGATTCCCGTGCAAGCCCACATTGAGGTATCTTTTCCCACTTGTATATCTGCTTGAAATTTCGAGAATATTTTGATTCTTTAAGAAACGTTCCAAAACATATTGTAAGCCTTTTTTACCTGGAATTTCGTAAACATTTTAGCTTGCAAAATTTCTTCTTACACAAAAGATTATTAAAAAATATAGTCAAGCTTCTTGCCGGGTGGATTCGAACAATCAACGTTCGGTTAACAGCCGAACGCTTGAACCGTTTCCCACAAGGACGGAATTCGCACATGATTCCCCGAGAATATCATTGCGAAACTTACATCAGGCTGCATGTCAAGTAAAGAATGATGGTCCTATCGGCCTCAACCAAACCTATTCTCACCTTCAAAACAAAGTAACCAAGTCAAAAGATAGACAACAAGAATATTTGGTTCAAATTCAATTTTCCTCAAAATGGAATAACTGCCGTGACCAGGATTCGAACCTGGGTTATTGCGGCCACAACGCAATGTACTAACCACTGTACGATCACAGCAACATTGGAAAGCGCAATTTGTATTTACTTTTAAAACATTGGAAATATATATTCCAAATTATATGTTCCTGTCGCAGGGGTAAATATTAAATAATCACCGAATGGAATGTCTAAAGAAATTCATAAAGTAATGGCTTGCTGGTCTAGTGGTATGATTCTCGCTTTAGGTGCGAGTGGTCCCGCGTTCGATTCCCGTGCAAGCCCATATTTAGAAGACTTTTCCACCTGAACGGCTGCTTGAAATTCTATCAACATTTTGTTTTCTTAAAAACACTATAGGGTATACTGTAAGACTTTTTTATAGCGTAGTGAAGCACGTCCCTGGATGGATTCGAACCATCAACCTTTCGGTTAACAGCCGAACGCGCTAACCGATTGCGCCACAGAGACGACATACACTAAATCTTCATTTTCCGAGAATGTCTTGGTGAAGGGTACTGCAGCTTGCTTGTCAAGTAAATAATGATGGTACTATCGGCTGCAACCAAACTCATTATCAACTTCAAAGACAAAATAACCAGGACATAAGATATACAAAAAGATTATTTTGCTCAAATTCAATTTCCTCAAAATGGAATAACTGCCGTGACAAGGATTTGAATCAGAGTTATTGCGGCCACAACGCAAAGTACTAACAACTGTACGACCAGAAAAACAAAGAAAGTAGCAATATTTATTCTGCTTTAGAGAATATTCGAAAATTTAAGACAAGTTATATACTTGTTGCAGCTGGAAATATAGAATAATTGAATCCAGAGAGACAGCCCACACGATAATTAGAAATATGTCGGCTTGCTGGTCTAGTGGTATGATTCTCGCTTTGGGTGCGAGAGGTCACGGGTTCGATTCCCGTGCAAGCCCACATTGAGGTATATTTTCACACTTGTATATCTGCTTGAAATTTCGAGAATATTTTGATTCTTTAAGAAACGTTCCAAAACATATTGTAAGCCTTTTTTACCTGGAATTTCGTAAACATTTTAGCTTGCAAAATTTCTTCTTACACAAAAGATTATTAAAAAATATAGTCAAGCTTCTTGCCGGGTGGATTCGAACAATCAACGTTCGGTTAACAGCCGAACGCTTGAACCGTTTCCCACAAGGACGGAATTCGCACATGATTCCCCGAGAATATCATTGCGAAACTTACATCAGGCTGCATGTCAAGTAAAGAATGATGGTCCTATCGGCCTCAACCAAACCTATTCTCACGTTCAAAACAAAGTAACCAAGTCAAAAGATAGACAACAAGAATATTTGGTTCAAATTCAATTTTCCTCAAAATGGAATAACTGCCGTGACCAGGATTCGAACCTGGGTTATTGCGGCCACAACGCAATGTACTAACCACTGTACGATCACAGCAACATTGGAAAGCGCAATTTGTATTTACTTTTAAAACATTGGAAATATATATTCCAAATTATATGTTCCTGTCGCAGGGGTAAATATTAAATAATCACCGAATGGAATGTTTAAAGAAATTCATAAAGTAATGGCTTGCTGGTCTAGTGGTATGATTCTCGCTTAGGGTGCGAGAGGTCACGGATTCGATTCCCGTGCAAGCCCATATTTAGAAGACTTTTCCACCTGAACGGCTGCTTGAATTCTATCAACATTTTGTTTTCTTAAAAACACTATAGGGTATACTGTAAGACTTTTTTTTATAGCGTACTGAAGCACGTCCCTGGATGGATTCGAACCATCAACCTTTCGGTTAACAGCCGAACGCGCTAACCGATTGCGCCACAGAGACGACATACACTAAATCTTCATTTTCCGAGAATGTCTTGGTGAAGGGTACTGCAGCTTGCTTGTCAAGTAAATAATGATGGTACTATCGGCGCAACCAAACTCATTATCAACTTCAAAGACAAAATAACCAGGACATAAGATATACAAAAAGATTATTTTGCTCAAATTCAATTTCCTCAAAATGGAATAACTGCCGTGACAAGGATTTGAATCAGAGTTATTGCGGCCACAACGCAATGTACTAACCACTGTACGATCACAGCAACATTGGAAAGCGCAATTTGTATTTACTTTTAAAACATTGGAAATATATATTCCAAATTATATGTTCCTGTCGCAGGGGTAAATATTAAATAATCACCGAATGGAATGTTTAAAGAAATTCATAAAGTAATGGCTTGCTGGTCTAGTGGTATGATTCTCGCTTAGGGTGCGAGAGGTCACGGATTCGATTCCCGTGCAAGCCCATATTTAGAAGACTTTTCCACCTGAACGGCTGCTTGAATTCTATCAACATTTTGTTTTCTTAAAAACACTATAGGGTATACTGTAAGACTTTTTTTTATAGCGTACTGAAGCACGTCCCTGGATGGATTCGAACCATCAACCTTTCGGTTAACAGCCGAACGCGCTAACCGATTGCGCCACAGAGACGACATACACTAAATCTTCATTTTCCGAGAATGTCTTGGTGAAGGGTACTGCAGCTTGCTTGTCAAGTAAATAATGATGGTACTATCGGCGCAACCAAACTCATTATCAACTTCAAAGACAAAATAACCAGGACATAAGATATACAAAAAGATTATTTTGCTCAAATTCAATTTCCTCAAAATGGAATAACTGCCGTGACAAGGATTTGAATCAGAGTTATTGCGGCCACAACGCAAAGTACTAACAACTGTACGACCAGAAAAACAAAGAAAGTAGCAATTTTTATTCTGCTTTAGAGAATATTCGAAAATTTAACACAAGTTATATACTTGTTGCAGCTGGAAATATAGAATAATTGAATCCAGACACGATAATTAGAAATACATCGGCTTGCTGGTCTAGTGGTATGATTCTCGCTTAGGGTGCGAGAGGTCACGGGTTCGATTCCCGTGCAAGCCCACATTGAGGTATCTTTTCCCACTTGTATATCTGCTTGAAATTTCGAGAATATTTTGATTCTTTAAGAAACGTTCCAAAACATATTGTAAGCCTTTTTTACCTGGAATTTCGTAAACATTTTAGCTTGCAAAATTTCTTCTTACACAAAAGATTATTAAAAAATATAGTCAAGCTTCTTGCCGGGTGGATTCGAACAATCAACGTTCGGTTAACAGCCGAACGCTTGAACCGTTTCCCACAAGGACGGAATTCGCACATGATTCCCCGAGAATATCATTGCGAAACTTACATCAGGCTGCATGTCAAGTAAAGAATGATGGTCCTATCGGCCTCAACCAAACCTATTCTCACTTTCAAAACAAAGTAACCAAGTCAAAAGATAGACAACAAGAATATTTGGTTCAAATTCAATTTTCCTCAAAATGGAATAACTGCCGTGACCAGGATTCGAACCTGGGTTATTGCGGCCACAACGCAATGTACTAACCACTGTACGATCACAGCAACATTGGAAAGCGCAATTTGTATTTACTTTTAAAACATTGGAAATATATATTCCAAATTATATGTTCCTGTCGCAGGGGTAAATATTAAATAATCACCGAATGGAATGTTTAAAGAAATTCATAAAGTAATGGCTTGCTGGTCTAGTAGTATGATTCTCGCTTAGGGTGCGAGAGGTCACGGATTCGATTCCCGTGCAAGCCCATATTTAGAAGACTTTTCCACCTGAACGGCTGCTTGAAATTCTATCAACATTTTGTTTTCTTAAAAACACTATAGGGTATACTGTAAGACTTTTTTTTATAGCGTAGTGAAGCACGTCCCTGGATGGATTCGAACCATCAACCTTTCGGTTAACAGCCGAACGCGCTAACCGATTGCGCCACAGAGACGACATACACTAAATCTTCATTTTCCGAGAATGTCTTGGTGAAGGGTACTGCAGCTTGCTTGTCAAGTAAATAATGATGGTACTATCGGCTGCAACCAAACTCATTATCAACTTCAAAGACAAAATAACCAGGACATAAGATATACAAAAAGATTATTTTGCTCAAATTCAATTTCCTCAAAATGGAATAACTGCCGTGACAAGGATTTGAATCAGAGTTATTGCGGCCACAACGCAAAGTACTAACAACTGTACGACCAGAAAAACAAAGAAAGTAGCAATTTTTATTCTGCTTTAGAGAATATTCGAAAATTTAAGACAAGTTATATACTTGTTGCAGCTGGAAATATAGAATAATTGAATCCAGAGAGACAGCCCACACGATAATTAGAAATATGTCGGCTTGCTGGTCTAGTGGTATGATTCTCGCTTTGGGTGCGAGAGGTCACGGTTCGATTCCCGTGCAAGCCCACATTGAGGTATCTTTTGCACACTTGTATATCTGCTTGAAATTTCGAGAATATTTTGATTCTTTAAGAAACGTTCCAAAACATATTGTAAGCCTTTTTTACCTGGAATTTCGTAAACATTTTAGCTTGCAAAATTTCTTCTTACACAAAAGATTATTAAAAAATATAGTCAAGCTTCTTGCCGGGTGGATTCGAACAATCAACGTTCGGTTAACAGCCGAACGCTTGAACCGTTTCCCACAAGGACGGAATTCGCACATGATTCCCGAGAATATCATTGCGAAACTTACATCAGGCTGCATGTCAAGTAAAGAATGATGGTCCTATCGGCCTCAACCAAACCTATTCTCACGTTCAAAACAAAGTAACCAAGTCAAAAGATAGACAACAAGAATATTTGGTTCAAATTCAATTTTCCTCAAAATGGAATAACTGCCGTGACCAGGATTCGAACCTGGGTTATTGCGGCCACAACGCAATGTACTAACCACTGTACGATCACAGCAACATTGGAAAGCGCAATTTGTATTTACTTTTAAAACATTGGAAATATATATTCCAAATTATATGTTCCTGTCGCAGGGGTAAATATTAAATAATCACCGAATGGAATGTTTAAAGAAATTCATAAAGTAATGGCTTGCTGGTCTAGGGGTATGATTCTCGCTTAGTGTGCGAGAGGTCACGGATTCGATTCCCGTGCAAGCCCATATTTAGAAGACTTTTCCACCTGAACGGCTGCTTGAATTCTATCAACATTTTGTTTTCTTAAAAACACTATAGGGTATACTGTAAGACTTTTTTTTATAGCGTACTGAAGCACGTCCCTGGATGGATTCGAACCATCAACCTTTCGGTTAACAGCCGAACGCGCTAACCGATTGCGCCACAGAGACGACATACACTAAATCTTCATTTTCCGAGAATGTCTTGGTGAAGGGTACTGCAGCTTGCTTGTCAAGTAAATAATGATGGTACTATCGGCTGCAACCAAACTCATTATCAACTTCAAAGACAAAATAACCAGGACATAAGATATACAAAAGATTATTTTGCTCAAATTCAATTTCCTCAAAATGGAATAACTGCCGTGACAAGGATTTGAATCAGAGTTATTGCGGCCACAACGCAAAGTACTAACAACTGTACGACCAGAAAAACAAAGAAAGTAGCAATTTTTATTCTGCTTTAGAGAATATTCGAAAATTTAACACAAGTTATATACTTGTTGCAGCTGGAAATATAGAATAATTGAATCCAGACACGATAATTAGAAATACATCGGCTTGCTGGTCTAGTGGTATGATTCTCGCTTTGGGTGAGAGGAGGTTCGTTCGATTGCCAACATTACATGATTGATTTTTTTTTTCTTGTATATATATCTGCTTGAAATGAAATATTTTTTTTATTTCTTAAGAAAAAAAAAAAAAATTGTAAGCCTTTTTTTTTGGAATTTCGTAAACATTTTAGCTCGCAAAATTTCTTCTTACGCAAAACATTATTAAAAAATATAGTCAAGCTTCTTGCCGGGTGGATTCGAACAATCAACGTTCGGTTAACAGCCGAACGCTTGAACCGTTTCCCACAAGGACGGAATTCGCACATGATTCCCCGAGAATATCATTGCGAAACTTACATCAGGCTGCATGTCAAGTAAAGAATGATGGTCCTATCGGCCTCAACCAAACCTATTCTTACCTTCAAAACAAAGTAACCAAGTCAAAAGATAGACAACAAGAATATTTGGTTCAAATTCGATTTTCCTCAAAATGGAATAACTGCCGTGACCAGGATTCGAACCTGGGTTATTGCGGCCACAACGCAATGTACTAACCACTGTACGATCACAGCAACATTGGAAAGCGCAATTTGTATTTACTTTTAAAACATTGGAAATATATATTCCAAATTATATGTTCCTGTCGCAGGGGTAAATATTAAATAATCACCGAATGGAATGTTTAAAGAAATTCATAAAGTAATGGCTTGCTGGTATGATTCTCGCTTAGGGTGCGAGAGGTCACGGATTCGATTCCCGTGCAAGCCCATATTTAGAAGACTTTTCCACTTGAACGGCTGCTTGAAATTCTATTAACATTTTGTTTTCTTAAAAACACTATAGGGTATACTGTAAGACTTTTTTTTATAGCGTAGTGAAGCACGTCCCTGGATGGATTCGAACCATCAACCTTTCGGTTAACAGCCGAACGCGCTAACCGATTGCGCCACAGAGACGACATACACTAAATCTTCATTTTCCGAGAATGTCTTGGTGAAGGGTACTGCAGCTTGCTTGTCAAGTAAATAATGATGGTACTATCGGCTGCAACCAAACTCATTATCAACTTCAAAGACAAAATAACCAGGACATAAGATATACAAAAAGATTATTTTGCTCAAATTCAATTTCCTCAAAATGGAATAACTGCCGTGACAAGGATTTGAATCAGAGTTATTGCGGCCACAACGCAAAGTACTAACAACTGTACGACCAGAAAAACAAAGAAAGTAGCAATTTTTATTCTGTTTTAGAGAATATTCGAAAATGTAACACAAGTTATATACTTGTTGCAGCTGGAAATATAGAATAATTGAATCCAGACACGATAATTAGAAATACATCGGCTTGCTGGTCTAGTGGTATGATTCTCGCTTTGGGTGCGAGAGGTCACGGGTTCGATTCCCGTGCAAGCCCACATTGAGGTATCTTTTCCCACTTGTATATCTGCTTGAAATTTCGAGAATATTTTGATTCTTTAAGAAACGTTCCAAAACATATTGTAAGCCTTTTTTACCTGGAATTTCGTAAACATTTTAGCTTGCAAAATTTCTTCTTACACAAAGATTATTAAAAATATAGTCAAGCTTCTTGCCGGGTGGATTCGAACAATCAACGTTCGGTTAACAGCCGAACGCTTGAACCGTTTCCCACAAGGACGGAATTCGCACATGATTCCCCGAGAATATCATTGCGAAACTTACATCAGGCTGCATGTCAAGTAAAGAATGATGGTCCTATCGGCCTCAACCAAACCTATTCTCATGTTCAAAACAAAGTAACCAAGTCAAAAGATAGACAACAAGAATATTTGGTTCAAATTCAATTTTCCTCAAATTGGAATAACTGCCGTGACCAGGATTCGAACCTGGGTTATTGCGGCCACAACGCAATGTACTAACCACTGTACGATCACAGCAACATTGGAAAGCGCAATTTGTATTTACTTTTAAAACATTGGAAATATATATTCCAAATTATATGTTCCTGTCGCAGGGGTAAATATTAAATAATCACCGAATGGAATGTTTAAAGAAATTCATAAAGTAATGGCTTGCTGGTCTAGTGGTATGATTCTCGCTTAGGGTGCGAGAGGTCACGGATTCGATTCCCGTGCAAGCCCATATTTAGAAGAATTTTCCACTTGAACGGCTGCTTGAAATTCTATTAACATTTTGTTTTCTTAAAAACACTATAGGGTATACTGTAAGACATTTTTTTATAGCGTAGTGAAGCACGTCCCTGGATGGATTCGAACCATCAACCTTTCGGTTAACAGCCGAACGCGCTAACCGATTGCGCCACAGAGACGACATACACTAAATCTTCATTTTCCGAGAATGTCTTGGTGAAGGGTACTGCAGCTTGCTTGTCAAGTAAATAATGATGGTACTATCGGCTGCAACCAAACTCATTATCAACTTCAAAGACAAAATAACCAGGACATAAGATATACAAAAAGATTATTTTGCTCAAATTCAATTTCCTCAAAATGGAATAACTGCCGTGACAAGGATTTGAATCAGAGTTATTGCGGCCACAACGCAAAGTACTAACAACTGTACGACCAGAAAAACAAAGAAAGTAGCAATTTTTATTCTGCTTTAGAGAATATTCGAAAATTTAAGACAAGTTATATACTTGTTGCAGCTGGAAATATAGAATAATTGAATCCAGAGAGACAGCCCACACGATAATTAGAAATATGTCGGCTTGCTGGTCTAGTGGTATGATTCTCGCTTTGGGTGCGAGAGGTCACGGGTTCGATTCCCGTGCAAGCCCACATTGAGGTATCTTTTCCCACTTGTATATCTGCTTGAAATTTCGAGAATATTTTGATTCTTTAAGAAACGTTCCAAAACATATTGTAAGCCTTTTTTACCTGGAATTTCGTAAACATTTTAGCTTGCAAAATTTCTTCTTACACAAAAGATTATTAAAAAATATAGTCAAGCTTCTTGCCGGGTGGATTCGAACAATCAACGTTCGGTTAACAGCCGAACGCTTGAACCGTTTCCCACAAGGACGGAATTCGCACATGATTCCCGAGAATATCATTGCGAAACTTACATCAGGCTGCATGTCAAGTAAAGAATGATGGTCCTATCGGCCTCAACCAAACCTATTCTCACCTTCAAAACAAAGTAACCAAGTCAAAAGATAGACAACAAGAATATTTGGTTCAAATTCAATTTTCCTCAAAATGGAATAACTGCCGTGACCAGGATTCGAACCTGGGTTATTGCGGCCACAACGCAATGTACTAACCACTGTACGATCACAGCAACATTGAAAAGCGCAATTTGTATTTAATTTTAAAACATTGGAAATATATATTCCAAATTATATGTTCCTGTCGCAGGGGTAAATATTAAATAATCACCGAATGGAATGTTTAAAGAAATTCATAAAGTAATGGCTTGCTGGTCTAGTGGTATGATTCTCGCTTAGGGTGCGAGAGGTCACGGATTCGATTCCCGTGCAAGCCCATATTTAGAAGACTTTTCCACCTGAACGGCTGCTTGAATTCTATCAACATTTTGTTTTCTTAAAAACACTATAGGGTATACTGTAAGACTTTTTTTTATAGCGTACTGAAGCACGTCCCTGGATGGATTCGAACCATCAACCTTTCGGTTAACAGCCGAACGCGCTAACCGATTGCGCCACAGAGACGACATACACTAAATCTTCATTTTCCGAGAATGTCTTGGTGAAGGGTACTGCAGCTTGCTTGTCAAGTAAATAATGATGGTACTATCGGCTGCAACCAAACTCATTATCAACTTCAAAGACAAAATAACCAGGACATAAGATATACAAAAAGATTATTTTGCTCAAATTCAATTTCCTCAAAATGGAATAACTGCCGTGACAAGGATTTGAATCAGAGTTATTGCGGCCACAACGCAAAGTACTAACAACTGTACGACCAGAAAAACAAAGAAAGTAGCAATTTTTATTCTGCTTTAGAGAATATTCGAAAATTTAACACAAGTTATATACTTGTTGCAGCTGGAAATATAGAATAATTGAATCCAGAGAGACAGCCCGCACGATAATTAGAAATACATCGGCTTGCTGGTCTAGTGGTATGATTCTCGCTTAGGGTGCGAGAGGTCACGGGTTCGATTCCCGTGCAAGCCCACATTGAGGTATCTTTTCCCACTTGTATATCTGCTTGAAATTTCGAGAATATTTTGATTCTTTAAGAAACGTTCCAAAACATATTGTAAGCCTTTTTTACCTGGAATTTCGTAAACATTTTAGCTTGCAAAATTTCTTCTTACACAAAAGATTATTAAAAAATATAGTCAAGCTTCTTGCCGGGTGGATTCGAACAATCAACGTTCGGTTAACAGCCGAACGCTTGAACCGTTTCCCACAAGGACGGAATTCGCACATGATTCCCCGAGAATATCATTGCGAAACTTACATCAGGCTGCATGTCAAGTAAAGAATGATGGTCCTATCGGCCTCAACCAAACCTATTCTCACCTTCAAAACAAAGTAACCAAGTCAAAAGATAGACAACAAGAATATTTGGTTCAAATTCAATTTTCCTCAAAATGGAATAACTGCCGTGACCAGGATTCGAACCTGGGTTATTGCGGCCACAACGCAATGTACTAACCACTGTACGATCACAGCAACATTGAAAAGCGCAATTTGTATTTACTTTTAAAACATTGGAAATATATATTCCAAATTATATGTTCCTGTCGCAGGGTAAATATTAAATAATCACCGAATGGAATGTTTAAAGAAATTCATAAAGTAATGGCTTCCTGGTCTAGTGGTATGATTCTCGCTTAGGGTGCGAGAGGTCACGGATTCGATTCCCGTGCAAGCCCATATTTAGAAGACTTTTCCACCTGAACGGCTGCTTGAAATTCTATCAACATTTTGTTTTCTTAAAAACACTATAGGGTATACTGTAAGACTTTTTTTTATAGCGTACTGAAGCACGTCCCTGGATGGATTCGAACCATCAACCTTTCGGTTAACAGCCGAACGCGCTAACCGATTGCGCCACAGAGACGACATACACTAAATCTTCATTTTCCGAGAATGTCTTGGTGAAGGGTACTGCAGCTTGCTTGTCAAGTAAATAATGATGGTACTATCGGCGCAACCAAACTCATTATCAACTTCAAAGACAAAATAACCAGGACATAAGATATACAAAAGATTATTTTGCTCAAATTCAATTTCCTCAAAATGGAATAACTGCCGTGACAAGGATTTGAATCAGAGTTATTGCGGCCACAACGCAAAGTACTAACAACTGTACGACCAGAAAAACAAAGAAAGTAGCAATTTTTATTCTGCTTTAGAGAATATTCGAAAATTTAACACAAGTTATATACTTGTTGCAGCTGGAAATATAGAATAATTGAATCCAGACACGATAATTAGAAATACATCGGCTTGCTGGTCTAGTGGTATGATTCTCGCTTTGGGTGCGAGAGGTCACGGGTTCGATTCCCGTGCAAGCCCACATTGAGGTATCTTTTCCCACTTGTATATCTGCTTGAAATTTCGAGAATATTTTGATTCTTTAAGAAACGTTCCAAAACATATTGTAAGCCTTTTTTACCTGGAATTTCGTAAACATTTTAGCTTGCAAAATTTCTTCTTACACAAAAGATTATTAAAAAATATAGTCAAGCTTCTTGCCGGGTGGATTCGAACAATCAACGTTCGGTTAACAGCCGAACGCTTGAACCGTTTCCCACAAGGACGGAATTCGCACATGATTCCCCGAGAATATCATTGCGAAACTTACATCAGGCTGCATGTCAAGTAAAGAATGATGGTCCTATCGGCCTCAACCAAACCTATTCTCACCTTCAAAACAAAATAACCAAGTCAAAAGATAGACAACAAGAATATTTGGTTCAAATTCGATTTTCCTCAAAATGGAATAACTGCCGTGACCAGGATTCGAACCTGGGTTATTGCGGCCACAACGCAATGTACTAACCACTGTACGATCACAGCAACATTGGAAAGCGCAAATTTGTATTTACTTTTAAAAAAATTGGAAATTTATATTCCAAATTATATGTTCCTGTCGCAGGGGTAAATATTAAATAATCACCGAATGGAATTTTTAAAGAAATTCATAAAGTAATGGCTTGCTGGTATGATTCTCGCTTAGGGTGCGAGAGGTCACGGATTCGATTCCCGTGCAAGCCCATATTTAGAAGACTTTTCCACTTGAACGGCTGCTTTAAATTCTATTAACATTTTGTTTTCTTAAAAACACTATAGGGTATACTGTAAGACTTTTTTTTATAGCGTATTGAAGCACGTCCCTGGATGGATTCGAACCATCAACCTTTCGGTTAACAGCCGAACGCGCTAACCGATTGCGCCACAGAGACGACATACACTAAATCTTCATTTTCCGAGAATGTCTTGGTGAAGGGTACTGCAGCTTGCTTGTCAAGTAAATAATGATGGTACTATCGGCTGCAACCAAACTCATTATCAACTTCAAAGACAAAATAACCAGGACATAAGATATACAAAAAGATTATTTTGCTCAAATTCAATTTCCTCAAAATGGAATAACTGCCGTGACAAGGATTTGAATCAGAGTTATTGCGGCCACAACGCAAAGTACTAACAACTGTACGACCAGAAAAACAAAGAAAGTAGCAATTTTTATTCTGCTTTAGAGAATATTCGAAAATTTAACACAAGTTATATACTTGTTGCAGCTGGAAATATAGAATAATTGAATCCAGACACGATAATTAGAAATACATCGGCTTGCTGGTCTAGTGGTATGATTCTCGCTTTGGGTGCGAGAGGTCACGGTTCGATTCCCGTGCAAGCCCACATTGAGGTATCTTTTCCCACTTGTATATCTGCTTGAAATTTCGAGAATATTTTGATTCTTTAAGAAACGTTCCAAAACATATTGTAAGCCTTTTTTACCTGGAATTTCGTAAACATTTTAGCTTGCAAAATTTCTTCTTACACAAAAGATTATTAAAAAATATAGTCAAGCTTCTTGCCGGGTGGATTCGAACAATCAACGTTCGGTTAACAGCCGAACGCTTGAACCGTTTCCCACAAGGACGGAATTCGCACATGATTCCCCGAGAATATCATTGCGAAACTTACATCAGGCTGCATGTCAAGTAAAGAATGATGGTCCTATCGGCCTCAACCAAACCTATTCTCACGTTCAAAACAAAGTAACCAAGTCAAAAGATAGACAACAAGAATATTTGGTTCAAATTCAATTTTCCTCAAAATGGAATAACTGCCGTGACCAGGATTCGAACCTGGGTTATTGCGGCCACAACGCAATGTACTAACCACTGTACGATCACAGCAACATTGGAAAGCGCAATTTGTATTTACTTTTAAAACATTGGAAATATATATTCCAAATTATATGTTCCTGTCGCAGGGGTAAATATTAAATAATCACCGAATGGAATGTTTAAAGAAATTCATAAAGTAATGGCTTGCTGGTCTAGTGGTATGATTCTCGCTTAGGGTGCGAGAGGTCACGGATTCGATTCCCGTGCAAGCCCATATTTAGAAGACTTTTCCACCTGAACGGCTGCTTGAAATTCTATTAACATTTTGTTTTCTTAAAAACACTATAGGGTATACTGTAAGACATTTTTTTATAGCGTAGTGAAGCACGTCCCTGGATGGATTCGAACCATCAACCTTTCGGTTAACAGCCGAACGCGCTAACCGATTGCGCCACAGAGACGACATACACTAAATCTTCATTTTCCGAGAATGTCTTGGTGAAGGGTACTGCAGCTTGCTTGTCAAGTAAATAATGATGGTACTATCGGCTGCAACCAAACTCATTATCAACTTCAAAGACAAAATAACCAGGACATAAGATATACAAAAAGATTATTTTGCTCAAATTCAATTTCCTCAAAATGGAATAACTGCCGTGACAAGGATTTGAATCAGAGTTATTGCGGCCACAACGCAAAGTACTAACAACTGTACGACCAGAAAAACAAAGAAAGTAGCAATTTTTATTCTGTTTTAGAGAATATTCGAAAATTTAACACAAGTTATATACTTGTTGCAGCTGGAAATATAGAATAATTGAATCCAGACACGATAATTAGAAATATGTCGGCTTGCTGGTCTAGTGGTATGATTCTCGCTTTGGGTGCGAGAGGTCACGGGTTCGATTCCCGTGCAAGCCCACATTGAGGTATCTTTTCCCACTTGTATATCTGCTTGAAATTTCGAGAATATTTTGATTCTTTAAGAAACGTTCCAAAACATATTGTAAGCCTTTTTTACCTGGAATTTCGTAAACATTTTAGCTTGCAAAATTTCTTCTTACACAAAAGATTATTAAAAAATATAGTCAAGCTTCTTGCCGGGTGGATTCGAACAATCAACGTTCGGTTAACAGCCGAACGCTTGAACCGTTTCCCACAAGGACGGAATTCGCACATGATTCCCCGAGAATATCATTGCGAAACTTACATCAGGCTGCATGTCAAGTAAAGAATGATGGTCCTATCGGCCTCAACCAAACCTATTCTTACCTTCAAAACAAAGTAACCAAGTCAAAAGATAGACAACAAGAATATTTGGTTCAAATTCGATTTTCCTCAAAATGGAATAACTGCCGTGACCAGGATTCGAACATGGGTTATTGCGGCCACAACGCAATGTACTAACCACTGTACGATCACAGCAACATTGAAAAGCGCAATTTGTATTTACTTTTAAAGCATTGGAAATATATATTCCAAATTATATGTTCCTGTCGCAGGGGTAAATATTAAATAATCACCGAATGGAATGTTTAAAGAAATTCATAAAGTAATTCATAAAGTAATTGCTTCCTGGTATGATTCTCGCTTAGGGTGCGAGAGGTCACGGATTCGATTCCCGTGCAAGCCCATATTTAGAAGACTTTTCCACCTGAACGGCTGCTTGAAATTCTATCAACATTTTGTTTTCTTAAAAACACTATAGGGTATACTGTAAGACTTTTTTTTATAGCGTACTGAAGCACGTCCCTGGATGGATTCGAACCATCAACCTTTCGGTTAACAGCCGAACGCGCTAACCGATTGCGCCACAGAGACGACATACACTAAATCTTCATTTTCCGAGAATGTCTTGGTGAAGGGTACTGCAGCTTGCTTGTCAAGTAAATAATGATGGTACTATCGGCTGCAACCAAACTCATTATCAACTTCAAAGACGAAATAACCAGGACATAAGATATACAAAAAGATTATTTTGCTCAAATTCAATTTCCTCAAAATGGAATAACTGCCGTGACAAGGATTTGAATCAGAGTTATTGCGGCCACAACGCGAAGTACTAACAACTGTACGACCAGAAAAACAAAGAAAGTAGCAATTTTTATTCTGCTTTAGAGAATATTCGAAAATTTAACACAAGTTATATACTTGTTGCAGCTGGAAATATAGAATAATTGAATCCAGACACGATAATTAGAAATACATCGGCTTGCTGGTCTAGTGGTATGATTCTCGCTTAGGGTGCGAGAGGTCACGAGTTCGATTCCCGTGCAAGCCCACATTGAGGTATCTTTTCCCACTTGTATATCTGCTTGAAATTTCGAGAATATTTTGATTCTTTAAGAAACGTTCCAAAACATATTGTAAGCCTTTTTTACCTGGAATTTCGTAAACATTTTAGCTTGCAAAATTTCTTCTTACACAAAAGATTATTAAAAAATATAGTCAAGCTTCTTGCCGGGTGGATTCGAACAATCAACGTTCGGTTAACAGCCGAACGCTTGAACCGTTTCCCACAAGGACGGAATTCGCACATGATTCCCCGAGAATATAATTGCGAAACTTACATCAGGCTGCATGTCAAGTAAAGAATGATGGTCCTATCGGCCTCAACCAAACCTATTGTCACCTTCAAAACAAAGTAACCAAGTCAAAAGATAGACAACAAGAATATTTGGTTCAAATTCGATTTTCCTCAAAATGGAATAACTGCCGTGACCAGGATTCGAACCTGGGTTATTGCGGCCACAACGCAATGTACTAACCACTGTACGATCACAGCAACATTGAAAAGCGCAATTTGTATTTACTTTTAAAGCATTGGAAATATATATTCCAAATTATATGTTCCTGTCGCAGGGGTAAATATTAAATAATCACCGAATGGAATGTTTAAAGAAATTCATAAAGTAATGGCTTGCTGGTATGATTCTCGCTTAGGGTGCGAGAGGTCACGGATTCGATTCCCGTGCAAGCCCATATTTAGAAGACTTTTCCACTTGAACGGCTGCTTGAAATTCTATTAACATTTTGTTTTCTTAAAAACACTATAGGGTATACTGTAAGACTTTTTTTTATAGCGTAGTGAAGCACGTCCCTGGATGGATTCGAACTATCAACCTTTCGGTTAACAGCCGAACGCGCTAACCGATTGCGCCACAGAGACGACATACACTAAATCTTCCTTTTCCGAGAATGTCTTGGTGAAGGGTACTGCAGCTTGCTTGTCAAGTAAATAATGATGGTACTATCGGCTGCAACCAAACTCATTATCAACTTCAAAGACAAAATAACCAGGACGTAAGATATACAAAAAGATTATTAAAAAATATAGTCAAGCTTCTTGCCGGGTGTATTCGAACAATCAACGTTCGGTTAACAGCCGAACGCTTGAACCGTTTCCCACAAGGACGGAATTCGCACATGATTCCCCGAGAATATCATTGCGAAACTTACATCAGGCTGCATGTCAAGTAAAGAATGATGGTCCTATCGGCCTCAACCAAACCTATTCTCACGTTCAAAACAAAGTAACCAAGTCAAAAGATAGACAACAAGAATATTTGGTTCAAATTCAATTTTCCTCAAAATGGAATAACTGCCGTGACCAGGATTCGAACCTGGGTTATTGCGGCCACAACGCAATGTACTAACCACTGTACGATCACAGCAACATTAGAATGTGCAATTTGTATTTACTTTTAAAACATTGGAAATATATATTCCAAATTATATGTTCCTGTCGCAGGGGTAAATATTAAATAATCACCGAATGGAATGTTTAAAGAAATTCGTAAAGCAATGGCCTGCTGGTCTAGTGGTATGATTCTCGCTTAGGGTGCGAGAGGTCACGGATTCGATTCCCGTGCAAGCCCATATTTAGAAGACTTTTCCACTTGAACGGCTGCTTGAAATTCTATTAATATTTTGTTTTCTTAAAAACACTATAGGTATACAGTAAGACTTTTTTTTTATAGCGTAGTGAAGCACGTCCCTGAATCGATTCGAATCGTCAACCTTTCGGTTAACAGCCGACCGCGCTAACCGATTGCGCCACAGAGACGACATTCACTAAATCTTCATTTTCCGAGAATGCCTTGGTGAAGGGTACTGCAGCTTGCTTGTCAAGTAAATAATGTGGTACTATCGGCTGCAACCAAACTCATTATAATCTTCAAAGACAAAATAACCAGGACATAAGATATACAAAAAGATTATTTTGCTCAAATTCAATTTCCTCAAAATGGAATAACTGCCGTGACAAGGATTTGAATCAGAGTTATTGCGGCCACAACGCAAAGTACTAACAACTGTACGACCAGAAAAACAAAGAAAGTAGCAATTTTTATTCTGTTTTAGAGAATATTCGAAAATTTAACACAAGTTATATACTTGTTGCAGCTGGAAATATAGAATAATTGAATCCAGAGAGACAGCCCGCACGATAATTAGAAATACATCGGCTTGCTGGTCTAGTGGTATGATTCTCGCTTTGGGTGCGAGAGGTCACGGATTCGATTCCCGTGCAAGCCCACATTGAGGTATCTTTTCCCACTTGTATATCTGCTTAAAATTTCGAGAATATTTTGATTCTTTAAGAAACGTTCCAAAACATATTGTAAGCCTTTTTTACCTGGAATTTCGTAAACATTGGAACTTGCAAAATTTCTTCTTACACAAAAGATTATTAAAAAATATAGTCAAGCTTCTTGCCGGGTGGATTCGAACAATCAACGTTCGGTTAACAGCCGAACGCTTGAACCGTGCTTGAACCGTTTCCCACAAGGACGGAATTCGCACATGATTCCCCGAGAATATCATTGCGAAACTTACATCAGGCTGCATGTCAAGTAAAGAATGATGGTCCTATCGGCCTCAACCAACCTATTCTTACCTTCAAAACGTGACCAGGATTCGAACCTGGGTTATTGCGGCCACAACGCAATGTACTAACCACTGTACGATCACAGCAACATTGGAAAGCGCAATTTGTATTTACTTTTAAAACATTGGAAATATATATTCCAAATTATATGTTCCTTTCGCAGGGGAAATATTAAATAATCACCGAATGGAATGTTTAAAGAAATTCATAAAGTAATGGCTTGCTGGTATGATTCGATTCCCGTGCAAGCCCATATTTAGAAGACTTTTCCACTTGAACGGCTGCTAGAAATTCTATTAATATTTTGTTTTCTTAAAAACACTATAGGGTATACTGTAAGACTTTTTTTTATAGCGTAGTGAAGCACGTCCCTGGATGGATTCGAACTATCAACCTTCGGTTAACAGCCGAACGCGCTAACCGATTGCGCCACAGAGACGATATACACTAAATCTTCCTTTTCCGAGAATGTCTTGGTGAAGGGTACTGCAGCTTGCTTGTCAAGTAAATAATGATGGTACTATCGGCTGAAACCAAACTCATTATAATCTTCAAAGACAAAATAACCAGGACATAAGATATACAAAAAGATTATTTTGCTCAAATTCAATTACCTCAAAATGGAATAACTGCCGTGACAAGGATTTGAATCAGAGTTATTGCGGCCACAACGCAAAGTACTAACAACTGTACGACCAGAAAAACAAAGAAAGTAGCAATTTTTATTCTGTTTTAGAGAATATTCGAAAATTTAACACAAGTTATATACTTGTTGCAGCTGGAAATATAGAATAATTGAATCCAGAGAGACAGCCCGCACGATAATTAGAAATACATCGGCTTGCTGGTCTAGTGGTATGATTCTCGCTTTGGGTGCGAGAGGTCACGGGTTCGATTCCCGTGCAAGCCCACATTGAGGTATCTTTTCCCACTTGTATATCTGCTTGAAATTTCGAGAATATTTTGATTCTTTAAGAAACGTTCCAAAACATATTGTAAGCCTTTTTTACCTGGAATTTCGTAAACATTTTAGCTTGCAAAATTTCTTCTTACACAAAAGATTATTAAAAAATATAGTCAAGCTTCTTGCCGGGTGGATTCGAACAATCAACGTTCGGTTAACAGCCGAACGCATGAACCGTTTCCCACAAGGACGGAATTCGCACATGATTCCCCGAGAATATCATTGCGAAACTTACATCAGGCTGCATGTCAAGTAAAGAATGATGGTCCTATCGGCCTCAACCAAACCTATTCTTACCTTCAAAACAAAGTAACCAAGTCAAAAGATAGACAACAAGAATATTTGGTTCAAATTCGATTTTCCTCAAAATGGAATAACTGCCGTGACCAGGATTCGAACCTGGGTTATTGCGGCCACAACGCAATGTACTAACCACTGTACGATCACAGCAACATTGAAAAGCGCAATTTGTATTTACTTTTAAAGCATTGGAAATATATATTCCAAATTATATGTTCCTGTCGCAGGGGTAAATATTAAATAATCACCGAATGGAATGTTTAAAGAAATTCATAAAGTAATTCATAAAGTAATTGCTTCCTGGTATGATTCTCGCTTAGGGTGCGAGAGGTCACGGATTCGATTCCCGTGCAAGCCCATATTTAGAAGACTTTTCCACCTGAACGGCTGCTTGAAATTCTATCAACATTTTGTTTTCTTAAAAACACTATAGGGTATACTGTAAGACTTTTTTTATAGCGTACTGAAGCACGTCCCTGGATGGATTCGAACCATCAACCTTTCGGTTAACAGCCGAACGCGCTAACCGATTGCGCCACAGAGACGACATACACTAAATCTTCATTTTCCGAGAATGTCTTGGTGAAGGGTACTGCAGCTTGCTTGTCAAGTAAATAATGATGGTACTATCGGCTGCAACCAAACTCATTATCAACTTCAAAGACAAAATAACCAGGACATAAGATATACAAAAAGATTATTTTGCTCAAATTCAATTTCCTCAAAATGGAATAACTGCCGTGACAAGGATTTGAATCAGAGTTATTGCGGCCACAACGCAAAGTACTAACAACTGTACGACCAGAAAAACAAAGAAAGTAGCAATTTTTATTCTGCTTTAGAGAATATTCGAAAATTTAACACAAGTTATATACTTGTTGCAGCTGGAAATATAGAATAATTGAATCCAGACACGATAATTAGAAATACATCGGCTTGCTGGTCTAGTGGTATGATTCTCGCTTAGGGTGCGAGAGGTCACGAGTTCGATTCCCGTGCAAGCCCACATTGAGGTATCTTTTCCCACTTGTATATCTGCTTGAAATTTCGAGAATATTTTGATTCTTTAAGAAACGTTCCAAAACATATTGTAAGCCTTTTTTACCTGGAATTTCGTAAACATTTTAGCTTGCAAAATTTCTTCTTACACAAAAGATTATTAAAAAATATAGTCAAGCTTCTTGCCGGGTGGATTCGAACAATCAACGTTCGGTTAACAGCCGAACGCTTGAACCGTTTCCCACAAGGACGGAATTCGCACATGATTCCCCGAGAATATAATTGCGAAACTTACATCAGGCTGCATGTCAAGTAAAGAATGATGGTCCTATCGGCCTCAACCAAACCTATTGTCACCTTCAAAACAAAGTAACCAAGTCAAAAGATAGACAACAAGAATATTTGGTTCAAATTCGATTTTCCTCAAAATGGAATAACTGCCGTGACCAGGATTCGAACCTGGGTTATTGCGGCCACAACGCAATGTACTAACCACTGTACGATCACAGCAACATTGAAAAGCGCAATTTGTATTTACTTTTAAAGCATTGGAAATATTTATGCCTCACCTCTATTATGAAAACATCAATATTGCTGTCGTGCCTGAGCTCGGTTTACTGGGAAGGAGTTGTATATAGTAATAAACACATGTTTTGGGATAAATTGGCTATGGGCAAAAGTGGCCCATAGCCGTTTAATAATCTTTTATAAAATATCACAAAATTATCAAATATAAAATCATTGACAACGTAAGCCCAGTAAAGGTGCAGGGCAAAATATACGCCAACACACGTAGATGACTATAGAGTTCAACAGGTACTAAGATACAACTAAATAGAATGAGATCTTCCCACATGAAGATGAAAAATTTTTACATGATATTTGTATACAGAGGTATAGGTCTGGGGAGGAGGCGGGTTAATAAAATTATTTCAAAAAGTGTAAACTGGACTACTGTAGTCGGTGAACACGATGCTGAAAAGATCGATGAACACGTGTGAATCCAATTTATAGTAAAACCCCCGGCAAAATTATGCAGGGGCAAAAACGGAAGTGAATAATATCAACCCATCTCCCCCGCAGTGTCCCTGATAACTACATAACAAAAAGACATAGAAGATGAGACATAAAATCCCTATTCGCTTGCAAATATTTTCTTTATGCCTCACCTCTATTATGAAAACATCAATATTGCTGTCGTGCCTGAGCTCGGTTTACTGGGAAGGAGTTGTATATAGTAATAAACACATGTTTTGGGATAAATTGGCTATGGGCAAAAGTGGCCCATAGCCGTTTAATAATCTTTTATAAAATATCACAAAATTATCAAATATAAAATCATTGACAACGTAAGCCCAGTAAAGGTGCAGGGCAAAATATACGCCACAACATCACAAGATGTGATGTAGCCCCACCCCAGGCACGCGCAGCAATCAGACCAAGGAGCGAATAATTCAAAACAGCCGCCCATGCTAACTGACAAAAATATCCGCTGTTAAATAACTAAATCATCGATCCAATCACGACATCTGCCCGTGCAAGATGTTGCAATTGGATCAATTACATTAGATAAAGTAATAAAAGACAGCTGCCCATGCTAGCTGAATATGAAAAATCTCGATCCAACCACAACGTCCGCCCGTGCAAGATGTTGCAATTGGATCAAAGACATGAGCGTTACACTGCCCCGCCAGTGTAACTAAACAGATTAAGATTTAGGTAGAAAAATTAGAAATACGTATGTATTTGTGGAAGGCATTGGATTTCCATCGGCCGAGTGTCCGAATTTGGGCATCAGACATACCATGTTTAGCTGCATATGAGGCAGCACCGATACGAAAACTGTGTCCTTTATACCTTGCCGGGTCAAGACCGCAATGCTTTATTGTCAGAGCCAAATAGTTGGAGAAACAATCACGTGTTATAGGGCGGCCAGTATTATCTAAAAACAGGGCCCCAGGGAGGCTTCCTCGCAAGGATAAATAATGAAACACCAACTTAACAGGACAATGTACCTGTTGGGGTAAGATATCAATTGAGAAGGGTCGTTGATTATAGCTATGTTTATATTGATAAAAAGTTAGGGTAAGATGTGTTATTTGACCCTTTGTATCGAATTGCTTAGATAATTGATTGATCTGCAATGGCATGGGAAGACTAGGCTTAGACGAGGTAATTTCCCAATTCGTAGAAATCCAAAAAATGCCAAGACGCACATAGCTCGAAATAGGCTTACTTCGTAATAAGTTGGTAAAACTACCCCAGCGACATCAATAAGTTTGTGAAGAATGTGTAGGGTTATGGGAAGCCGAACATCAAGTCGATGTCCCAATTTCCCATACCCCTTCAGCATTTGTATAATATAAAAATTTTGTAGGGTCTGGAACACCATATAACTTGTGAGAATAACCTAATGCAGACACATAGGTATTAACTGTTGATGGCGCATAATTTTGGTTGAACAAATGTGCAATAAATAAAGCCAGTGTACCTGGACATACGGGAAAGTTAAATCGTGCAGATTGAAAGACAGAGTGGTGAAAAAGCTCGAATAATTTCCATGCTCTGTGATAGGTGGGTTTTGAAGAAGGTTGTAAACTTGAAGTGATGAGAGTCTTCACTACATTTGCCAGTTCTGAGGCAACAAATGTTGTGGGATCACAGTTGGTTGGGGGTCCGTCTGCAGTGGAACAAGTTGACGAAAAATGTGGACCTGTAACCGAGACAATGAGTCAGCTAACTTATTTTTTATGCCTGGAATGTGTTTGGCCTTGAATAAGATGTTGCGTTTTAAACAGATAAGGACCATCTTCCGGACAAAAAACATTAGGGTCTTATCCCGGCAGGTTTGTTTGTTAATAACTGAAACCAGAGCTTCGTTATCAGTGAAAAATAAAATGGACTGGTTTTGCATATGTTGACCCCAAAGGTAGAGACTTAGCACGATGGGATAGAATTCCAATACCGCAATATTGTAGGTTAACCAATTGTTAGGCCACGCCCCATAGCACCAGTGATTGCCGAAAATAGCCCCAAAACCTAAGCTACCAGCTGCATCCGTATAAAGATTTAACTGGGGTGAAGTATTCCAATTATCATCTAAGAAAAAACTTTTCCCATTAAAATCCACTAAAAATTTTTGCCAAACATCAAGATCTGCTTTAACTTCTTTATTCAGGCGAACAAAATGGTGGGGAGCACGCAAACCTATTGTAAGGTCAATGAGACGACGTAGGAATGCTCGACCTGGTGAAACTACAGCACATGCAAAATTGAGCAACCCACAAAGTGATTGCACCTCTTAAGTGTGACCTTTTACGACGCAAAAATTCTGAAATTAAATTAGTAGCTTTCTAATTTATCCAAGGGGAGGCGAGCTTCCATTTCAATGGTGTCAAGCTCGATGCCTGCAAATGAAAGAGTGGTAGATGGGCCTACTGTTTTATCTGGTGCCATGGGGATGCCCAAATAATCACATACTTTAAGAAACAGTTCGAGCTGCTTCTTACACAGTTGATGAAGGGATGCCACAATTAAGAAATCATCCAACAGATGAAGGATCCAATCTATGAGCAATTTTCTTCTGGCAATCCATTCAACAGCTGTGCTAAAAACCTCAAAAGTTTTGCAAGAGCTAGAACAACCCATAGGCATACACCGGTCATAATAGTATACACCTTTCCATTTTATTCCAAGAAGGTCATAATCCTCTGGGCGTATGGGAATGAGACGAAAGGCATTGCGAATGTCTGTCTTGGCAAGGAAACAGCCACGACCGGCCTTCTTAATTAATTGTATAGCATGAGCAATAGTAGCATAACTAACAGTTGTGTTTTCTGATGAAATACCGTCATTAACAGACGTACCTTTGGAAAAGAAAGGTGGTGAATTAAACGAAATTCACCAGGAGTCTTTGGTACAACCCCAAAGGAAATCCGAAAATTGGAGAACGGTGGTGCAGAAAAAGGACCGGCCAGCCTATGGGCATCTAACTCTTTAGCTAACTTTTGTCAACAACATCTGCATGATCGATACATGATGATAAATTATTAGCTTCAAAGGACTGTTTAAGTCCTTCAAAGTGTAAAGAAAACCCAAACTTGAAACCAGACATTAAATAGTTAAATTTGTCAAGTGGATAACCATCTAAGAAAACTGCAAACCTATCATATCTTATTGGGGTTGGCAGGGGAGACACCGGAAGCTGGGGACATTTTGGCATTTCGTTGGAATTGGCGAAAATTAGTTTGGGGACGAAAATTAGTTTGGGGACGAAAATTACATTGGAATCCTCTATGGTTCCTTCACATTTAAAACATGAATGTTTGTGATCACATCCATCACAGTCACCTCCTTTATGGTACTTAAAACAAAAACCGCGAGGGACATGCCGAGACATACCATTGGAATTAGACGAGTGCCCCCGGTCGTTAGACAAGGATGGTGATTTCTTGTGTTGAACAGGCTGGGAACGAAGCCATAGTTCCCAATGAATTTCACCCCATTGTAGCAACTGCTTATGGCTTTGTTTCAGAAAACGGAAATTCTCATCATAAAAACCCCAATTGTGTCCCCTAGATGCCAGGTCCCTAACAATATCACCATACTTCATGAGGGCAGGGGCCTCAGAAGGATATTTGCTGGTGTAAATCCCTACAAAGATATGAAAGGCCTGCAACCATGTCTCAAACGAATTAATTTTACGGGTTTTAACACTAGGCTCCAAAAATAAGGACGGAGCATCTCGATTGGACGTTGAAACACTGATTTTGAAACGCTCTTCAGCAGCAGAACTGGACAATAAAGAGCTAAGCTCGATGTATTCATCGTTCCAAATTTTTGATTTCAACTTGTCTGAAACACGGGCATCAAGAGGGAGACTGGAAGACCTGAATAATAAACCAGGGGTGCTCCCAGTTGAAGGCAAACTCTCACCTGCAATGACTGCATGAGCACCTTGGATGCCACTTTGGACCAAGGACATGATGGCTGGTTGGCAAATAACCCCGGGCAGTGGTGGACCTGGCTGCTGTAAAGGCATAACTGGAATACTGGTCGGCTGTATTGTTGGCACGATTGGTGGTTGAACAAATGGTATGGCTGACTGCTCTACTGGCACTGGCTGGATGACTGGCACTGGCTGGATGACTGGCACTGGCTGGATGACTGGTACTGGCTGGACGACTGGTACTGGTTGCAATAATGGAGCTAGGCGCTGTGTCACTTGCTCGGTCACAGTTGCCACGATCCTCTCGAGCATACCATCAGGGAGGCCATTTGGAACTGCAGGCATCTCCTGTTGGACTGGTTCAGGCTCCCGACGCGGTCTACGGCGTGGCGGCTCCCCCCTTTCCGGAGTCGCTACACCAGCCTTTCTCGTTGGCCGTTTCTGACGGGATGAACGTCTCATACTGGAATTAAAAATTAACAGAAAAGCAGCATTGTTGCCATAAGAAATATACCCCTGGTATGGCATACAATTATAAATGAAAATATGCTGCAGAAAACAAGAGGCAAAAAATATTACCATCTAGGGATACATAACTTCTCCCAAACAAGATGGTGGAAACATATATGAACCAGTGTTAACCTAACCACCTGGGATACATAACTTCTCCCAAACAAGGTGGTACCACCTGGGATACATAACTTCTCCCAAACAAGGTGGTATAAATATATGTGAACCAGTGATACCTAACCACCTGGGATACATAACTTCTCCCAAACAAGGTGGTATAAACATAGGTGAACCAGTGATAACCTAACCACCTGGGATACATAACTTCTCCCAAACAAGATGGTATAAATATATGTGAACCAGTGATAACCTAACCACCTGGGATACATAACTTCTCCCAAACAAGGTGGTACCACCTGGGATACATAACTTCTCCCAAACAAAGTGGTATAAACATATGTGAACCAGTGATAACCTAACCACCTGGGATACATAACTTCTCCCAAACAAGATGGCGTAATCAGACATGACGTGGCTGGCCAGGCATGGCTGACAAGTTGCCGCCGCAAAACAAGGCCTTTACTGCCATAAAAACTAGTGATAACTTAACCACCTGGGATACATAACTTCTCCCAACAAGGTGCAACATTTAGTAATGTATAGTAAATTCATGCAGTGATTAAGGGATACATAGCTTCTCCCTTATTTGAATAACAAAATATGAGATATAATCGATTGAAAATTATCAAAATTAGAACAAAGTCAGTAGACAATAACTGATGATTTAATTATAAAATAAGATTATTTAAGCATACGAAGGGCCTTCAAAATGGCTCCCCTATAACTTCTATACAGTGAGTACTGACCTTGGGCATTAACATGAACGCCATCAGGCAAGTATAAATTAATAGAAGGGTTAGAAAATCCCCTGTATGTCCAACAGAAAACATTAGGTATAGACTCTAAAGCAGGCTTAGACAAACAATTGAAAATATGGGCTGACTCATTGAAACTGTCAGCATTCGGGAAGGAATCACAACGAGGTATCACATGACAAACCCCCACCACGTGTGTGGAAAATTCGTCAAACAATAGCCGCACTAGCTTAACCAAATTCTTAACGACAATGTTGGGTGTTGTGTTTGAAAGATCGTTAGTTCCAATCTCAAGAATAATGATATGTGGTTTAAGTCGATTGATAACATGTAAATCAAATCCTTGTAATTTTCTAATAGTGCGACCCCCAATGCCAAACATGGAAACAATAGCGCGTTCAGCAAGGTTGAAATCAACACGAGCGCGCGGATCAAATTGGTTCGAAAGATCGTCGCGAAGACGACGAATAAAGGAATGTCCTAACACTAAAACTGTAGGGGGAGCACTAGTCATTATACCTATGTTAGAACACAAAATAAATCACACGAGGAGGGATGCGACAAAACAATGAACACTCACAAATCGATTGAATGTCTAGACCGCAAAAGCGCACACAATTAAAATTATATAATAAGCAAGTATATAGATAAAAGTGAGTATATTAAGGAAATGAAAATGTTCAAATACCTTGTAAAATGTAGAAAGTAGAAAGGATCACGTAGAAAGGATCAGATAGATAAAATTATTTCAAAAAGTGTAAACTGGACTACTGTAGTCGGTGAACACGATGCTGAAAAGATCGATGAACACGTGTGAATCCAATTTATAGTAAAACCCCCGGCAAAATTATGCAGGGGCAAAAACGGAAGTGAATAATATCAACCCATCTCCCCCGCAGTGTCCCTGATAACTACATAACAAAAAGACATAGAAGATGAGACATAAAATCCCTATTCGCTTGCAAATATTTTCTATATTCCAAATTATATGTTCCTGTCGCAGGGGTAAATATTAAATAATCACCGAATGGAATGTTTAAAGAAATTCATAAAGTAATGGCTTGCTGGTATGATTCTCGCTTAGGGTGCGAGAGGTCACGGATTCGATTCCCGTGCAAGCCCATATTTAGAAGACTTTTCCACTTGAACGGCTGCTTGAAATTCTATTAACATTTTGTGTTCTTAAAAACACTATAGGGTATACTGTAAGACTTTTTTTTATAGCGTAGTGAAGCACGTCCCTGGATGGATTCGAACTATCAACCTTTCGGTTAACAGCCGAACGCGCTAACCGATTGCGCCACAGAGACGACATACACTAAATCTTCCTTTTCCGAGAATGTCTTGGTGAAGGGTACTGCAGCTTGCTTGTCAAGTAAATAATGATGGTACTATCGGCTGCAACCAAACTCATTATCAACTTCAAAGACAAAATAACCAGGACGTAAGATATACAAAAAGATTATTAAAAAATATAGTCAAGCTTCTGCCGGGTGTATTCGAACAATCAACGTTCGGTTAACAGCCGAACGCTTGAACCGTTTCCCACAAGGACGGAATTCGCACATGATTCCCGAGAATATCATTGCGAAACTTACATCAGGCTGCATGTCAAGTAAAGAATGATGGTCCTATCGGCCTCAACCAAACCTATTCTCACGTTCAAAACAAAGTAACCAAGTCAAAAGATAGACAACAAGAATATTTGGTTCAAATTCAATTTTCCTCAAAATGGAATAACTGCCGTGACCAGGATTCGAACCTGGGTTATTGCGGCCACAACGCAATGTACTAACCACTGTACGATCACAGCAACATTAGAATGTGCAATTTGTATTTACTTTTAAAACATTGGAAATATATATTCCAAATTATATGTTCCTGTCGCAGGGGTAAATATTAAATAATCACCGAATGGAATGTTTAAAGAAATTCGTAAAGCAATGGCCTGTTGGTCTAGTGGTATGATTCTCGCTTAGGGTGCGAGAGGTCACGGATTCGATTCCCGTGCAAGCCCATATTTAGAAGACTTTTCCACTTGAACGGCTGCTTGAAATTCTATTAATATTTTGTTTTCTTAAAAACACTATAGGTATACAGTAAGACTTTTTTTTTATAGCGTAGTGAAGCACGTCCCTGAATCGATTCGAATCGTCAACCTTTCGGTTAACAGCCGACCGCGCTATCCGATTGCGCCACAGAGACGACATTCACTAAATCTTCATTTTCCGAGAATGCCTTGGTGAAGGGTACTGCAGCTTGCTTGTCAAGTAAATAATGTGGTACTATCGGCTGCAACCAAACTCATTATAATCTTCAAAGACAAAATAACCAGGACATAAGATATACAAAAAGATTATTTTGCTCAAATTCAATTTCCTCAAAATGGAATAACTGCCGTGACAAGGATTTGAATCAGAGTTATTGCGGCCACAACGCAAAGTACTAACAACTGTACGACCAGAAAAACAAAGAAAGTAGCAATTTTTATTCTGTTTTAGAGAATATTCGAAAATTTAACACAAGTTATATACTTGTTGCAGCTGGAAATATAGAATAATTGAATCCAGAGAGACAGACGATAATTAGAAATACATCGGCTTGCTGGTCTAGTGGTATGATTCTCGCTTTGGGTGCGAGAGGTCACGGATTCGATTCCCGTGCAAGCCCACATTGAGGTATCTTTTCCCACTTGTATATCTGCTTAAAATTTCGAGAATATTTTGATTCTTTAAGAAACGTTCCAAAACATAGCCTTTTTTACCTGGAATTTCGTAAACATTGGAACTTGCAAAATTTCTTCTTACACAAAAGATTATTAAAAAATATAGTCAAGCTTCTTGCCGGGTGGATTCGAACAATCAACGTTCGGTTAACAGCCGAACGCTTGAACCGTGCTTGAACCTTTTCCAACAAGGACGGAATTCGCACATGATTCCACTAGAATATCATTGCGAAACTTACATCAGGCTGCATGTCAAGTAAAGAATGATGGTCCTATCGGCCTCAACCAAACCTATTCTTACCTTCAAAACGTGACCAGGATTCGAACCTGGGTTATTGCGGCGACAACGCAATGTACTAACCACTGTACGATCACAGCAACATTGGCAGCGCAATTTGTATTTACTTTTAAAACATTGGAAATATATATTCCAAATTATATGTTCCTTTCGCAGGGGAAATATTAAATAATCACCGAATGGAATGTTTAAAGAAATTCATAAAGTAATGGCTTGCTGGTATGATTCGATTCCCGTGCAAGCCCATATTTAGAAGACTTTTCCACTTGAACGGCTGCTAGAAATTCTATTAATATTTTGTTTTCTTAAAAACACTATAGGGTATACTGTAAGACTTTTTTTTATAGCGTAGTGAAGCACGTCCCTGGATGGATTCGAACTATCAACCTTCGGTTAACAGCCGAACGCGCTAACCGATTGCGCCACAGAGACGATATACACTAAATCTTCCTTTTCCGAGAATGTCTTGGTGAAGGGTACTGCAGCTTGCTTGTCAAGTAAATAATGATGGTACTATCGGCGCAACCAAACTCATTATCAACTTCAAAGACAAAATAACCAGGACATAAGATATACAAAAAGATTATTTTGCTCAAATTCAATTACCTCAAAATGGAATAACTGCCGTGACAAGGATTTGAATCAGAGTTATTGCGGCCACAACGCAAAGTACTAACAACTGTACGACCAGAAAAACAAAGAAAGTAGCAATTTTTATTCTGTTTTAGAGAATATTCGAAAATTTAACACAAGTTATATACTTGTTGCAGCTGGAAATATAGAATAATTGAATCCAGAGAGACAGACGATAATTAGAAATATGTCGGCTTGCTGGTCTAGTGGTATGATTCTCGCTTTGGATGCGAGAGGTCACGGGTTAGATTCCCGTGCAAGCCCACATTGAGGTATCTTTTCCCACTTGTATATCTGCTTGAAATTTCGAGAATATTTTGATTCTTTAAGAAACGTTCCAAAACATATTGTAAGCCTTTTTTACCTGGAATTTCGTAAACATTTTAGCTTGCAAAATTTCTTCTTACACAAAAGATTATTAAAAATATAGTCAAGCTTCTTACCGGGTGGATTCGAACAATTAACGTTCGGTTAACAGCCGAACGCTTGAACCGTTTCCCACAAGGCGGAATTCGCACATGATTCCCGAGAATATCATTGTGAAACTTACATCAGGCTGTGCATGTCAAGTAAAGAATGATGGTCCTATCGGCCTCAACCAAACCTATTCTCACGTTCAAAACAAAGTAACCAAGTCAAAAGATAGACAACAAGAACATTTGGTTCAAATTCAATTTTCCTCAAAATGGAATAACTGCCGTGACCAGGATTCGAACCTGGGTTATTGCGGCCACAACGCAATGTACTAACCACTGTACGATCACAGCAACATTGGAAAGCGCAATTTGTATTTACTTTTAAAACACTGGAAATATATATTCCAAATTATATGTTCCTGTCGCAGGGTAAATATAGAATAATTGAATCCAGACACGATAATTAGAAATACATCGGCTTGCTGGTCTAGTGGTATGATTCTCGCTTAGGGTGCGAGAGGTCACGGATTCGATTCCCATGCAGCCGATATTTAGAAGACTTTTCCACTTGAACGGGTGCTTGAAATTCTATTAACATTTTGTTTTCTTAAAAACACTATAGGGTATACTGTAAGACTTTTTTTTTATAGCGTAGTGAAGCACGTCCCTGGATGGATTCGAACCATCAACCTTTCGGTTAACAGCCGAACGCGCTAACCGATTGCGCCACAGAGACGACATAAACTAAATCTTCATTTTCCGAGAATGTCTTGATGAAGGGTACTGCAGCTTGCTTGTCAAGCAAATAATGATGGTACTATCGGCTGCAACGAAACTCATTATCAACTTCAAAGACAAAATAACCAGGACATAAGATATACAAAAAGATTATTTTGCTCAAATTCAATTTCCTCAAAATGGAATAACTGCCGTGAGCAGGATTTGAATCAGAGTTATTGCGGCCACAACGCAAAGTACCAACAACTGTACGACCAGGAAAACAAAGAAAGTAGCAATTTTTATTCTGTTTTAGAGAATATTCAAAAATTTAACACAAGTTATATAGACTTGTTGCAGCTGGAAATATAGAATAATTGAATCCAGAGAGACAGACGATAATTAGAAGTACACGCTCGGCTTGCTGTTGGTCTAGAGGCATGATTCTCGCTTCGGGTGCGAGAGGTCACGAGTTCGATTCCGTGCAAGCCCACATTTAGAAGACTTTTCCCACTTGTATATCTGCTTGAAATTTCGAGAATATTTTGATTCTTTAAGAAACGTTCCAAAACATATTGTAGGCCTTTTTTAACCGGAATTTCGTAAACATTTTAGCTTGCAAAATTTCTTCTTACACAAAAGATTATTAAAGAATATAGTCAAGCTTCTTGCCGGGTGGATTCGAACAATCAACGTTCGGTTAACAGCCGAACGCTTGAACCGATTGCGCCACAAGGACGGAATTCGCTACATGATTCATTTTCCGAGAATATCATTGTGAAACTTACATCAGGCTGCATGTCAAGTAAAGGATGATGGTACTATCGGCCTCAACCAAACCTATTCTCACCTTCAAAACAAAGTAACCAAGTCATAAGATATACAACAAGATTATTTGGTTCAAATTCAATTTTCCTCAAAATGGAATAACTGCCGTGACAAGGATTTGAATCAGAGTTATTGCGGCCACAACGCAAAGTACTAACCACTGTACGATCACTGCAACGTTGGAAAGCGCAATTTGTATTTACTTTTAGAGAATATTGGAAATATATATTCCAAATTATATGTTCCTGTTGCAGCTGTAAATATTAAATAATCACCGAATGGAATGTTTAAAGAAATTCATAAAGTAATGGCTTGTTGGTCTAGTGGTATGATTCTCGCTTAGGGTGCGAGAGGTCCCGAGTTCAATTCCCGTGCAAGCCCACATTGAGGTATCTTTTCCCACTTGTATATCTGCTTGAAATTTCGAGAATATTTTGATTCTTTAAGAAACGTTCCAAAACATATTGTAAGCCTTTTTTACCTGGAATTTCGTAAACATTTTAGCTTGCAAAATTTCTTCTTACACAAAAGATTATTAAAAAATATAGTCAAGCTTCTTGCCGGGTGGATTCGAACAATCAACGTTCGGTTAACAGCCGAACGCTTGAACCGTTTCCCACAAGGACGGAATTCGCACATGATTCCCGAGAATATCATTGCGAAACTTACATCAGGCTGCATGTCAAGTAAAGAATGATGGTCCTATCGGCCTCAACCAAACCTATTCTCACCTTCAAAACAAAGTAACCAAGTCAAAAGATAGACAACAAGAATATTTGGTTCAAATTCAATTTTCCTCAAAATGGAATAACTGCCGTGACCAGGATTCGAACCTGGGTTATTGCGGCCACAACGCAATGTACTAACCACTGTACGATCACAGCAACATTGAAAAGCGCAATTTGTATTTACTTTAAGGCATAAACACTGGAATATATTCCAAATTATATGTTCCTGTCGCAGGGGTAAATATTAAATAATCACCGAATGAATGGAATAAAGAAAGAAATTCATAAAGTAATGGCTTGCTGGTATGATTCTCGCTTAGGGTGCGAGAGGTCACGGATTCGATTCCGTGCATGCAGCCCATATTTAGAAGACTTTTCCACTTGAACGGCTGCTTTAAATTCTATTAACATTTTGTTTTCTTAAAAACACTATAAGGCATACTGTAAGACTTTTTTTTATAGCGTAGTGAAGCACGTCCCTGGATGGATTCGAACCATCAACCTTTCGATTAACAGCCGAACGCGCTAACCGATTGCGCCACAGAGACGACATACACTAAATCTTCCTTTTCCGAGAATGTCTTGGTGAAGGGTACTGCAGCTTGTTGTCAAGTAAATAATGATGGTACTATCGGCTGCAACCAAACTCATTATCAACTTCAAAGACAAAATAACCAGGACATAAGATATACAAAAGATTATTAAAAATAAAATCAAGCTTCTTGCCGTGGGTGAACAATCAACGTCAACGTGGTTAACAGCCGAAAAACGCGACGTTTTTCCCCAAGGGGGGAATTCGCGCATTTCCCTGAGAATATCGATTGCGAACTTTACATCAGGCTGCATGTCAAGTAAGAAATGATGGTCTATCGGGCTCACAAAAAAACCTCTTCTCGTTCAAAACAAAGTAACCAAGTCAAAAGATAGACAACAAGAATATTTGCTCAAATTCAATTTCTCAAAATGGAATAACTGCCGTGAGCAGGATTCGAACCAGAGTTATTGCGGCCACAACGCAATGTACTAACCACTGTACGATCACAGCAACATTAGAATGTGCAATTTGTATTTACTTTTAAAACATTGGAAATATATATTCCAAATTATATGTTCCTGTCGCAGCTGTAAATATTAAATAATCACCGAATGGAATGTTTAAAGAAATTCGTAAAGCAATGGCCTGCTGGTCTAGTGGTATGATTCTCGCTTAGGGTGCGAGAGGTCACGGATTCGATTCCCGTGCAAGCCCATATTTAGAAGACTTTTCCACTTGAACGGCTGCTTGAAATTCTATTAATATTTTGTTTTCTTAAAAACACTATAGGTATACAGTAAGACTTTTTTTTTATAGCGTAGTGAAGCACGTCCCTGAATCGATTCGAATCGTCAACCTTTCGGTTAACAGCCGACCGCGCTAACCGATTGCGCCACAGAGACGACATTCACTAAATCTTCATTTTCCGAGAATGCCTTGGTGAAGGGTACTGCAGCTTGCTTGTCAAGTAAATAATGTGGTACTATCGGCTGCAACCAAACTCATTATAATCTTCAAAGACAAAATAACCAGGACATAAGATATACAAAAAGATTATTTTGCTCAAATTCAATTTCCTCAAAATGGAATAACTGCCGTGACAAGGATTTGAATCAGAGTTATTGCGGCCACAACGCAAAGTACTAACAACTGTACGACCAGAAAAACAAAGAAAGTAGCAATTTTTATTCTGTTTTAGAGAATATTCGAAAATTTAACACAAGTTATATACTTGTTGCAGCTGGAAATATAGAATAATTGAATCCAGAGAGACAGCCCGCACGATAATTAGAAATACATCGGCTTGCTGGTCTAGTGGTATGATTCTCGCTTTGGGTGCGAGAGGTCACGGATTCGATTCCCGTGCAAGCCCACATTGAGGTATCTTTTCCCACTTGTATATCTGCTTAAAATTTCGAGAATATTTTGATTCTTTAAGAAACGTTCCAAAACATAGCCTTTTTTACCTGGAATTTCGTAAACATTGGAACTTGCAAAATTTCTTCTTACACAAAAGATTATTAAAAAATATAGTCAAGCTTCTTGCCGGGTGGATTCGAACAATCAACATTCGGTTAACAGCCGAACGCTTGAACCGTGCTTGAACCGTTTCCCACAAGGACGGAATTCGCACATGATTCCACTAGAATATCATTGCGAAACTTACATCAGGCTGCATGTCAAGTAAAGAATGATGGTCCTATCGGCCTCAACCAAACCTATTCTTACCTTCAAAACGTGACCAGGATTCGAACCTGGGTTATTGCGGCGACAACGCAATGTACTAACCACTGTACGATCACAGCAACATTGGAAAGCGCAATTTGTATTTACTTTTAAAACATTGGAAATATATATTCCAAATTATATGTTCCTTTCGCAGGGGAAATATTAAATAATCACCGAATGGAATGTTTAAAGAAATTCATAAAGTAATGGCTTGCTGGTATGATTCGATTCCCGTGCAAGCCCATATTTAGAAGACTTTTCCACTTGAACGGCTGCTAGAAATTCTATTAATATTTTGTTTTCTTAAAAACACTATAGGGTATACTGTAAGACTTTTTTTTATAGCGTAGTGAAGCACGTCCCTGGATGGATTCGAACTATCAACCTTCGGTTAACAGCCGAACGCGCTAACCGATTGCGCCACAGAGACGATATACACTAAATCTTCCTTTTCCGAGAATGTCTTGGTGAAGGGTACTGCAGCTTGCTTGTCAAGTAAATAATGATGGTACTATCGGCTGAAACCAAACTCATTATAATCTTCAAAGACAAAATAACCAGGACATAAGATATACAAAAAGATTATTTTGCTCAAATTCAATTACCTCAAAATGGAATAACTGCCGTGACAAGGATTTGAATCAGAGTTATTGCGGCCACAACGCAAAGTACTAACAACTGTACGACCAGAAAAACAAAGAAAGTAGCAATTTTTATTCTGTTTTAGAGAATATTCGAAAATTTAACACAAGTTATATACTTGTTGCAGCTGGAAATATAGAATAATTGAATCCAGAGAGACAGCCCGCACGATAATTAGAAATATGTCGGCTTGCTGGTCTAGTGGTATGATTCTCGCTTTGGGTGCGAGAGATCAAGGGTTCGATTCCCGTGCAAGCCCACATTGAGGTATCTTTTCCCACTTGTATATCTGCTTGAAATTTCGAGAATATTTTGATTCTTTAAGAAACGTTCCAAAACATATTGTAAGCCTTTTTTACCTGGAATTTCGTAAACATTTTAGCTTGCAAAATTTCTTCTTACACAAAAGATTATTAAAAAATATAGTCAAGCTTCTTGCCGGGTGGATTCGAACAATCAACGTTCGGTTAACAGCCGAACGCTTGAACCGTTTCCCACAAGGACGGAATTCGCACATGATTCCCCGAGAATATCATTGCGAAACTTACATCAGGCTGCATGTCAAGTAAAGAATGATGGTCCTATCGGCCTCAACCAAACCTATTCTCACGTTCAAAACAAAGTAACCAAGTCAAAAGATAGACAACAAGAATATTTGGTTCAAATTCAATTTTCCTCAAAATGGAATAACTGCCGTGACCAGGATTCGAACCTGGGTTATTGCGGCCACAACGCAATGTACTAACCACTGTACGATCACAGCAACATTAGAAAGTGCAATTTGTATTTACTTTTAAAACATTGGAAATATCTATTCCAAATTATATGTTCCTGTCGCAGGGGTAAATATTAAATAATCACCGAATGGAATGTTTAAAGAAATTCATAAAGTAATGGCTTGCTGGTAAATGATTCTCGCTTAGGGTGCGAGAGGTCACGGATTCGATTCCCGTGCAAGCCCATATTTAGAAGACTTTTCCCCTTGAACGGCTGCTTGAAATTCTATTAACATTTTGTTTTCTTAAAAACACTATAGGGTATACTGTAAGGCTTTTTTTTTATAGCGTAGTGAAGCACGTCCCTGGATGGATTCGAACCATCAACCTTTCGGTTAACAGCCGAACGCGCTACCCGATTGCGCCACAGAGACGACATACCCTAAATCTTCATTTTCCGAGAATGTCTTGGTGAAGGGTACTGCAGCTTGTTGTCAAGTAAATAATGATGGTACTATCGTCTGCAACCAAACTCATTATCAACTTCAAAGACAAAATAACCAGGACATAAGATATACAAAAAGATTATTTTGCTCAAATTCAATTCCCTCAATATGGAATAACTGCCGCGAGCAGGATTTGAATCAGAGTTATTGCGGCCACAACGCAAAGTACTAACAACTGTACGACCAGGAAAACAAAGAAAGTAGCAATTTTTATTCTGTTTTAGAGAATATTCGAAAATTTAACACAAGTTATATAGACTTGTTGCAGCTGAAAATATAGAATAATTGAATCCAGAGAGACAGACGATAATTAGAAGTAACATCGGCTTGCTGGTCTAGTGGTATGATTCTCGCTTTGGGTGCGAGAGGCCACGGATTCGATTCCCGTGCAAGCCCATATTTAGAAGACTTTTCCACTTGAACGTCAGCTTAAAATTCTATTAACATTTTGTTTTCTTAAAAACACTATAGGGTATACTGTAAGACTTTTTTTTTATAGCGTAGTGAAGCACGTCCCTGGATGGATTCGAACCATCACCTTTCGGTTAACAGCCGAACGCGCTACCCGATTGCGCCACAGAGACGACATACACTAAATCTTCATTTTCCGAGAATGTCTTGGTGAAGGGTACTGCAGCTTGCTTGTCAAGTAAATAATGATGGTACTATCGGCTGCAACCAAACTCATTATCAACTTCAAAGACAAAATAACCAGGACATAAGATATACAAAAAGATTATTTTGCTCAAATTCAATTTCCTCAATATGGAATAACTGCCGCGAGCAGGATTTGAATCAGAGTTATTGCGGCCACAACGCAAAGTACTAACAACTGTACTACCAGGAAAACAAAGAAAGTAGCAATTTTTATTCTGTTTTAGAGAATATTCAAAAATTTAACACAAGTTATATAGACTTGTTGCAGCTGGAAATATAGAATAATTGAATCCAGAGAGACAGACGATAATTAGAAGTAACATCGGCTTGCTGGTCTAGTGGTATGATTCTCGCTTTGGATGCGAGAGGTCACGGTTAGATTCCCGTGCAAGCCCACATTGAGGTATCTTTTCCCACTTGTATATCTGCTTGAAATTTCGAGAATATTTTGATTCTTTAAGAAACGTTCCAAAACATATTGTAAGCCTTTTTTACCTGGAATTTCGTAAACATTTCAGCTTGCAAAATTTCTTCTTACACAAAAGATTATTAAAAAATATAGTCAAGCTTCTTGCCGGGTGGATTCGAACAATCAACGTTCGGTTAACAGCCGAACGCTCGAACCGCTTCCCACAAGGCGAATTCGCACATGATTCCCCGAGAATATCATTGTGAAACTTACATCAGGCTGTGCATGTCAAGTAAAGAATGATGGTCCTATCGGCCTCAACCAAACCTATTCTCACCTTCAAAACAAAGTAACCAAGTCAAAAGATAGACAACAAGAACATTTGGTTCAAATTCAATTTTCCTCAAAATGGAATAACTGCCGTGACCAGGATTCGAACCTGGGTTATTGCGGCCACAACGCAATGTACTAACCACTGTACGATCACAGCAACATTGGAAAGCGCAATTTGTATTTACTTTTAAAACACTGGAAATATATATTCCAAATTATATGTTCCTGTCGCAGGGTAAATATAGAATAATTGAATCCAGACACGATAATTAGAAATACATCGGCTTGCTGGTCTAGTGGTATGATTCTCGCTTAGGGTGCGAGAGGTCACGGATTCGATTCCCATGCAGCCGATATTTAGAAGACTTTTCCACTTGAACGGGTGCTTGAAATTCTATTAACATTTTGTTTTCTTAAAAACACTATAGGGTATACTGTAAGACTTTTTTTTTATAGCGTAGTGAAGCACGTCCCTGGATGGATTCGAACCATCAACCTTTCGGTTAACAGCCGAACGCGCTAACCGATTGCGCCACAGAGACGACATAAACTAAATCTTCATTTTCCGAGAATGTCTTGATGAAGGGTACTGCAGCTTGCTTGTCAAGCAAATAATGATGGTACTATCGGCTGCAACGAAACTCATTATCAACTTCAAAGACAAAATAACCAGGACATAAGATATACAAAAAGATTATTTTGCTCAAATTCAATTTCCTCAAAATGGAATAACTGCCGTGAGCAGGATTTGAATCAGAGTTATTGCGGCCACAACGCAAAGTACCAACAACTGTACGACCAGGAAAACAAAGAAAGTATAAATTTTTATTCTGTTTTAGAGAATATTCGAAAATTTAACACAAGTTATATAGACTTGTTGCAGGTGGAAATATAGAATAAATGAATCCAGAGAGACAGACGATAATTAGAAGTACATCGGCTTGCTGCTCTAGTGGTATGATTCTCGCTTTGGGTGCGAGAGGTCACGGGTTCGATTCCCGTGCAAGCCCACATTGAGGTATCTTTTCCCACTTGTATATCTGCTTGAAATTTCGAGAATATTTTGATTCTTTAAGAAACGTTCCAAAACATATTGTAGGCCTTTTTTAACCGGAATTTCGTAAACATTTTAGCTTGCAAAATTTCTTCTTACACAAAAGATTATTAAAGAATATAGTCAAGCTTCTTGCCGGGTGGATTCGAACAATCAACGTTCGGTTAACAGCCGAACGCTTGAACCGTTTCCCACAAGGCGGAATTCGCACATGATTCCCCGAGAATATCATTGTGAAACTTACATCAGGCTGCATGTCATGTAAAGGATGATGGTCCTATCGGCCTCAACCAAAACCTATTCTCACCTTCAAAACAAAGTAACCAAGTCAAAAGATAGACAACAAGAATATTTGGTTCAAATTCAATTTTCCTCAAAATGGAATAACTGCCGTGACCAGGATTCGAACCTGGGTTATTGCGGCCACAACGCAATGTACTAACCACTGTACGATCACTGCAACGTTGGAAAGCGCAATTTGTATTTACTTTTAAAACATTGGAAATATATATTCCAAATTATATGTTCCTGTCGCGGGGGTAAATATTAAATAATCACCGAATGGAATGTTTAAAGAAATTCATAAAGTAATGGCTTGCTGGTCTAGTGGTATGATTCTCGCTTAGGGTGCGAGAGGTCACTGATTCGATTCCCGTGCAAGCCCATATTTAGAAGACTTTTCCACTTGAACGACTGCTTGAAATTATATTAACATTTTGTTTTCTTAAAAACACTATAGGGTATACTGTAAGACTTTTTTATAGCGTAGTGAAGCACGTCCCTGGATGGATTCGAACCATCAACCTTTCGGTTAACAGCCGAACGCGCTAACCGATTGCGCCACAGAGACGACATTCGCTAAATCTTCATTTTCAGAGAATGTCTTGGTGAACACAACGCAAAGTACTATCAACTGTGCGACCAGAAAAACAAAGAAAGTAGCAATTTTTATTCTGTTTTAGAGAATAGTCGAAAATTTAACACAAGTTATATACTTGTTGCAGCTGGAAATATAGAATAATTGAATCCAGAGAGACCGCCAGCACGATAATTAGAAATACATCGGCTTGCTGGTCCAGTGGTATGATTCTCGCTTTGGGTGCGAGAGGTCACGGTTCGATTCCCGTGCAAGCCCACATTGACGTATCTTTTCCCACTTTTACATCTGCTTGAAATTTCGAGAATATTTTGATTCTTTAAGAAACGTTCCAAAACATATTGTAGGCCTTTTTTAACCGGAATTTCGTAAACATTTTAGCTTGCAAAATTTCTTCTTACACAAAAGATTATTAAAGAATATAGTCAAGCTTCTTGCCGGGTGGATTCGAACAATCAACGTTCGGTTAACAGCCGAACGCTTGAACCGTTTCCCACAAGGCGGAATTCGCACATGATTCCCCGAGAATATCATTGTGAAACTTACATCAGGCTGCATGTCATGTAAAGGATGATGGTCCTATCGGCCTCAACCAAAACCTATTCTCACCTTCAAAACAAAGTAACCAAGTCAAAAGATAGACAACAAGAATATTTGGTTCAAATTCAATTTTCCTCAAAATGGAATAACTGCCGTGACCAGGATTCGAACCTGGGTTATTGCGGCCACAACGCAATGTACTAACCACTGTACGATCACTGCAACGTTGGAAAGCGCAATTTGTATTTACTTTTAAAACATTGGAAATATATATTCCAAATTATATGTTCCTGTCGCGGGGGTAAATATTAAATAATCACCGAATGGAATGTTTAAAGAAATTCATAAAGTAATGGCTTGCTGGTCTAGTGGTATGATTCTCGCTTAGGGTGCGAGAGGTCACTGATTCGATTCCCGTGCAAGCCCATATTTAGAAGACTTTTCCACTTGAACGACTGCTTGAAATTATATTAACATTTTGTTTTCTTAAAAACACTATAGGGTATACTGTAAGACTTTTTTATAGCGTAGTGAAGCACGTCCCTGGATGGATTCGAACCATCAACCTTTCGGTTAACAGCCGAACGCGCTAACCGATTGCGCCACAGAGACGACATTCGCTAAATCTTCATTTTCAGAGAATGTCTTGGTGAACACAACGCAAAGTACTATCAACTGTGCGACCAGAAAAACAAAGAAAGTAGCAATTTTTATTCTGTTTTAGAGAATAGTCGAAAATTTAACACAAGTTATATACTTGTTGCAGCTGGAAATATAGAATAATTGAATCCAGAGAGACCGCCAGCACGATAATTAGAAATACATCGGCTTGCTGGTCCAGTGGTATGATTCTCGCTTTGGGTGCGAGAGGTCACGGTTCGATTCCCGTGCAAGCCCACATTGACGTATCTTTTCCCACTTTTACATCTGCTTGAAATTTCGAGAATATTTTGATTCTTTAAGAAACGTTCCAAAACATACTGTAAGCCTTTTTTACCTGGAATTTCATAAACATTTCAGCTTGCAAAATTTCTTCTTAGATATATTTAAAAATTAATTGAACCCCATTTTAACCCCTCTTCTCAAGTTGCGAAAATCCTTACACTCCCCTAGAAATTGACCCATATAAGGAGTGAAACAAGCATAACGGGATGTTTGGCCAATAGTAATGGCAATGTTTGTATGCATGTATGTATGATATATCTAATTTCTAGGTAGTATGGCCTCTGCTTCACCAAAACTTTTCAACACTGGCCTAATTTGCATAAAAATCAGCTCCGAAAGTCGGAGGAAATGTCTGTGAGATTTATGACAATAGACATTCTTGAGTCTGTATTATCGACCCAAGCGCAAGCAGAGATGAAGAGAAAAACAAGAAATATTATTTAGTCAACAACAAAAAAATATTTTGCTTTGCTTTTGGTCGCTTGAGCACCTGAAATGTTACGGTATGAGACCTATAGTATTTTATATTGAAAGGCAATGTTTCTTATATGTTTTTAAAACTCACCTTTTCAATCGAAGTTGTTATCAATGGCGACCTCATCTTTAACACGCGCCAGGAATTTAAAGTTACCTGTGTGAACTTAACTGTCAACTTTATACCGTCAACTTAACTGTCAATTTAACTGTCAATTGTGTACTTAACTGGCAATTTAACTGGCAATATTTATTTTACCTGTCAACTTAACTGTCCACATAGCTGGCAATTTAATTGGCTATTGTCAACTTACGTGTCAATTAAACTGACAAATGTCAACTTAACTGGCAATAAAATGTGTTGCAGCATGAGCCGTCTGGGCCACCGTAGAATTGGCTTTCTCTTTGTGTTTCTTTTTTCCCTTGCTACAGCTTTCATCGAGTTTTCAACATAATTATAAAAAAGTACATCAACTCGTTGCACACTTGCATCAATGTATTGGCAAACAGCTTTCAAAAACACCTGTGCATAATCTCTGAATGTTTTGCACCTTTGTGTCTTTCCCATAGCATGTCCATCAATAAGTACACAAGTCTCGTGGGTATCTGGGCTTGGGATACAATGCAGAATTTCAGTATCGACCGTCAGAATATCAACCATATCAGACTTTGAAGTTGAATTCATGTCACCATTTAGTTTTGCTAAAGACAGTGGCAAACTGGATAGCCCATGTTGTAGAACTTCGTCCATACTGATTTTACGACCAGCCATTGAAGCTGTAAGCAAACGCTGGAGAAGCTTTCTGTCTGCCTTTATAATTTGTTGTTCGCTTTTTTTACCTGGCAGTGTTGCCTGGTACAGTGTGTCGAATGTTTTGCTGTTGTTCTTTTTTAATATATAAAAAAAGGCTATATTCTTTTCAATCAACCAGCTGTCCACATGTTGAGAAAGAAGTTGTTTTCCTTGGTGCTCTGCCAAAAGCATGTCGTTTTGGATTTCGTTCGTCGCAACATCATTTGTGGCCAGGGAGGTTAGCCTAAGTCTTGATTCATCTAGTTGAACATCAGGATCTTGCGGAACTATAGGAGAACCACTTTCTGTCACAGGAATCTTGAAAACGTCAAATCTCAACAATTGCTTCTTCAAATTATCCACTGTTTCTTTATCATACTTCTTTCTAGACGGCTGCGCATCTTTTCGTGTTGAGATGTTGTCATCATAGGCTTCTTCCAAATCGAGCATCACCTTTGTGGAATGGGAAACAGCAGAGCGTTCTGCCCAGGTTATACAAAGATTGTCCCTTGCCGTATCATTTCTTGTAATACCAATAATGCCATTCGAAATCTTGCAAATTTTGTTCTGCCATTCTGTTGCTCTATTGGAACTTGATTGAATCTTGCATCTTTGCGCTTCATAACAAAATTACCATCCATACCATAGATCATCATGGAGAACGGGAGTTGGTCTCCCCTTTAAGAAGGGTGCATGGTCCAGTTGGTGAAAATTGATCATTTTACCAGAATCGATTGTTCTTGGTCTATCTATTTTTGGGTAATCTTGGCCTGATCGTTGATTACTTGGCCCTCTTTGCCACAGCATGGAATGTGTTCTTTCCATCAATAGTTTCCTCCAACACATCGATGTTATTACACGAAGCACGACCAGGTGAATACGGTGTAAGTTCACAAGGAATATAGACGTTATAATTCTTCTCATTATCATTCTTGCAAGGTGTCGGTTGCTATTGTGGTGTCTATCCTTCCGATTGTATCCATTCCAATTGTATGGCCAGCTGCATGAAATAAGTCTACAAGTTGTTCGGACCTTATCGCTTGATGAAGAGTAAGACCTAGAGTCCTAGACCTATATGTCTTGGAGTAAGCTTTTGCTTTCCAGATGCCAAATATATTATATCTTGTGCAATATTACATGTATAACTATGTAACTTACCTGCAAGAGCGGTCTCAGATTCTAAAACATTTGTACCCCCAAGTAGTATAGATATAAATAAGTATAAACTATCTGGCATAATTTGTCTGACGTGGTCATCATCGATCCCTCCCAGCTATTGTTATGACCTTCAGTATTCTCCAATTCACTTCGGACGTGCAATGCACTATGAACCAGCTGTTGTAAAATGCTATCTTTTAGTGGGGGAATGTTATCAGCCTCTTTTCCCTCATCCTCAGCAGTTATAAGTTGATGGGCTAATGCAAGTTCGGATGTTTGGCTTGGATAAATCAACAAATGAGTTTTTGGGTCTATTGGCCGCCTCGTATCCAGGCGCTTTTAAGGAAAAGAAAAAAAATCGCATTCAGCTAATTTATAGAGATCAGTGGCTAAGCTGAGCGAGCGCGCGGGAGTGCTTGGGGAGGTCTGCGCCTGGGTACGAGGCTGGTCTATTGGTCGGACAAAACCAGCTTGATCACCCAGAATTCGTTTCACATCATCATAAAATGAGCTTCTTCTTGTTTCGTACCGTTGAGGAATCTGAACATCTTCCATCAAGCAGAATTTCTGGTAATGCGACCATACCAGGCTTTCTTGCCATCCTACTTTTCCTACTTTTTTTTCATACTCCTACTTTTCCTACATACTCCTACTTTTTCCCACTTTTTTTCTTCAAATCCTACTTTTTTAAGAATCTTAACAATTCCCGCATAAATCTAAAAAATCTAATGATCCCATTGAGTCCATTGAAAATCGCAAAAATCTTGTTGGAAATCCCAAAAATTTCGTTGGAAATCCAAAAAATGTCGTTGGAAATCCAAAAAACCTCGTTGGAAATCCAAAACATTTCCCTGGAAATCCCAAAAATCCTTTGAAATCCCAAAAATATCGCCTTTGTAATGCAAGTGGGTGCGTGTGTAACCTTTTGCCAATCAGCGACGGTTATCTTAAAATAACGTTATGTTACTCTTTTATCTCTGTGCGTATAACTGGATTTATTATTAGCATGACAAAATTACTGGATGCTGATTGGTTGAGAGGAGTACAATTATTTCATTAATTGTACTGCAGTACAATTAATGATTTTCCCAAAACAAACAAAATGGCGGAAATTTTGTCATGCTAATAATAAACAAGTAATGATGCGATGTTGCTCGTACAATTAGGGATTAATAGTACTCGTGATGTTTGAAAATGTTGCCAAATTGGACTCGCCCCGGCGGCTCGTCCAATTTTAGCAAAATTTCCAAACATCACTCGTACTATTAATCCCTAATTGTACTCGCCATCGCATGATAACCTATACTAATATTAATTATTTCAATTTTCAAGATGGCGGACTATTCAATAGCAACTAGCCTGCCTCCTGCGGAGGCCTTATTTTAGCATATATCAGTGACACATGTCACTGATGAATTCAGCTCGCTCGCTGGAATTCTCTTCAATGGGACGAGGCAAGGCGACTAGCAGCTAAGTCGAGGATTGCACATTTGCCCCATAGCCTAAACTTACCCCAACCCCAAACCTAACCCCAAACCTAACCCTACAAGATGTTTACAAATAGAAAAAAGTTGTGAAATAACCGAGATTCGCAAGAATATATAGATCGGGCAAAAGACTGGGCAAGAGTAAACTCTGGAGAAATGCAAGCAGTGTCAAGAATAGTGTGCAGCAATTATGTGTTCCTGACATGAAGTGGTAATGCAGATACCCACTAGACCGCTGAGAACCGCTGGAAACTTTCTGGAAACGCCCTTTTGATAATTACGTCACGAATACTTCCTTGGCCTTGCAGCCTCCCGGGCCAAGGAGGAATTTGTGACATAATTATCGAAAGGTTGTATTACTTGAATATATAGTGTAAATGTGCAATTCTCGGTTTAGCTGCTAGTTCAAGAGTGAGCATTGTAAATTAAATATGGACATGTTTCTATAATTTTATGACGAATATGGACACATAGCCCGCACAGTCATGTGTGTTTATTTGTTCAATAGCCATATTTATTCAAATATTCTAATTAACCATAAATTAATGTGAAATAAAATGTGATTGAGGTGGTAGACATGAGGGGCAATGTCACGATGCTACTTCGCATCTAAAATATGCGCAGAAGCCGCAGACTTTATTTTTGTGTTCGCGAACACAAAAATAAAGTTTACTGAGAGAGGGTATGGTGGCCCACAACTGCAAACACAACACAATATTCACTAAACACGACAATATATTCTGTGAAACACAATAACAAGTTCGCTGAACACAACACACGATCTGCTTGTCACAACAACAAAATGATCAAAACACAACACAATATTTTCGATTAAAACACAACAACCAATTTATTAAAACACGACAATAAATTCATTAAAACACAACACAATATTTGCAAAACACAACAAGAAATTACTAAAACACAACACAATATATCAATGAATCCGCGGTAAGTACTTCATCTTATGGAGCTATAATGGAATACTTCATCTTATGGAGCTATAATGGATCCTGATTTATCCTGATCCTCATTATTGAAGGAACGCAGGTTCATGCATGTTTTCTTCGACTGTTTTCATGCTCCAGCCTTGCTTCAGTTTTATATCAAAAAGAAGAAAATTCCAAGTAAGGTATCATGTTTTGCCCTGCATGTGGAACTCGCATAAAAGAGAGAGGAAAGATCAACACATTTCAGAAACTCGTCAAAGACCAAAGGAACGTCGAAAGACACGGAACCTCTTGCTTTAATAAACATTGGTTTAATGAACTCCTGCCAGTTCGTGGAAAAGAACGCCCGATATGCGGAATTTTTTTCTATGGAGTTGACGAAGCGGGAGGCTTATGACAAGTCATTTGACACTGAATTGAGTTGGAAACTAGTCTATCCTGACGGTCAAGTTTGCTTAACGCTTCCAGGTCAGGCAGAGCAAGAATTCACTGTAAGAAATTATAAAGAAGACTTAAGGAAGCCATATAACCGAATAACATTATATTTGTGCCCAGAAGAACCCGATCTCCATCGAGAAGGAAATGGCAGTGACGACGATCAGCATGATGTTGCAAATACTCAGAATGTCAGGTAAACTTATAGCCCTTCAGTTTTACATTTAGACAATTTCTTAAAATGCCTTTTATAACCCAAGCACTCAACATTTGATTGTACTTTTCGCGGGAAATGACGTCATAAATTTGGTATTTTGGTGAATGCGTTTCTTACATGTTTTGGCAATGGGACGTATAATTACGCTGTGGAATTACAAACCTAGAAATCTAATGAAAATAGCAATATAGGCTTATTATGATTATAGTATACAATTCCATGTATACTATAGCAATTTAGGCTTATTATGATTATAGTAGGTTTTACTATACTCTATAGCAATTTAGGCTTATTATGATTATAGTAGGTTTTAGTATAGCAATTTAGGCTTATTATGGTTATATATAGTATACAATTCCATGCATGAGACTGAAAACCTTACCTTGAACAATCCTTCTGTTACTCAATCGACTCTTGATTCTATCAATTTATGGGCATCTAACAATTGGATGAAACTGAATGCTAAAAAGTGTAAAGAGCTCCGAGTCTGCTATCTTAAAGAAACCCCGCAGTTATCACCATTGACAATCGATGGACATGTGCTCCAGAACGGTACAATCCCACAAAGTGTTAGGATTAATCGTTCAAAACAACCTAAAATGGGATGAGCAAATTCGTGCAATCGTCACTAAAGCATCCAAACGGTTATACATTGTTCGGGTACTATGCCGCGGAGGAGTTCCTCCTGCTGACCTAACCAATATATATTATGCGGTCATTCGTTCTATCTTAGAATACTGTTGCGAGGTGTGGAATAACGCAATACCTCGCTACCTGTCCGACGAACTGGAAAGAGTACAAAGGCGAGCTATGCGCATTATCCTTCCCGGCCACTCATACGAGAAAGCCCTTCAATTAGCTAACTGTACAAGACTAAGCGACAGACGAAACGAAATTTGCATAAAGACCTTACAGAAGATTGCTAAAGGTGACCCCCTTGCAGAACATGTGACGCAGTCCAGAGCTTACGCTCATCAATATTATATTAGGACTTTAAATAATCTGTCGCTGTATAAGTGCAGAACTGAACGTTTTAAAAACAGCTTCTTTCCAAGCACAATTGCAAAGCTGAATACTATGAAATAGCTGATAGAACTGTATCTTAAATGAAATAATTTGATGATTTTTATCATATAATAACAATTACTGTAATTCTTATATCTTTTTAGCTTGGCCATTATAACTTTGTAAATATATATTACTTAAATTTGATTTTGTAAACACATTGTAATTCATTTTTATGCGATGTGTCATTAATTAAACACCAAATAATAATAATAATAATAATGTACAAAATAGAAATAGAATGCAATTTTAAAAGCTGTCATATTTTGTGGCAACTTTTATCGGATCAGTACTACAGTGGATTTCCATATAGGTTTTTGTTTGCATGGTGTATTGAGCACAGCATGTATATTATATAAATGTATGGTATTGTAACGTTTTAGGCCGAGGTTGGGGTGAGGGTGGGAAAATGCTGTCAAGGGGTGCAAAATTGTAATCTTTACATTTCTGGGATAAAAAAGACTACCAGGGTGTCTTCAGGAAATTCACTGTAGTATCGTATAAAAGTTGCCACAAAATATGACAGCTTTTAAAATTGCATTCTATTTCCCTTTTGTACATGGAATAGACTTTATGCATAATTCGCAACCGGGCCCCGTATCCTAGGAAACAGGAATAGACGCGGGAAAACGAGCAGGACCGGGCTTTTCCCTGAGACCCTGACCTACGTACAGACGTACTTGCTTGACAAGCAAAAAGGACGCCATTCTGACGCGGGCGATGTTGAATTGAGCCACAAATTTTCGCGAGTTTGCTTTATCTAAGGCTACTGTCTTGGCCCAGTTGATCCAGATATACTTCTGCTTCATCAAGTCTTTCTCTACCGCCCTCCTCCATGTTGTTGCTGGTCGTCCTCTCATCCTCCTGCCCTCTTCGGCTCTTACGGAAGATGACAGAAAAGGTTGTCTCACAAGAAAAATTGGACCCGCCGACATCCGGAAATGGATTGGGGAGGTTTAGAAGAACATTTCTATCATAAAAAGAAATTGCCCCTCGATATGGTTTCGTACCTCTATCTGCCTGACTATATAAGCTGGAGGAACATGTCTCCTCAATACCCCACCGCTAGTTGCCAATTTTGGCTCGCATTCCAACGTCCCCTTCAATACTTTTGAATAGCAAAGTACTCTCCTCAGAACACAATTTTGGTCACTTCACACTTTGGCAACAATGGTTAAAAACTCATATTTATTCTGCAATCCTTGTATTTATTCTACAAATTTGGTATTTTATAGACGGTATTTTATGCAATAAAATTTTGTTGAACTTATGTAATAACAAATTTAAACCATAGTATGTTGGCCTGGCGCACCTCTCCTCCACCTGTTCAGAGTGGAGCTTAGCCCCCTGGCGTGCTATAAGTGGAAGTGACGTTAGCAAAGCCAAAGGAAAGTAGCAGTGGTTTTTTAAGCGAGGAAAGCAAACGGCCAAGGGCTACACTGTTGATTACATCACAGTGTATGTAGTGAAGAATTTTCAGCCATCTAATATGCACACGTAAAAACCTGCCACAAAGTTGCTACAAGTTTGTTCCAACAAGCCGATTTAAGGACATGTTTTCAGCTTGCTGACAAGTTGTTATGTACAGACATACAGCAGACCTCGTTGAAGTTAGATAATTCATCAGACTCGTTCCAGGTTGTTACCTGCAACAACGTGTTACCGTCTTGCAATTTAACAACGTTTTTAACAAGTTGTGAGGATGAACCTTGTTGCAACTTGACAAATAGCACCATTGTTATGATTCAATTTTTTTACATGCTTGATGGATGTCTGTCGCGGATTTTACCTGTGTACTTAAGGACAGGCCTTTTATGATTATGTTTTAGTTTTATGTTTGTCTTTCAAATGATAAAACGCGTCAATGAATAAACTCCTTGAGTTTTAACCACAACAGCGGATCGACCTATGCCTATGGTTATATCCAATTTTATCTATAACTACGTACATACAGAAATGTTCTATACAGTCATATAATCATGGTGTTTTATACTGTAACATCAAGTAAACGTTATTATAACATTCACAGTGTACAGTATATAGTCCTATCAGTTGGCTCGCTAGTTTCCTGATTGGAGGCGAGGCTTCAGACTTCTGAAGAGATCAATAGCTCTACACGATGACGATGTCTTCAAGTATCTGACACGATTTTTCAAAATGTTAATAAAGGCTTTTGCTTTGCTCTTGCAACTTCGGCTGCATTTCTCCAGCGTTTTCTCTTTATTAAAGAAACGATTGATTCGTCCTAAGAAAATAGAGAAATATGTTAAAATAGATATTTCACGCAAATACGCACTAAGCATTATCAGTTGTGCCATGATTTTGAGGTAAACCGCAATTGTTCTCCAATGGAAAATCGACGTCGAATGGGTTTGATGTTGAGATCAATTGCGACGTCGAATGGGTTTGATGTTGAGATCAATTGATGTCGAGATCAATTGCGGCTTACCATATGGTTTTGTCCCATAAATCAAATAGACTGATATTTGTTAGTCTTGTTACTTACCGAACTATTAAGAATAATCATGTGTTTGTGCTTCGTAAAAACTGCTTTCAACTTCGGCATTGTTTATAAATTTCGACGCCATTTTGAAAACAGTGAATTTTGCCAAATATTTTGAGACAAAATTAATAAAAAAGCCAATAGTAGTGTAATTAGCCAATGAAATTGTTTATCGCAGGTGAACATCAAAAGTAAACATCAAATCTAGCAGGCGAGCATCAATTCATTCCAGCAGTCCGTCGACCAATCAAAACAGTTCTTATATCTCATTTATGGGACAAAACGTTATCTTATTAATGTTAACTTGTATTGTTGTTGTAATCTGTGTGAGTGCATGAGGATAACAACGTAGCTTTTGTGCAAAGGAACGTGGGCAAGACCTCACCTCACCCACCTTCGGTATTAAATTTATGTCAGTGTATACATGCTCAATCTACAACATGACCTATAAAGCTGGTTGCAACCATAAATTCCAGTTCTCAATCAATGTGGAACATTCCAATCCTCATGCTGTCAAGTGTTTTCGGGATATCATATTCCCGGACCTTCCTTTAGTGATTGCAGCTGTGTGCAATGCCTGAAAGTACCTCATGCTGCATTAACACTTGCTATGCTTCAAGATTAACCTCGAGTATAATGAAGTGTTTCCCACAAATTTACCCGCATGGTTATCATATATATCTTATAACTGTTGAGGTCCATTGTATAGGTAGTGATGAACAATTTAATATTCATAAACTTGGTTGAATGGTTGCAGAATGTAACGTTTGGACGGTGTGCTTCTCGTGAGTCGTACCTAGTTCTTAGTGATTCTGCTTGAAATCGGATAAAATTAAAAAAAATAGAAAAATCTAAAATCATGTTATTATAATTTATGCATTTGGTACGGCTCATATGAAGCACGGCTGCTTGAATCAACATGCGCTTCAGCCATGTAGCACGCCTGAACCAGGCGAACAGTATTATATTTTAGCCGTGCAATAAAATATGTCGTGCTTAATTTATTCAGACACCGTGCTTCATATGTACTTTGTCTTAATTCATCGAATTAAGTTCGTTTCATGAAAAGTACCGCTTCTAAACCGGACCTTAGATCCTTCAACCAAGCTCGTGAATATGTAGGATAATTGTTCATGTCTCAATAAGGGTTATCACAGTCTTTGCACGTGACTGTTTAATACTTACCAATCTTAGTTTCACCAAGTTTCACGTAGTTAGTCTTTCGTCTCTCAAAGCGAGACTTTCGTGGTTTTGACGACTTTATCGCGGCTTTGTTATCCCTAACGTCCCAAAAATGAACATTAACAAACGATTCTTTCGGATCAATTACCGCAATTCTTGCAATAAAGTTTTGTTTTGCTTTAAGCCTTTTGGAGTTGTTATTAACGAATAGATAAACTTCAACTCTGTCTCCTGAACTGCACAAGCGTTTGTCAGCACTGGGCTTGGGAGATGATTTAACTGCTTCTTGATTGCCTGAAAACAAAGATTGTCCTGAGTTTCAAATTCCCATTGGCATTTCTATAGGGAACTTCGTCCGATGTTTCTGAGCTGATTGACGTACAGACTGAATTAATGATTTTTGAATTCCCTAGCTGAAATTCTCATGTGTAGTTTGACTTTGTGTACAAGCACTATTCGCCAGCTCATACAATGTCAATTTGCCATTGACAAGTAATAACTGATCTAGCTTATATACTTACTCGTGTTATCCACACATCCATTTCGATTACATTTTATTCGAGAAAGCTAAATAAAAATATAAAGTGAAAAAAGACAAGGTCGTATGGTCTTTTCAGCAAAACAAAATAGTGTGAGGATAACAGTTTTATTATACTATATAATAATGAAACTTAACTGATTTTATCTATACTGACTAGCTTTTCCGGGTCTGAACTGTTCTCCCTAGGGCTCAGTCTTACTGCAGGGAAAATCCGGATACCCAGAGCCAGAAGAAACCTGTTTAGTATAGAGTGAAACTGGAAGCATTCTTCCAACATGCAACTCAGGAAAAAACTATACATTGAGACATGAGACAACTGCATGTTGCACATTAGCTACTATGGCCACCAACTAACCCTCATGAGAAAAAATCGTTGCAGCTGTATTGTCAACATCTTCCCACCCCCATTTTAAATATGCTATTTTGTTCCACGCGTATTGCATTTTTCTAACAATGCAGGCCTCATTAAACCAGGATAGAGGGGAGCAAGAATTTTTCAACAGAAATCGTAGAGAAGAATATGTTTTCACGAAGAAGTATATAGACGCCTTATCTCAGAGCTTTATACTTCTCTGCTTAAGTACAGGCTTAATATTATTTTGATAAAGTTGAACTTGCGAGTACTAGCCAGTACCTCACATGTGCATCGTACGCAGCTATTGGGATCATGTCCAGGTATTTGTGGAGTCCAGGAACTGTTGTGTTTATATCTCTTTGAAAGAAATTTGCAATCTGGATAATGTAAATCTAAAATAAGGACAAAATTTCAGCGCACAAGATACTGGCAAATAACATATGACAAATCACAGAACGAAAATGCGCCCTAAAATCACGATATGGTTCTATATAATTTTGTATTTCAGTAATAACGTCGAAATAATAAGTAGTGAGTGTGGGAAATTGTGCTTCAGTGGGAAAAGGCTTGGAGGTACGACATACCAATATTTATTTATGTATAGGCTAGCTTGAAGACTAGATAAAGTCACTACAGTGTGAAACATTTAGACGGCATCTTTAGCGGCATCTTTAGTATAACATCGTTATACCTGTTGGTTTCTTTAGTGTAACATTTTGAAGAAGAGTACGGTTAATAATTGGGTGCACCATTTGTTTATCTGTAAGGAAAGTATACTGTGTGTTAATATTTGTATTAATATTCATTATAAAATATACTAACTTTATTTTCACTGTGTGGCTCTAACAGATGTAAACTTTTCCCCATGGTCAGTGCATGTTACAGTCAACGCCGCTTATATGCAAATCCTTTTTGCCAACTCGATTTTTGCATATAAGCGGATTTTGCATATAAGCGGGTTCGTTCCCAGGATGCGCACCCAGCAAAGTCTATTAGCATACAGGCGTATGTACCACAGAATACCACGGTACCACAGAATACCGGTCTTATTTATTGATCTTATAAAATTTGAGGAAATTTATTTTTGTGAATATAATTATATTAGTTTTAGTTTTAATTGACATACAAAAAACCAAAAATGAATATTTTCATAAAAATTCTTAAAAATAATCAGGATTAACAATAAATAACATTCTATGTTTTTGATACTTTTTTCCCGCATAATGCCTGTAAAATTCGAAATTTAAAAATAAGTTCGCAACCAGTATAATTTATGTTGATCACTTCTTTTTCTATGCAACACAGCATTATTACTATACAGGAATCACATCGAGGAATCAATTTTACCATTGAAAAACTGAATTTTTCAAAATTATTGATAAACCTGGTATACTTTGGTTACACCACTGGTATGCTGTACTGATTTTATCAAGATTTTGGCAGACTAGTCCCTAGTCCCCTATACGCGCGTTCTATATTTCCGTGACGTCATCGAATGAAATGCAGCAGCCCGCATATTAATGAGAACGCTTACAGGCCTAGGAACTAGGCTGAGATTTTGGTGGCATCTCACTCGATTGAATAATAATTGAAAGGTTTTGTAGCTGGAAAATTATTGAGTGAAAATTATATACATTTATTAGACCTAACCAGGAACAGCTACGAAAAATGCAACTATAGGTCCCTGGCAGGAACCGAATCTGCGGCCCTGCGATTCCGGTGCAGCGCTCTAACCAATTGAGCTAAGAGTCCAGTTGTCGAGCTCTAACCACAAGTTCATGTATATATTCTAGGGTACTGCCAAGTTAAGTTGTGGGTAAATATCAAGATTTTGGTGGCATCTCACTCGATTGAATAATAATTGAAAGGTTTTGTAGATGGAAAATTATTGAGTGAAAATTATATACATTTATTAGACCTAACCAGGAACAGCTACGAAAAATGCAACTATAGGTCCTGGCAGGAATCGAATCTGCGGCCCTGCGATTCCGGTGCAGCGCTCTAACCAACTGAGCTAAGAGCCAACTGAGCGAATCGAGTGAGATGCCACCAAAATCTTGATATTTACCCACAACTTAACGTGGCAGTACCCTAGTATATATACATGATTTTGTACTGATTTTAGTATTTACCTTTCACTAAATATAGCAATATCCTACATTATTATATGGCTTTATGAAATCCGCGGTTCTGATTGGCTAGCGAGCGGTCCGATAAAAGCCGTATCCGGATCGTGGTCCCGGACCGGTGTCCCGGATTAAAAAATTAAAAATTTAAAAATTCAAAAATTTTTAAAAATATATATTTAAAAATATTTTTTTTAAATATTTAAAAAATTTAAAAAATGAGGAAGCCATTTCATGTCTCAACATGAAAGGTGGCGAAAAATTCTTGTTTATGCCTTGATTAATTTAAGAATCAATCTCAAGAGCATCGAGGTTGCTCAAGAGCCATATAATAAACAGTTTATTGACCTCGCTTGTTCGGTCTGTACAGTGAAATATCGGACCTCTGTTTTTTAGTACGGACCGCGCTCGCTGCGCTCGCTTGTACCGCGCTCGCTTGTAGACCTCACGCACGGTCAATAACCTATTAGTATTATCACACAACATGACACACCAAATCCTGGTACAATTTGATAAACCGTTGCTTATTTATCTCTACACTGGTATTCTGTGGTGCATTAGAGTTTGTTGTCTATGAAAGTCTATGAAATCTAGCCCAAAAACCCCCAGGAAGAAAAAATATATCGATAAACTATACCACATTATCTATATTTGACAAAAGATACGGAACATGTAAATTTTTGCGGTATTCTGTGGTACATACACCTGTAATACAAAATGATAAAAAATACCAAAGCCAGTTTCAACTTAGCAACATGCGACAACAGATTTTAAAAAAGGATAGAAAATAGCTTTCTAATCAATAAACTAAAAATATACAAGGTAACTGTTCTTATTTTTGGAAGTAACAATTAATTAATGTTTGCTTTTTGGGAACATTTGAACATTTTTCTTTGCATATAAGCGACTTTAACGCAAAATGTTCAATTTTTCTTTTGCATATAAACGACTTTTGCATATAAGCAGTTTGCATATAAGCGGATTAAAAAGACTAATTTTCTTAAGGTTTGGTTTTGGATTCCCAAAATCTTTGCATATAAGCGACTTTTCATATAAGCGACTTGCATATAAGCGGCGGCGACTGTACTACAACTAAGGCCGGAGTACCTGGAGAAAACCTGCGCACGCAGTTTGGTGGAGTTGCAGTGGAAGCGCACTTCTCGCACGGGCCTGAATTATAATCGATCATAAAACTATTTATTGTAGAAATTCGACTTGGTGCAAGATATATGCATTTAACTAACAAAGTGCTCAAGTGCATGCATGAAGTTAGTTACCTGGACACGATTTGCAACACTCGTTTACATTCTTCTGAATAGGATTATCACATTCCAACTTCGGACATGATACTGTCTTACAGTTTACTGCTGTATTCTAAATTAAAATATTCATTTATAATATTAATAATTATAAGTAATAGAATGACTTAATTTATCCCACTAAATTTCCCACATATCATTATGAGTGCGGGAAAATTAGAAGACAAAGAAAAATCTTCCTCGTCCATGAGCAGTGAGGGAAATACTAGGTTTACGTTCCCTCGGAGAACAAAAACTCCAAGGCGATCATTGTATTATCTTCATAATAGTTGGTCGCTTTATTGCGAAAAGAGTGTTAGGAATAATATTAGGCACTGCACCAAAAATTTATTTGTTTAAGTCTCAAAAGTAGTTTTGGAGTTAAAGAAATGGAAACTTTACACTGTCCTACACAGCTTGTGACGTCACAGTTTAACTTTCACCTTTTTACTTCCAACTTTTAAGTTTCACATAAGATTTGCAAATATGGAAAATTTGTTTTGTTTTATACTTAACGTGAACTTAACAGCCACTTAAAATGGTTTCTTTCTGTTAAATTAATACTTATTTGGTTAATTTTAATTCCAAACACTACATGCATCTTATATAAATGTTTTTTTCTCAAAAGTTACAGTATAAGCTAAATATACTTGACAAACGCAGATATCACAGTTCGGCTGTTGGAAGACTTTCGTATCTGATGTGGATCCTAAAGGATTCCACATATCTTTATCTTTATAATAACGTCCTTTGTCAAAGCAAGAACCTGGAAATAAAAACATCTTGGTTTATGTTTGGAAATGGACAGTTAAAATTAAGATACATGACATTTCGGAAAGTATCTCATCTTTGCCGTAGAGCCTCGCGTTCGTGATACAGTCCTTGCTAAGTAATTGGCTTTTGCACCTTATTTTTGAAACTGCTATCGTGGTGACGTTTTTAATAAGGCGCTTTCAGATATATCTATTATGACTTCGTAAATATGCCACCTTTAACAAGATTAAAGACTCTAAAGCATGCAGTCACAATTACGTAGACGAGGCTCTATATAGCCAAGGTAATGTAGTTGCAAATTTTACCTTGAACAGTTACTGCGGGTTTAAACTGAGGTAAACCACCAACTGGCGTAAGCGGGAAACCTGGAAAATATCACTTATATAATCAACATTTTATAATATAATATTATATAATGTGATGTAATATATTTTATTCAAATAAATATTATCATTACCAATCAATTGTAATTACTGGATAAATCTTACTAATACTTTGTGTTTTATTTACAAATTGAAGTCCATACATGTACAATGTATACCTCGGCATTGTGTACAACAAGAATCTTTTCCTTGAACTTGCATCATCGTCGCACACTTTAAAGCAGGACAAATACGAACAGCGCAAGACACTCGTCCATTCTGCAAATAAACAAATATTATTGATCATTAGCGACCACGGTTCCTATAATTATATACTCTTGCACAACTGTACAAGCTGCATGAACAATGTTGTCGCAGTTATCTTCCTAACATTATTATAACACTTACTCTTCTGATTTCTAAATAAGATGCACTGATTTAAGATAAGAGACGAGGCCCAATTTTGACATGCAAAAAATTATAATCAACGATAACGACTGTTTGTATAAATCTTCATGTTTCTCAGTCTCACCTACACTGTATGATTGTTAATTCATGAAGGAAAGCACAATGGGAATCGAGACCATGAAGGAGCTTGTATATCTGATACAAAATCCTGCCTATTTACATAAATTTTAAGTTCATTTTTCTCGGCAACTCGATTACCAGTTAACGTTTTCATCAAGACGAATCACAAGCTTTCCGCTCGTGTTCGTAGATCTTATATACAACATGTCCGGCCATGCTGTATATAACGGCAATTAAGGTACGTCAAAACTCAATAAAAATTTGGTTTTTAATCATGAGTATTCAAACAGCCAAGAACATTGTCGATTACGGCATAGACCCTAACTCGATTCCTTGTCGTAGCCTAATAACATTGTTCATCAGTTCCTCCACTGACACTGTGCCGATTTGTAAAACAAGAATTTGATAAAACGCTGAGATTGACAATATATCTACCATTACAATACACTTACATGACAAGTACATTCAGCACAATTAGGTCTATTATCTCCAACATCTTTTTTCATGGGAATATTCCAAACTTCTCCCTGCTGATAACGCTTTCCATCATAATTACATTGCTTTTTATTCAGTGGTACACCGCTTTGTGGACCTATGTGATAAGAAAAGATATAAAAATAATACAGCAAACTGTTTCTAAATACAAAATCAGGTTTTAACTTGCTTTGCTCATTATTAAGAACCATGCATCGATAATTTTGACTGCGTTTCGTACAGTCATTAAGAAATATATTATTCTTGGCAATCATTGCAACTCGTGCCAATGCACAAAGAATATACTACAACTACAAAACATTACGGTGGCATTATATTACCTATATACCAAGACAATTTGCCAAATTATAACTGCACTCAGTGCGCGCGTCGAAGGCTGGAAGGCGACAAAATACCTCACAACAGACATATGTAGATAGATAGGAACTTCACTAATGTGTCAATAAATACTAAGTAGCTGGTTACAAAAATAACCTACTAATTGGGGAGTCACAACTATAGGCGCGTTATAACGTCTGGAAGAGAAAAAAGGCTTCGCGAGAGGAAAGATAGTGTTTCGCATGATTTCGTTGCAAATAAACCATGTCTACCGTCTATGCAATTAAATCAGTGAGTTTATAAATGTGACCTACTGAGTTGTGTCTGAGTTCGAACACGCAAATATGCTATGCCTGTGTTGTAAAATTTAAGAAAAACCACTTCAACATTGCATAAACATAACGAAGCATCTTCTAATATACATATCTCCCACTCCTAAAACGGCGGCATAACGTGAATGTGACATAACGTTCAGTACGGGTGCATGTGGAAAGATCAGTTTGTGACACCCAAAAATGAGATTGATAAGATACGAAGGAAAACTTGATAAACTTGAACAATGATTACCGTGTGGGCGAACACTTGCATTGGGTACAGGTTTTATGCCTAGTTCACGGTTAAAGCGACATGCATATAAACCACAATGATACTTACTTGGACACACTGCACAGCATTTTCCATTTGGAATAAATTTTCCAGGACATGATACTCGCTTACATATCACTCTTGCACAATGAATAAAACCGCCCTTAAAAATTAAACAATTTCTTATCATTCTATTTTTTGACGAAAAAGAACTTTATGCATTATGTGACCAGTATGCGACCGTTAATGATTAGTGGTATAACTCATGAAAGATGATTCTGAATTCAGTGATTACTGTAAAAAAGTACCTAATTCTAATCAGACACTGGTAATATTTGTGAACCATCAGAGTATACATGATAGACAAGCGAAAACCTACATCAATCAACTAAATTAATGAAGATATTGTAATCCAAAACGACAAAGGTGATGGAAGATTCTGAGCAGTAAGATCCTAAGGTCAAGTGTACCATCACTATCCAGTGTGACGTAGCTCACTGTAATATATATTGTATTAAGATTTGGATTACATAACCTTACACAAGTACACAACATTACATAACATTACATGATATTACATACTTTCATGACATGGTATATATGCCCATAAGTCCCAAACTGTCAAAAAATCCTCAAGGGACACACGTTAAAAACCTCCCTAGGTTGCAAGGGCGTCAAACCTGAGGGATGAGGGGATGCAGGTAGAAATTAGGTGAAAAGTATGTCAATACTTTCACAAGGATTTAAAAGAGAATAACTAGCTATCATTCTCTAAAACTGATTATTTGTGGTCCCTATCATTAAAATTTTGTTGCATGTCAAAATTAGCAAAAAGGAGGTGCAGGCCTTGGCAAGGTGGGGGAAAATGCCCCGAGTTTTCTATTTTCCATCAGTTTTGTCAAGCTAATTCAGTCTCGAAACATGCTAGCCTAATTTCCGTAATTTGGACAAGTCGCAATATTGGTGTCGCCACCTTAAGTGAGTCTAGAAGGCAAAAGGTTAGTTATTTTGGTCAGTCAGATATCAATGCATGGATTGACATGATACGTTCGTTGTTCAGCTCAGTGAGAAAATTTGAATCTTTGGTTAAGGCTAACGAAGTTTTACCACAAAGAATGACGGACACCCTGATGGGACACCCTGATGTTTACATTTCTCTTCTCAGTCAATGATTTGCATAATGTTTAACCTATATAAACTTAGGTGTAGATTTTTTAGCCTTTTTAACCGACGACGGTCGAAGATTTTCGATCGAAACGTCTTAAACTTTTTAGTAAACGTTGTTGTACGTTTTTCTTAATAGCCAGCGACAAACATTTCTATACTTACATCGCTTCAATATATACCTGGCTGCAATTTTAGTATATTTCAGATGGTTTAAAATGAAAAGGCCTACTAACTCACAAATTTCCGCGCCGTCGAAACTGCCCATGCAGGTAACGTCAAAACGTCGATAGCAAGAGTATGGTAACGTCGATAGCAAGAGTTTGTTTGACGTTACCATGGGCAGTTTCGACGGCGCGGAAATTTGTGAGTTAGTAGGCCTTTTTTATTTTAAACCACCTGAGTAAGAAATTTGGCAAAGAAAGCATCGGCCTATATAGAGATGACGGTTTGGCTATTATAAAGAGTAAATCAGCACGTTTAGCAGACAAATCAAGAAAAGATCTCCACAAAATTTTCGAGCAGTTTGACCTAATTAAACTTGTTAGATGTAACTTTCGACCTTAACAATGGAAAACATAGGCCCTATAGGAAGCCCAATGACGATCCACTATACATAAATATGCACTCTAATCACCCACCGAGTATCACAAGGCAACTACCTGCATCAATTAACAAGCGCATCGCACTTCTTTCATCAGATGAGCAAACTTTTCAGGAATCTGCACCCATATGTCAGAACGCACCTAGGCATAGCAGCTTTAATCATGAACTTAGCTACACTCATGCAGCACACACCGCAACAACAACGCAGGAATAGGCAACGCAATATCATTTGGTTCAACCCACCATTTAGCAAGAGTGTTAGCACAAACATAGGACGTAATTTCCTTAGTCTACTTGACAAACATTTTCCACCGCACCACAAGCTCCATAAAATTTTTTAACAGAAATACAGTTAAAGTAAGTTACAGCTGCATGAACAATGTCAAGTCAGTAATCATGCACTAAACACTGCACGCATATCTAGGAATAACAAGCCACAGGACAGGGACACTACCAATTGCAGTTGTAGAGAAAACACCATTTGCCCGCTTCAAAAACAATGCATGACTAGGGACATAGTATACAAAGCAACAGTCACAGTAAGCAACACAAACACGATCAAAAACTACATTGGCATGACTGCAACCACATTCAAAGAGCGATTGGCCAACCACACTAAATCTTTTCAGCATAAAAAGCACGCAAATGACACAGAACTTTCGAAATATATTTGGACATTGAAAGAAAACAATAAGGATTTCAGTATTAATTGGCAAATTTTAAAACATTCTATTTCGTACACAGGAGGATCAAAACGATGCAATTTATGTTTAGAAGAAAAATCTTGTATTTTGAAAGAAAAAAACAAGAATTGTTTACTCAACAAAAGAGCTGAAATAATTTCACGGTGTCGTAATCGTAACAAATTTCGCGTAAACAACGCACACAAAGCCATGCATGCACACATTGTCTCCCACATACACCCCCACGTTCCGGCAGGAAGCATATAAGCGGTCATTTCTTTCGATACTTGTCACTGCCTGATGATTCTTTTACAGATGAAACAGCCTGTTGCAGACCTGGTTTGAGGTAAGCGAAAATATATATATATATATAATATTTAGTAAATCAAAATTCCATGTTAGTTGACCGGCACTACCCTCCACCCTCCCCATACATTTTGGAATGGATTGTCGTGCTCTTCCTCGGGTTCCCCCGTCTGTTTACTAACCTTTTTACATCTGCAATTGATGCAATAATTGATCCCATGAGGCTCGAGATGTGGATTCCATTTATGTCCAATCATAAAGTTTTTATTGCCAAATTTGCACACAGTAACTGGCCGAGATTTTCGTCTTTGCTTTGTATTTAAGCCTGCGATAAAAATCGACATTTTCGTTACTTTTAGTAGTTGCTTTACGTTATTATTATCACAGTTATAGCGAATAAAGGGTAACCCCATCACTTAAGTATTTAAATACTTTGTATCAACAGATGTTCTGTGCATTACAATTAAGATGCATTGTTTTTAAATCACTTTATCATTTAAGGCAGTTGAGTATTGAGGAACAGTTGTATATATATTATTGAATAAATGTTAAAGGTGTTTGTAGATGGAAATTCCGTGACCATTGGTGACCCTTTTCCTCACCCAATCCTCACTGACCGTTTTTTATTGGTATCAAATTATCAATAGTTAATCCGGGAGATAGATCAAAGTATTCAGTGAAGAAAATAGTGCGGCATGGTATGTGGTAATTGAAGACTCAACAAGATTGTATACAAGTGCATGATTCTTGGAATTGTGAACCCTTCATCCTAGCGCGCAAGGGATGATGGATAGCTTCCTATTTAGAGTCTTTAAGTCGAGAAATTTGCTTTGTAACAATGCAAGAACATGCATATAATAAACACTTACGATGTAGGGATATTTGGTTTACTAAGCTAATGTCCGGCCATGCAATCTGCAATCTTTGCCTTGAGGAGAAACTTTGCTTGCTGAAAGACGTTGAACAAAAGATCAGAACTATTTGCGAAATGCCGCCACCGTAATTCGTTTAGCGCGCGAAATTTTAAACGCACGCGCAAATAATCGAACGCGTCAGCAAACCGTTACGGTTAAGGTTGACGCAATCAAACGATCATTTGAGTAGAATCGCCTGAAGATCGCTTTGAAAGAGGCGTGAAACACTGTGTAGCGGTGAATATATTTTAAGATTAAGCTACTATATTTTGCTCTTTCATATTCTGTTATTAAGCACTCTTCGTTCTGCTACGGACAACGAAAAAAATTGTATATATACAATATATATATATATTAGTTTATCTTAAAATATATCTATCGCTACTCTGAGTTTCATGCCATTTCAAGGCAATCATTAGGCGATCTAAACACAGAGTAATCACATACAGAGGTTCATCTTGATGTCGGGACCTTTGATGTCGGCGTAAGGGCTTTTTCGGCAAAGTCCGCCATGTTCTTAGCCAGTCCAGTGAAGAGAGGCCGTCAGCATGAATGTTTTACGTAAACTGCGCATGTGCAGGTACTGGCCAAGAACATGGCGGCCAGTAAAAAACACCTTACGGTTTTTCCGCGAAGATGAACCTCTGTATGTGATTACTCTGTGATCTAAATTCAGTTCGTTATAATATGGCGTGTTCCAGAGTTTGCTGAAGTCCATCGTCAATGTTCGCGCACGCTTTCAAATTTCCCGGCCAAAAACTTCTCGCGATGCCGACATTTAGCGAAGATTTCCGATCTTTTGTTCAGTTGATTTTGTCTATCGCCTTTCATTAAACACAGCTTTTCTTCAATGCATAGATTACAACGTTTCCTACCAGATGAATATGCGGGTGCACGCTTCAATCCGTAAAAACAAACATCGCTCGGAATTTCCTGCAACTTATTTTATTATTATTATTATTATTATTATTAAATTATTTAAAAACGGTGGCCCTTCAGCTAATGCTGTAGTTGTAAACTATTTCAATCAATTATATAAAAAACAAAACAACAATTTAAATCGTTAAGTAACGAAAATATTAAAAAATATGTATTCCGATAGGACTTATTGCATCGATGAGCATTATCAACCTTCATTTAGTGCACTGAAGTAGTAAGGTTTTAAAATGACTAATTGATAATTGCTCGTGGTTGTAGACAAGGTCATTGGATATGTTATTCCAGGCACAAGCTCCACGGTAAGAGAAACTTTTTTTTCATAAAGTTTTTATTAGGCTTGCCTGATATGAGTTTGCGCCTGTTGTTCCGCATTTGGTATGTATTATTGTTACATTGATGGAACATGTTATTAATGTACTACAGCGCAGCACGACGAATAGCCTTGAATGTCATTAAGATATCCCTTTTTTGTAGGGTAAATTCTATTGGAATCCATCTTAAATTCCTAAAGATAGTTTTTGATCTTATTTTGCAGTTAGAACTAGTTATAACACGAGCTGCGCTTTTTGCATTTTGTAAAGTTTTTCAAGATTTGCACGATTTCCGTCGTTCCAGACGGTTGAGCAGTATGTGAAATAAGGAACTACTAAAGCGTTCTACATACGAAGTAATTCGATTTGAGGTACAAATGCGTTAGCCCTTCTCAAGAGAGCTATAGCACTTGAAAGTTTCTTGCATTGCGCATTGATGTGTTCTTCCCATTTTAGTTCTTCGTCAATTATAACCCCTTGTTTGACTTGTTCAATCACTGAGTCATTTATAAGTATTTGAAGACTGTTAGGGATTTGGTTTAATTTTCTTCTTGAGGTTATTAGCGTAACTTTTGTTTTCTTAGTGTTCAAGGTTAATTTGTTGGCCTTGAGCCATCTATTCACATTGCACAAGTCTGAATTTAATTTATATTCAATTTCGTCAGGAGAAGATCCTGTACATGATAGGTTCGTGTCGTCAGCAAACATTGATGCGTGTGTAAGTTTAAGGCAGTTTGGTAAATCGTTTATGTAAATGGTAAAGAGTAATGGTCCCAGGTTAGACCCTTGTGGAACCCCACATTGAACTGTTTTTTGCTCTGATTTAACATTGTTAAATACACAGACTTGTTTCCTGTTGCTCAGATATGATCTAAATAGTTTATGGGCTGTCCCTTTTATTCCGTATTGTTCCAGTTTTCGCAGGTGAATGCTATGGTCGATTGTGTCAAACGCTTTTTTGAAATCTAGGAAGAGGACCCCATTAATTAGATCTCTATCCATATTTAACAGCCATTGATTAGTACAGTACAAAAGAGCTGTTTCAGTGGAATGACCTGGGCGAAAGCCAGATTGTTGCTCACATATTATATTGTTTTTATTAATATGCAAGTTGATTTGCTCACAAATGAGTTTTTCTAAAATTTTTGCAAGCGCAGGGATCACGGATATAGGTCTATAGTTCCCGCATTCGGACTTATTTCCTTCTTTATAAATTGGAGTTACTCTGGCAAGTTTTAGGTTCTCTGGAAAGATGTCCAATATTAGTAATTTATTGATTGAGTAATTTATTAATGAATTCCCAGCTTTCTTTACTATTTTTGCTATTTTCCAAGTTTGTCGTGAAGTATTTAGTTTTTGCATTTTTAATTTGCCTCGTAACTTCATTTCTACACTTTTTGTATACGCACTATGAAAAGAGGGGGAATTGAGCTTTACCGCTTTCCTTTTAAGGTAATGTCTATGAAAACTAAGTTTTTTTATCTCATCTGTTATCTACGGTTGTCGATCGGTTTTTACCCTTCTTGATCGCCGTGGTGCATTGTTATCAGCTATTTGTAGAAATATTATGTTCCATTCGTGTAAGGCTTTGTTGGGGTCTGTATAGTCCTTGAAATGCGCAAATGCTTGTTTTAGCTCGTTTTGGAATTTGTCCGCATTAAGTTTATTGAATTGCCTTGTTTCAATGGTTCTATATAGGTTTTCCTTATGGGATTCCACCCTCCCTACAGACGTATAAACAAAAAAAAAAGGTTATGGTCGCTTATACTAAGATCAATAAAAACTTCCCAAAAAACGTCTCGATAAAAACTTCCCAAAAACAAATCATTTACATACGTTATTCAACCGAAACACCATCAAAGTCAATTACAGCTGTATGCCCAACATAAAGAGCGTCATATCTCGCCACAACAACCAAATTTTAGCGAAAACTGTAACCATGCACCCCAACCACTGCGAACTGCAACTGCAGGAAACCGAGCATGCATATTCTATAAAGCCGAAGTAACATCCCTGGACGACGAAACAACTAAGGAATATATTGGATTGACGGCAAATCGTTTAAAGAGATATGGCAATCATAAGAAATCCTTTAAAAACGCAAGATATGAGAAGGAGACGGAGTTGTCAATGTATGTATGAAAATTGAAGAGGAATAAAAAGGACTTTACTATTTATCATGGTCTATTTTGAAGCGTGCACCCGCATATTCCTCTGGTAGGAAACGATGTAATCTATGCATTGTAGAAAAGCTGTGTTTAATGAAAGGCGATAGACAGAATCAACTGATCAAAAGATCGGAAATCTTCGCTAAATGTCGGCATCGCGAGAAGTTTTTGGCCGGGAATTTTGAACGCGCGCGCGAACAGTGACGATGGACGTCAGCAAACTATCGAACACGCCATTTTATAACGAACTGAATTTAGATCGCCTGATGATTGCCTTGAAATGGCATGAAACTCAGAGTAGCGATAGATATATTTTAAGATAAACTAATAAATAGCTCTGCTAAATATTCACAGTGTTGAGCACTCTTTTATCTATTACGAAGTTACCATTATTATTATATATATACCTATTAAGATTAAGATTAAGATTAAGATTAAGATTAAGGACTCTTTGCGCGACAACCCGAAATTGTTTTGGAGCTATCATAAAGCTGTTTTTCATGACCGGTCAACTCATAACGCTGTCATTTCACATAACGGCAACGTGGCAAAAACATCTACCGAGAAAGCTGAACTCTTTAACTCTTACTTCACGTCTGTTTTCCAATTACCAAGTTGCAATCAAGTCACTACCTCCTGTTCTTCTCGAATACCACCTGATTTACTACTAGTGAGATCACGCTCGATGTCGAAGAAGTTGTTAACGGCCTGACGAATCTGGATACTTCTAAAGCCAGCGGACCTGAAGGTATTCCTGCCCGGCTTCTGAAAGAATGTAGTCACCAAATCTAGTCTATGCACCCTTTTCAACCATTCCCTAAGATCTGGACGTATTCCTTCCGAGAGGAAATCAGCTGATGTCACTCCGGTACACAAGAAGAATTCCAAAGAACCAGCTGAGAACTATAGACAAATCTCGCTATTGCCCATCATTAGTAAAACCTTAGAACGGTGCATTTACTGGAGATTTTATGGCCACGTTGAACACCTCATCAGTCCATCTCAACACGGTCTTCTGAGAAATCGTTCGTGTGTTACCCAACTCCTGTCACACACTATCGGACAGGATCTAGATAGGAATACTCAGACAGACGTCTTGTATCTCGACTTCGCCAAAGCGTTTGACTCCGTCGACCATAACATCTTACTGGATAAGCTTCGTTGGTACGGCGTCACAGGATCTGTTCTTGATTGGTTCGCTGACTATTTAAACGGTAGAACTCAGAGAGTTGTTGTGGTTTCAGCATGGTCTTCGGTCACTTCTGGTGTGCCTCAGGGAAGCATCCTGGGACCAGTTCTGTTCATTATATTCATCAATGATCTCCCAGACATTATACATACTGGAACTGGAACTGCCTTGTACGCGGACGATACTAAACTCCACCATCACATCCTTTACTCTTAGTAAAACTTCAGGAACTTGATATCGCCGGAGATATTTGGCTGTGGATAAAAGATTATCTCTCAAACAGGAAACAAACAACAGCTGTCAATGGTCATGATTCTAAAGCAATGGATGTGGAATTCGGTGTTCCGCAGGTGTCCGTGCTTGGTCCCACTCTATTTGCATTATTCTGTAATGATTTACCGAACATAGTAGAAGAGGATGAAGATGCAGAAATTGAAATGTTTGCAGATGATACGACCATTTATGCGGTTGGACCCACCGTAGACATAGTGACTTTCAGGCTAAATGAGATCTTAGGTAAATGTCTGGTGTCTCAACAATTCTTTAACACCTCACCTCAAAGACAGAATTCATGTTAATGGGAGGGAAATCATTTGTAGGTCCTTTGAGAGCAATAAAAATAGGGAATTCCGTCATACGGTCGACGAGGTTCTTGGGGATGGAGTTGGGCGATGAACTGAAGATGAAGCATTTGCTCAGAAAGTTCGACTCGATTTCTATCATAAGGTCATGTTGCCATCATTGACCCATGGCATCGTATTGTGGGGGTCATGTAACAAAACTCTATTTGACGACCTTGAAAAGATGCATGTGAGAGCTGCAAAAACTATCTATTGCCTGGATTGGTAGAAGCCAACAAACGATGTAATTACAAACTATGATTGGATAACATTGAAACAAATTTATTTAGAATCGCTGGCGAAACTAGTCCATAAAATTTACTACCAAAGTGTTCCAACAGCTATGGCTGATCTGTTTGTAAAACGTTCACTGCATGGGGTATAATTTAAGGGAGAGAAATTGTTTAACTCTACTGAGGGTGAGGACTAAAACAATGAAGAAGTCAATCAGCTATAAGGGATCAGTTTTGTGGAACAATTTAAATAATGAGACAAAAGATATCGAAAACAGCCGACATTTCTCGAAAGCTATAGCTAATATATAGAGTTAAGAGACTCGATGTTTTAATTGAAACTCTATTACTTATTATTAATTAGTAACTAAAGATTGATATTATATTAGTTTAATGCATGCTGTAAAAAATAGATATAGAATAGTATATAAATTATGTAGATATAGTAGGTTTTTCTCATTCACGACCCTATCAGCTTTTGCTGTATCTTTTCTTATGGTGATTAAATAAATGTTTTAACTAACTAACTAACTAACTAACTAACTAACTAACTAACTAACTAACTACCTTGCCTCGCGATTGTGAAAGCTTACAACAGTCTTTGGTCAAATTAGATCAAAGGAGTATGAACAACAATATCTTCTTCAATGCTTCTAAGTGTAAAGTCCTTACATTCACTCGAAAGAAAACCCCTGTCATCCACTAATATACCCTTGGGACTGAAAAGCTAACTCGTGTTGACCATGAAAAGGACCTTGGTGTATTCACTACGACAAAACTCTCATGGGAACTACATGTAAATAGTATTGTTGCGAAGGATAACAAAATGTTAGGCGTGCTTAAAAGAACTTAGCTTAGTATCACGGACATGAATACCCGACGAACTTTGTATCTGTCATTTGTGAAGTCCCAGTTGTCGTATGCCTCGGAGGTATGGTCACCGGTCAACAACGCCCAGTTATCGAGACGATTAGAGAAAGTCCAACTGAGAGCAACGAAGAGTAGGATATTGAAGAATAGAGAACTGACTTACAAAGAACGGCTGTTGACGTTAAATCTGCTTCCCTTGAGCTACGACAGAGAAATCAAGGACTTAGTATTCTTTTACAAAGCTCTATTTGGTTTTGTAAGCGTGAACTTGAGTAACTTTGTGTCGTTTGTCAGCCATGGTCGTACTCGACTGAGCCGTTCCTCTGAGTATATCCTCCAAAAACCCACTGTGTAAAACTAACACTTTCCAATCCTGCTACTACAACCGTATTGTCAAAAGCTGGAACATTGTATGTCAAGAAGTATCTTTTGACAGTTTCTGTAGTCCTAGTACTTTTAAATCTTATCTCAAGCGCAAATATTCAGTCTTAGTTAATTCTATTTATGAGGTGGACATGTCTTGTACGTGGTCTTTGAGTAGGGACTGTCCTTGCCACAGGACCTAACTAGTTATTAACATTAATTGATGTATATTAATCAATGTGTAGCATTGAAATACCACAGTAACATAATTTGATATAGGCATCATACAGCATTATACTGTTACTAACACATGCAGTAATTACTGTTATAAAATAACATGTATATAACGCGTGCTCTGATTGGTCGAATCCCGTGTTTGGATCAGGCCATCCAAACACGGAAGACTATCGTGTTGTTGTTATTTTATAAAACAATTACTTTATGGTTTCCGTGTTTGGATGGCCTGATCCAAACACTTGGAAATGTTGCTCGAGTTAAGAAAAGCTCGCAAAATCACTCGCCTTCGGCTCGAGATTTCTCTCGCAACATTCCCGCGTGTTTGGATCAGGCCATCCAAACACGGAAACCATCAAGTAATTGTATATTACTAACACATTATACGATTTATTAACACAGTAATTTTTCACTAAGTTTGGGCAGGCGCCTTGCATGGTTCTTACAGTCCCGTTTGCGACTCGCCCATTTATGGTCTTTGTTTTACCTGTTTAAGTATATTTAATTATATAACTCTTTGTAAATATACTTTAGTGGACCCTAATAAAGACAATAATAATAATTAAATATAGGCCAATTTATCTGAAGAGTGCCACGTTTAATGTGGTACGAAACTGTATGGTAATAAATACGCCTAACAAAGCTTGCTGAGGTTTTGCGTCTTTGTATCAATGCTAAATGTTCATATTCTTCTATATCTAAACGAGATCGGGAGCGAAGTATGCATGCAGTAATGCAAAGTTTACTGACCTCAGAGCTGATCATATCTATAAACTCTATCAAATAAATCACTCGCTGCGTTCTTTTAATAACCAGGCCCTATTTAGTTATGTTATATGAAATAGTGGTATTAATGTCGATTAAATAAAATGTTAAATATTATTATGTTATTCGCCCAGGAAAAATACTCAAAATACCCGCCAGCATCATCTGTCACTCTTGACCATGCAGTGCATAGAAATAGAATAGCTATATGGGCCGTGCCCTTCAACGTGTCCCCCATTTCTTGCGACACAAAGAATGGTTCGCCTGTGCATTTCGCGCATCGCATTTCGAATCATTTCAGGCTGCTGCCGTAAAGCGTCGAATTCACCGATTATCCGCTGGCGTAGCACATCGATGTTCTGGGGAAACTGCAACAGGATTAGGACGAACACTCACACCTCGTGGGGTTTCTTCTAACAGATCCCTTACAGCGGCTATGTTCGCTTCACTTCGAGCAGTTCTTCGCCTGCCCGAAGTGCACTTGTTACGGTTAAGGCTTGTTCCCGTGTTCTGATATTTCCTAAAGTTTTTCAAAATTGTATTTCTGACAGGCGGATTCCGATCTGGAAATCGGATTCTAAATGCGTTTTGCACTGCGGTACACTTTGTGTTAGGGTATAATTTGTTAATAAATACTCGTTGCTCTGTAATCAATTGAACCATTATTTTTACTCCAACTGATAATATGATCTACTTGTAATGTGCAGATAATTTCTGTATGCTATTAGGATCTATTCTAAATTCCCAGAAGCAGAAGTTTACGCACCTGTGGGTTTAGCATAGTGCTCAGCCAGGCATTCAAATTATAACAATAGGATAATTTCTATAATTTGATAAAGCGTCGCTTTTTTTTGAGACACCCTGTACTGTATATCATCTATATACATAAACGTGTACAACACCTAGAAAGGAAACTCATGACCCGTAGCGGATCTATATATATTTGATATAGACTTGCTCAAATTTTCTCCTTCAATTTTTACAGCGTAGATAACATCAATCTTCAAAATTCCAACGCCAGTGAGCGTACAAAACGAGTCATTTTAGAAGTCATATACAAACCTTACAGTACTCGGCTGCGCCTCGATGTTTTAAATCTGATAAAGACCTCTTGTGCGCGGTTTGTATATATTACATATATATATATATATATATATATATATATTTTCGCTTACCTCAAAACTGGTCTGCAACAAGCTGTTTCATCTGTAAAAGAATCATCAGGCAGTGACAAGTATCGAAATAAATGACCGCTTATGTGCTTCCTGCCGGAGCGTGGGGGTGTATGTGCGAGACAATGTGTGCATTCCTGGCTTTGTTTGAAATTATTTCAGCTCTTTTGTTGAGTAAACAATTCTTGTTTTTTTCTTTCAAAATACAAAATTTTTCTTCTACAGGGTGTATCAAAAAAACTGCAAATACCATAATTTGTATGCACGAGATCATACATTAGAATTTCAATGGCTGTGCAAATAATACGCTTCTGGGATTTGAAAATACGTTTCCCAGGGGTATCAAAACAAGCAATACTCTTTGCTCTGTTGTTAGCTGAACCATTCGTAATCGAACTAATTTTAATTCACTTTGTGTGCTTATTTTGATAGTACTGCACGTGGAAACGTATTTTCAAATCCCAGAAGCGTAATTATTTGCACAGCCATTGAAATTCTAATGTATGATCTCGTGCATACAAATTATGGTATTTGCAGTTTTTTTGATATACCCTGTACACCCTGTACAGGGTGTATATAAAAAAAACGCAAAATATTTTAGGCCCCTGGGAATTTAAAATGGCTTCTAATCGTACAAATCAGCTAAACTAATAATGGTGCAGCTCACAACCGAACAACGAATTTTCATAGTTTTACAGTACAACCGAAATCAAAACACAACTGAAGTGCAAAACCTTTTTCGACGGGCCCTTGATAAGTTTAACAGTCGCTGAAATTGTAAAATACATTGTAAATAAATTGACGATTCAGTTCTGATTTACGCACTCGAGTTTGCAGTAATTAAACATGCAGTTGTTACGCTGGAATAGGAGTAGACGCTATTTTGAATTCCCAGGGGCCAAACAAGATTTTTCTTCTAAACATAAATTGCAACGCTTTGATCCTCCCGTGTACGAAATAGAATGTTTTAAAATTTGCCAATTAATACTGAAATCCTTATCAATTAATATTGAAATCTTTCAATGTCCAAATATATTTCGAAAGTTCCGTGTCGTTTGCATGCTTTTTATGCTGAAAAAATCGCTCTTTGAATGTGGTTGCAGTCATGCCAATCGATCGTGTTTGTGTTGCTTACTGTGACTGTTGCTTTGTATACTATGTCCCTAGTTATGCATTGTTTTTGAAGCGGGAAAATGGTGTTTTCTCTACAACTGCAATTGGTAGTGTCCCTGTCCTGTGGCTTGTTATTCCTAGATATACGTGCATTGTGTTTAGTGATTACTGACTTGACATTGTTCATGCAGCTGTAACTTACTTTAACTGTATTTCTGTTAAAGATTTTATGGAGCTTGTGGTGCGGTGGAAAATATTTGTCAAGTAGACTAAGGAAATTACGTCCTATGTTTGTGCTAACACTCTTGCTAAATGGTGGGTTGAACCAAATGATATTGCGTTGCCTATTCCTGCGTTGTTGTTGCGGTGTGTGCTGAGTGTAGCTAAGTTCATGATTAAAGCTGCTATGCCTAGGTGCGTTCTGATATATGGGTGCAGATTCCTGAAAAGTTTGCTCATCTGATGAAAGAAGTGCGATGCGCTTGTTAAATGATGCAGGTAGTTGCCTTGTGATGCTCGGTGGGTGATTAGAGTGCATATTTATGTATAGTGGATCGTCATTGGGCTTCCTATAGGGCCTATGTTTTCCATTGTTAAGGTCGAAAGTTACATCTAACAAGTTTAATTAGGTCAAACTGCTCGAAAATTTTGTGGAGATCTTTTCTTGATTTGTCTGCTAAACGTGCTGATTTACTCTTTATAATAGCCAAACCGTCATAGCCAATAGCCAAATTTCTTACTCAGGTGGTTTACAATGAAAAGGCCTACTAACTCACAAATTTCCGCGCCGTCGAAACTGCCCATGGTAACGTCAAACAAACTCTTGCTATCTTTTTTATCCATGAAATTTCGGTATTGAAAGGAGAGATTTTCTAGCGTGTTTTATTATTGAAATATCGTTTTCAGGTATAGTAGCCAAATTTGAAGCCCAAGATAAAGCTTGGTCCAATAGTTTTTCAGAAATGGATGGGTAGAAATCAACAATGTCAAACGAAATAAAACTGTGTCTGTGTGTCTAAGGACAGACAAAATTACATTGGCATGACTGCAACCACATTCAAAGAGCGATTGGCCAACCACACTAAATATTTTCAGCATAAAAAGCATGCAAACGACACGGAACTTTTGAAATATATTTGGACATTGAAAGTGAAACAATAAGGATTTCAGTATTAATTGGCAAATTTTAAAACATTCTATTTCGTACACGGGAGGATCAAAACGATGCAATTTATGTTTAGAAGAAAAAGAAAAAAACTAGAATTGTTTACTCAACAAAAGAGCTGAAATAATTTCACGGTGTCGTCATCGTAACAAATTTCGCCTAAACAACGCAAACAAAGCCATGAATGCACACATTGTTTCGCAATACACCCCCACGTTCCGGCAGGAAGCATATAAGCGGTCATTTCTTTCGATACTTGTCACTGCCTGATGATTCTTTTACAGATGAAACAGCCTGTTGCAGACAAGTTTTGAGGTAAGCGACGACATATATAGCGACGACGTAATCTAAAAAATATTTCTATAAATAACATCATTAGTATTAATTATGTATACATTATAGTATTTAAGTAGCATCGACACCCGTAAATTTCATAGCACCTGAAGAGCTTATAGCGAAAACGTTTGTGCAAAAATAATAAAATATACTATAAAATATATTTTCTGGGGGAGGACCCCCAGACGCCCTTCCCCTTATAGCTGCATGGCATTCAATAAGACGCCTCAGGCAGATGGGCAGATTAATGCTTGGCTCTACCCACGCTTGATTCGATATGTCCGCGCGAGTTGCGCGCGCGATTAAACATGTCTAGCATGTTTATACCAAGAGGAATTCATCTTGACAGCTATATTAAGTATTCGAATGTGTTTTGGCGTTCGAATCAAACTGAAATTCAATAAATATGAGCTATTGGATTAGTTTAGATTATAAAAACCAGCAGGGAGGAGTAAACTATTAGGTTTTCGCGTAAAATTGGCCGTTTTATAGTTTAATATATTATATGCAATATGCGGCGACCTTTGAACTTTGATATATAAAGCTCGCTATTGTGCGTTTATGTCTGAATAATTCAGCACCGATTTCACGATTTGTGATTCCTCTTTATAGTTTCCCACAGAAAAAAACATTTGAAATACAAATAAATACCCAGCGTATTGTTGATTCAAACTTTTGTTGGGTGGTGATGTTTAAGTGTGACATATTTCTCTTAAACTCTTAATTAAGGGAGCATTAATGTTGTTGTTGGAAATATAATATCCTATAAAGACTGCACTCGTGTCGAATATTTTGTTCAATATATAAATGATAAAATGAATAACAGTAATATTTGCACATTTCTTGTTCGCATTGATCTATACTTATCATATATTACTTATCTTGTCTCTGTTCCAAGCATATTATTTGAATGCACTTGCAAATGGTTTATTAGTGAAGTAGTTGTATTTCATAATATTTTGTTTCACGGCAGGGGCCTATAATGATCATGGCGTGCGCGAATTCATCACGCGAAAAACACGTTGGACTTGTCGACGCATAAGACAACGTTAATGTGGGTCATTATTACGTAGATTTTGCCTAGAATACAGCCAACTTTGGTCCTACAATTAGACTTGTAAACATTTTAATCTGGAACGATCGTTTTAGTGCAAATTATATTGACATTGTGCGAGACATTGTTGTATTCACAGGAATATTTTCATACCAGTGGCATAATCTTCAAGTTTCTAATTACAACGTTGCAGTATAAGAGCAAAAGGTTCCGTGATAATAGTTTTGTACATATCCATGAAATAATTGAGAAATATCGGCACTTCATTTGCAACATCCCACCAAAAAATGAGAGTCATAGTTTACTTTGTTAATTTTTTATTAATTTTTATATATTTTTTTCTATTTTCCCACTCCTTACGAAATTGGAGCCAGGCATTAATGCACCTGAGACTGTAGATTTCATAAATTAAGCAGAATCTAGTAGACTAAGTAGAGCGAAGTAGAGCAACATGCGTCATTGTCGCGTAAAGCCTGAAACCCGTTTTCCACTTGTTCGCGCACGTTTTCCTCTGTCGGGACCCGTTTGTTGACGTGGAAAACGGGCTTAACGTCATAACGAATTTGTATACACCGTGTATACACTCAGTACACTATTACCAATATACCTCAATGTAATCAGTAGGATGAAAGATAGCAAATCGTATTAATTAATTTCCTTTACAGCTATTTATATATGATTAGGTTTTGTCTGCCTTTTTAATGAAGCCAATTACACAATCATTTAGCAGACAATGAGATTTACTTTTTAGGATAGTGTTGCGTTTTTCACGTTCTGGGCCGCCATTATGGATCTCCTACTTTCCCCTAATTTATTCAGCATTGTCAGTTTAAACTTAGTTCCAGACTTATCTTTTATTTGTTTGAATTATTTTACGCGTTGGAAATTGTACTAACGCAACTAACAATAGCGTAAATGCGTAATTATAGAAATGCTACGATCGAACCTCTTTGTGATAATATGCGTCTCGGCCCCTGTGGACTCATTGTAAGCCCATATGGTCATATTCTCTTTCAGTGATACCCTTTCATATCCTCTGTTCGTGCGCGAAACATAAATGTATAGTGAAGCTGTTGCATTGGAGCAGACCGGCTCTCATTGTTGTCCATGCGTCAGCGATGACACAAAATTAGCTTACGTTATACACCAAGTGCTAAAGATGTTCCTAACATCATTTGTTTAAAGTTATAGCGAAATTTATACCTAACGTCTGTAGCTAATCGGAATCAAGTAAAAAATTCCGGATAACTTAGTTCTAAATTTCTCATGTCGCACTATGCTGGCAATGAGCCAATGACTAATATTGTATTTTTTTGATAACACATGCACAGACAATGTTAGCAATTTACACAATTCCGTGCACGTCAATGACATGACCCCATGCATGCATGATTAATACCATCATATACCAGTACTGGCCACTTGTCATACATCACAATACAACAGAAAATCCATGAAAAGTCATGAACACAACTATTTATATCATAATTAGTCTGTTGTTGACTGAAAATCGTTTTTCACTATACCTGACATAATATACGTTCTGTAAGACGTGTTTAGTCAACCTCGTTCCCAGGTTGCTTGGTGTTAACGTAGTAAAAACCCAACACTGTTAGGGTTTCATGTCAGCGTTAAATTGATTAGTCAAGCCATACAGATAGCCACCTCAATTGGCCGATTAGGTACCACCATTTTCAACGTACGGTTGGGTGATTGCAAAACTGGGGCCATACTAACTGCAGTTGTATATAGTCTTAACTAAATTTTATCTAACCGTTTTGTAGTTAAATATAGTTAACTCTAAAATACGCGATCTAAAATAATTCTGATTGGTAACCGCACTTAGTATGGTTAAATTTAACTGGGTTTTTTATACAACCGGCCCCATGTTATTATTTCAATATACAAGTCCCCAGAAATGAGTCAAAAGAATCCGCAAACATTCCATACAATAAGGAATTGCTTAGTATGAATGACTTAAATTGTTGGATTTGAGGAGATTTACATTTTTGTTGTGGGCTATAACATTCTCCGCATTCCAAAATTCTCGATTGAAACGTTGAATAATAGATTTCATAATGAATTTTCTTTAATAGCGTCATTCATGAATTCTTGGTTTAATAAACAAGTGCCTCATGTTCTTCTCCTTGTTTTCTCACAATGACATAGGCTAGTCAACTGGCACTTTGGTAATATTAATACTGACGCCACGGTTCTACTACAAATGACACATCATCGTTGTCAACTGACCGGCGTTTTCGGAAAAGCAAACACTTGATCAAATGTATATTTGGCAGGCACCGGGTCTCACCGATAAAAATTTCCGTTTCGTAGCGGTCGTATATAGCCATTAGGGACTTGGTCATTGTCAACAAAGAAACGACGCCATCATGCCAAGAAAAATATCATCCCAATCCTAATGAGGGGCCCTTATCCACTCGTGCAGATTTATTTTGTATGTCAGACAGTTTTCAGTATAAACATGAGTTAGACGGGATGGGCACTTTGGCTCGTTTACCTTTCCCTGGCTTTGACAAGATTGATTTAAAGTGACCACGCTAGCTAAACCAATGAACTAATAACGTGGTCATTGCATGACCGATACTTCCATGAATTTATTCCGATTATGACCTCACTATGACATAATCTAATGTGAAAGTTTCTCATCAGCCTGCAAATATGTAGAGCAGGCTATACTATATCTTTGGTGGCGAATTGATAAATTATTTTTGATATTTTAAATCGTTAATCATACGTGTTTTACAGTTTAATCAAGTCAATTTTAATTTTAAGGAATTACGTATTTACATATATGGTTTTCAGAACAGGTCATTAGAATAAACTGGCATATTCAAATGACTAAAGCCGTGACGGCAATGACAATACGTTCTTTACAAGGTATTAGAAAGTCCAACAACTCTCAGTCTCTCACGTTCAACAGTTTTGAGTTGCTCGGTGTTCAAACATGTGTTATTAAACCGTTATAAAACAATACCAATCAGATAAATGCGTCATGCATGTGAAGAGTTGACGCAGAAAATAAATCCCATCCCTGCATGACATGTTGTTTTACCCACTTGTAAAGTTGCTCACTCAAACTTGCGGTTGTTTAATCATCTTAGTTTAAAGGATCGTATTTTTGTAAACTATGGAGTACTCATGGTTTGGCTTTCAAAATCAAACAAAGTAGAAATCATAATTATTTTCAATTCTGTGATAGTTCCGGTGCAAAGTGGCTCGTAATTAGCGCCAAAAGATATAGACAGGCAAAGTATTAAGAACAGCTCCGTCAACAGCGAAGTCCTTTAATCCCAGCCTACCTCTTGTGGAAATAATACCCATACAATCCCAGATCATCACTGCTACCACAATCAAAGAGATTGATCCGAAAAGCCTATTTAAAAACGAAAAAAGGAAACAGTTTGTAGCAAAATAAATAAAAAAATCTGTTTCCCAATGGGACACTTAGGGGAGATAAATTTACTCATAAGTCGTGCTAGACGATTAGGCGACTCACGCAGCGAATTAGAAAGACGCCGCGTTGGCCTCAAACTGATTTTGAAGTGGAAGATGGAATGAAGAAACGCAAATACTATTTGGCTCATAAGGTAATCAAACTTTATAGTGCTTTAACGGTATTAAGTACTTTTAAAGTGTTTGAAAACAAACCACATCGATTAAAGCTCTGATATGCGCACGCGAATTTTGGAATGAGTGAATGTAAGAACTAAGTATTTTCATAATCATATTTTACTTTTAATAAATATGTCAGGAAATGTCTGTCAAATTTTCGTTATTGTCACTGCAATTTCGCGGTAGGAGAAAGTAAACAGAGTAAAAAGTTCATATAGGTACTAAATTAGAGAGAAATCCCACAAATTTCCAATCCTTTGTAGTTGTCAAAATTGTACTCAGAAGTCGCACTCACACACGAAATATAGGATTCACCTGACACTGCAGAAGACATACGAAATATAGACCTAACACGACCTAACACATGGCCAAAACAATAATTATAAAGATTTTTGCCTGTCTATATCTTCAAACTCAATTTCAAGTCTTCATAAAAGGCATGGCATTAGAAATCCTCTGCAGGAAATCTTCAATTGGGAGAATTTTTAATGAGATGCAAGCGCGCACAGTGAGCCGCTTTGTGCGAGGACAGGTATTCGGGCTTTAGTTTCAACTTATTCTTTCTGTTAGCGAGTGTTTCTCGAGTCATTTAGGGTTTCAAAATAGTGAATTCCCTTCCATCAACTTGATCAGCACAACTCATAGTAGTACTGTATTAGTACTTGTATTTTGAGTACGAAAATTGTACTATTTTCGAATTCGTACCAAAACTTCAAAAGGAATTAAAAAATATGTCCTTTCTGCATGCATATCCCAAATAAATGCTGATATTCTCTAACGCTAGAAAATGCGCAAACGGTTAAGCACAATACAAACTTGAAAATATCCGAAATCAGGAAAGCAAAGAGTAAATACGGCATTTTATCTGTTGCTTTGCTTTGAGAAATTCAATTGTACGCCAAAATGAATTGTGCATTTCCTTTTGAGGTATAGAACAAGGTATATTGCGTGATCATTCAATCATCAGACAATGGTGTTATCCGTGGACCGTGGCCATAGAGCAATGCTTGTAGCTAACCTCAAATGTTTCCTCTTATATCCAGACGTCTAATATTCTTGTCAAAATTTAAGTAACTGGATGAACAATGTTTTCAAGCTTGCGTGCCTTTTACATTTACAAATTGGAAATCTGGTAGTACAACTTAGTAACAAGTAGCAAATATTAATCTACATACAATGACAATGTCAGGATACAAACACATAAATATTGAAAATAACAAGCTGTTTGTCTTACCTCGACTTCAAAGCCATTCCACAAGAACAACTATTATCTTCAAATCAGAACTTGTATACTATGACAGTATTCCGCCTCTATAGAGCTGATACGCGCAACTGCCTGTCGACACTAATTCAAATGCGCAAAAAGCGTGGTCAGTTATAGATGATATTAAAATCGACGGGAAATTTGATCTAATTATAACCGGAACGAGGAATACCAATGTCTCACCGCCTTTAAGATAATCCACTTCTCTCGGTCAACAATTAAAAATCCCCAGCATAGCGAAGTGACGACGATAAATCATATATTTTAAAGTAAACATTACTTGTGACTTCAGAAAATCTTGCCAGTTTCTGTGCATGTATGACAATTTTGACGGAGCATGAAGCCAATTCAATATTCACTATATAAATTATAATGATTGGCGTATAAACGTATTTTAACACACTTATTTTTAAAGCATATACTTGTATTTGACAGAATGCTAGAACAGACACGTTAAGTCAAAAGGTTTACACCGAAACGTATTGTTGCCAGATACAAAACACGTGTGAAATTCCTGTTGATTAGACAAATCAACACACCATTTCACGACTTGTCAAAACGCATCACGATTCACGCGACAATCATCAAACAATGTCAGTGGACAAAATTAGGTCCTAACCATCAATTATCAAGAAGCCTTAAACTTTCTGACCTCCAACTTTGCTGTCATCCGCAAGTTGGCTAAAACAAGTAAAAGGAAACAAGATCTGCAGGTAGAATTCAGATGATAACCCGTAGACTTTTCCGCACGAAGTGTGGACAAGTGCGTGGATTGATTTGAATTGTAAAAGTTCGGAGAGCCAAAAAATTAATATTCGGTCATTCTGCAAAGTTAACCAATCATATTCATCGTTTACAAAGATGACGTGTCCAGTAGTTTCATGCGGAAAGGTCTATTATGTTGTATTATAAGAATAGGTAATAGAACCTCCCATTGGCGTGTTCCATTATCAGAAACGATCATTATAAAAGGAACTATAGGGCTTCGGTGGCGCAGTCGTCAGAGCAAGCGCCTTTGACCTCTGAGTCTTGAGTTCGATTCTCGCTGAGGACTTTACTTTCACACTCATGTAAAAAGAGTAAGTCAGCGCTCTGTCGAAAGTCGTGGGTTTTCTCCGGGCACTCCGGTTTCCTCCCACAGGGAAAGTTGACTGGGTGGGTTAGGATATACAGATTAGGAATGTAATATCACAATTGTTGTAAAAATAAATAATGTAGGCTAAGTACATAATATAGGTAAGCTAGATACTTGATGTAATCGGTCACTGAAAAGCCCCAACGGGCGGAGAGCTGAATAATGTATTATGTATAATAATGTCTGAATGTATAAGTATGCTATCTTAGTGTAAAAACGTATTTATACATTCAATTTCTTAAAAAATCCCCCATCGGCACCTGCATGGGCTCTAGAGAGCCGGTAGATTTTAGATTATATGTATTTCTTTTCATTCACTATATTCAGGAAGAGAGAGAAAGCCCCAGCAAAAGAGCTTCAGCGTGATAAACCTTGGAAGAAACAGATCTTAACAAGTACTAAATATCTACAAGTACTTTTCGAAAACGCTTGAAATTGATTGGTTGAAAACAATACTCTATCGCGCATCATCTCAGTGCTGCGCCCTCACTGTTAATTTTAGGGTGTCAATTTAACACCAAAAAGTGGTGCTAAAAAATTAGGTAAAAAATGACACCTTTTTTGGGTGCTATTTTAACACCGCCTTTGATGGTGTTGATTTAACACTAGTTACGGTGCTAAAACAACACCTTTCCTAGTGTGATATTAGCACTGGTTTTTAGAGTTAATTTAACACTTGTTTTGTAGTGCTAAAATAACACTTTGTTTTGGTGTTAAAGTAACACGACTTTTCAGTGCTAAAGTCACACCAGTTTTTATTAGTTTAACTGTTAACCCTGGTGAAAATAAAACTTAATTTTGTTACTATTAGTTTACGCTGCACTAAAGTGATTTAGTGCACCCAAATGGCCTCATAATATTACACACATGATTCCAATTCATGAATCATGATTACATTCATGATTATTATTAAATTATTTCCTTAGCTGTTCATGATTAAGTTTAACAATTGTTAATATTCTTCCACTTGAAATATCCTTTCACAAAACTTTTAACTAACCATTATGCATGCATTAAATGAAGTTTAATGTAAATGTTGTATATATACTATTTCCATTGGAGTCCCAGCTCATTGACAAATTTCTGGACAGAAATTATTTCCTTGGCATCAGCGCGCTTGTCCATCAAAACCACTTCCAGGAAGGCGTAGATATTCGAAACTCCTGGAGTGTATTCCATATTCAGTACATAAAAAGTGGCGATAAGCATGGTCACCACCATAGCCACTGGAATGTTTTTGCCTGAGAAGTTTAAACAGATTTGTCCATCAGCAGCAATGCAAAAAGGATCCAAGATTACCAGGTCTCCAGAAGCTATAATCCGTGGATAGGTGGATTTCTCTACTTCTTCGTCAATGGAATCATCATCCTGAAAATATTCATTTTGATTTTAGCTTATAAGTTCAATATCGACTAACCTTAGGCCCTTAACCTCACCCCTTAACAAGTCACATTGTTGCATCTTTAAATAATTATGTCTTAAATATTTTTTACCAGGAAGCTTTGCTCTCATTAATAAAGACATAAGGCAATCGGATCTAGAATCAGGCCTCCAGGCCAAAAAAGTGTTTACTGTATGACGTAATTATCGAAAGGGTTAAGTAATGATTTAACAAGAGGCATAGAAATATATAGTATATAGTTAACTCATATCTATGCCCAACACTTCCCCTCTGCATGAAGTGTGTCAAATTTTCTATTAAAATATACTTACTGTGCAAAGATATTTTTGGAAATGGCCTTCTCTTTCAAACAGGATTGGAGAACCAATGCCGTAACAGTGGTCTCAATTTCTGGAAAAAAATAAAGGATAACTATAATTAGTAAAACATAAGTCGAGAAACAAAAGTCGAGAGTCACTTTTTATATCATTAAAATAAAAATACATAAACTTGATCACTAGACAATACGTCAGTCCAATGAAGTTAGAGCAAAGCCAATCAGCCTGAGATAGTGTAACTGAAACAACAATGTCAAGCAAGGGAGCACGCCAGAGTTGTTTGAATCACTAACCTTTTATTCAATTCACAACGATATCTGTATATTAAATTTCTTTTGTTCGACTGCCATTTGAAAATAAAGTGGTGTGCACCGTGTATCGCAGGCGCTTGTGACTTGTGACGATGACATAAGAATTCATTTTAAATCTTAATTAATTCTTATGTCGTCGTCACGAGTACAAAATATTGTATTTGCTATAACCTGTACCAAGGTGCCAGGGTTCTTTTGGGTGAAATGTCGCTTAGAGTTTTAAACCCATTTTAATATTATTACTATACGACTAGACAGTCCAGATGAAAGATTCTCACCATAGGATTTGTATATATATGACCCAGAAGTTTCCAATCGTTTCTGCAGAAACTAAGGGCATTTCAGCCCCAGGGCTGAATTTGGCCCCGGGGTTGAAAAATCTCCATGTAATCAGCCCCTTACACCAGGGTGCATTCCGTGTAGCCTACGCCGAAGATCTTCGGCGTGGAGTTGTGATGCTTGTTGGCGCAATGGCGAGCAATGGCGTACAAATGCAATCGTCGGCGTGCCGGCGTTAACGTACATTTTATTCGTTTGGCAGCGCTTCCGGCATGTGAAGAAGTCCATGGCGTAAATGAGTGCTAAAACTGAATGAGATATCGTTTCTGTAACTTTTTTGACTGTGATTACGAAGCAGTTTAATGAATTAATTGAGAAAAAGTCGAGTAAATAGTTCAATGTTGTTGTTGACATTTTTATTTGACAAAATTTGTCGCCGCTCGACATTATTTACGCCAATCGCGTGTCACGCGCCGTTCTCGCGCCAATTTTTGTTGCCACGCAATTCTTTAAATTTCGCAATTTTTAAATTTCGAAAAATCTCCAATGTATTGGCACAGAGGTATTGGCGTATTGGCGTGAACCACTGACCTATACTAAATGGACTGAGTGCTCGAGGTCAAAAAGTGTCCTCACCGTTGCTGACGTCTATAGGTCCTCGCATCGATGAAAATTACCGCATACCGATATTTTCCTAATGTTATTTGTGTTATTTTTCCAATGTATTTTAATTTTTTTGCAAACTTTGCTGTTTTTGGTAAATATTTACTACCCTCGAGTTTAGAACAACCTTTTCCAAAATAGGAGTATATTTTCCTGTTGCAAGTTTGAAAACAAACATTTTAATTTTAAATAAAACGATGGCTTCGGTATGTTTTTATACACGACCACAACAAGAGCTTCGGGCCATCGATGATTGCTGGTATTTATGCTATAGTTTTTCCATAAAATTTGTCGTGTTATGTAAGTATTAACCTTCTGTTGACATGAACATTTTTTGCCGACAATCTTTCCTGGTATTATACTGAGTAAAAGACTGTTTTTGTGGAGTTTTCTACGGCTATTTAAGATTTTTTCTAAACACGGCTTTAATTGAGAGTTGAAAACATACTTGACAGCCCGCCAATTTCATAAAGATCACATTTAGTATAAACTGACTTACTTTCTACAATGATTTCGCAGCAATTTCTCGCCTCAAAAACACAAAATTAACAATTGTTTTGAGTTTGAAACATATAAAAATATAGAACCGAGCCGTTCATCAACGCATTTGTAAGTCAGCGAATTTACGCATGAGAGCAAAGACCTATATGACGTGAGCAGTGGTGAGGACACGAGCTCCTGATAAAATAGATTGTGCGCTCAGTCCATAGTATAGGTCAGTGGCGTGAACTATCGTAAATGTCGGCGTATCTCCGGCGTGGAGTTTACATGGAATGCACCCTGGCCTTAGTAGACAGCTATCTTTGTTCTAGCAGGATACCAGACATGGCAAAATTGCTTGCTTGCCATGTATAAAACCCAACATGAAAAAATAATGTTATTTACATTTAGAAGCTGAGCCAGTCTGGCTTTCCGAGTTGCCCCTATTCACCGGGTCAACTCACCTGAGTCACCTCATGCAATCAGCCCCTCAATACAATCCCATGGCCAAGCCAACTCAGTACATCACTACATGTATACCCAGGCTTATTGAGACCAAGTCTGTTGGAGTGTTGGCTCTCTCTATAACTATTCAAGAGGCCTATACTCTGCTAAATTATATAATAACATTTCATAATACTTTACCATGAAAACATTTTCAAAATATTTATATTTTTCTGACAGAGACACATGGGTGTGGGGCCTGGCATCCATATTTTAAAATAATATTTTATCTAAGTCTTTATACTCAATCCTATTATAAATTGAAATCTCAAATTATTATTTAATTTTAATTACCTGCTTTTTGAGGTTATTTTTGGAGAAATCTAAATCCATGTCGTTATGTCGTTTGTATTTTAATATATCAGTGATTCAAACATAAATATTACCATGAATTACCAGCATGCTTTGTGGCCTTTGCTAGGACGCAAATATGGAATAATTTTTTTGACACTAAATTTATAGTTTTTATACGATCTACAACATTGTTTTGATCTCGCACTTTATTGAGTTAAAATAAAATGAGTTCGTGAATCATGTTGTGTTATTGCATTGTATAAAATATGGCCTTCGACTAGCAAATATTCAATGTTTTTTCCGACTGATGAACGCAAATATTATGATTCAAGCGCTGGCACGGGGACGATCACGATATCGGATATCCTAAATATATTTCAACAATATAAATGGCATAAATACAGTACCTCTTCATCCTCAAGAATAGAGATGGTAATCTCCTTCAAACCCGCATTTATTAGAGTTTCGCGTAAAGAAGAATCTATCTTCTGAAACGAAAGGAAATCACAATTAAATATTAGATGATGTTTGATATAAAAATACTTTGAGAATATCATACATAAATCGCGTTTTATCAACTCGTGTGGAACATACCAATTTAACAACAAAGTCGATTCCTTTTTGCTCTTCGTAAGAATGCCAATGTGCAGTTTAACATACGAACTAACAGCCGCTACAGCCGCGACAACACCAGAAAGTATAAAAAAAAAACAACTCGAAGCGGAATATAACCAAACGATTAAGTCGCCAGCGATGAAATGAATAATTTCAATCTTGCCGCACGAAATTTGATCTCATGTTATGCCTAATATGGTATTCCATGCCATATCTACCTCCTCCTCAGGCCCTTTTTCCCGCGGGCGGGTGACCCACATTTTTTATGCCGCCCGTGCGTCCCTTCCCTAATTTTCCAAGCCCGCTCCAATTAATAAAGCGCCTGTGGAGGAGGTAGATGCCATATAGAGAGTTACCGGAGTTGTTGGAGCGCGTGGGGCCTCGGAACCCGGTATTGTGCGTCACGTCTCGTATAGCACATCCACTGAGAATATTTTTGTGCTTCTGACAAAAATATGGCCTAAAATGGTTTGTTTTCGTTGCAGCATTTGCCTCGAATTTGTGTCAGAATCTATTCAAATATTAGTAAAGTATATTGGCAGGATTCATCGAAATGAACCGAATTTCCATGTCGTCGTTTGTGGTATCAAGAGGGTTGCGCGAAAATATTCAAACATTCATATTTTCACCCCAAGAAACGGAGTTAATTTAGCAATACCAATATAGGTGTTACTTTAACACCCATGTTCTACCTCCAGAAACGGTGCTAATTTAGCACTACGAATAACAAATGTTTAACACCGGTAGAGGTGTTATTTTAAGACCCAAAAATTAGCACCAGAAAAAGGTGTTATTGTAACACTTGCACTCCTCTTGTAGGTGCTAATTTAACACTTCTAAAGTGGTGTTAAACAAATCGAGTGGTAAATTGACCCTTTGGAAATATTTGTATTTCTTTGGTGTTAAATTAGCACTGAATTAGGTGCTAAAATGACACTTTCTATTTAGCACCACCCTTAGGTGTCAATCTAACACCAGTCGAGGTGTCAATCTAACACCAGTCGATTCTAAAATTAACAGTGCTATTACCCTAATCAGGTGTTGGCTTTCGGTCGAATTGCCATAGAAAACCCCAGAAAGTCTCTGCGGAGGAGAAAGCCTTCCTAGTGACCGCGATCACTGCATGTAAATCTAATATTACAGTGAGGTATGCGTACTGCCTCATAGAGAAAAATCCGTGCATGACCTTGATTACCTGCAGTGAGGTTTATTTGGGTATACTGAAAATATACTTATACAATCTAACATGCCATGAAAACAGAATTAGGTCATGGTTTGGTTATTTACCAGGCTCCGAAATGTTTTAATACACTAAGTTGTGATATTAATTCGTGATGCGGCGTCAAGTGCATCGGTTTCCTTATTCCGATCTTAGAGTATAACTGGTAATTGGTCAGTTGAATCATCAGATGTAGCTGAGACTGGGAGAATTAAAATATGCATATCGATGTATTCAACTGTTCAACCATCATTTGAATATGCCAAAATTGCCCGAAGAACAATTAGTCTCCGCACGGTTGACTCGCTTTACTATTGAATTAGAAAATTATTCCCTTCAGTGCAACTTCTACAGGGTGTCCCAAAAAAAAGTGACACCATAGAAATTATCCTATTGTTATAATTTGAATGCCTGAGCATTATGCTAAACCCACAGTGCATAAACTTCTGCTTCTGGAATTTAAAATAACTCCTATTACCATAAAAATCAAATTACATGTAAATCATACGACCAGTTGGAGTAACAATAATGGTTCAATTGACTACAGAGCAACGAGTATTTGTTGTAACACAATTTACCCTAATACCGAATGTAACCGCAGTGCGATAATCGAGGAATTCAACGCTTTGCGGCAGCAGCCTGAAATGATTCGAAATGTGATGCGCGGAATGCACAGGCGAACCATGTCCATAAAGATCCTTGCCTTTGGATGTGATGTACTGAATATCAGTCAAACAGAATTGTTATATAATTTTGAGTGTTACATTTTGAAAGTTAGAGATAATTCAAAGCTTATTCGTATTAAGATTGTCAGCAACGCCAACGTAATAAGTTGGTTAATTCGGTCTGAACTATCAAAGCTTATTCGTATTAAGATTGTCAGCAACGCCAACGTAATAAGTTGGTTAATTAGGTCTGAACTACTTAAAAAGGTTTTAAGATACTTGGAGTATTCGTGCTCTTTGTCGCCATGTTCTTAGCAAGGGGGGTCGACAGTAATTCCCACGCAATTCTGTTGAAGGGAGACTCAAACCCATAGCAGATGTCCATAACAATGCTATCCATGAAATGCATGACTGTGCAATGGCCATTGGCCAATGCCATAATGCCTTCCTGTCGCAGGCAGATTAGGTGGTACGCCAAAATCTTGGGTTCTGTGCCAAGTTCTATAACTTTAAATTCTTTATAAGAACAAAAAATTGGTATGTGGAAAAATTCCCACACTTGCATGTCTTTCTCTCTCACTCAGGCGAGGTTGTTGTGACTGACCAATCGGGGAAAATAGATCATTTTGTAGGAAATTGAATTTTACTGTTAATAAAGTGTTTATGAAATGAAATTTTGTCCCAGTTTTTTAATACATAACTTGAAAGTATCTGGAAAATAACGAAGAATGGCTGTTACAGTTTATTCATATCTCATCTCTGGTTTTACTTGAGGTTGTAGAAAAAGACGAAAGTCTGATATCTCAGAGGCTAATGATATAATTTTTAACGTATAATTTTTTAAATGAGTCATACAATGGCATGGCGTCTGCGCATGCGCGCGAACAAAAAAAATGGCCAACTTTGAAATCTGGCATGGCCATGTACACGTTAAAATAAGTGAAACAAACAAAAAAAGTAAGGCAGACGGATAGACCAGACCCTAATCATTAGCCCCCTATATAACATCTATCGTATAAAAAGAATTAAAAATGAAATAAAAAATCGTTTGTTTGTACGGTGATGTGGTAACCGTTTTGCGTGCGTAATACAAAAATATACAAAATTTACCAACTTCGCAGGGCTATATTTTCCACATTTTACAACATTTCGCAACCAAACTTTGCAATTTTACTAACCTTAGGATGCTCTTTCCAGCTGTACTGATACAATTTCCTAGTTCAAAAGTTAGTTTAATAGGGGAATGGTCCATTGCTTTGAATTAATGGTTGGGTAAGAACACAAGGTCTTGTATACTTATGGGACAAAACTGAAAGAAATAAAAATTAGAAAATTTAAAAGAAATATGTTTAAATTAAGAAAATGTTTAAATTCAGACCTGCAGAAAGGATAAAATCATAAAATGGGTCAGTTCACTGCAGAGCAGCGCATATATTTATGGTGTTACATTACAACCGTACCCAAAGTTCAGTAGCAGTGACTTTTTTCGCAAATATTTTTCGAGTGAGCAAGTGTCAAAATATTTTATCGTTGACAGGAGTCTTTTCAAATAAGTTGTAAATTTATCTGAGCATGAATTAAATGAAGAGCAAATTATTGTAAATACGTTTGCAACACCTTGTACATATGAGAGTCAAGTTATTATTAATTTCCTATTCATGGCAATGTGTGGAAGAACTTGTGAGTTGTGTTTTAATTTACGCATATTAATTTGACGAGGGATTAGAGCTGTTGAATGGGTTCAGGGTTTTTTTATACACACTGTACACACTTAATCAAAAGGAATGATGGCTTAATTCACATACATATTGCAATTGTCTGCATAATAATATAGTTTAGTTTTTAACCAGGTCACATCACATGCAGACACCTTATTAGGGCGGACAAATATTAATCGGTACCTTATTAGGGCGGACAAATATTAAAAGAAGGGGATTTAAATACGTAAACCTCAATAGACAATACTATACCTGTTAGGACCTTAAGCTAGCATACTAATAATATTCAATGAACTGAATTGGCAAATGTTATTAAAACAACAGGATGGGCTCATGCTAAGTCTTAAGACCAACAATAATATATTGTGTACACGAAGTCGAAGATAAACTTATATTCTTGTGCTGCAGTTGTATAGTTGTTCTGAATATTTTTTATAGTGACATGCATGAATCTAGTCTTGTTCATGAATCTAGTCTTGTTCAGAATGAAAACTATGGAAAAATTATATATTTTCAAGCATTCTTGCCAAAAAAGAAGGGAGGCTCAGCCCCCATATAGCTTGAGGAAGGGGGCTCCGCCCCCAAGCGCCACCCCCCTTCTACACTACTGTGCGTACATATATATACATACATACATACAAACGTTTTTGTTTGACTAGCCTGCGGTTCAAGTTGAATAGAGAACAAATAGTTATTTGACAAATTATCGTATCGTTTTCTATTTATATTGGTTTTGAAAAAATAACATTTCATGAAAACCTGTAGTTTAAATTTTAGTAACAGTCAGAAAATACGACAGTCATCTTTGGACATTAATCTTTGGTTTTCGAAACAACGTTCACAATCTGTATTATCCGAATCATTTTGGTGGTTTTTAAACACCTACAATCTTAGAAACCATTGCACGAATTAAATATTCTTAAGACTGAGCTAACGTACATCGACAAGTGAAACTTGATGACCCCCTCTCAGTTCAGTGTTACGAACTACAAACTCGACAATGAGTTGGGAGTTTGGATAATGCAACAACACCGGTGTGTGGTGGGGCAAAGCCTCTGAAATTTCCGACAAACCCTCAATTTGGCTATAATTGCCTTCTTCAGGTTAAGTTTTCCGACAAATTGTCTATTTTACGTATAAGATGCGTTACGTTAAGTTTTCCGACCGCAAATTGTCTATTTTACGTTTTAGATATTTTAAGATATTTTTCCAAAATTTATAATAGCCTTGGTGTAACCAAACAATTAAAAAATAAATTATTACTTATACTTTTGTGTTCTTTTCAATCAGGTAACAATACTATAATTATACAGACTTTATACAGGGTGTCTTCAGATTTTTATACAGGATAAAATAACTATCATATCATTTTAATGCATTGTTAGTTGACAACCATTTGCCTTCTAGGATCATTTAGGGTGGCGACACCAATAGGCAATATTTAAACTTCTCCAATTATATAATGGAAATTAGGTCAAAAGTATTTCAATACTTTTAATGAATGGGATTCTTAAAGAGAATGGCCACCTATCTATACTATAAACGTGATGATTTGTGGTCCTCAACATCGTCATCAAGATTTCGTTAATGTAAAACCTAGTAAAATTAGGCTTGGCCTGGGGCCAGGCAAAGAAATGAAAATGTCCTGAATTGGCTGTTTTGGTACAGGAAAGATTGATGAATAGTAGTACGAATAGGAGCAAAAATGATAAGATTTACATTTTAAATGACAAAAACCTTATCGAAACTGAGTTTTATATTAATTTCATAAAACCTTTCCCGATTATTTTACCGAATTTGCGTATTTGGACAAGTTGGAATATTGTTGTCGCCATCTTAATGATTCTACAAGGCGGCGGTGGGTTATTGTGATCAGTCAAATACTGTATCAAAAGATTATCATATGATATGATAGTATAAAAAAATCTGAATTTTCTATTAAAGCTGACGTAGTAATACCAGAAAACATAGTGCCTTCGTGGGAGGCATTTTTTGTGACACCCTATATTTAGACTTTAAACAGGAAAGATAGTTTAGTGGGGGTCACATAACTGACGTTATTATATCAAGAGGAAAGATCGATTGCAGATGAGTAAAACAGAGCTAACTTGAGATCTGAATGCATGCAAATGCATTTGGTTAGCCAATTATTGCGCCAGCTGCACGAGTCGAAGTTAGTAAATTGTAAAATGTATACCCAACCAGTTCAAAAAGCGATTATCATCAGGTAACGTAAGGGCAACGCAAGGACAACAGCCACATACAATCACATCGAAATAAGATTGTACAGTATGGAAAATCTTGGTAGGACATCAGCTCTTTTAAAGACAGAAGGTTAAGACAGAAGTCAAGGAGACCTTTACAATGCAGAAGAGTTTTACTCAAGTCTGTTTGAAAAACTACATATCCCGACTTGTATGCAAGACGTGCAAATATGCATTATGCAGTTGTAAGCAGTTCCACAACTCCCATAAGACTTTAGTTATTTATTTTGTTTGTACTAGACAGTACTATAAGATGAATGCCATTGTTTTGATAGTCGTCATCCTCGCGTTGCCTTCCTACTTGTTAAATGTTCTTATTTCATTAACGTTACAGCAAGACGCATCTATGTAAAACATTGTATTTCGTTTTTAATGCATGAATTGAGGACACAGCCCACAACTTGCGCATGCGCAAAACGTACGAGGCTTGCGTTTTATAATCACATGATATTAACAAATGGTTATTCTCATAACAAATGTCTTAGCGTTCTGCTCTCTCATCCGCGTTTTCCCCTCTCATCCGCCCGTCCGTCCGCAACCGCATTGTTCCTAGCTCGTGGCCACATTGTTCTGTCTTATAAGTTCTCGATTGGGACTAATTAGACATTTACTAAACTCTTTTCAAATTTAACAATAGAAATGTCATTTCAGTGTGCGAAGAACTTCGCTAATGGGAAACCGTGGCTTCACCTTCCCATTATTCTATCGCGAGACGTATATTTCTCGAACGTCCTTTTTGTTCTACAATTCAGAGGAGATCACATGATCATATAACACACGGTTGTTCTCCCACAACAATGATCTTAGTGTACAATAATATATGTCTAACACGAAACACGCGATGAACAAAGACTGCTTTCTTCATTGTACACGGATCAATATCACGAATATTTAAATCGTCAAACGGATGCGATGTGAATCTAGCGTCGTGGTGAGGTTTAATTCCAAGAGAATACGCTAATTTTCCTACATACATTGCTTCATTTATGTCATGCTTCGAGGAAGGAATGACCCTGCTAGCATTCAGGATTTTCTTCAGTACTTTTCCAGCTAGTACGTACGCTCCTTCAGCACAGTATGTCATAACGTTTTGAATATTGTTTGGTGTATTTGATAGATTTTGAACTGCAGCCAGTCCAACACTTCCTGTATATTTTACGTTTGGATTGAGCTTCGATAACCATGATACAACCTCGGGGACATTAACAAAGATATCATCACCCAACGCTAAAACAAATTTTGGTTTACATTTCAATGCGAGAATACGGTCAATAGCGGATATTATCATCAGGTTTGATGTAGCTCGTCTACTGCCGTTGCCCATCAGTCGTAAAATATCACCAAACTTTTTTGACTCTTTTGTTAAACTGTTATTGTTTTCCGAGTGCTCCTTTATTACAAAAAGCACTCGATAAGTAACACTTTCAATGAAGTTTCCTTCTTTCGATGTGCTGAAATTGCGAGCCCAACTTAATCGCATGGCAATACGATTGAGCATGGAATTTGGTCGGCTTGGAACCAAAATTAGCAGAAAAAGGTCTGAAGGACAAAACAGTTTGTTTAACTGTTGTGCAGTTTCCAATGAATTGACATGTTCGGCCGACATTTGCTTCTTTTCACGGCGAAATTCTTTCTTAATCTTGGAAAACGTTTCTTTGATGCGTAAGAATGTTGCCTTGGCAAATGGCTTTGCCTTTGGTAAATTTCCCACAGTCATATCGGCACGCGTTACAAAAGAACTTGTGATATCAGCATTTGCGTTTATCCAATATGAATAGTTGTAGTAGAAAATGTAAATCCATGCAGCAATCATACATAACAGACAAAGTATTCGTCGGTACAACTGTGTACTTGCCATTTTATCAATCAAACTGTGTCACAATAAGCATCGTATCATTGTCGCGTAATATCAAGTAATTACGATGGAAGTGAGCATAGCATATTCTTGAACGCACTTGGCAACAGTTCCCAAACTTGAAGTTGTATAACATTCATCGGCTATTTTGAATACCATAATTACTCGTTATAACAATATTCCAAGATTGATATGACCAAACGCAATAACATGCAGATCGTGATATAAACTGTTATACGACGACAGCTATTATTGTACTAATACAATGAAATTCGTGATATTGTTGAAAAGAAATGAATAGTTAATGTCGCATGCAGGGAGTTTTAGACGTCGTGCTAGCTCTGTTAACCATGGCAAACATGATTTTCACTCTTTTATACAACATCTGATTTCATTCATTGCATGGTGTGAAATTTCGACACTGATACAAGGGTGCAACGTGTATATGTATTACATGGAATCCTAAACGTTATGAAACAAAGAGATATTAGCTTTATCAGATGAAAGTACAATGCTACAAATTCTTGGCTCCACATAGTAGTTTTTGGAAAGCGGATGAGTTACATATACTGTATAAACCCTAAAAATCTATATAAGTTAATTTTGGGCTTTTCGTTAAGTAACAAAGTATTCGTTGATCGATATAAGTCGAATATTTTAATTCTAAATAAAATGATGGCTTCGGTATGTTTTTATACGCGACCACAACAAGAGCTTCGGGTCATCGATGATTGCTGGTATTTATGGTATCTTTTCATAAAATTTGCCGTGTTATATAAGTATTATTCTGCTGTCGACATGACAAATTTTTGCCGACCAGCTTTCCTGATATTGTACTGAGTAAAAGACTGTGTTTTTGTACATTTTTTTATAAACATGTACGACTTTAGTTAACAGTTAAAAACATACTTGACAGACCGCCAATTTCTTAAAAATCACATTTAATATAAACTGGCTTACTTTCTACAATGATTTCGCAGGAATTTCTCGCCTCAAAAGCACAAAATTAACACATTTTTGAGTCCGAAATATATCAAAATATAAAACACAAGTATTTAATCAACGCATTTGCATGTCAGCGAATTTACGCATGAGAGCAAGGACCTATATGGCGTCCGCAGTGGTGAGGACACCGAGCTCCTGACAAAACAGATTGCGCGCTCAGTCCATTTATTATAGGTCAGTGGTTGCAACACATGAAAAGTATAAGAGTTTAAAAAATACAGAAAGGACTTTAAAGAGAACGCATACCTGCAGGTCCTTATTTGCGGTCCCTATCATCAAGATTTCGTTTCATGTAAAAATTGGGAAAATATGAGGCAAGAAGGGGAAAACGCTCATAATTTTCTATTTTTCTGCCAGGGCTTCTACCTCACTTCCTCCTTTCTAAAAGTATTGAAATATTAACCTAATTTCCAAAATTTGGACAAGTCGGAATATTGGTGTCGCCAACTTAAGTGATTCTAGAAGGCAAACGGTTGGTTACTTTGATTAGTCAAATATCAATGGTTGACACGAAATGTTCGTTATTCAATCTCAAAACAAAAAACTGCACCTGTTATTAAAGCTAAGAAGGTAATACCATAAAATGTAGCGGGACGTCCTGTATTAAATTTGGCGAAACAATCTCGCAAGGTAAATGGCCTTGCCAGGCGATGGCAATCTCTGACAGGATGTCATTACCTACGGGATATAAATGCCTACATATACTTATATCATGGAATAGGAATGTTTGTGACAAGTTACCTAATAAGTCCGTAGATTTTGTGCAAGGATGAGGAATTTGTATGATATAAACAAAACCATAACATTACATATTAATTATCCCATGCAGGTGTTATCGCTAAAGCCTGGTTTCCATTTGGTCCATTTGGTTTCCATAAAGACATGTTCAATGATGTGAAATAGTCATTTTTTGTGTATTATATGCAAATCAGTTATTTGTGATTGCAGAGATCTATTGACACTATAATACATCGGCCAGCTTCACATGGTCAATGGCAGAGGAAAATGATGCATGGACATAAACCGGGGAAAGGGCGCCCCATTTGGGTCACGTGAAAATGGCGGCGACTAGCTGCGAAGTGTTCCAACAGAGAAAAAAATGGTCAATCAAAAACAAAGAGGACGGTGACAAATTGAGTAAAAGATTAATGTTTCCAAAAGGAAGAAAATTGTTCAGTTGACATGTTTGTTCTATTGCAAACCTGACATGCTTACAATTACAAGTCTTAAATTTTAAGGTTAATAATAAATATCGTCTCAGATATGAATATGATATGCTCGTCTCCGAGAATCGTTATATTTAGAAAAGGAATGAATCTCTTACAGATTTGTGAAGAAGTATTCAATTTGAATTTGTATCGAATCATCCCGTTTTTGGTCCAGTCGATATATATGCACATCGTCCCAGCAGTTCGTACCCCAAGCTTCCGTTCCATCCGGCCAATGGTCGTGTTATGTTCTTATGTTTCGCGCACGAGCAAACATTTAGGGCTAGGGTTAAAACAAACCAGTTCATCATTCCTACTCAACTGGCTACAAAGAGTACCCTGACATACCCCAATGGCAACAAGGGATTACTATAAGCACTCATTCTATCCAAGAACAGTTATGAAATGGAATCAACTCCCAAAGGAAACAGCACTAGCTACTTCACTGGCAGCATTTAAAAATGCAATGTCAGACACTTATGAACTTTTTGACTTTGCTATTCTAACTTTTTATTTCTAAACTTTTCTTTCTCTCTATTTTGTAAATCGGTCTAAAATGCTCAACATTGAGCGCATGAGCTAAATGGTAAATGTAAACAGATAGGGTCGTGAATGTGGTCGCATAATCAAAGAGAAATATATTCGTGCGGGAAACATGAGAATGCAACCGACGGCCCGAACCAAAGGATCGCAGGCTCGGGGTACGAGATTGATCTTTCTTTCCCCAGTCTCTCGCGATATATCAACCGAAAATAGGAAACTAGATCGATGAAACCTGAGATAAACCTTGATAAAGTAGCATTATTATTAAAATGTCAGTCAAAATCTTGAGATGTAAAAGACTGAACTGAAGTACTGTCCACAGCAGTTTTGGCACACTGAGCATCCACGGCTAAAACTGCAGCTGGATTTCGAAGAGTGGAAATAATATTCTCACGAAATTCTTCTCTTATTCGGTTAAATTCCATAACAGAATCCGGCTTCTGTTCCAACCAGAATGAACTAAATTCACGGAACAAGCAACCTATGAAAGAAACAAACCAATGTTAAAAGAAACGTGCTGAGTAAAGAATGGTTAGATATTATCGTATATTATATAGCACCTTAGTAGATTCTCGTCATTTAATTGGTTGATTATGATCACGTGACGTTGAAATAAAATTTCCATTTTCACGAGATCGTGAAAATGGAAAGAACTATCGCACGATCACGATTCTTTCCATTGCACAGTTGTGTTTTCATAAATTCCATACGTCAAAATCCTAATCGTATCGTGTTCGTAGCTTTTTTAATCCTAGTTTCACAATGAGGTGGATGGAATTTCTAAATGCAAACAAAATGGCGGTGTTTTACGATAAATTTTCTTTAAATGAATGCCATTATCTTATTCATTCTTCATTAAAACATTTTTGGGACTTATATATTTGATTGGTATATCAATTTTAAACTTCATACATGTAACTCTGGCATGTATTTGTTTTGTTTTGTATTTATTCCAATAAACCTTTCATAACATTGATATAGTTTGGTGTCATATAAAACAGATAATGAATGTTTTCATTCGTACGGTGAAAGATGTAATTTTCCATTCCACGAGGCGACAGCCGATTTTCACCTCATGAAAATATTTTTTACCATTGCACTCATAAACATTCATTATTTGCATTCTAATATACTGTACATGCATGTCCACTATACACGGGGGCGTCACTACTGTAGTGGTCCCCCCCCCTCCCCTTCCGCCTATTCATAAATAGTAAACCATGGAAACCTTGGTTCATATTGATAACACAGTTGAAACACTACAGTAGAATTCTGAAAATAATAGCCTCCATTACTCCCGGATTCAGCAGCTTATATTAAGGCTGCTACTTTTGGGGGTCGTTAAATATGTTAAATTTAACATAAACAAGTAAATTAAACATAAAAGTAATAGCACAGTGATGGCATAATTTTTGCCTTAGGCACATGTGAGAAGAGTTCTCTGCCAAACACAGCAGGTTTTCTCCAGGTACTCCGGTTACCTTTCATAGAAAAATAATGAATAGTCTCTACTGGCCCTCGGAATAGAAACGTTTGGAACAAGCATAGCTATCCATGTCAAATCAAAGTGATCGCTACTAAAAAGTTTAGTATTTAGTTTAGTTTAGCATGTATACTAGATTCAAGTTATTTTGTAATCAAATGAATATTACTTTTTGATAAACATGGTTTAAACATATCACTACTTTCGGAAAAATTGTTCAAGTGTTACAAAGTCAATATCATTATCGGATGGAACGTTACTTTCGGGATTCTACGGTACCAAGGAGTATCTACTGCTATTACTCACAGTAAACTTTGTGAAAATCATCTAGTGTAGGTTTATGTGTTGTGATATTGTAGAAGTGAGATTTAAAAACTCCAGATGTTAACAATTCACAAGACAAAGCAGTGAGGTTTATGCCAACTATAGCAAATGAGTACCTGAAAAATATAGAAAACGTAAAATATTCATGAAGAATAATTGGAAATGAACAATAAACAGTTATAATTTGTGAGTTAAATAACGTGGCTAGTAGTTCTAACTACATAAACTAAGAGATCCAGTAACGGGCATTCCTTGATCTAGTGTTATTACAGGAGGAAACCGGAGTATACCTAGAGAAAACCTGCGGTGCTTGAGAAAGCTCTACTGAGCCTGCGACTGAGGAGAAATTATAATCCAAGAACTGCTTTCGCAGAAATCAAATCCTCGGTCGCAGAGATGAGTAGCCTGCGTGCTACAGTCCAAGAACTCGCGAGACGAGGTACCCTTAATTATCTCGTCTCACGAGGTCTGGGTCGAGGTCTCCGCAGGGTCAAGCGCTAGAAGGTCTGGAAGTTAACCGCTGAGGATCTGGAAGTGCACGGGGGTTAAAGGGTGAAAGGCACATTCTGCACTAACCACAAATACTTCTTAATTTCTCTTTAAAATTTCGAGTACAATTGTTACTCGACCCAATCTCACAAGAAAGTCAGTTATCGACATTTCATGAAGTCCACCACGAATTGTAAAACGATCTTAACTCAAGTAAACCTACCAATATTTTGGATGGTGCGACTCAGATAATACTTTTCTAGCTACATCATTTTGATTCTTTGCAAAATACCTTGGATTAAAGCGATAAAAAGATACAAATATACTCAGCTACATATTATACTGTACTTATGGAAAATGTTACTGAACATCGCCGAATGCAAAATGCGATATCAGTTTAAAACACAAAATATTAGTTTTTAAAACGACATTAGAAGTTTAAACGCAGCTTGTTGATCACTTACAGAAGATTTTCTAACCCAAGAATTCCTAAAAGTAAAATTGTGAAGTCAACATAGCAAAAATTAGTATGGTATACGTTAAGTATATGAAGGATGCATTACTGAGTCTGACAAATAATCTCCATCACAGACACAGGCAACAATGTATGTTAATAATGTAGAACGAAAATTTGCGTTGAACTCGTTATATAGCTGTAGGAACAATGTAACAAGTTTACAACTGGCCAACTAATGAAGCTGTCGAAAATAACTAGTTTAATTCCATGTTAGTGTGAAATGGTGGTTGCATAAAGTAGTTCTCTATCTAAGAAACCATTATTGGCAAGTCTAAAATGCAACTGAGGTGTTTATAAACAATTATTGCATGAAGGTCTTATAAGGTAAGTACTAAAGTTCCGATAAAAAAATATTAAAAATGGGGGTTTTTGCCCAAAAATATTCTATAGTTCATTCGTGTTGATTTTTTTCTTGGTTTTAATCATGCGTCTAAAGCTTGCTTTAAAATTACATACCGCGGGCTCAACTTACAGATAACTCCTTTATCTGTAGGATGTGCGATTACCACAGTTAGCTGTAAGCTATTAGTGACGTAGTGACTACAATGTATAATAATATTATTTCTATATTTATTGGAACTATTTAAACGGTGATTAGAGTAGTATTTTAGGTCCATGTTCATTAAACATGCACTGAAATAAGGAAAACTGTACAATAATGAATTCACAAAAGAAATTACAGGGCATAAAATTGATTCAAATACAACCAGAATGAATACACATAAAGATACACTCATACCCATTCCTCTGAAATCAGTCATTGGATTTTTCCCTTGGAAACCAATATCTCCCCATTGTGATGTAATTCGATTTTCTAAAGCAGTACCTGGCATCAGCAATGACCATAGCTATAAATAACAGCAGACATATTTACCTGACATTATGGAGGAGGGTACAGTTAGTATAATATATTTTGTATACTGTGTTTGCACTTTCTAAAACATCAAGTCCAAAATAGTGGTACGCTCAATACGATGTTAAGTCATTGCAAAGCAAAACAACACAGTTTTAAACACTCAAAACTACATACAAAATGCAGCAAAAAATCAGGAGTGAATATTAAAAGGCTTCACAAGGTTTCCTTGGTGGGTTGCGACTTTGTACACTAGCTCTCACGTGCGAAATGGAAAAGGTTCAAATCGTTAAGGGTCATTAAAAGATTATTAAAACTAACCACAAATTCGAATATTATGTATATAAAGCAATTTAATAGATAGAAAAGGGTATTGTTGCGTGTCTTCTTGAAACACGGGCATGAATTGATGCCAAAGTTAATATGATCTGCTCCTAAGAGCGTCTATAGTTTAGGTGCCTTTTGTATTTTCAAACAGTTCTTGTACATTTTTAAAAGAAGAAATTTTCGATAAGTATTATAGAATTCAAATCAATATCAAGTTAATAGCTAGCAACTGAATTAAGTGCTGACAAGAAAATTTTTGAAATAATTGTCGCTTATATTTTCGTTTGCATCAGGAGAACGACTGTCATTGAAGTCTTAAAAATTTAATCTGGTCAATAAGCAGCCCCTAAAGCTTCCTCTCCGTCAAAGCTATCGTGGTTTAAAAATACATTCTTTGCAAACCATTGCAAGTGAAGCTCTACAATATACAACAAAGCAAGCTCTTCGAGATTCTGCAACTTCGAGATTCTGCAACCGCTCTTAAATGTGGCCATCACTTTCATCTTGGGATTCAGCTTCATCTATCTGGATTGTAAAAATTGCTTTTTGACATATATAGTAACATTATAATCTGTGAACGTCCAGTATTCCCTTTCGTGTCTGATTACATTAAAACAAGATCAAACAATTTCCCACAAAATCCACCGCTCATTCTTCGATCACGCATGCATGTCAGTTAATTTTTCATTTTTATCAACAAAGGAACATGAAACTACTTTCTGTAAATTATCCACAGGAAATATAATTTTAGCATGCCCGGACGCCCTGAGAGTTTTGTGTTGCCCCAACCAAATCAATCTTCTTTCAATTACTGCCGATGTGGCTTTTCAACTTTCTCTTAATATCCTACTTATTAATCTACAAAACCGTATTTTATTCTTTCCTTCTTGCATTTCTCCTTTCCTTCCTTCCTATTTACTGTACATCTTCCTTTTCTCTTCGCTGACCATAGACCACGGTCCGCTATCCCCCCCCCCCCTGATTTCCTTTTGTTCTTTATAAGGTTTTCCAAAGTTTTCTCCATATTTAAATCTTTCTTTCAATACCGTATTCCAATCCAACCTCCTTTGGTTATCGGTAATTGCACTGTTTAAACAGGTCACAAGTTTTAAACTCCTCTATATTGTAGTCTAATACGATCTGTTCTAGAATATGCAGTTCCAGTTTAGGCCGTCATATCTGTTAATGAAAGTGAAAACATTGAGTCTATTCAAAAACGTGCTGTGAGAACGGTCTATCCTAGTTTGCATTATGAAATCGCAATAAAAAATGGAAATACTATCCGACAGAAGAGTTAAAATTTGTAAACGATTTATTAAATAAACAAGACGCTCCATTGAGCGTTAAGTTGCTGGGGGCTATTAATTGTAGCTAGTATAGACATTTCTCTCTCTTCTCACAATAATGCACAACTGTACCCATTAACTTATTGGAGATGCGTGTGTAGCTACACTTTGAAAAATTGAAAACCAATAATATGTCAAGAGCTTAACACAAGTTCATGTTTATATAATTAGGTGATGCCACCAGATATATGTTTAGGTCATCTTGCTCGATAGAACTGAATGTTGATAGTGCTTGTAGATGGAAAATTATATACATATTTTAGACCTGAGGAGGAGCAGTTGCGAAAAATGCAACTATAGAGTATAGGCCCTCTGCCTGGCAGGAATCGAACCTGCGGCCCCACGATTCCGGATTTTCGATGCAGCGCTATCGAGCGAGATGCCAAACAATACAAAATTTAGTATATTCAGAGACAATTCCAGTCATAGTCATAGAAATTGCATACTGCATAATAATAATAATAATGTTTACATCTTTTACCAGGGTAAGCTCATCAGCATAAGCTGTTATCAAAGAGCGCCTTGGGCAACTACATTACCTAAATTTATAATATTAATTAATATGAAAAACCTAATCTAATATAATCTAATATATATATAGTCTTAAAAACCAACAAGGAAGAAACCTCTTTAAGAGAGGAAGGCAAATTATTATATGCCAAAGCTCCTGAATAAAAACATCTTTCCTTAGCTGATTCAGTTCTAACTTTCGGAAGAACAAGATCAAGACCACTACGTCTAGTATCATAACTATGCGATAACTTAGTGGAATATTCTCTAAAAAAATCTGGACCATTACCATTAATACACTTGAAAACGAAAATTACATTATGCATAATACAACGTGCCTTAAGTGATTTCCAATGTAGCTGAGACAATAATTGATCATGACTTAGATTATCCTCTTTCAAAATTATTCTAGCAGCTCTTGTTTGTAAAAGTTCTAAAGTGTTATATGTAGAAAGGGCAACATTATTATTCCACACGAAATCACAGTATTCCAACTTTGAGAGTATCATAGTCGTAAACACTTTTTCACTCGCAAATACTGACTAGATACTTTTTAACTAGTCTGGCAACGTGTTCCTTAAAAGACAAGGATTGTCTGGTCTAAGTATACGCCTAAATACTTATAAAAAGGCACGCGTTTAAGAGCTTGATCACCTAAATATACGTTATTGATATTGTCAAGCTCAGATTGATTAAGTTTCATGGATGTTCCAAAAATCACATATTCAGTTTTCTTTAAATCAATATATATATATATATATATATCGTTCATATTCGACCATTCTTCAAGGTTCTTGAGTTGACTATTCATTACTTGTATCAGCTGATTTGCATCCGAGGCAAAACAATAGATGACAGTATCATCAGCGTACACTAGCCTGCATACAGTCAGGTAAGTCCGTGACATATAGATGGAAAATAGCAATGGCCCCACGATGGAACACCTTGGGGAACTCCTGAGAGAACTGGTTGCTGATATGATAAGGTGCCTCCAACAAAAACAGATTGGATACGATTGGTAAGACATTCAGTCATCCATTGATGTTCGTTATTACAAATTCCAAACGACTTCAACTTATCTAGCAAAATCTCGTGGTCAATAGTATCAAAGGCCTTACGAAAATCCACAAAAATGGCGCCAGTTAGTAATCCAGCGTCCATTGCAATCTTGAGGGCAGCCCATCCAACTCAGTTGCTTTCGAGTTGTTTGCATATGAAACTATTACTGACTTCGACCAGGGTAAACTTATGATCTGTAAAGTTGGGAGTATTTATTAAAACAGGGAAAATTCAATTATGTTGTGCAAATGTTTTACGCTCTTTTTAACGGTATAAAGCATTATAGAAGTACAAGCCTAGAAAAAACAACAATTGAGAGATATATTCAAACTACAATTGTGCATGTTACATCTTGTTAGACTATATAATTACTCCGCCGCTCTAGACTTTAGAGTTCTATATTCAGAAGCAATTTGCACAAAATCCAGTCATACGATTGAATGAATGACTTTATTGACACTACCCTGACGGCTTTTCACTTTTCAGTGACAAAATTGCAAAATATAAATTTACAATATCATCAATACACTAATACAGTTCACACAGACGAAATCGATGACGACAACGAAACGTAACATAGAAAGGTAGAAACAAACTGATGGAAAAACAAACAAAATACAACAACAAACAGCACACGCTTAACCATCTAGGAATTGGTGAAGTAGTTTAAGTTTTTTTAAAACTTGTGATTGAATTGCATAGTTTTAGATCAGGATGAATATTGTTCCAGAGAGAGACAGTTCTAAAGTAGAATGTACATGTTCTTTGACCAGTAGCACTTTTAAATAGAGGAACATCCAGTTTGTTACTGTTCCTCTATTAATATATATATACGTTGCTGTTCTGCCAAGGGCATTTTAATGAAGATTAAACAAAGGTACACATATTCTAATTTTACTCGATTTCAACCATTTAGCACGTACTTCCATATCCATATACGTTGGACTTGATCCAGGCGATTTGCTAGTTTCACAAAATCCGTGTCCTCACTACCTATTACAGGACAGTTTTGCTAGGTGCGACCCAAACTATAATGCAGTTCCTCACTTCACCAATGATTTAAAGTATTTGAAAGCTCCTCCAGAATGTGCACTTTTACTGGGCCCGAGTAGGCCCGTTGACCCGATAGTTCCAACGTTCTATTCTTTCAACGTGATCGTCTAATTTGCTACAATTTTGCTTTGTCGTCGCCTGTCTCCTTCACTCTTCTCGCTCATATTGGCACGATACGTTACCCTCATCGACTAATAACCTTTCTTTTCACACAATACCATTATAAGTGAGCATTATTAGACATGTATTGCATGATACATGTATTTACATATCTGACAATGCTATTCCAAATAAATAAATCGAAATTTCGTGAAACTTGTTCAAGGTTTTAAGGTATCTTTCAATAGAGTCTTGATTCAATAGAATATCTTTCAATGGGTAGATGTTGTCTTCACTTCTCCGGGTAAAGATGGAGCAATCAGTGATGAGTATAGTTAGACCTTGATCAGTTACGAAATTTAACAGTGCTTTGTACTCTCTATTAATAATCTCTATGCGCACACCTGCATGTCGCCCTCAGTTTAGTTGCAACTAGAAAACAGCCGTATAAAATATTAACATTCACAAATGTGTTATACCCTACCAGCAGGACAAACATCCCATCTGCATGGCGCATTACAGGAAACTGTGGATGGGGCGGGGTAGTTATCGGGCATGCACAGTACACTTATCCAATCTTAGCAGATTTCATTTCTCATCATTAAGTTAGAGTTGCCTAGCTAGCCTTAAGCTTACTAATATTCAAACCTGTGATAATTTCTCCTCATGTTCCTTGTTTTCAGAGGAAAACGTTACTTTTTTCTCCTTCTCAACAATATCAATAAGATCAATATAGCCGCAAATTTGGGTCAATGATTTTGAAAATCTGTCAATGAATCTAAAGAAAGAAATTAAGAGTCATCTCACTTTTAATTTGCTTCAGAATTTCCGATTCGAAGCCGTCCAGTTTATATTTTAACGTTCGATCGTAAGTTGCAAATTCGTAACCAAATTTCGGCGAACGAAAAAAATTATAGCATGGTTTCGAGTTTCATGCCATAATATGAAAGACAATATGTTAAATTGACAATATGACAATATCTAAAAATCTACACTAACAAGAAAACGTTTTCTTCCATCAAAAATTACTTTTGCATAAACTGAATTATTACTTTTTGTGGCACTGCATGTTTTACAACCATATCTACCTCCTCCGCAGGCCCTTTTTCCCGCAGGCGGGTGATATTTTGCTTCAGGGGAAAGACGAAGGGCCTGCCGATTAATGGTCGAAAATCGGGCATAAATGTCGACAATCGGGTATCCAAAAAATCTGCCTGAAATACTGCCCATCACAGCGTAAACGATATATTTTCGTATTTTCCATCTTAGATTGGTATATTTTAAAAGTTATTGCTGAAATATGATCCATATCAATCGAAATATGAAACGTTTTTGTCCTCAGTCTCGATGGGCGACAACACCGAAAAATGCACTCAAAAATTCAAAATGCGAAGGGTTCAATCAGTGATAGTGATGTCGACATCATTACTGTGTCATTGAGTATGTAGTATGAGTATGTATTTGACTATGGATATGTATAACTTGAAAGGAAAAATATACGCAAAATAATAACAAATATGTATAACAAATCTAAAAGTATATATGCGCATTTATTTTGCCATCAGAAGCGTGACAGTTAGGGCAAAGTACTTTCCCACCTTCATTAGCCTTTTGTAAGAGCCTAGTACGTTCATAAGAATCATTAACAAACTCTTTCTCCGGACGATTATACTCAAATAAGTGGTGAATAGCTTCTGCCATCTTGAGAACATTAGTCAGCAGGCGCTTCCCTTCGCCTTACCCGCTTTTTTATGCCGCACGTGCGTCCCTTCCCTAATTTTCCAAGCCCGCTCCAATTAATAAAGGGGATGTGGAGGAGGTAGCAACCATATGATTATAACAAAGTTGCACCGATCTCTGTCAATCAGAATTCATGTACAATTTTTTATAATCAATTCGTAAAGTACGAGCCTAACTAGTAAAACAACTACAGATACATTATATCATCCCAGTCACCAACAAGGGTAGCAAAATCAAACATTGTATGATTTAATGATTATAGCAATGTTGACTCACACAAGACTTTCCTCGGCGTTGATTTTTTTTGTGTTTAACACATCTTGCACTGAACTGTCGACATTGACATTAATTGAAGTAAGAATATCATTTAAATGCTAAAAATAAAAATAAAAGTAAGTGGATGTAAAAATTATTAGCTACGTTCATTGGTTGCCGACTAAGATAAAAAAAGACTAGTATGACTGAATACTCTATGTATAATAGTAATACTTTATTACGACCTCTAACTCCTATTTGGTCTATATTTATTTTCAGAGTTGCAAAAAAGCTGCGGCTATGCGGGTACCACCCGTGAGGAAGGTTTACTAGAATTGAGGAAGGTTCAAAGTGAAACACTGAATAAAACATTACAAAACAGAAAGTACTAGACTAGTCAGGCTAGTATTAGTAGCAACAGTCAGCACTCAGGCAGGCTAGCAGTACTGCAATGGGTATTACTATTAACTAACTGAGTAAGTGGGGGTGCGCTAATCATCCTTACTAGCAGCTGAGAGCTGAGCTGAATTACGAAGGACGCAGCTCGACTTGATCGAGTCGAAGGCTTATTAAAGGCGGCTCTTGCTGCCACCGTATGACTCGTGTCCGATCAGCTACGATGGAAGGGGCTTATCCCAACCCACCTAGTCAACATTCTCTGTGGGAGGAAACCGGAGTACCAGGAGAAAACCCTCGACTTTTTCACATAAGTGTCATGAGTCCCCAAGGAGAATCGAACCCACGATCTCAGAGGTGAAAGCGCTTGCTCTAACCACTGCGCCACCGAAGCCCCGATAAAAATGTAGCGGTAAACGCTGATAATTTGAAGGTCTGCAATGTGAAAACCTTCCTGTACAAAACCTATGAAGAAGCCTGTATGTCAGAAAATTTCCAGTTATTTTGAGGAAGGTTGGGAAAACCCCAAAATCCTACCCGGAGGAAGGTAGAAAACGTTTTGCAACTCTGTCTATTTTGCAAGTTAATCTAACCATACGACATAGGAAAAACGAAAGACAAAGTATGTTTTGCGGGTGAAATCAGATTATTGAAACTTGAAAGGCAATGAAGCAAATATTTTTTTCTTCTAAATAAAATATTTCCAACCGAATCAGTGAAATTTGATGAACTGTCAGTTTTCCATTAGTTTATATAACGTTTCTGGGTAGTGCTCTCAGAGGTCTGTGTATAATGATTTTGAATATAGTTATAGATGCGATGTACATGTATATGAGTATGTTTTACTGCAACCAATAAGCAGGCGCCCCCACTCACTTTTCAAAGGACCCGCGGTAAGGCAATCAGTGATATTGGAGGTTTCAATACTTTGTACATATTACCAAGCCGAGATTTTAGGCGTGACTAATTTAATTTTCAATGTACAAACCTTTGATTTTGAATTTCTAAGGCAATTTTCTAAAGAACAAAAGATTAGTAACATACATCATATCTGAGATCAGAAAATTTTTCAAAAAGAGATGGATTGGATCATATTGTACACGTAAACCCTAACACTGCGTGCTGGGCAAGTGGCAACGATGTCATCATACAATACAGTACATAGTGCCAAATGTTAAAATGTGTATTTGAAGAAAAAACCTTATAGTATTACAAATTACAATCAATAATGTAAAAATCTACTTGTGTAAACAGTCGATAAATATTATTATTTGCGACTTGACTGCAGCGTAATGCAATGATCCGATTTATAACAAAAGACGAATGATCCGTTTGAACAAACGAAGAAAAACATACAAAAAAAAGAAAGTTTGGTGTCAAGGCTATCTGGGTTGTTTCTCTATTTAGATGAACTAGCTTGCAGCGTGTGAGTTCTTCATGATGAATGTTAAGTTCCGTAGGAAAATATCGGCCATGATTTGTTCCTAGAACCAATCCCAGTACATAGATCGGGTTGCATTTTAGCTAGTTCGTGTAGATAGATCGGACCAATTATATGATCAAACCTGATGCAGAATTACCGAGACATTTCACTGATATACTGTACTTACCAATTCGAAGATTGCAGGTAACACGACATTTAATATTGTAACATATTCTTTCCAATTCACATCTTCTCGTAATGAAGTGAAGAATCCATTTAATGAAACTCTGATACCAGTAAAATATAGACAGTTTTCCTTTGGATGTTCGTGGCATGATTGCACATTACAGAACTCTAAATAGATAATGGCATTAAAATCCATCAAGGATTAATGGGTCGGTCATGCAACGAAGGGTTAATATAGAGCGGTCTGATTATATTTTGCAATCAGTTATATACTGTATATGGACGTAAGATGTCACACTTGCATAGACAAGTGTGTGCGTAAGAGACATCGTCTTCAGCATATTCCGGTATATACTGATATATAGGTATTTTTACCGTACTCTTTTAATACTTTGTTATACTGTGCTCCATCTAACAAAAAGTAATTAACTCTTGAAGAAAGTATTGGGCGTTAATGGGTCAAACTAGACTATATGTGGAGTCTTTCCTCAACCTATTAAGCCCCAATGTGCCTCAATGCACCCTACTTTGCTTTTGACCGAGTCTGTCAGTCTGCGTGATTTCAGATGTATGTCACTGTACATGTCAAACCGTTTAAATTCCGGTCCTGCAAAGCCAAGTATACACTGGAAAGCGGAAGCGTGTGAGAGCATTCTTGCCCGGTACAACCATCCGTTTCAGGCCTCCGAATTTTCAACCCCCCCCCCCTCCGAAAATCTCGTTAGTGGGCGGGGGGTGTAGATATTAAATGTGATGACCCGGACGTGCTCAATGCCATCAAGATAGTGCAAAAAGAGGTGAATAGGTGGGCAATTACGTTATTATTGCGACTGTCGGTTTGACACATGGTGATCTTTGGGTAGCCGTGACAATTGCAAGCGTCACAAGTTTGTAATTTCCAAAGGGGTCGTGAAATATCTTAAATTTCCGACAAATTTCAGAGGGGTTGGGTAAAAAGATGTTTCCGAAGAGGTCTAAACAGAGCCGCCATAAGGAACCCAGGGCAGAATCTTTACAAAAGGCACTTTCATCTTTACTTGTCAAAAAAGCCTAACGATATTTCTAAATCAGTATAAAAAGCAGTCTAGCTATCTTCATGAAATGAATATACTATATTATCAGAATACAAATACAGACTCGTATAATAGAAAATGGTTTACGTCATTGTGCTTCTGTGCCAATAACAACTGTTATTTTATATTTCTTCCGAAGTAACCGTGCTGTTGTTCGTTTAGTGTTATAATCTCTTGCTATGCTATCAGTACAAACATTATTAATGCGCTCCTTTTGGATAGCAGCAAATATTCTACTGTTTAGGTTGTTCTCAGACATCGCAGACATGAGCCATGACTTGATATGACGCGTGACACTAAAACTTATTTCTGCAGCAGCCGAACTAATTGGAACAGAGAGATAAAATGTCAACACTTTGTGTACTTGGGGAAGACATTGCTTGATGCTCTTTAACACAATTGGTAGTTCTGCTAGCTGTTCCACCAAAGAGTCTGTGTGAATAATTGAAGTTAGACTCATCAACAAGCCTTCTCCAGGGAAACATCTTTGTTCAGTGCTGCAAGAAGACATGACTCCATAGTCCATTCAGCACAGAATCAACAGCTTCGTAATAAAGACGTGACAACTCGGCTTGGTTATCCATTTCTCGTTCTGATAAAGGTGATCTTGAATTAGCATTTTTTTCGGAAATAAGAGTGTGTATAAAGAATCGTTTTTTTGGATCCTACGTAAACTATGTTCCGCCACTGTTTTCAAAGTGGATTTCCTTATTCTTTCCTGCCAGAGACACATACATTGCCAGAGACCAAAATTTCCTTTTGTCAGGAAATATCCTGGCAAGTGGACCAACGATTAAATCAGGCTCATTCCTCCCCTTTAATGAATCTTAATTGCAAATAGCAAAATTTAAATGTTGTTTGCTTTCTTTTTATGACTTTTATTATATTCATTTTGAAATCAATGGCATTTCTTGCAATCTGATTGGTTCCCAAATCGCACTATTTTGAGCTTTGCTCGCATCTTCTTGAGTATTCATCGCATCATTTTTAAACCAACTAGCCAATCAATTTAAAGAAAAATGTGATCTGGCAAATGAGTAGAAATGACCAAATCTGTTGACCATAAATTGTCAATACTCTAGACTCCATTACTGCAGGTTTTTTCATAAAAATCAACATAAAGGCGAGTCAAACTTAAAATAATTTCAAAGAATTTTTCACAAATAATACTGACCAAATTATCAACAAAATTTTGAATGAAACATTGTCAAAATGTCAACAAAAACCAGTTTCATTTGAGCAACAGCCAGAGCAGCAGTCAAAACTGAACACAAAGCCACAAGGTATTAAAATATGGAATGATCGATCGTAGTATCGATGTTTGAATGCACAAAATCACAAGAAACTTTTATCAATTTACATGTAAAGTCCACGATATCTTTAAACTTACTTTTGCGGTCTTTATATCTAAAAATCCACTCACATTTTGCTTGTTTATACTGAGTCTTTTTAAATTTTTGTCAATTTGTCAAATTACAATTGATTGATTTGACTTTATTTCAAGAGGGTAGACACGTGACAGTATCAAAGATACTGATAACCCTGCAGTGGCCCTCCAATTTATCTAAATACAATAGGTAAAATATTAAAAGTTACGTAGTCTACTTTAGTTACTACATTTTAAAATAGGCTAATTATACTATATATATATATAATACATTTTATACCAATTAAGTCACGTTGAAAAAGTACAAGACAGTATTTGCTTCTCTAAGATAGATTTAAAAAGATTCGTTTTGAAGCATTTAACGTTGACGCTTTGTTTCAATGATGGAGGTAAGCTGTTCCAATCCTTAATTGTTCTTACACTAAAAGTTCTCCCACCTTCAGACTTCAGTTGTCCTTTTGAAGATTGGGCATAAAAAGTTAAGATGTGAATATCTAGTGTTAATTGAATGTACCTCAGAATTTGTTTTTAAAAGGGAAGTCCGTTTAGCCTTTTGTATGCCATAGTACAACAATTTATGTATGCGTCGGTGTAGAAAGGCACCCAATCCAATTTGTTAAACATTCTTACTGATGAAGTCGTCCGTTCTGCATTCAGAATGATACGTGCAGCTCGTTTTTGTATCCTTAGAACGTTATCTTTGTTTACTTTATTGCTTGATGACCAAATTGAACTGCCGTACATTAGAAGCGGTTTTATCACAGCATCATAGTAATATGCTTTTTGATTTTTCTTAAATACCTATGGACCAATCCGCCGTAATAGTCCCAAGCGTTTTGATAATTTGCTACATAGCTCATCAACATGAGTTTCGAATGTCAGATCTTGATCAAGATTCACACCCAGTAGTTTATGATTTGCAACTTGATCAACATTTTTTCCGGTCAGATTAATGTCCAGGTTTATCATATTAGTAGACACTTTTTTACGTAAGCGCTTTCCCAATACAAGCATTGACTTAGTTTTCTTTGCATTGATAAACAGCTTGTTTTCCACTGCCTATTTTTCAAATCTTGTGTGATTGTCTGTTTTAAAGAAGTAAAATTATTCCACTTTGAGCTTGAAAGCAAGGTAGTGTCATCTGCATATATATCGATTGTTGATTTACATACTTCAAGAGGCATATCGTTTACAAAAAGAAGGAAAAGGACTGGCCCTAAGACCGAGCCCTACGGCACTCCCTGTTTCACTGGCAGCTGAGAGGAAGTGATCTTTCCAAGTTTAAGAAATGGCTTTCTCTCTGATAGATAAGATCGGAACCAACTAACAGCAGAGTTTCCAACACCATACATCGAAAGCTTTTTGAACAAGAGTTCGTGATTTATTACATCGAAAGCTTTTCGAAAATCGAGAAATACCAAGGCAGTTATTTTGTCATATTGTCTTTTTTTATTGAACAAGATCTGGTCTGTCAATCTGATTAGTGCCGGTTCCGTTGAGTTATTGCTACTGAAAGCGGACTGATATTTGTAAATCAATTTGTTATCACGGAGAAAAGTAATGAAGGATCTTGCTACATACTTTTCTAGGATTTTCGAGAAAACAGAGAGAACCGATATTGGAAAGTGTTAGTTGTAATAGAAAAGTTCAGTAATCTACAAAGTGGGTTAATGAAAACAGGGGCAATTTCCTTTAATAACTTTACACTTATGTCGTCGTTACCGGTTGCTTTATTCGTGGGGGTTTTGTTGATGATGTCCAAAACTAGCTCAGGCGTGAGTACAGGAATTTTGTCTCTGCATTTAGACGTGACGAGATAAAGTTCTTCAACTTTTCATCGTTAAATTCTACACTTGTATCAAGCTCGTTTCCAATATCCGCAGGTATATTTGAAAAGTAATTGTTTAGCTCATTTGCTATCAAAGCTTTGTCAGTAATTTTGTCGTTGTGTATAACCAATTCGTCAATATTTACTTGTGAGTTGTTGCTTATCAGAGCCAGTTAACGATTTTATTGCTTTCCAAATGCCTTTGGGATTTCCTTTGTTCTCATCAATCGGATCACAGAAATAGTTTCTTTTTGTTTTTCTAATTAAGTTGGGTGGTTTCACATTTAGCATGATAATACTGTGCCCATTCATCTGGCAAATTCGACTTTCGTGCTTTCTTAAGAAGCTTATCTCGATCCGTAGAATCGATTGTAGAACTTTGTGTGTAATCCAAGCTGCTTGACTTTGCCTTTTACCCGTTTTTCCTTAATCGGAATGAACTGATCTAGAACGTTATTCAACAGGGTTTCGAGCGTGTCCAATATCTCATCAATGTCATCAAACAAAAATGCAGTATCCCAAGGCACTTCTTCTGGGGCGCATTTCAAATTGTTCATATTTAGCTTTTTGAAGTGTCTATACTTAATGGTATAGTGATCGGAATCTTTATGCATTTTCGAGTATTTCCGTCTAACAAACACAGGAAGATGGTCAGAAAGTCCCATGTTTGGCACTGAAATGTCAACTATGAGACTATGTAGAGCTTGAAGGACGTGTTATGCAGTTTACTAGTTGGGTTAAATTTAGACTTTTAAGGGCCTTTATGAAATTGTGCCGTTTATAAGTACTGCTTACTAGAAAGTTAATATTAAAATCACCCAAAATATGCATTTCCAGATTCTTTAGATATGCCGTTTCAATATTCATTTTTCTGTCAACATCAAGCATAGCCGAAGGCAGGCAGTGGATACCACAGATTAAAAGTGGTCTCTGAGATTTAAATGACCAAACTTGTAGCCAAAGGGCTTCAATTCATGTTGTTGCTATGGCATTTCAGGGAGTATCATGGGTGTGTCAATTGTAAACAAAGACTTCTGGTTTAAAATATTATTTAGATTTCAAAATGAATATAATAAAGTGGAAATTGAACTGAGTGGAGTGCAATTTGGTCTGAAATCAAACGCGTGATTACAAATCGCACTCTCAATCCTGCACTCTCAATCACACGTTTGATTTCAGACCAAATTGCACTCCACTCAGTTCAATTACCATTATTTATCTTAGGGCGATAAAACAAATTGGAGTGAAAATATATAATTATTAGGTTTAGTTAATGTATCATCTCTTTAAATATATATGTAAGCACTCAGCAGCCCCCTGTGTGCCCCTGTAAGCATAGGGCAGCAGGGGAAACTTTCTCTACTGCCCCCGTGGTTCCGGCACCCCTGGGCCTAAAATCAGAGACCTCATCAACAGGGACAGACAGGGGGTTGTAGATATTAAATGGAATCGCCCCTCCAACACTTTGTTGAACCAAGTGAGTCATTATTTCTTTTGTTCATGTGAATTTATATTTTGTTTCTGCATATTCTGTTGCTGACGTTTTACTGTATTGAATTCGTCAGTAATCAATTCTTATTCCTAGCAATAGTCTTCTAGTATGTTTATATTTGATATTTCGGTTGCCAACACAGCCGTGTTGAAATTTATATGCAAAAAAAAATGACCTAATGTTATCTAAGGCAAGAATAACACTATGGATTTCATATTATAAAGTACAGCGATTCCTCATTTTACTTACTCTTTAAGATTTCTTCAATAATTTCTCTCCTTTTATATTCTTTTTATATCAATTTAAAAATTCTATTATTCTAATTCTTAACAGAACTGCGGTCAGTGGCTGGTAGCTTGCGGTCTGCGAGTATATACTTCATGATAACAACGCTATAATCGATCTGACTTTGCCTGCTTCCGCTTGACAAATCTCGCAGAGGCACAGAATAAAGATCTATGGCCACTCAGCGGTGCAAGGTGTCCTCGTCTTTTTATGCAAAATTATGCAGTTTACTGGCCAGAATAATGGCGGATCAGCCAGTTCAGCGTGCTTACTGGCCAGAAAAAGCAATTGACTGGCCAGAGTAATGGCGGCCAACATGCGTAATGCGATATGCGCGCACAAAAACGTCAAAGGTTCCGACGCGAGTGGCCCTTGATAACATGGCTGGTTGCTGTTTATTTTTATTTTGACGGAAAATAATACATCTCGTCCTCAGATGTGTAGTGATTGACAGGTCATTTTACATAACAATGAAATGCGCGGGAAAACGGGACATATGCCATATGGTAGCGAGAGAGAAAGTATCAAGTTTGTAGTCGTACAGTAAACTAAATAAATATATAAATGTAACGTGTGTGCTTTACAAGATGTAATTGCCGCCAGGGCCTTTTTTAACTAATGTACTGGAGGGGCAAAAGCCCCCCCAGCCCCCATGTTCGCCCCCCCAGTAAGCTATTTTTGCCCCCCCAGTGAAGGTCCCTTTTGTCCAAAGTATAAGCCAAAAATGGAAAAAAAATGAGTTTAGAGGAAAGTTATTGTATTCTCACAACAAAACCTGGCCCGTTTAGATGGGATATATCAAAAATTGTCTCTGAAAACGCAGGAAATCGAGCCACAGAGACTCAAGAATACAAAAATTTTCTGGGGGAGGACCCCCATACCCCCCTTCGCCTTCATACACATATAATACACCACCTACTTGTTACGTCCCCTTTCGATGATGCCCCCCCCCCCACTGATTATTTCTTAAAAAAGGCCCTGCCTTGCTGCGGGACATATTTAGCAGGTCCCGACGTCCCTTGCGTCCCGTTTGAACGATTTGCTAGCCATCTTTTTGCGGACATAATTTCAGGAACGCAGGGAAATTTTTCAAGTGAACTTCTGGCTCGGCCCGTTAAAAGAAAAAAGTGGAGGTTCTCATCGAAACCGTGCTGATTTTTAGAGTAAAATATCGCTACCGGTATATCGCTTTGGGTGACGTAACAACATTGACGTAACAACATTCATTTATTTTAAATTGTTGAAGAATACGAATGTTCTCATCAAGACGTTTCACAAGCTATTTACAACATGAGCGGCAGTGTTGTATCGGATATACAACGCTCGCCTTCGGCTCGAGTTTGTATATTTTACAGTACTATTATAGTACTATTTACAACACTGCCGCTCATGTTGTTAATGACCCAAGCTGTTGATATAAAACCATATTTATAAAAACACAATTCAAACAAAACATATTTTGTGGGAGAAGGGGTTCTGGGGTGTGAAGACTCATATTATGACAAACATCATCCCTACTCACGTCACACCTTAAGCTGAACTGATTGACTGAACTGAATGCTCTGACCATAAAGCAGAGCCTTGCCAGGGGTAGCTATTCCCTGACGACCCTGAACCAAGAAACACTTGGACAGTTGTTAACCTGACCAAGGGGAATGAAACCCCTATGGACAGTCCTTAACCTGACCCAGAGTGCTAGAGACTTCAACACCACAAATACACAGAATGTGTATTCCCCATAGACGAAAAGACCTTCTCCCCATTTTTTTAAAATGAAGAATTGTTATGTATTTAGCCTTATTGTTAGGGTGGCTGATTTGAGCATTACCATCACTCATAGTACAGCTGGAATGTCAGGGAGGCCGGGAAAAACCTAGGATACAGGAAACCTGGATGGGGCCAAGACAATTAAGAATTAACCAGCAGCTTCCCCACATAGCTTCTATCTTACAAGTTCTCGATTGGAGTGTTGATAACACGACAAACAGAGCTGACTATATCAAGCATACGTCTTTTTATATAATTATTTGTTTATTTGAGTATTCTTTAAATCGTTTTGTAGTACTTAAAAATAACTAAATAAGCACCGCTATATCATGTAACTCTGAGACTAAGTGCATGCTTCCCCACCTCAACTATTCTAGCCGCTGCTTGATTGTCAGTAAACCATTTGACGTACGAACCTTTATTGTATACTGTAAAGATAATATCGCAAATTCTATAGCAGCTAACTCTCTCCATGTGGAGCTTTTCACACTTCCGTGTGGTAATCATGCACATTTTGTGACAAACAGTATTCTCATTCATTGTTATCCGCGGACTGTTTCGACCGCAGCCGCGGTATCGCTAGCACCAGATAACACAAAACAACTTGGTGTTTTATACAAAAACCAATTCCTTTCATTAAACTCTCTCAAATTATCTTTCCAAAAATATATTTCTTGTTTGCAAAAGTCGTCTAATGAGAATTCAGTGTCCTACACGTTGATGCGTTTGTTATTGAAATAGTATACAATGCCTGGTCTAGCCTCCTCCGCAGGCATCGCCTTAAAATTGGCGGGCAGAAACGCAACCTACCCCGAGGATCCAAGAGATGCCTGCGGAGGAGGCTATGCCTGGTCATGATTCGCGCTATACTGTATATTACCTAAAATTGCACGTACCTGTCCAGTGAATGCGAATTTGATTATTTGCTCTATTGTGTCGTCTTGGCACAATACTTAAAGTACCTTTTCGACAATTCCGCCTCAATCCCAACCAATCTATTGCTTGTGTTGGCTCCCATATTGATTTTTCATCGTTAGGGACGAAACCTGCACTGTAAGGTCCTTTCTCACAGTTTTGGCATCAGAATTCCAAGTTTGTAGATTTTTGTTGATAGACCAACCATCGTCCAAAATATAGCTATATCAATACCTAGGTATCTGCAATGCTTTTCTAAAGGTTTTACCACTTTGGTGAAGATATGTGGAGCAGTCAATAGACCAAATGGAAGGTAAACGTAAAAAGTTTCACTTTGTAAATTTGGAGATCGCCAGGAAAAGCCTAAGCACAGTATAGAGACGACCAGTATGGCCACTCATTTGAAATTTTGTGTGGCCGCTCATTACGCATTGGCAGCCAGTCAATTGCTTTTTCTGGCCAATAAGCAAGCTGGACTACCTTTTCTGGCCAGTAAACTGCATATTTTTGCATAAAAAGCCGGCTACATGTTGCATCGCCGAGTGGCCCTACTGGTCGTCTCTATACTATGGCCTAAGTAGGTCTGATCGTCGTGATCGATGTTCCTTGTAAATCATTTACAGTCAATATGATGTAAACATGTAAGCATTCTGTTCATAATACGCCAACGCTATTTTACAAATTTTCGTATTTAACCTTAATTCTTTTCAACAAACATTTATTAACATGCCTTAAATCTGTTTATTATATAAAGTATAGTACTTTATGTACTGTTTAATAAACGAGCGAAAGTGTTTTATCAGGTTTAAAACCACGAGCGCGCAGCGCGAGTGGTTTTAGACCTGATAAAACACGTCTCGCGAGTTTATTAAACGGCTTCAAAAACGATTGTCCATGTGGGAGCAATCATGGTAAATATTTGAAGCATGTATATACATGTATTGTGTTATGTAAGGAGAATTTGCTTGTTGTTTGGGTATAATCGGCATCGTAAGCGCATTTGTTTATTTCACGAGCGATCAGGCAGAACTAAGTGGGGCATATGTTAAATGTTTATTCAAGGCAGTAGGTGGGAATACGATTTTCGGGCGTTTTTAGCGTATGGTATGGCGTCGACGCGAACGTTTAGGAAGCCTAAAAGTGGCGAAGAGGAGAAGCAAATGCTCGAAAATGCTGTCCCTAAGTCAACCCGTAGCGTTAATAAATGGTCTATGAAGATCTTCTCGGAGTGGTAGGCAACAAGGTTAAATAAGAAAGCTTCAAACGAACAAAGCAATTCAGCTGTGGATACTTCAGTAATTCAAGACTTGCATGTCAACTTGTGTAGCATGTCGGCAGAGACACTCAATTTCTGATTAACGAAGTTTGTTATAGAGGTGTGTAAAGAGGACGGAGAATGTTATCCTCCTAGAACGCTCTATAGTATTTGTTGTGGGATTCAGCGCCATTCATTATGCGACTGCAATGGAGTTAGTGCAATTGCGATCTTGGACAAGAAAGACAAGAGGTATAAAGTGATTAATGTAATTGATTGCGTTCAATACAAAATTGAGCTAACATTTCTTTAATATATATTTTTAGATTTGCTACGTTTAGAAGGGCCTTGATCCTTGGATGCTGAAATGAGACAAGCGAATTATGAGGGGATTGCCAAATGAGGAAATGCCAAGTGAGGATGCGAAAGAATCAGATTTTCTTTTGGATGATTTTGACTTTGATATTCCAGATGATATACTGTGTAACATTCCAATTCCTGGCGATCGCCCAATGGGTAGTGATAGTAATACGGTCAGCGAATCGTTTACAAGATCTGTGTTCAACAATTGTACTATTAATTTTGTTAGCAAGTAAAATAGAGTTGAGTTCAAGGTTGTTGTGTTATTCAATTTTTCCTAATAAAATGTTTTGTTCATATTAGACTGTTTTCTTTAGCGTCATTAGTATTCTTTATATAAAAATGCTCACCCTTATTAGTATTCTTTATATAAAGAATACTAATAAGGGTGAGTTTTTTTCACTCATTCGCTGCGCTCACTCATGAGATATCATGTTCAACACTCGAAATAAATCTGGTATTTCCGCGCACCCATGTATTATTCTCTATAAATTAATCTCTTTTTACCCCTCGCTTGAATAGCATGCAACTGATGCAGGGTTGACGACCCGAGGGGCAACGGAAGTCTGAATAACCGGAATTGACTAGCTCTAAAATAGCTTCTTGAACAAAATCTGCAATATCACACTCATACCAGCGGAAAATTCATAAAGACTATGTATTAGAGAAGTTTTCGTCAATGAATGTGGCTGGTCTAAACAAAATATTTACAAGCTAGAACGTGGCGTAACAGTTCATGTAGAAGGTTTAGGTGGATGGAAATTTCGAGTGAAATAATATATACAATATTTTTTTAGACCTGAACGGGAACGGCTGCGAAAAACGCAACTCTAAAGGCTGGTTTCCATATGATCGTTACGATCGCTTCAATCGTTACGATCGCTGAAAAAATTTACCAGCGATCATAGCGAGTATATGGAAATCAGTTAGTTGGCGATTGCAGCGACCGCAACGATCGTAACGATCGTGATCGCTGAGATAGAAATTTTTCATTACAAATCTCATGTCACAAGCGTTTTTGGAGTGGAATCAAAATTAATGAGAGAGCCTGATATTTTTGGAGATGCATGTCTAGCCATTGCACAAGAAAGTACAGATAGGTATTTTGGGCTATCTGGCTTTATATCATATGTGCACTTTAAGACTAAATCTTCGAATAAGGCTTTGCAAAAGTTTACTTTCAATAGTAAGAAACTAACTAGTAACAACTTCCAAACAGCAGGCATTTCCCAAGTAGGTTACATTATAACCTCTCTATCAGACATATTTTCGCGCGGAATTAACGTTTACTTTGTCTTCCTGTATTTGTGCTTCCACGTTTTGTGTGACTTGCGAAAATAAAAGATATATCTTCTCGATTCCACAACACACATAACGAAATAGCCAACACAGTAAAATAAGATCACAAAAGGTTAACATTAGAATACGCACATAATAAACTTTAGGCAATACCAATGCGTGCATGGATCATGAAATGCGTAAAATTGGGTGGCATTAGACCGAGCAAGATATTTCATTTTGCCGTTTGTTAAAATTCCACATACATCTACATGCAGGTGGAAACTGTGCCTTGCTTGTATGTGTATACAATCCGATATAACAATTTAACAAATAGATAACGTTTTGCCGTTGTCTGTTCAGTTATAAATACACAGTATGACATGGTAGGAACGAAAAAGTGGCCCACGAGATTCACGTGACCAAAAGAAAATGGCTGTGATTCGGATCATGAACCGCCGAGAATGATGCCAAAAGAATTTCTTTCTTTACTTATTGACGAAGAGGACGAGTCCTTATACCTGAACGTACAAAATGATAAAAATATATCAGGAGATGCCGTTTATTTAGGTCGCTTACCATCTTAGATTTAGAGCGCAAGGCCTGTTTCAGGCTGATCTATCTGCTGAATCTAATGTAAACGAGCTTGCACGAACAGCTTGTTTGGGCTCTCTAATACATGTATATAGCCGATCCTTTGCATAAATATCCAAGCATGCAATGAGTGCCTGAATGGCATGGAGAACAACGGTATCAAAACAATGAGAAGACCATGGAAAATTCCGATCACTGGATCGGGACTGCATGGAACGTGACTGCATTTGTTATGCAAAGGCGATATACTATAGGGCCCTTTGCATTAGATTCGGCACATGAGAAGTTCGTGAAACAGTCCCAAGCAATCAGGACGTAGTCGACGCCATAATACATTTGAAATCACCAATGTATAGAGGTGTTGCACCATCACGTGACCAAATTCTAAAATATTTAACGTGCAACCTATAAAGCTGGCTGTTAAACATGTTTTGTATGTCATTATAACAAGTATTCATAACAAATTTCAAGTCGATACAATTATTCCTTGCGAGTTAAAAAGGTTTGAATAATTCGTATTGCTGACGTCAGCATTATTTTCAAATGCCGTTAAAAGCTACGTTTTTCCTAAACCTAACGCGAAAAACTTAGGTTAGCTTTTAAAAGCAATCTATAGTATGATAGTAAACAGAATATAGAAATTTGTTATAAAACACATCATTTCTTGAGGATTTGTGTTTTGGCCGTCAAAAAACAAATCAGTGCTTAACTGAAAGAAGTGTTTTATTAGACATGTCTATATATTCTGTTTACTATGATACTATATATTGCTTTTAAAAGCTAACCTAAGTTTTCGCGTTAGGTTTGGAAAAAACGTAGTTTTTAATTTGAAGGCATTTGAAAATATTGCTGACGTCAGCAATACGAATTATTCAAACCTTTTTAACTCGGAGAGTATAATTGTATCTACTTGAAATTTGTTATGAATACTTGTTATGTTATAGATAAAACATGAGCAGTCGATCTTTATCTGATATAGAAACTCGAGCCGAAGGCGAGCGTTTGTATATCCGAGATAAAGATCGGATGCGAATGTTTTATCGAACTTAAACAACGACCCATCTTACGAGTTCATTGGCGAAGTAGTTCATTTGGACAAACCTTTATCCGATTTACAAACATTGATTAAACATTCATTTCTTTTGAATTTTCCTCATGAATTATTAATGCCTTTTTTAAGACATACAAAACATGTTTAACAACCAGCTTGATAGGTTGCACGTCAAAGATTTTAGAATTTAGTCACGTGATGGTGCAACACCTCTATACCAAAAAGTGTTGCTCTAAGTTTTCGATTCTGACTAGTTAGCAATATTTTTCGCGCAAAGTGAGTCGAAGAATATATTCAATATATAATGTCACTGGCTATAGCGACAAAATGCGCCGGGATTTCTACTTTATCGCGGCTATTAAAATTTAGGTTCTTATATTAGTACTTATATGCAGTAAGTTGATTATGTGTGCTTACAGTTTAATTTTGTACATCGTTATAAGCATTCATTTTAGCCACCATGCATTATCTTTATAATGATACTTCATACTGTATGTACGTTGAGATTGATTTATTGTCATCTTTCGTCATGCATCTTGTCATCATTTTTATTCCAGACTGTAACTTCACTAATGGTTAAATACTTCAATTTACTTAAAACCCCCGTTCATCCAAGTGCACATGATGTGTTTCAGCTTGCCTGGGCCCTTTTAGGAACCGTAAATAAAACATAAATGAACTTGTACACATTGTGGCAAGGTTAACTTGTTGTAAACAAAGTTGTTATTTTGATCAATTAAACATCTTATGCAAGCAGGATACAATGCGTGATACTAGACATTTGGCCGGGAAACATTTAATTTAATTTAATTCCTGTATGTCTTTCTAAGACATTTTTTCTGTTCAATATAAGTTTCATAATTATTCGAATAGTTGATAAAACACCTTCAGTTCACCTTGGCGTTGCCCACACAAATAATTACCACGCGTCAGGCGTAAGTTGTGCAACTCAGTATCTGTTTTAGAAGCATGCCTGACATCCCTGAATCCCACAGGAAACGTTTACGGGAATACACTTGTTAAAGAGCGGTTAGCTGTTAACGTTTTACCAGCACTTATTAAGGTACTATTTATCGCCCAGTCTTTGTACGCTCTTGATTTGCAAAAATCTGCCTTAAGTCCTTCCCTGTGCCATTTTCCTTGAGACACTGCCTCACATATCTGGCACCAGTGACCAAATTTTCGCTCCCAATATTTTCCTATAACTGTATCACTAATATCACCCAGACCTTTCACCTTCCATTCTAAAAACTTATTGTACTCTGTCTCATTGTTCATCAAAAATTTGAGGCGATCAGCTAAATCTTTGGGAGATTTAAAATCTCTAACGTTAACGATAGCATTCTTTAGATTTCCAGGCAAAAATTCGTAAATTTTGTCTGTGCTCATAACTATCGGTACCGCACCAGCATTCAATGCATGAAGAATTTGATCGTCGACAAAATAATCACAATCCTGGTTAAAGAATACGATAACAAACTTGTAGAGACGCTCTAGATTTTTTTTAAACTTCTTAAAATCACCACGGTAACGTTTTGTTAAGCCTTCTTTATTATGCAAACAACTACCGTAGGAGTCGACCTTTAAGTATTTCATTAATTGTCGTAAGTAGGCAGTTCTCACTTTTTCGCAGTTGCTAAAAGCAGCCATGATATCTCCAGTTTTATTTTCGAATGCTATTGGAGGTTCTAGACTTGGCTTCTTAAAGCCAGGTGTTGGAAAATCAGAATCTAGCCGATAACTTCTTAATAAATGAAACTGTGACATGTAGGTTGCCTTCCTTAATACAGGAGTATAGACAGGATTCTCAAGAGTAGTAAGAATCCAGGGAATATGTTTAGAGGGAGGTAATGGGTAAGGGTCTCTTGCATGAACAATAAAAGCTTTAGCCTCCTTGATGCGAGAACGATCAACTGTCACTTCACAGGCGACTGGACATTGACTACGCTCGTTACGACCCTTTTTCCAAACTCCTTCGGTTATAGTTGCTGGTTTTCTCCACAATTTGGACCAAAAGAGCAGAACAATTTTTTCATTTTGTAATTTTTGTCCTCTTGAATCGTTGAGAGCAGCTTCGTACGGCACTAGAGTGTTGATATTGAAGGAAACTCCTGTCATATATACCAATGTTCCGCTGAGAATGACAAGAAAAACAAGGAAAATGTAGAATAAAACAAGCTTCCTGACGGATTGTGATACGACCATAATACTAGGATTGCCTGCCGGGAGCAAATTTTCTTAATAAATTAAGTAACAAGGAAATGATATGATAACCTGCAAAATAAGGAAATAAGACAGGGATAAATATTCACGGTGTTAATTGTGCTAAAAAAATATTAATATCATTAATGAGACGAAACTAAAATCGTCTATCTCTATTGGTTCCAGCATCTCCATTCGTCTGGAAACATAAAATACCGAGTTCTCATTGGTTGTTGCTTAATTAAAGCTGCATATTAGTTGAATAAATTAAACTTCGATATACTGTATGTCTTGAGTATTTGCATAAATAATCAAACTTTACAACTCGTTTGGTCATAGTAAATAGCGATTAATGTTCAACCTAAGCAAAGTTTTAAGCTTTCGTGTAAACTTTCGAGGAGAAAGTCACTTTCCCCACACTAAACTAGCTGTGACTGATCGAATTCTGATATAGTTTAGTTTATGGATATCATGTCATTGGCGTACGTCTACAGATATAGGACTGTTGTTTTGGAGATCTTGCACGCTCTGTCACCCTAATTTCGTCACAGGGGAGTTGATAATAGAGAGTTTAAGCTTCGCGTTCATACGTCAAACGACAAACGCCAGGCAAAGAAAAATGTTACGCTATAAGGCAATAAAGGGAAATGAACTCAGGGCCTTTTTTAACTAATGTACTGGAGGGGCCAAAGCCCCCCCAGCCCCCATGTTGGCCCCCCAGTAAGCTCCCTTTTGCATGTCTCCCCCCCCCCCCCCAGTGAAGGTCCCTTTTGTCCAAAATATAAGCAAAAAAGGGGAAAAAACTGAGTTTAGAGGAAAGTTATGGTATTCTCACAACAAAACCTGGCTCCGTTTAGATGGGATATATCAAAAATTATCTCTGAAAATGCAGGAAATCAAGCCACAGAGACTCAAGAATACAAAAATTTTCTGGGGAGGACCCCCAGATCAGACCCCCCTTCAGCTTCCCACACCTGTAATACACCACCTACTTGTTACGTCCCCCTTTCGATGATGCCCCCCCACTAACGATTTCTTAAAAAAGGCCCTGATTGCCGCCGCTCACATCGTTTGGCCCTCAATGCCTACCACCGTGTTGACTTCAGATCCGCCTGGTACTCCTACAGTTTTGTCCGTGCCTAGCGTCTCAACATCGGGGCCGTTTTCGACCGGTTCGACGGCGGTTTGGTCGTCTTTAGCGCCAGTTTCTACTCCGAATTTGCCTCGGTGCCGAGCCGTTCTGTCGCCTACATGCCATCTCACCGTTGGGCGATGTTTGGCGCCCCTCCACAGCCCACAGCCGTCTCCTTCGGGTATAGTTTCGCATTTTTTGTCTACACAGACCTCGATCTTGGTTTGTTGGTCCAGTCCCACTAATCTGAAAATATAGTACCTGGATCGAGCTTCTCTACCTATGAAAATTGAAGCCAGTTTTGGATTTGGCGGCCATATTGGAGTGATCACCAATGGCCGTCGTAAGTCGAAGCAATTTGAAGGAAGTATTTTCAATTTGCGCTGTGTTGGGCGATGGAATTATTGACGTTTATTGGAAATATGTAAAGGAGTTTGTATATTGTTAAAAGTCACCGATTTGGGTTGATTTCGGGCGTTTCTCGGCGAAAGTCCCAGCCGCGCTAAATCCCATCCCTCAGCAGGCGTTGGCCGTGCAACAGACTCCTGCAGTAGCCGGTCCTTCGGTGTGGCCTCCTGTGTGGAAGCACCCAGCTGGCGTGATGCAACAACCCACTCATTTGATGCAACTAACCACGCATTTGATGCAACAACCTGGTACCTTGCTGTCTCAACCAGGGGGGGGGTTCCACCTCAAGGTATTTCTGTCAGTGTTCCACCTTTGCTAGAGTCTTTTGTTGTGGGCCCAGGCTTTTTGCCCATACCTTATAAGACAGTGGTGGCTATTACGTCTGGCCAATTTATAGATTTGGCTTCCCTCTTGGCGAAACCCCTGTCGGGCAATATCATTTCCTTGGATGGCAGGGGTGGTGGTGTCCCATGCCCCGAAGCCACCTCGTCGCCTCACGGACCTCATCCAGTGGATCCAAGCGTTTGCCATTTGCAAGCTAGTGCTAGAATCGTACTGTCCTTCCCGAGCAGTCGACCTCGTGAGGTATGAGCTCTTAATCCTTCGTACATACTCACAGTTCGGGAGGGGGTGACCTGGCTTAACTACGACGAGGCTTTTAGATGGGATGCGGCAGCCCGCCATGTTACTGATTGGTCCACTATGCATGTGGAATCGTATAATAGGGAGCTTTAGCAGTGACTACGAGTACGACTACGAGTACGAGATTCGTCATTTTGGCGTGTTGTTTGCACACGCCATCTCGCAAAAGTCGTAGTCGTCGGGCTTTTAATTGAGTACGAGATTTATCAAACATCTCGTGGTCAAAAGCCCAACACGACTTTTGCGAGATGGCGTATACAAACAACACGGTGTTTGGCGCAAAAATGACGAATCTCGTACTCGTTGTCGTACTCGTAGTCATTGCTAAAGCTCTCTAATTTCCATACGTCGGCTGCAGCTCGGGGTTTTCCGTCCGCTGTATCCCAGTACCCTCCAGAGAGCTCAGGGGCACGTTTTGGCTCTGCTATCTGTCGTTCGTGGAATAGTGGGCATTGCATTAGTTCACGCCCGTTTTGTCGATATGTGCACGTGTGTGACGTGCCGCGGTGCAGGGGTCTTCACCGGCGTCTCGTCTGCCCAAACCGTAACCCCAATGTTCCCATGGCTCCCGCCTTATCTTCGCCAATTCTACCAGTTGGCGCAAGTTCTGGCCAACGCCCCTGGGATCGCTGACTTTTTGGGATTTGGTGCGTGGATTGTAGGGAATGCCTGTTGGGTACATTATGAATGTATATATCTTGGTAGTCAGTAGTCCACGTAATATATATTTTTTGTTATGATTGTTACATGTTTTTTCTGTATTTTTCTTGTTTGCGTTTTGGTAACATTTTGCGTTCTTTTTGCGTCTTGTTGCTTGCCGGTTGCCGTGATAAGCTCCCTATTGCATTGTGTGTGTTTATTTTTTTTAGCTCCGACGCGGATCAGTATTAATAGTCCAGTAGCGTCCGTGCACCATTAGTACTCAACGAGTTCCGGCGAGAGTTAAACGGTTTTCCGCCTCACAAACTGACTTTGGTGTTAGACGGTATTCGTTCGGGGTTTCGCGTGGGCTGGGAACCCGGCCGTGCATCGTTGCGTTCACGGGGATCCAATATGCGGTCTGCGTCTGAACATGCCGACGTGGTGGATAAGTATATCGCTGCGTCCACTCCCCCGCCTTGGGGTAATTCCCAAGCAACACCAACCGGGTAAATGGCGCCTTATTTTAGATTTGTCCTCCCCGGTCGGTCACAGCGCTAACGATGGGATACCAAAAGAGCCTTTCTCTCTAAATGCGAGGGCCCTTCTACGATTTTGGTGTTCCTCGGTATAGAGTTAGATTCTGTCAAGCAGATGGCTCGTCTACCTGCAGAGAAGGTTGACCGAATTCTTAGACTGCTGCAAGCCTGGGCGCGCAAGATAACCTGCTCTCGTCGTGACCTGGAATCACTTATCTGTTCTCTCCATCACGCCCGCCGCTTAGTAGTTCCTGGGCGCACTTTTCTTCGGCGGATGATCGATCTCTTGTGTTGTTTTCGGCATCGGGATCACCCCATTCGACTGAATTTTGAATTTCGCCGTGATTTACGTTGGTGGTTGTCCTTCTTTCAGGAGTGGAATGGCGCGTCCTTTTTTCTGTCTCCTACGGTATCGCCGCTACCGGATTTACAGGTGTCTTCAGATGCGTCGGGCGCACATGGTGCCCTGTGGCGTAATGACTGGTTCTACAGCACGTGGTTTTTTCTTCACGCCCCGGCGTCCATCGCATTCCGGGAATGGTGCCGTTTGGTCGCGACTTCGGGTGCAGTTTTTGTGTGACAATATGGCGGTCGTGAATATTTTGAATGCCGGAACGTCCAAATCGCCCGACATCATGCATTTGCTGCGCATCCTCACTCTCAAAGCATGCCGTCATAATTTTGTGTTTTCTGCGTCTCATACACCGGACAGGGTGAACACCGCAGCTGACGCACTGTCTCGTTTGAACTTACAGAAATTCCGCCGTTTGGTTCCCACGGCCAATCCGCTTCCCCATCAAATTCCTACAGCGTTCCTCACACAGTTGGTACCTCGGACTTGATCGCTCAATGTTTTGGCCTGTTGGCGCAAGGTTTAGCGCCCACAACTCAGCGCGTATACTCAACGGATCAACGGGCGTATGTCCAGTTATTTATTTATTTATAAAAGTTATTTAAAAACGATAGCCCTTCAGCTATTGCTGCTTTTCAAGGGATCGTTTTATATAAAACTATAAAATATTAATAACTATTTACACAAATAAGTCATGTTAGATGAAACAATATTGATTACTCATGTTGCAATATTTATGAGCATCATCAACCGTCATTTAATCTGTGGAAAAATAATTGTCGATTAAACTTTTAAAATGAATTGTTGATAGTTGCATGCTCATACCCATTGACAATGTCAATGGGTAAGTTGTTCCAGGCACAAGCTTCTCGGTATGAAAAGGATCTTTTCATAAAATTAGTTTTAGGTTTACCTAACACTAGCTTGCGCATGTTGCTCCGCATTTCGTAATTGTTATTTTGGCTATGAGAGAACATGTTAGAAACGTACTCCGGCGCAATACAACGGATAGCCTTGAATGTCATTAAAATTTCCCTTTTCATAAGAGTAGACTCAATTGGAGTCCATCCTAGAATCCGAAAGATTGTTTTTGACCTTATTTCGTAGTTTGAACTAGTTATGACACGAGCGCCCTTTTTTGCATCTTGTACAGTTTCTCAAGATATTCGTTCGATTTCCGTCATTCCAGACGGACGAACAATATGTAAAATAAGGAACTACCTGTACTAAAGAGTTGTACATACGAATTAATTCATTTTGAGATACAAAAGCTTTAGCTCTTCTTAGAAGAGCCACAGCACTCGAAAGTTTCTTACATTGAGCATTAGTGTGTTCCTTCCATTTTAATTCTTCGTCAATTATAATCCCCAACTCCTCTTTCTGTTTAACTTGTTCAATAAGTGAATCATTAATTAGTATTTGGAGGTTTTCAGGGATTTGGTTTAATTTTCTTTTTGAGGTTATCAACATAAATTCAGTTTTCTCAGTATTTAATGTTAATTTGTTGGCCTCAAGCCATTTACTTACATTACTCAAGTCGGAGTTTAATTTGTATTCAATTTCTGCAGTTGACACTCCAGAACACGTCAAGTTTCAAAGTTTGTGTCGTCTGCAAACATTGATGCTTGAGTGTGTTCGAGGCAGTTCGGTAAATCGTTTATGTATATAGCAATGGCCCCAGATTAGTCCCTTGTGGAACCCCACATTGGATTGTTTTTTGTTCTGATTTTACGTTATTGAGTACGCAGACTTGTTTCCTGTTTGTTCAAGTATGACTTAAATAGTTTTTGGGCTGTCCCTTTTATTCCATATTGTTCTAGTTTCCGCAGAAGAATACAATGGTCGACCGTGTCAAATGCTTTTTTAAAGTCTACGAATTAAGACTAGACCCTTATCCATATTTAATAGCCATTGGTTAGTGCAATGTAAAAGAGCTGTTTCTGTGGAGTGACATCGGCGAAAGCCGGATTGCTGTTCGCAGATTATGTTGTTTCTGTTAATATACAAGCTTAATTGATCGCAAATGAGTTTTTCTAAGATTTTGGCCAATGCAGGAATCACAGATATAGGTCTTTCCGCACCTATATCTTTTTGTGAATTGGAATTACTTTTGCAAGTTTTAAGTCCTCTGAAAAAGTTAATACAAGGTTGAATACATGCAATAAGGAATCATATATCGTATTTCCAGCTGCTTTAATAAGTTTGTTTGGTATTTTGTCTAAACCGGGCGCTTTATTCAGGTTTATTTTACCTATTGTGGTAGCTAAATCTTCCTTTAAAAGCTAAATCTTCCTTTCGCTGCTACAAGACTGGCTAGATTGCCGTGCGGTCTTCGTAGAGCCCATTCCTCCCCTCGTCTGCTTCGTCTTCCCGTGTCCAATCGTATAATGGGAATCCTTCACACTCTCTTCACCTTCCTTTGATCACGCGATGTTTCGGGCTGCGTGCTGCGCTTCTTTTTTCGGGTTTCTGAGAGTGAGCGAATTTACGTGTCCTCGCACCTTCATCGATCCCGTCACGTATGATACTGCTGGTCATTTTCGTCTGTTCTTAAAAACTTCCAAAACGGACCCTTTCCACCACGGTTGCACCGTCCTACTGGGGCCTTCGGGGCAGGCCATTTGTCCAGTTCGGGCATTGTCGCGTTATTTCGCTGTCCGGAGTTCTACGCCGGGTCCTCTTTTCATTTGCAACAATGGGTTTCCCCTCACATGCACCCACGTTGGTCAACTCCTGGCTTCGGGTCATTCTGCAGTCAGCTGGCGTTCCGGGGAACTATTTTAGCCACAGTTTTCGCATTAGTGGAGCCATCTCAGCGGCCCTAGCGGATATGCCAGATCATTTGATCAAAACTCTTGGTCGTTGGTCCAGCGATGCTTATCTACGTTATATTCGAACACCGCCGCAAGTGCTTCTTCAATCTGCTCGGCATTTAGTCTGAATCAGTGGGGGGTTGGGTAACGCCTGTGGAGGGATTTCGATGTCTCGAATCCCTTCTCCAGCTGCGTTGGAGGGTGGCGTTGGAGAGGGTAATTCTCGGCATTATCATGTACATTTTGGCAAATCGAGATGTTGGGATGACCAGAAGTTTCTCTACCTACAAGACAGCTACACAGGATAGAGTTCGTGGTTGCCCGGTTTGCAGGGATTTTTGTGAACCCTCTCCAACAGAGCTACACCCTCCAAATACAATTAGGCCATACCTTTGCTAGTGCGAGACACATTGTATATATTAGCCTTGTATTGAGACGAGGGATTGTATGTTAATGGACCATTCCCCTATTAAACTAACTTTTGAACTGGGAAATTGTATCAGTACAGCTGGAAAGAGCATCCTAAGTTTAGTAAAATTGCAAAGTTTGGTTGCGAAATGTTGTAAAATGTGGAAAATATAGCCCTGTGAAGTTGGTAAATTTTGTATATTTTTGTATTACGCACGCAAAACGGTTACCACTTTTTTAAAAGATGCTCTTTCCAGCTGTGCTGATACAATTTCCTAGTTCAAAAGTTAGTCTAATAGGGGAATGGTCCATTGTATTGGTAAATCCTGAGAGCTAATGTATCAGAGGAAATCCCAACTTTTTTACATGAAAGTGTTTGCTTAGTACCCTTTAATGCCAAGTGATGTTCTAGTTTTATAAGGATGCAAACTTAATGCGCCAATCAATTTATACTGTTAGCATCCCCCCCCGGGCATAGCCCGGGCATGTACTGCTGTTGGGGTAGGGCATTTGACGCTGACTCACAAGACGCGTGGGGCATTAAACTAGAGTTCACTGCATTTGGCCACAGAGTAGATGTGATTTGGCACACTAGATTGCGTGAGGTCTGAGACTGTTACAAAGCTTCACAAATCAAAATGGAGTACACATTAGATGCTTTTAAGCAACAAAACCAGGGACAGCGGAGCAATTTTCGGATTGAGGGGGCAGAAGGCGGAGCTTCCTAGGGGGGGGGGGGTAGGGTGCGGGGTGGGGGAACCCTAATAGGAAAATTTTGGAATCTTAAATAATTATTGGGGGGGCAAGGCCCCTGGGCCCCCCCTGCTCCGCGGTCCCTGAAAACACCACTCACATAACAGAATGGCTCCGGAAAAATGAATTGGAGAAGGTGATTGACAGTTTTGAGCGTAAGATTTTTAACACAGTGTTTCATTTATTAAAATGTTGGAGTTGCTTCAGCATTCAGTGCATATGTTTTCACACAATTCCAAACTCGAACTGACAGAATTATGGTCAGAATGACCTGGGAGTGGGGGCATTTGACCATCAATTTTACTTTGCATGTGGGGAATTTGAACAGCATTTTTGTCCTGGGGGTGGGAAATTTGACCACAAAGTTTCGAAAAGTTCAAATGCCCTGGGCTATGCCGGGGGGGGGTGTTAACAGTATAAATTGATTGGCGCACAGAGGAGGGTGGACAGCTGTCACGTGAATTTCTCGACCAATGAAATCGCGCTATTTTTCCATCGTGTTTGTGAAGATTTTAGGCTGCCTAATTTGCATTGGGCGCAGAAACACTTGAAAAATACATACTAATATTTTAAAAATTCTATAAAAAAGCAAGCGTGGCTTTAATATTATACAAGAACTTGTGGTATCTGTAAAAATTTCTGAGGTAAGTATTATTGTTTAAACTTATTTTCATGATTAAAGTTCATCGTGTCATTGCAACGTGATGACTCGAGGCCGCGTCTGTTTACAACTTTCAAACTAAAATATCTGGAGTTCCCATGGTTCGATTTTCGTAATTTTTGCAAAAAAATCAAGATAAATGTATATACTAAAAATCTGCTGGAGGGATCCCGGGGATCCCCCGGCAGTTTTCGAGATATTAGGCATTGAAGTGACCATAGTCATTTCGACGTTTGCCAAAGTGGCGTCTAATAGTTTAGGAAGATATTGCGCCACCAAAGCTTGTTTTTCCCAATGAATCTTGAAACTTCTTTAATATAAAGAGCGTTTTTCTTTAGAGTAAGCGTTAAAGTACTTTTGAATGAATTTTAGGAGATTTAGGAGTTATTTGCGTGTTGTTTAGAGATTTTATATCTGGGCTAGTGTCTGGCTCTGTCTGCAATTTGTTGTCTGACGGCCCACTCGACTCGCAAATATCGAATATTTTGTCATTGTTATTCAATTTTTTCGCTAGAATACATCCATGCTATTTCAATAACTATTGATCTACCTATGTGAGCAGTATTTTGTAGCGTAAACGTTATTTTGATCTTTTATGTAGGCTGTACGTTGTCATATTGTATTAATCCGATGCCATTTCTCAATTTCTGTCAACAATCATTGAAGTTGAACATCTCGAATTTCCACAATTGACGCAGTGATTGCTCGTATTTTTCTGAAGAAGTGGACTTTACTGTTTAAAATAAGTGCTGAGTTTTAGAAGAAAATTTTAGAAGTAAAATTTTAGAAGTAAATTTTTTTGTTTATTTACAGATTTGTATTTTGGTTTGAATTCAATCATTGTATTGTTAATTTGCCTTCTTGTTGAATATTTGCTTTCTTTAATATTTCTTTATATATGTAGGGAATGAGCAGAGATATTATATTTTATGCATGTGCTACGTATTTTCAATAAAAATGGAACTGTATATTACTGTAAAGTTTGTTTTGTCTACATTTCAACAGTAATTTCTGTTTAATTAAAAAAGTATATGTTTAAGCTGAGGAATAGAAGTTCTTTGACAACCCCAATATGGGGGTTTTCTGCTATTGGGATAAATAAATAACTAAATATAATACATACATATAATACATAAATATAATACATATTAAAAGTCGAATCCTTTGATGCCAGCCGAATCAATCTGGCCAATAAATATTTAGTTAACTGTCTGTAGTACACTCCTCACTAGTTGCACAATATACATTACAAATACAGACGATTGAGGCAGTGGGTCAGCTTATGAAATCATTTACTTAAGTATATAAATTGCAACACGTGCAACACTGAACAAAGTGTCCACAAATTACATAATAGAATTTTCAACAAATGAACATTTATATTGACCACAAGACCAGTTGATCACACGCAGCCTTTGAGATTTCTGCACAAATAAATCCATTAAACGGACTCAAAGAGCCTTGTTATACATCCATACACAAACACTAAACACATCCATAATGATGGCATTGAGTCTCTGGATCAATAGTGTCCATTTTCGCAGAATTTGCTACGGCCAGAGATGTTGACTTCACGGCAGTCAACGCATAAATGAGGCCGCACGTGGAAACATACGCTCGTTACCCATGATGCTTTGCGGCCTGCTGTCCAACCTCTGATTGGCGCATAACTACATTGTGGCAGTGCTGCTGAATAATTGTGGTTGTTTAATACGCTGACGTTAATAAACCTTAGAGTTATACATTAGTTAATATTAACCGGAAATTTACATTTATGAACATAGAACATTATATTTTGATTGACATTCGCTGTAATATAGTTTTGGTTTAAGCACTGTATGGACTGCAAACGAAGCGAGCGAACTGTTTGGAACTAAATGTTTATAGGAGCTAACCAGATTAATAAACTAAGCTAACCTGTGTGTGTAAGAGACACTAAGAGGATGTAAGCGTGGGAAGCCTCACAGAAGTAAGTAACTGTAGATTTTGTTATTGTTTTATGTGTAATGTAGTGAGATAGATGTTAGTTTAGGATAGAGTATATATTTCTTATTTTTACTGTAATTTTAGATCGAATAAAAACACTTTATAAGAAAGGAAAGATATACGACTTTAACCCTACGTCTACATCTAAGCCTGTCGAGCTCGGAGTGCTCCAGTGGTTCTATTTTGAAATACACTATATAATTTATCCCTCAATTCAGAGGTAACAGTTAAATTATAATGCATTGTTAGTTTGTTATTTACTCTGTCTAATATTAAGACTGATGCAACTGGCAAGGAAATTGTGGCGTGTACTCAACCCTGTACCCAGACTCTGGCTTTTAGTTGGAACTTATAGCAGTATTTTGACTTCGAGATAATGCATCAGTCAATTCCAGCTGCGACCATCCCTCCGCGGGACAGTGCGGGGCATTTGCATTTTGCAAGCTAACTCTAAATAAACAGGTGTGTTATTCCCATTTAGTTTTTTAATCATTTACATTTTAAACAAAAAGTTCTCAATAAATGTGTATGATGATCCGGGTGTATGTTTGAAAATATGTGTATGATTTTCCATAAACACAAATAAATTTGGTAATAAATTTGGTAATCTACAGAGAAACAAAAACCAGTGGACGAACAGAGCGCATAACCATCGAAACAGATCAGCAGTTGGCACTGGAACTGCCAGAAATTGTCTATGGAAGGGACAGACTGCAAAGTGAGTAAAACTGTTTATAGTTGTTTAAACTGTTTATTAATGATTTTGTAGTGTCTAAAGCAGAACCTTTAATTGTATTTTATATAGTTACCGAGTTCCATTATATATAAATGTCAATTCTGGACAAACAAAAAATATTTCCTCGGTGATACTCAATATCCCAGGGTAAAACATTAACTTGGTCAATGATTAAGTCCACTAATAAATTGTTGTTTCCTTTTATTTTAGTTGTATACCCTATCAAGATATCATTTGGAAAAAAATGTCCAACAATTATAATAACATCTGCTGACTCAAGCTCCTCAACGACTTCAACAAATGATCCACAAAAAGATCAAACAAAAGGGAAAAAAAATGGGGACAAGTACAGCCTAAATAGAAGGAAAAAGAGAACCTGAACAAAAGTAAGTTGAGCTTTAAATATGAAGCACATTATTTCAAGGCATATCAGTATTTACAGTAATAAGAGGAAACTTGGGAACTTGTATACTTTAGGTCTATTTATGCAGTTAATTAGTCTTGTTTATTGATTCCAAAAGTTTGTTACTAAAATACCTCAAGTTTATGGCAATAAGTTGCAGTTTAGCCTTGTAAATATGTTAATATTTTCAAAGGAAATTCCCTGTATAACTTAGACATGAACCATCTATAATTTACACCATGGATAATAAGTATAGTACTCTTTAACATTCAGATCTTGCATTAAGAAATGGCAGTGTGATCGTGAGGTGTGACAAACACACCTACATAAAAAGTGGTAAGAATGTTTACTGGCCATGGAAAATTAGATGTGGGTTTTGCCAACACAACATTCTGCTTCGCTGTGACTGTAGTCATGCTGGAAGATTGTCTAACTTTGACCGACGTAAGCATACGTTGTGATTCCCAATGGTTTTCCAATTTCCAATCTCACAAAATTAGAATAATTATAAAGAAAAATAGGCGGAGTAGTGCCATAAGTTTATCGCCTCGCTGCATTGATGCAGTAATACGTCAACAAGTGTAAAACCAAGCTTAAAGGCTCTTTTCCACTCGTCGCAAAAACCAACCACAATGCTCGACAGTTTATTTCATCCAATCACAATGCTCGACAGTTTATTTTAATTACATGCAAGAACTCGAAAACTTTTGTTTATTTATGATTAGAGCATCTCTCCAAATGCAAGTCTCAACAGCAGAATCAATCTCAATGCGACACAAATGGAGGTCAATCAACCATCACTGGATATTTGACTGGAACCAAGCGCAAGGAATGCACAGAGCCATCTCAAGAGAATGAAAATTAAAACACCAAGCACCAGACGCGTCATTCGGAATGCGCTGATCCAATCGACTCGGACCTCGATAATTCAGATTGAAAAGTAATTATCATTTCGCTATATCTGATAAACATAAATATTAAGACAATAAAAAAATAATTAATAAAAACATGATGTTAAGGTTATTATAGGAAATAGTTTTTTTACGAGTTGTGTTTCGTTAACTAATCAGTAATTAATACACAAAAATATGATATTAATTATATCAGCACAAATCCTATAAGGAATTCTACACGTCAGGTTCATCAGTAATCGGACTTGCTTTGGTCTTTAGCCCATCTCATTGGAGCAGTGATAATGACGGTGCGCTGGACATCTCTAATTCTGATCATAACAGTGACTCAAGTGAAGACCATTTGAAAGAGTCTGAATTGGAATCAGATTTAGATGAAGATGATGTATTGGAAGTGTATTCTTGCTGCTGCTATGAAACGGTGTGTGACAGCGATATTGACGAAGAAGATTTGAAGACTGTTTACGTTGGCATTGACGAAGCAGACAGCTTGTGCATAAAGCTTAACGAACTTATTGAGAGAGGCAAAATTCAGAAAGACAGGATTTTTTATAAGTGATGTTGTACAGATAATGTACGATCCGTTCCATCCATATGACCATGAAGTCATCGAATTATTTAACACGATAACATACCTTGGTGGTAAAGCCACGACCTGCTTCATTAGAGGTCCTATGAACCTTGGTGATGGTAAAGGTCGGAAAGACAGCAGAGGACAAAGGAAAAGATAATGAACTTGGGTGGACCTTCGGAATCCGGAATGCAGGCCGGCTATACACCAGATCCGGGTGTAATAAAAGCATTATCCCTTGCATTTATTAAACTTGTAAACGACAGCGACTCCGATCTTCTTAAGTCCGACAACCTAGAAGCGACGCCATGCGCTTATGCAAATGATGGAACGTCATTGAAGCCAGCAATATAATTTGATTCGCGCCTCAAAGAGAATGTTGGACTGAAATTTAAAGTCGATCTAGCATATATCAAAGAGCACACAGATCCTTCCGCTGATGGCCTTCGTGAAAACATGATTACAGAGGCCATTGTTTCTTCACTGACAACTTTGGATAACAAATTCAGTTACCTTGTGCAGTGGATTGTGCATCTCAGAAAGGAAAAACTGGAGAGGCAATGGCGCAAGAATTTGAAAATCACATCAGGGAAATTCAGATATGCGAGGCGTGCCAAAAACGCACACCAAGCCAGCGGAATATTTTGAAATTAGACCATGTTAAATGTGAAAGCTTCTGTAACGTTTGTTATGACAGCAAAGACGTCTGCGAAGACTGTAAGGAAAAGGGACATATCAGCTACATCCCGTCCTTGACATGCTGTGATCATTGCCTCGCTGATGGACTCATTTGTAGACGTATGGTTTTCTTGGTTTTGTCCACAGATTGTGAACAGGGTAACAAGTCAGCGTTTCAGAGTATCAAGAACAAAATTGAGAATGGGCAAATAGATCCATATTTGTCCCTACTTTCGATTTTGCCTGACTGCCCGCATGTAGGCAAAAGCATGAAAGCATCATTTTCAAACTGGTGGCTGAGCTGTGGGAATGAACGATGCAACCTCTCCCAACTAAGAACCTTGGGAAACCGATCAGATAACAGTACGAAAGAAACTTTCCGAAAATTGATTCCGAAGAACGATCATGTGAAGAACAAGGATCGACAGGACCCGTATGCTGTTCTCCAACTAAGAAGCCAACGGGTGAGTGACGAACGTAACTGACCCAAATCGGATACGTCTGCCACACTATTATCCTAGAGCTGGACAAATTTACGCAAGAAAATTGCATGGGGATGATTTCATCACCTATAAGCGTTGCTGTTGCAAATTACGGTTGGATTATCTTTTTGGCATTTGATGCAAAGTCAAATACACCCACGGTGTATAAGGCTCGACTGCACAGTCCAATTGACAAAATCGTTTCGCTTAAGAAAGGAATAAAAGCAAAAGAAGTCCATTATTCTCACGGCATCGCATTCCTTGCATGCGAAAGTGGCCCACTCAAGGCAGTAGAAGTTTTACCCAATTCCATTGGAATCATTTTAAAAGGAAAGAGGAAAGTTGAGCTTGTAGAGATCGCTGATCAGCTGAAAGTTAGCCCCGTGGGCACGGTGCAAGCGATTAAGACTCGTATTGAAGACCACTCTAAGAAAACTGAGCGGAATCATGAAGGTATTTCGTCGGATAAAGACGACATTTCCCCCACAAATAATAACCAACCATCATTTGATTCCATGGCGTGCGTGGACAACACACTTTTGTATGCAGCAGTGGATGGTCAACGCACGATTGTACAGTTAATCCTGCAGAGAGATGGTGTTAGGCTTGTTTGTATTGAAGAACATGCTATCGTGTCGTATGATGAAGACTGTGGAAAGGTACATAATATGTGTATCAATGGGAGCTCCCTCTTCGTGTCTAACCAACGTGGCCTAAGTAGATTAGATTTGTCTACACGACAGCATTCCCTCATCATTCGTGCTCCAAACGACCTCTGCATTTTAGCTAAATTTGGCTCTGATGTGCTCTACACCAATCAGAAAAGTTGTTCTGCTTGGAGGTTACAATCAACTGGGGATGTTGAGGTTTTCGCAGGTAAAGAAGAAGGTTCCTTGGATGGACCAGTCACGACGTGTCGTTTCAGGCAATCAATGGGAATCGCAACCGAGTTTGACAGCGTAGTGTATGTATGTGATGCGCAAACAAACAGCATCAAGTTACTGAGCAGAATGGATCATTGCGCAAGGTTCCTCAGGGCAATGGTTGCAATCTATGAAGCTTTCTCTATTCATAAAAAGCCGCTTTGTATGAAACGAAGACAACCAATGAAGCAATTGATTTAGTCCGCCATTGCAAAACTACCCATGAAGAGTATGAATATGAAATACGTGCTGAAAGTAACATCACTGGCGCACTGAATGGTCCCCAAGGTCACGTCTCTGCAAAAACAGTACGTTGACTCTATTCAGCTAATCGCAGAGTATGACTACCAATGTCCAAATATTTTAAGCTGTATGACACTAGACATTGAGAATTGCCACGCCACCGTCCACGCCAAGAAAGTGAACATGTCCAAGCTTGAATATGCAAGGTCGTTCGGTGCAACAATGAAGGAGAGCGTCAAACGTGCTGCTCACTGGGCTGCATATTACCACACCAGTCGAAGGTCTTGGTACCCAAAGCCAAACACAACAGTTTCCCTTCAAAATGTACCATTGATGGCACCTCTACCAGCGGTCAGTCTTACTTCAAATGACTGTGAGCTTTTACGCAACTGGGCCTCGGCATATGGTGCAGCAGTGCGACAAAGGACAGTACGCCAGGGGCTAAACACGGAATATTACCAGAATTTGTTTATCAACGCCATCTCAAAGTTGGCGAGAAACTCAGTTTAAATTTCGAATTGGACGAAAATGAAGATTTGCACGATGATATCGATCTGAATGAGGATGCCATTGACGGCAATAATCCTGACGAAGGCCAGGATGAATTCGATGAAAGCAGTGACGAGGACGTTGACATCAGTGCCGATGATAACACTTCACAGGGTCAACAAGGACAGAAAGATGAGTTAGGTACATCCACCAACTTTCTCTTTGGAGCAAGGTTGCGATATGGAAGGACGGTCAGGTTTAATAATCGACTGCTGTTTTAAAAGGTGCGTATATTGGGATGTGAAACGTTTCAGGTTTGATGGTTGAAAATGCGGTTTTCGGTTTAGTTCGTAATTTACTGCGGTTTTTCGGTTTTTATTGTTTTTTTGTTCGGATTTTCGGATTCTAATAGGCCCCAACGCGCCCCCTCCGTATGTTAAACTCGCTTGAATTATTCCTGAAGAGTTTGTCCTTCTTTCAAGCAGCAGGCGTAAAAGAGCTGCTACGGTGAGAAAGTTGTTTTGACTTATGTTACCAGCTGGGTTTAGAAAAAGTTTATAGTAAACATTTGTGTTTTTGTGCTGGTACATTTTGATCAGACGGACTAAATAATCTAGGCGAGATATCACGATCGCAATTCATATATATGCCTTCCATGCTCAAAATGACGAGTCTGCACTGCTTAGATCAATTACAGCGATAGTTCTGGTAAAATATATTTCTGACGAAGCACGATGCAAGGCAACTTACTTGTTTAAAGGCCCGATCAAACGAGAACGCAAGTCATCGCAAGTTTTTACTTGCACTTGCTTGCGCCTCGTTTGACCACCAACTTGCGGTGACTTGCGTTAGCTTGCGAATGATTTGAACTGGTTCAAACTTCATCGCAAGTTTTTGTAAACTTGCGAGCACTTGCGACACGTTTGAACACCAAGCGCAAGTTCAAGCAAGTTTTTCGTGACCAGTTGCCATGGTAACATAGCCAGCTAGGCTAGTCCCTAGTCCTCTGTTCTCGCGCTCCATTTATCTCTGTGACTGTTAAAAAAAGCGGGAATCGCCAAAGTCGAATACCGTTCGTTCCAAATGGCTCCAAAAAAACCCGAAAAACTGGAAAAAGTCGACGAGTGGAATGTCGAGGTCGAGGGTCGAAAGTCGAGGGTCGAAAGTCGAGGTCGAAAAATTGATTTCATTGGTACTGTTGAATTTGAGTAGAATGCTGAATGGTGTAAAAACATTTAAAAACTATACTTTTGTCAATTTACAGAACTTCTTTTCGTAAATATTAACACGAAATATTGATTAGTAAGTTAAATTAATGATACTAAATTTACATTTTATAATTGTTGTTAATTGACAAGGCCGAGGTCATAACTAAAAATAGTTATGAAAATAGTTATGAAAATAGTTCAAAAATAGTTATGACCGCGGCCTTGTCAATTTAAAAACAATTACAAAATCTAAATTTAGTATCATTAATTTAACATACTAATCAATATTTCGTGTTAATATTTACGAAAAGAAGTTCTGTAAATTGAAAAAGTATAGTTTTTAAAAGTTTTTACATGTACCATTCAGCATTCTACTCGAATTCAACAGTACCAATGAAATCAATTTTCCGACCTCGACTTTCGACCCTCGACCTCGACCTTCCACCCTCGACCTCTGACTCTCGAGCCTCTGACCCCTCGACCCTCGACAAAAACCCAAACTCTATATATCTCCTTGTATTCTCTCGTAATATCACAATGTTTACTTATTCAAAATATCAATCATATCCATGATCCATCCACCTAAACCTTCTACATCAATTTCAATCGAGTGAGATGCAGAAAAAAACATCTTGTAATTTACCTTATCACAACCCGCAGTACCCGCATCTATATATATACATGAACTTGTAGTTAACGCTTGGCAACTGGACTCTCAGTGGTCAGAGCGCTGCACCGGAATCGCAGGGCCGCAGATTCAATTCCTGTCGGAGGACTTAGAGTTGCATTTTTCGCAGCCGTTCCCGTTCAGGTCTAAAATATTGTATATATTATTTCACTCGAAATTTCCATCCACCTAAACCTTCTACATCAATTTCAATCGAGTGAGATGCAGAAAAAAACGTCTTGTAATTATACTAATTAAACTATTATATGTCCATATTTGGTAATGTTCTCTTGAATGTATAAGCGAAATTCACCAAGCACCACGATATTTATAGCTGTCTCAAACGGGGTTCCAAACTGACACTGGATCGAGACGTTTCCATTTCTTACTGGTTGTATATGATCACCAAGGCAAAGGTCTGGAGTGAGATCAAACACAAATAGCGTGTAACCGTTTGCATATTCTTCACAAGTAATACCGTTGTCCTGATTTTCAAACATTTTATGTGTACCAGTATCCAGGGTTTGGAAAGCTGAGATGTAATTGCTTGCTGCTCCAAACTTCAGCTGTAAGGGCTTCCCAGGAAGGTTCTCTCCGTTAACAGTCAGACCCATGATAGTGATATCATAGTTTTTAAAATTGAATGGAATTTTGGTGTAGGTGCCATTGAATGTATCAGCGTCGACCATTGCAACAACAACTCGATTTGGTAGTCGGCCTTGAAATATATTGGTTGGTTTCCAGACATATTTCCTCGAGGCACAGACACAACTTTACAGTCGACACGGTTGATAGGATATTTGGCCGTCATGTGTTGTAAGGTTTGGGAATGACTCATTAGTTAACCTGCACCGAAGCACGAGAACGAACGAATAGCCTCATTAACTGAACGATAAGACCGTTCACATTCGTTCAATTAAACGTTGTTTATTGGCTAATACAAGTTTAATTATCATATTCGTGAAAGAATTTTAGGTCGTGTGTAGCGTTAATATATGCTTATTTCGGCCAATGTTTGATTTAAATTACTGCATAGGTGTAACAGGGGTGAATCATAGAGATAGAACAACTAACTCCTTGAGCTGTGTGTGTCAGTTTAGGTGTAAGAATAATACTGTATATTATAGCAAGTTATCCAACTACCTGAAAGATAATATAGAAGCATGTAATGTGTTTTCCTGTCCCCCACTTACTAACTTCTTGACTAAGGGCCTTCGCTCTAAACATCGAACAAAATCCTTTCTTTATCTTCCAGGTAGTTGGATAATTTACTAGATACTGGATAACTCCTTGACTAAATTTATATACGGCATACCATATATATGCATACCTAATCACTAGTGGGCGGCTGTGTGCTTTGCAAAAATAGTTTTATTGTTAAGGCTTTTGTGTATATGAAGATCATTTGCATGCATGCATGCGTATAACTAATGCAACTCCAGATTCTTGTTGCTTGACTATTTCCTTCTATCAAAAACTATGGCAGACGACGTACAGATAATAAATATAGTGCTGGTGAATCTGCAAAACGCTATTCACGCAATATATTCAATATATATACCTGCAATCAATGCCGCGATGGAAGAGGCAACAAATGAGATGGAGACAAGCGAGGGCGATGATCTAAGTGCGTTACTCGCATGTATTAGGCACTGTTATGACTTGCTGACTTTAATAGCAACGTGCGCTCAGGCCAATTTACCAAGAGCCCGTATTGAACAAATTCTTTGCCCAGATTTTGTCGGTTCAACCTTCCCAGGGAAAGATTTTTATGGCGAATTAGAAAGGTGCGAGCATTTGTAGTTTTGGAGCCTGACGGGCGAAAGCGTAGAATCGTTTCGTCAGGTTGTTCAAGACGTTTCCCCTTATCTCGCACTTTACACCAGGCGTAGGCAGTTGAGAGTTCGTGATAACCCGTTTACGCTGGATGTTAGAAATAGAATTCTTTTGGTTTTTATTTGGCTTCGGATGTATCCAGAAGCGGCAATGCTGAGTGGTTTGTTCATGGTGAGTCCAACAACAGTTGAACGAGAAATCAGATTTTTGCTTCCAGTACTATGGAACTATTTCAAACAATTTGTAAAGTGGCCCACAGCTGAACAATGGTTGGAGATATCTAATCATTGGGAGATGTTTCCGGGAGCAGTTGCTGCAATTGATGGGACGCGTCATGCGATACAAAGACCACAAACTGAACGACAGCAAGATTTTTATAGTGGCCATTGCAGATATCATAATTTTTCTACCCAAATAATTATGGATAACAATTCCAATATTGTGTACATTCAATCTGGATTCCTAGGGCATAACAATGACAGCGGTCAACTTCAGTTAATGCCTGCCATCGGAACTGGACAAGAACTCCACTTACCACCAGGTGTGGACAAGAACTCCACTTACCACCAAATTGCAAGCCCAACGATATTTTTCGATGTATATAAACTATTACACACAACACATTTTTGGACATTTTTTTAAAACTAATAATCATCTAAACGTCGCCTTATAAGTTCATTCGTCAACTCCATTGTCTGGTGTAGCTGTTGGGTCAACATCGGGAGTTCTCTCGTCAGCAACACATTTAATGCCTCTGCATTTTCCCGTGCTAACGCATGGTATGGGCGCCTTTCTTGAGCGACAGGTCTTCCAGCAAGGACAGGAATTGGCTGAGCCTGTGCTTGCAAAACTTGTTCGTGAATATTCGCGTTGTCATTGTCGGGCGCAGGTAGTCGGTGCTCAACTCTTTCTTCAGCTCCGCCCTCGTTTTCATGTTGATTGTCATCTATGGGGTCGGGGTTCGCTCCGCCATTGGCTCCATATAGGGGGTCAGGAGGGTTCTCACCGCCATTGACTTCATTTAGGGGGTCAGGAGGGTTCTCTCCGCCATTGGCTCCATATAGGGGGTCAGGAGGGTTCTCTCCGCCATTGACTCCATTTAGGGGGTCAGGAGGGTTCTCTCCGCCATTGACTACATTTAGGGGGTCATGGTTTGCTCCGTTGTTGTTGGCATTTATGCGGTTTAAGATTGCTCCATGTGCTGCTTCTCTCTCAAAGGCATTTTGCCGGTTAGCATATCGCATCTCGTTTACCCTTTCCACTAAACCACTAAAAATTGTTGGAATTATGTTTTAAGATGGATAATTTTAGCTTCAGCGTTTGTAGTACAGAATACACAAGACCACAATCAAACCGATATATTATACTTACTTTCTTTGCTCTCTTCCAATAAAATCGCGAATTCTTCGCCTAACCGCACGCCGATTTCCGACATTACCATACAGTTCTTGCACGTTGGCAGGAAGGTCAGGAAATCTTTCATGCCTTGCGATATCATTTGCAATAATGTCCCAAATCGGACCATTTTCCATATACCGCTCATGTATGACGGCTCTTTCTACCTCACCTACGCGCCTTACTTGTCTTGGAAGCATTTTATAATCAATGATATAATATATATTAAGTATAACTGAGTTGTAACTGCACTAAGTCTAAGTTTAGAAACAATGCAAAGGCTCAATTATACAAAATTCCATTTGTCCTACGCGTGCTATGTTTTATCTTTTATTGTTTTGTTCCTTTGGTCATTCAACAATGCTAAACAAGTGTTGAAGGTGCAAATTACTCTCTGGATATCGTACAAGCTAAATAAATGTTCAAGATATTGTTTTCCCCAGCGTTTTTATTGTTTGCAACTCTCTTGAGGACCGAGAACACCGTGTTAATTTCAATAGAAAGCATTGTCGTGCATGTCTAATTCGTAGTCAGGAACTGTTTATCCTGATTAACAGAATCTGGGTTTGTGTCCTGTTGTATACGCAATGCTTATACAGATAAGTTTTTGCAAAACTGCATGCTATACATCTATAAGTTCAACGATCAGGCGCGTTCCAAAAATATTGTGGAGCATGCGACATGTAATTTCAATGGAAAATATCATTCTACTGTATAACTCGAAGTCAGGGAGAGACGAGACACATTTTGCATGAAGGCCAGGGGTGTTATAAAAGGAGTGGCATAGCCATATACTGTAGGCATAGGAGGCAAATTTTTTATACTTGAATATTTTGTGTATTGATTTTCACAACCCTCACAATACTGTGCAGCGTGCAATCGTTTCGGCAACAAACACTGACATGACTAGTGCCAAGGTGGAAGAAATAATCCTCCGTGACGAAGTTCATATAGAAATTCATACGTTAACACAAAAAATGAGAAGATTGTGGGCTTAACTTGCATGCAGGAAAATAAGCGTATAGGAGAAAGGTATGCTTTGCCAGTAGGCAGAAGCGATATAAAGTATATATAAAGAAACTCGTTTCTCTCTTGACTCTTGCCTGGCCATTTTCGCAGTGTTGGTGTAGGACTATTATTGATTAGGCCGTATTACATTCGTTTTCTCGTTCGTTTATTTTGGTTATTCGTACATGTTTAAATATGCGAACCAATCAGTTTTCACGATTTGAACGAAACGAATTTGCATACCAGCATATTCGTTCGTTCTCGTGCTTCGGTGCAGGTTAACTATTATGACACTAGGTGATACGTTCACTCGTCGCACACGAAAGACACAAACTCATTAATAATTCATTAGCAATTTACTCAATCAGACAGCTCCATTCCGTCACGTGAATGAGTTTTCATACCTGGTAAAACACTGCATCAAACACTAGTGTTTCATTCATCGTAATTTAACAAAAAATCAATGCGATTGTCCCAAAACGGTTCCTGATTGGTTCACTGCCTTTCGTTTGAAATAGTACTTCAATAACCACTTTGAACGCTGGATTTTCAGCAGATGAAACCAGACAAAATGGATTTCGTGATCTGACCAACTTAATTTTGATTGGTACTGCACCAAGAATATAACGTTCTTGCGTAAACAGATCAGAATGAATTCTTCCCTCCATGGCAACGGATTTGCTTTGACGTATATGAACATGGCGCTCTTTTAATCCGGTGTTGACATTCGCGGCCTGTGCAAGGGGGTTTACAACATCCATCTTTCCCGAATTATCGCGGTAAAACATTTCACTTGTCAAAAGGGAATCTGCAGGGACATCTTTACTAAAGTTCAGAACAGTTTCGATATAGGCACTGTAGGGATAGGCTGTGCTTGCAGGTGTGACAAGTTTGTTATTCAGGAATACTTCTACTTGTGGAAATAGTGCATGCATTCAGAGATTCACGGGGCCAACATGATCGACAACACATAGATTTGCTCCATCTGCAGCTGTAATCTTTGTTTTAACTATGTAGGTAACTACTCGCAAGATCCGTGTAAACTCCAGAATTTGCAGCGCATAGAAATTCAATCGTATCTGAGGACGTTATACTTATAATTGGGTCAATGTCTTCCCAAAAACCCTTTTCCATTTCAACTTGAGTAGGCGGTGTACTATGAATCGATTTTAGAATTGGCCTCTATGCATGCGCAGGCTTGAACATACGCGACTAGTTCAATCACTGCGGAAAAGGTAACGTTTAGAATCGATAATTCGCTGTAGAAAAAAAGAGAAAGACGAAGAAACCCGACACATGTAAAACAGTATATAAAAATACTCAACTATGCTAACGACCTTGTTCTTAGGGACTTGTCAGAAATTACCAGGGGGGGAGGGGGGTGGAGACTTGAAAAAATAAGTTGAAAAACTGTGACCCCCCAGCAAGGACGAGCATGAAATATCGTGACCCTCCCCTTGGCCATGGCCAAAAAAAATTCATGACCCCTCCCCTTTCCTGCTGCGCAAAATCCTCCCTTATGAACATTTTGGCTTAAATTTTTATGACCCTCCCTTGTCAATCGTTCAGTTTTTGATGACCCACCCTTTTGAAGGGCTGAAAATATTAAGACTCCCCCTTTCTCCACCCCCCCCCTCCCCCCCCTGGTAATTTCTGACAAGTCCCTTAGTCCTGAATATTATTTTGGTATGCTATGACTATGCCGGAATTGAAATAAATCATAATTTATTATGTTTTTATGATCACAACAATACTCAACTATGCAAACGACCTTGTTCTTAGTCCCGAATATTATTTTGGTATGCTATGACTATGCCGGAATTGACATAAATCATAATTTATTATGTATTTATGATCACAACTCGCGTCACCCAAACGGCTAAACTGATAAATTTCCCAATACTGATTAAATGGTTAAAATTTATAATGAGTAAGAATAACGCCATGCTTTTTTGCGGGGGCGGGGGGGGGAACAACTCAAGGATTTCTATTAGTCCGAATATTTCTGGGGCGACAATTTCCCCAGAAGGGGCGGCCCTCCGCTCCCCCTCTGGTTACGTCACCGTGCTGCATGTATATGTTAATCTATTCAGTATTCTCTGATTACAAAGGTCAAAGCCAAAGGTATTCTTTATATAGGCTAGCTTTATCTGTTCTCCTCCCCCCCCCCCCCCCCATTATCGAAATCACATTTATCATCTTAAGCCAAAATTATATAAAAAAAACACTTTCACACATTTGGTGAATGACTGAACTTAAATCTTATGCCCTTAATATGTAGTTGCAAATATAATTGTTCTAATCAAGTTGAAATATTTTAGCTTGGTTGTTCGATGAATGTATAGACTTTATCTATAGAATGTATAGAGTTATCCACCGTGCTAAACGGGCTTCGTACAACCGGCCCCAGTTTTGTAAAATGCATGTGTTGAACCATCTTTAGGCTTTGAACTCCAAATGTATGAGAATAATTTCAATGGTATTGCGCTCACTTTTCTGTGTTTCTGCTGGGGGTCTACGCGTAGGCTACTTCCCCTGTGGCTGTGTTAGGCATTCGTTACATGCTATCATTACAAACTCATGATGGCAGTAAAATCTCTTCAAAAATGCCGGCTCCTTCCTGCTTGGGTTGCTTGCTTTTATATTCCGAACAAAAATTATGCGGCATACTTATGCAGCCTAATTTTGTGCTACAAAAACACTTTACAAAACTACAGGGTGTCCCAAAAAAGAGTAAAACCTTTGAACTGTGTGTTAAGAAAGGATTCAGAAGCTCATAGTTTTGTCTTCGTTTGAGGCCTGTTTTACATGTCGAATTTCCGTTGAATTTAACTCGTCAAGTTTAATATGAAATATCTTTGTGAATTGAATACAATAGGTTGTCTGACAGCAATGCTAATTTCAATTTCAAAGGGTTTTGGGACACCCTGTAGCAAAAGCACTTAAAAGTTGTTGTTGAACAGTTAACAATATAATAAATACCGCTTTTAATTATTGCTTTGTCTGTTGTACCTTTTCATTAATATAAAATGCAGTCATGTTGAACGTACACGTATATGAATAACCCAAATATTTCTAGAGAACGGTATGCCGGCCTCCCTGTCACCGTGAACCAGCACGAACAAGCATGGAGAACAACAACCGGGGCAGGACGAAATGTCGAACCTTCAAAGCAAACCTTGGGTGTATGACCCTCGATTTCAACCCTGTCGTGTCGATTATCTCAGGTCTCATTATCTGGGTCTTCGTAATATGGTGCGTACTCGATACGGACAGGGCTTCAGATGGTATGAAGGATGCGAAGCGTTGGATAACGGATAAATTCACATGGCTTTACGTTGGTACACAAGATGTTTGGTTCTTCTTCCTGCTGGTCGTGTATTTCTCAAAGTACAGTAAAATGAAACTGGGAAAGGATGATGATGAACCAGAGTTCAGCAACGCGACTTACTTCACCATGTTGTTTTCTTCCGGAATAGCTATCGGGCTCTTCTACTACGCTGTAGCCGAACCCATATTTCATTACGCACCAAGAGGCCCTTTATATAACAGATATTGGGGAAGGTAGGATATGTTAAATATTTTGATATATTTATTGCACTTATATATTGCTCTATTTGTATATTGTTCTCAACTGTACATATGCCATCACAGTGCCATGTATAGCTGAGAACATGGTCTATTTGTATTTAGTATAAACTTAGTAATAGACTATCACTTTTCCTGCGTTCTGATTGGCTACGCTACTCGTAGACTATTAGTGATAGTCTACTAGTAGCAAAATTCAAAACAATGGCGTGAAAATTCACGTTTAAAATTAATATTAATACTTTTGTTTACTTTTGTATTGTGTTCCCTAGTTCTCAATAAATGCTATAGTTTATACTAAAACAATTAGACAACTCGGCCTCGTTGGCTATGAGCGAATAGTCAACTCGGCTTCGCCTCGTTGACTATTCGCTCATAGCCAACTCGGCCTCGTTGTCTAATTGTTAATTAACGTAAGGATATCAAAACCTTCCGTTCTGTTGCGCTTCGATTTCAGGCTTATCAGTTTTAGACTTCATTCATTAAAAAAATACGACTTAATTACACAACCAAGCTTGATATAATACAGTATAAGGCAATTTTAGCTGTGAATATCAATGACCATGTAACGAATAATGTATGCTCGATTTCGACGCATTTTCAAACTTTACAAAGTTTGAGTGAGTAGGTAACCCCCCCCCCCCCCCCCCATTCACCGAGCAAAGGGATGCCGACAATGACGTCATACCGTCAATGACGTAATGACCGGAAATACCCGCCCACATTCGGAATTAATGATGTACGTTCATGAATTAATTACCCGCCCACATGAATTATTAAGTATGCACGTTCAACTACGTGTATCCGGTTTTAATGAAGGCGGCGTAATGACATGTTTAGTTATATTTAGTGTGCATTACGTAATTGTACTATACATGCCTATAAAAAACACCGCGCTTTTATTCAGTGAGTTTCTCACAAAATTTCGAGCAGTCAAACTGGGCTAACAGTGTTCATACAGACGAAGTTTCGTCCGTTGATTATAAAAAACTTTTCAGTTTGTTAGAGGCTATATATGCAGAGGCTGTTTTTGACGAAATTTGTAAGCTAAGTAAGGAAAGATGCTGTGGTTGTGAGTACGATCACCCAAGTCAACGCCAGCATGACTGTCTTATGTTATCTGAACAGGAGAGATGGCAATCGTATGGCTTGGAGGCCATAGATCGAGTAATCAATAAACGTATGGTCTGGAGAGAATTTGTCGAAGCTATTAGAGTGATGAAACTACAGTACCATAAAGATGTTCGTGGGCATTTTGAAAGTCTAGAGAAAAGTCCTGATTCAACGTTTGTTTATTCATTGATGGACCTTCGTGAAAACACTGAGGATCGTGAGTTTGAGTCTATTTTGAGCTATCTTTCGTATTGGAGAGAGGACAGACTTTGAAATAAATTATCTTGGAACAAGTTTGGGCAAGATCATTGTCGTCACCGGAAGGGTTCATACTTTAACAACATATAAGGGCGAGATCGTGCGCGAAATTTTTATTACTTCAGTTTATGCCAGCGAGACTGTACGATTTAGTGTTTACACGGAAAACCAGCCGCTTATTCAACGACTGCCAAGGGAACCTTTTGGTTTTGTGGACAAAATCCTAGTTGCAATTATTTTTGTTTTGGAGATGACAGTTACCAATTTGGGAAAGCTATAGCTGCTTGGAGATCTACAGCCCAAGTGCCACGGTCATGATAAACCAGCGAGAATGCGTATTGTTAAAGACCAAATGAAAGAGAGTTATGGCAGACCCTTTTTCGTTTGTTCGGAGCGAGTTGGGCCTTGTTCGTTTTGGATGTGGGGAGACGAGGCAAATGGAGCGATGAAGACAGTCTGTCGTCATGGGTTTCCATGCTGCATGAAAAAAGTGAAGAAGGAAGGAGTCAACAAAGATCGTATGTTCTTGTGCTGCCCGAACAAGAAGGATGATTCCTGTGGTTACTTTGAATGGGCGCCCACTGAGGACGAAGACCCTTTGGAATCATTTTGTACTGTGAACTTTAGCATGCCTCCATCATATAACTATTTTGTGAAAAAGACTGGAGAGGAGTTTCAAAGTCACGAGGCAGATAGGCGTAAAGCCGGTCAAGAGTATTTGAGGTCAAAAACCTCTGTGAACGAATTAACAGACATTTTTAAGAACATGAACATTATTTAGAGTTATCAATATGTATGTGTAAACCATTGTAATCTTGTTTATTATACTTAATAAAATGTGTGCGCAATATCATTTAGTTTTAATTGCTGTCAGTATAGCGTTAAGAGAACATGATGGATGTGATTTTAGATGAACTTCGAAAAAACAATGTGGACATTGATATGAAAACACTATCATTCTACATTAAAAGCATCCTCGAGCGGCACGCACCTATGTTTCAGAATATAGATATTGCAAGTCCGTCCCAATATTTACCAACTCCTCCAAGAAGACGTGGAGAGACAAGCAAAGCGGTACAAAACACAAACGATATTGAATTTTACAACATTTATTAAAACCAACAATACACTATTTTTCAATCATCTTTTTACTAAACTGGTTAAGGTTAACATTTAACTTCTTTGATATTACTTTAAAATGATTTTTGACAAACTGAGACACTTTCGCGTCATTTAATATATGACAGGAACGTGATTGGACCACCGTATGATACACTGGAGACAGGTTGATGATCTATCCAATGTCCTTTTTCCAAACTGACTTGTGTTGGAGGTACTGAGAACAGATCGAGTTCACTTGTTTCTTGCGATTTGGAATGTACGAGATACATGTTTATCCGAATATGTCTTCGCTTTCAGGAGCTGTTTTCCGCTTCTTGGTCTGCTTGCTTCTGGTAGAAGACGCGGGTGCCTTTCTCTTTTTCCACGTCCTTGCTGTTGATCAAGATAGTAACGTACGTATGGATTATTCATCTTTAGGTGAAATAAGTATGCTGTCTGAAGTGCAGTGTTGTCACCACCTTCCCGTGTTCGAATGGCACAGGATCGCCTGTGTCGTTCCTTAAAATAATTTCCGTGTCTTCGAGTGATTTGGTTTGGACAGGTACGTATTGTATGTTTGAGAAAGTTTTAGTAACGATATCACCAGATTTTCCCTCAACGGGGATGCTTCTGAGTAATTGGGCGCTCGTATCTCCGACGATCTGCGGTTGAACAATATCACAATAAACGTAGATGGTCGTCATCCTAAACAAGCCTGCCACGTAAGGACTTTCGGTCGTCTTTTTTATTATTTTTACGTCTCCTCCAAACCCCAAGATAATCGACATTTTTTCATATAAGGCTAGTTCGTATGGAGTTTTCAATTGAACTGTCACTTTGCCGGTGCGAGCATTAAACGTTAACTTAATGTTGTCGTTAACACGTTTTGCCAGGGCTTTATTGATGGCTTTGATAAGATCTTGCATTGTTTCGTAGTAACCGTAATCAATAACTGTCGTCATAAAATATCCGCTTCTGTCCTTGTGATAAATATGACTGCCGACTCCCCTTGCTAAAGTATACCACGAGTTAGGGTAAGAGATGGAATACAAACCAACTTCCCAATCGCCATTCAAATCAATGGTTTGTGGTAATTTTACACGATAACTAGTCGTTTTGTTATCGGGAAAGACATCCAGGGATGCATTGCTAGGAAGCGTGAGATAAAAATGTGTTCCACTCATTGTCACTACTAAAGTATGAATAAAAGACACAACACAGACACTGGTTTAAATCTTATTTATTTGAGAAGCAGGTACCCACGAATTAAACTTGTTCGTGTACCCTAACCATTTTACAAGATATTGTACATTTTTGCCTCTACCACGTTCTTCAAAACTTTTTCAACTGCGTAGACGTCATCTTGCTTGATAACCTTTTGCAACTCTTTATCGTAAAACGTTCCTTTCAGTTCTTCGCCATCATAATCTTTCAACTTATACACGAGGATCACGAGGCACTTGTTTGCTTACGGTAAAGATTTCTTTTGAGAAGTTTGGCAAGTAGCCTTTTTCAAATTTACGTAAACAGGCGTACTTTGAAAAGACGTCAATACATACTAGAAGATATCGATAGCCATCGTTAAACTTCTGCATGGACTGCATGTCCGCTAAATCCATTTGCCATTGCTGGTCGATGCCACCCACGATCACGCGGTTTCTTTTAAAAATTTTCCGTGCAGGTTTATGCAAAGTGTACGTATCCTGTGACATTAGCCATTCTTTGATTTGTTTACGACTTACTTTAAATTTCCCCTCCTTTTTTACGTCATCATACAAACGATTCACCCCTCCAAAACCTCCAGACCGTTGTGCAATGTAATAAAAACTAGACAGGTATTCGTCCATGCTCAACTATCACACATAGAATGAAAGAACATCTCAAATTATAAACTGTTTTATTCTTGGTTTTCGGTGTTTTGAGTAATGTTAACGTCTCCTTCACTTCGAATATTAGTAGTCTCTCTCTCACTTTGAACACAACTAGTCTCCCTGTAATTTTCATTAGGCTCGTAGTTTTTCATAGTTCTACTATTGTATCCCATCTGCAAATGTCCCTCCAGATTAAGATCATTTCGACCAAAACTTATACCTATTCTAAACATTTTCTGTCGGTTATGATTCTTATTGATCTTTGGATATTGCGCCTTGTTGGAAGAGTTACCCATGTTTTGTATAGCTAGATGTGTATACAACGACTTTTACTTTAGTCTGAAGACACCAGACTTGTACCAGTGGTTTTTGATAATACGAAAAGGGCGGGAGTGTTTTGTCATAGCACCTAATCGGATCGTATGAAACGTCCTCAACGTACTAGAAACTGTTAAACAGTCTCTGACACTCATCGTGTAAAGACCTACTCAATCTACCTATTGTATTTTTCAAATGTCTCCTTACAAACATGGACCACAAAGCAAGCCTAATGCTTTTGACATTGACAATAAAGAAATGTTTCTTTATCAACGTCAGCAACTTATCGAACAGAAATTGTTAAAGTGCTACGCTGAAGAGATCGCGGCAGTAATATCTCGTCTTGTTGTTCAGAATTGTCTTGGATGTAGTATTGTCCACCTTTCTCAAAGGCAACACCAGTGCCTTCATATGGATGGTTACGAACAACTATTCATGTACTTTGACCAAGCATATTCAGAGATTTCTGAAACAAGAGTTATAAAAGTCTTCGTGGAACGCTTGAACGATATTAAACCGAGTGTAAACGCTCTTGAGTTACTAAAGTATACGTGTGATGATTGGAAAACAATATTTTTTGAGGAGAAGAAACAGTTGCTAAAGCAAGAAACTCTTAAGTTGCTGTAACTTACTAATGTGTTTACAATTACGTGATATGTGTTTTTTATTCTGTGTGTAATTTGAGAGAAGTAAAACCAATGATAAGACAAGAATTGATGTCTGCTGTTCTTTATTTATATTAAAATTGACTATGTACATGTTTATATACACACTAATATCCATATGGAAGTGTTTTATAGTCATCTATAATTACTCGTTATTATAAACTATCCGATAGTCCTTCTTCATTCGCTTAGTTAAAATATCTTTAGTTTTGTATCGCGTGTTATTCTAAATGGAATATCCACTGAAACACATCCGCTCACACTGCATTTTGCACGGAGAAAAACTAGTGCGCGAATTACGTCAATGTTAACTCTCGTTAAAGCGGAACAGTTCAGGGTAATCCCACGTATTTTGGTCTCCACCTGGCCGGAATTCGTTTCGTAGCAATAGTTCTTTGGACCACCCGATATGAACGTGGTAATGTGATCCCCCTTCAGCTCATCTGTTAGCTCGCCGAGATAAGGACCTATCGGAGGCTCTGGATCATCGGGTTTGCTCACGAAGATGATCGAATCAGTGTCATAGAATAGCACTCTCTCTTGCAACTGATCCGACACATCGTACAGTTTAAGACGTGCGTAGGCGGTGGTGAAGGCGGCGATGACCACCTTTGTCTTTGAGTTTGGCGCAATGAAGTTCTCATTGTTTTCATAATGGATCTCGATCACTTCGTCACTTACGAAATTCGCATCGAGAACATTGATTTCATCCGAGGTCAGGTAGTCCAAAAACTTTTGAACGTCGTCGATCAGCTCCGTTTTGGTCATATTAGGGCGTTGTGCAAATTTACCTAGGGGGAAAATCAGCCATAAGTATCTGATCATATCGTACCTAGAAAATTGTTATGGGGGGCACTATGGGTTTAGAATACATACCCCAAAATTAGTTCAGCATCAACTTAGCCAGTGCACGCAATCCAGGATTGTGTTCAATTTTGCTTCGATCCAACTGTATCCCTTCAACTGTAAGGTACTCGTCCACATAACGCTGTTTTTGTTCCTCGGTGACGCAGTCCTTCGGGTACCCACTTGATTCTTGTTTGATTTTGAGGAAGGTGTTCACATAATCTTTAAACAGCTCGTCAGAGGTTTCGGGAAAATGCCACACTTCGTGGAGTTGTAGGATTTGATAACCTTTCTCTAGGGCTTTCTCCAACTCTACGTGGCACCAGGTTCCCTGAATGGCTCTTTCTTTTTTTCGGAATGGGTCAGGTATTTTGGTTACACGTATCTGCACAGGTTTTGCAAAGAGGGAACATCAACTTGCCCTGGGTACGATAGGGAAGGACAGGATGAAAGAGACCCCGAGGGGTAGCACCGTGCATTTGATCAAGCCAAAATAGGTGGAGATATCATCAAAGTTCTCGGTGATAATGCGTGCATGTCCGACAACCGCTCGCGTCATCTTATTGGCCCAGGGATAGAGCGAGCTGAAATCTATGTATCTGTAAGAAAATGACGTCATAATTAAACTCTGACGTCATCAACCGATTTACTCTGTCGTAAGAATATAACAACGTACCTTATTTTCTCATCCTCTTTGCATTCGTGGAACAGCTTGGCCGCATTGGTTCGTCCACCAAAGAAAGCATCCCGAGGTTCCAAAGGATCGACCAGGTCGTAAGTATCAAAGTACCGTTTCATGTCTTCATCTTGTTCCAGTTCTCGCTTTATATCGCATTCCAAGATCTCAACAACATGATAGCCATGATCTTCGAGGTACAGGGTCTTTTCCACAGTGCTTTGTCGGAGTTCTTGCATGGTTTTACCATTCACGGTATTCACGGTGTCCCGTGCATAACATTTCATACATCCTATAAAAATAAACATTAATATTTGTTTCGCTTCTATCTGGACGTCTATTTAAGTAATGAGAGCTTACCGTGCCAAAAACAGCCATTAATCTCATAGACTGTGTTGGTTTCTTCATGATAACTGTGGTGTTTTATCTTGAGCTGTTTACTTGAATTTTCCCAAAACGTTTAACGACTTATTGGACTTGTAGGGATGAATCTTCACATTTGTTTGCTGAAGCTCAGGACGGTTTGACAACGCTTGGTAGTCACTCTCATCTAACACGTTTACACTAGCACCAGAGTCAGCCATGATTGTCACTGGAGTGTCATGAACATGGGCTGGGATTGCTCTTTACCTGTGCTATTAACGGAAAACGCATAGGCATCTTCTTCTGAACTGGAGCTTTCATCAGCAAGGCTTTGAACGTTGACCTGCTTTCGACTCTTAAACGCGTTTTTCTTGTTGGGATTCTTTGATCTACATACGGCTTCGTAGTGGTGTTGCTTTCCGCAGCTTCGACAACTTTTCCCATACGCAGGACACGATGTTTTGCCGCCCGGATGTGGATACCCTTTACCGCAGTTCCTGCACTTGTTACTTTCTCCGGGTACAGAACTCCGGCCGCTTATTTTCGCGCCGTCAACATGTCCGCCATCTTGGTTTTGCTTCGAAGGTCTTCGCGTGTATTTCTTCGACAGTTTGTTGACATTTTGCTTCTCTTCGATGCTGTCTGCTTGGGATTTTGACATTTCCATGGCTTTTCCGGCGTCCAGTAGCTGAGTTAAAGTAAGTTCCGAGTTTTGTAGAGCTTTCATGCGAAGTTTATGCGATAGGCAGTTCTCTCGGTTCTTCTTGGGGGTGAAATAGTTTGTTAACGTCGTAGTCGCCTTTTCGAACGGGTTTTCGATCGTCTTCTCCAGGCTCGGTGTTGGGTAATGTTTCGAAGATTTCATTCACGTTTTCTCCAGCATAGTGCAGTAAAAGAGCTCTTTGTCTTTTATTGTCGTCTACATCTAATGCAAGCAGAAGATTTTTAAATCGAGTGAGCCATTTCTTCCAACGAATACCGACTGCACCGTCCGAATGAACATCAAATTCAGCAAACTGCGGTAGAGCTACTGCCATTTTCTTCGGGTTTTCTCGATTTTATTTAGCAATTGTTCTTGTTCAATCACTACAATTTATTTTGGGGACTTAAATCTCATTTCCTCGTCGCCAATGTGGTGTTTTATCTTGAGCTGTTTAATTCACTCCTGCATTACTAAATTACAAGACCAAGGAACCCTGTTCCCTCATGGTCATCCCGTTCCTATCACGTGTTACACACGTGATTATGACTAGGTGTGAACACTACAATAACCATCCAGTAAATACTTATCGACACGTTTTTCTCCTGCATTACGAGCATACTGAATGTAGAGGTCTTCCTTTTCAGCCTTATACGAGAGCCATTTTAAAGCCAAGAGGGATTGCTTGTCTTTGGGACGATAACCGTGCGGGGGAATGATATCTTCTTGGAGGAAATTCGTTCGAAACACAAGATTGCAGGCCGATGCAATAGCGACCCCCAAACGGGTCGATATCTGTAACATCACGAAACAGTTCGCGAAATTCAAGACAGCAGCGACGAAGGATATCAACATCAGATCGACAGTAAGATAAAATTTCTTGTTGGAAATCGAACACGTAGTTGTTCTGTTTCAACTCGTTATGCTACTCCTTTTCTTTCTCCTCAGGATTCATTCCATCAGGATGGTAAAATGGACTCGGAGGTAGGGGTCCAACATAGTTCTCGTTCTCCTTTTTGTTGAACAGATGAGGAAATAACCTTTTGCAAGTTCGTCCAGTCCAAATGTTTTGGGAAAGTCAGCGAGTCTCATAGGTATGAAGCTTAATGAATCGATGAATTTGATGTTGAACATTGGCACTGATAACGTGAGAACCTTCGCACCGCGCATAATGACTTCGGAGATAACACCGTTCTCGTGTAAATATTGAAGAATAAAGTAACTGTCATAGCTTTGAAAATTATGAGCCAAGACGATACATCCTCTGTGTTCCTCTGTGAATAACCATTCGCAAAACTCGTTTCGCGTATTGTCTCCTTCGAACACCCACTCGTCACCCGCTTCGTTTTGCACAACGCACAAATTGGGTTCATGGTTACCGTTCTCCTGGCGACACTCAAAATCGAAAAATAATAGCTGGTTGTACCCGCTTTGAGATGTGTCGTCATTGGCTTCATTACTATCATCGGCTTCGGTGTCGAGCGAGTTCGTGTCTTCGTTGTCGACCGTGTTTCTCTCCTTCACGGGTTGCATGTAACATTGATGGTTCTCGGCGTGGACATATTTATCACATGTCGAGCAGCGAACAAGTCCGCAGTTATGCAATTCAGGCCTCATCCTATTCCGTTTTACAGTCTTATGGCACTTTGAATACTTAACTAATAACTCACAAATTGACTTAACGTTTCCAATGGTTTCCTTATGCCTACTGAAACAAGCCTCACTTTTAAAATTACGTTTACAATCCGCACAGCCATTCCACGAAACAATTGGACAATTTGGAAAACGACACAATTTACAAAAGTCAGGGCATAAATGATCAATCATTTTATCATACCCTTTCTTGCACGTATGACAATACTTTTTTCGAGCAAAAAATGCCGGCATGCTAGTGATCACATCGTACTGGTTATCGTGCAAATATAAATAAATCTGTTTTTCTTTCTCAGGACCGGAATAAATGATTGAATTTTGGTGTTCTTTTGAAACAATGTTAATTTGGTAATCAGTCAAATGTGTTTGGAATTGTTTCACTTCATCTAAACCACAGCGTGCAACTGGCACCCCACAACGCTCGTGTAGCTCATAAGCTAATCGTTTTTGTAATGGCCGACGGGAGTCTATTATAGAACTATATTGGCTATCGTTTTCAATTTTGGCGATTGCAACGACTAACGCCAGGGCTAAACACGTATCATCTGTGTTTTTAATGCGAATAATTGAATTCTTTCTCGCCAAATGTTTTTCCAAATTAATTTCACTGCGTTTTGTGCCTGTACCGCCATTGGGCATTTCGACATGAATCAAATTAACATTTACAGAATCATTCAAACGAAACTCATGATTAGATTGTATTACACGTTCAACTTCAGCTAAAACTCGTTCAGTGGTTAGCCTTCCCCGGGGCATAAATGGTAATGAAATGGGATAGTCAAGTTGAGGCGAACGCAAAACAAAGCGGACTTGATCGTGCAGTGGAACACCTTCGGTCACAGTTTCAAGCAAGCTTTCAAAGATCTCATGAAGGCAAGTATGGTATTCCGATAGCTCCAAATTGGCAAACGAATTCGCAAACTGAACGGCATAGTCAGTACCAACAGTTTTAAACTTTCTCACCTTCACTTGCTTTACATTTGTAACAGTAAAAAAGTTATTATCCCTAACCTCTTCACTAGTACCAGCGTCGTTATCCACCTCCTCGTGGGCTCTCTTCTCTCCTCTACCCGTCTGCAGAAGTCCACTATCGTCATTCCAGTCTTGTTCGAACAGCGCTCTCTGCTCAGCTGTCCAGTTCGTCGTCATGTTCTCAAGTACGGTACCACTACCAAGAGGCATCGACAGTAATGGTTCGTTATCATTCGAAATTATCGTTATCATTATCGTCATCGAAAAAACAACAAACATTAGCATGGTTAATACTTGGCTGTGAAGCACTTAAAGTCACTACTTCAAGTCGTGCATTACATGCTAGGCTAAAAGCCTATATGAACAATTTAACGAACAGTCTGCAGAATATGAACAGTGAATTGAGGCAGTATATATTTATATATAATAATGAAAATCCGAATGATCTTTGGCATGATTGGAAAACAAAATTTTTAATGGTGGCTGATAGTCACGCACCACCAATAACCAGGAGGGTAAGAAGTGAATATACGCCATGGCTTACTGATGACATAATGAAACATATGCGACATCGAGATTATCTTAAAAAGAAAGCTGTTCAGACAGGCTCCCCCAGCATTCACCAAGCATATAAACAGGCTAGAAATGCACTCTCCAGAAAGATTAAATCAACTAAGACAAAATATTACTTGAAATGTTTCAAAGACACTTCCAAAAACCCGAAAGAAATGTGGAAAACGATTAACAAGGTAGTCAATAAAAAATCTAAGACGACAGACATCAAGGAATTGATCATAAATGATACAACTATCACCGATGCACGAGATATAGCAAACACCCTCAATGATCACTTTTCGAAAATTGGGCCTAATTTAGCTAAAAGTATTTCTAATTTATCAAAACCAGCTGATAGCTACGTATCTGTTCAAGACACTGAATTTCAATTAGAGACAGTAAATGAACATGATATGATGAAAATACTTAAGAGTATTAAAGCATCGAAATCCACTGGACACGATAGATTCCTCCTAAGTTAATAAAAGATGCAGCGGAAGAAATCGTTGCTTCTCTGACTCAAATCTTTAACAAATCAATCAGTACTGGTATTTTTCCAGATGATTTGAAAATTGCAATAGTCTCACCAATTTATAAAACAGGAAATAGAAATGACTGCAATAATTACCGGCCAATATCCATTTTGTCAGTAATCACAAAAGTTTTCGAAAAATTAATATTTCAACAACTTTCTGCATATCTAGAAAACAACAACATTCTAACAAAACAGCAAGCAGGTTTTAGGAAAAAACAGTCAACACAAACATCCCTATTAGGAGTTACAAATAGTTGGTATATAAACATGGATAAAGGGCTATTGAATGGAGTTATATTTTTGGATTTCAAGAAAGCATTTGATTGTGTAGATCATGATATTTTGATTAAAAAATTATCAATTTATGGAATTCACGGATTAACATTGGATTGGTTTAGATCGTATTTGAGTAACAGAAAACAAATATGTAAAAGTAATCAGGCAATGTCGAGGCAATGTGCTATAACATGTGGAGTACCACAGGGGTCGAATTTGGGGCCCCTATTATTTTTAGTTTATATTAATGATTTGCCAAAATGCATGGATGGTGCTTCGGCAAGCATGTTTGCTGATGATACTAATTTAACTGCCACAGCCAGATCGATTGACGAATTAGAGGAAAATCTGAATAAAAATTTGGAATGTGTACATCAATGGCTAATTAGCAACAAATTGACCCTAAACAAAGATAAAACAGAATACATGATAATAGGCTCAAGAAGTAAACTAAATAGCATCGATCTGGATCCCTTAATAAAACTAGCAGATACAAACATCAAACGTGTAAAACAATGCAAAACCTTGGGGATCGTTGTTGATGACCAGCTTTTATGGAATGAGCATGTTGGTAATGTAATAAAAAAAGTTTCTAAAGGATTAGGTATGCTAAGGCGACTTAAGCAGGTTGTGCCAAAAGAAATTTTGATCACAGTATATAAGTCATTGGTTCTTCCTTACTTTGATTATTGTAGCATGGTCTGGGATAATTGTAGTAGCTATTTGCTTGATAATATGCAGAAAATGCAAAACAGAGCGGCAAGAATAATTACGGGTAAATCATACGAGATCCGATCAAGAGACCTGTTGAGAGAACTTGGTTGGCAAACACTTAAGGAAAGGAGAGATATTCAGAAAGCTACACTTATGTTTAATGTTAAAAATAAGGAAGTGCCGGAAAATATGGCTAATATGTTCAGTTTATCTAATAATGAAAAGTATCAACTTAGAAGTAACGGGCTTAATTTTCAGCTAAATAAACCTAGAACAAATTTCCTGAAAAAAAGCTTTAGTTACACAGGAGCAAAATGCTGGAATGACTTGCCAAATAAGGTTAAGACAAATGAAATGTCGACAGGTCAATTCAAGACGTCTCTCAGAGAAAACAGTAACATTAAATAGATCTACTGTAGCTACATATGTTCTATCTGCATGTAATAATTTTCCTTTTTAAATATTTTTAATAGTGTGATAATTTTATACTTATGTGTGCATTTGACTAGGTTTCATTCTTGTTTTCTAATAATATTATGTATTAGTATAAACTTAGTAATAGACTATCACTTTTCCTGCGTTCTGATTGGCTACGCTACTCGTAGACTATTAGTGATAGTCTACTAGTAGCAAAATTCAAAACAATGGCGTGAAAATTCACGTTTAAAATTAATATTAATACTTTTGTTTACTTTTGTATTGTGTTCCCTAGTTCTCAATAAATGCTATAGTTTATACTAAAACAATTAGACAACTCGGCCTCGTTGTCTAATTGTTAAATAGCAGTTTCAAACGGCCTCTTGAAAAACAGATCATAGGTGTTCTGAAGGGCTACCGTTGTAAAATATTTGTAAATAATAATAATAATAATAATAATAAAAATAATAATAATAAAAATGAACAGGGCATGAATAAAAGCGTTGCTTAGGCATGTATAGTACAATTACGTAATGCACGCTAAATATAACTAAACATGTCATTACGCCATCTTGATTAAAACCGGATACACGTAGTTGAACGTGCATACTTAATAATTCATGTGGGCGGGTAATTAATTCATGAACGTACATCATTAACTCCGAATGTGCGAGGGTATTTCCGGTCATTACGTCATTGGCGGTATGACGTCATTGTCGGCATCCCTTTGGACGGTGGGGTTAACATACTTGTCTTGAGTGCTTGTCATTCGGTTTCAAATTGGTAGAACAGAAAGTTCTTATTGGCGTTCTGTATTGACTAATGTTAGTACAGGGCGGATCTAGGATTTTTCGTACGTTAGTCAAAAATTTCGTCGCTGAACATTGGGGGGGGGTTACTTTTGACCGGGGCGGTTGCCAAGCGAAGATTAAACAAACTGGGGTTACAAAGTATTGATTATTGTGTAAGTAAAATATTAACCCAGCTTTCTAGTATCTGTAATCTATAGCATTGAATAACAAAATATAGTTGCTTCTCGAGTTTTATTCATGGCAGAAACATGTGCCATGAATAAGTATTCACAATGGCAACATGATCCATTTTACTTGTTGTATACATGTTGTAGAGATCGCATTACACAAAGCCATGCCGCATTGTCATGTGCTTGTAGTTTATACTAGGTATAAATAATACAGTTTTATTAAGTATCTGATTAATATAAAAAGTCCACATTCCACAAGAGGCATAAACAAAGTATAAACAAACTGAAACTGCCTGTATTAAGCCGCAGTATTTATGTAAATTGACTTAGATATTATGTAAATTTCGTCTCTTATTATTATACGCGTACTCGCCGATTTTATAGCATGTGCGTACAGACCATGGTACAGACGCACAATACACTACAGTCTACAACAGCTATAATGCTATACCTAGTTTTGTTTTCTCTCGAACGTACTTCGGGATGTAAGATTCCGCACCAAAATTTCGTGCGAGGAAGAAGCTTGTGTTGTTCACAGCGCTCAATAAGTCTTCAATAGAACGCTTCGATACACCGTCTATTCGCTTCTTTAGATCAGGTTCAATATCTTTAAGATATTGTCGATCGTCTTTCCTTTACGGTTTCGTAAATACTAACAGACATGGCTAGTATTATTAGTTCAGAGGTCAAGTAGCGATCAGAAAGGGCCAGAAACGTCATACTAAATAGATAGATAGATAGATAGATAGAAACTTTATTTTAAGAGGGTGACACATAATAGTGCGAACACTAATAACCTAGTGGCCCTCGTTCAGTAGAATATTAAATATTTACAAGATTACAAAATTAAGATATATGAATCTGGAATATATTTACAATAATAGTGGTAAATTTAAAGATCAAATGTTTCAATGTCTTGCTGTTGATTAAAAATATTTACAAACAATGCTTTCTTAAACGTATTTACTGAAGTTCCTGGACTGCTATTTTAATTTAACAATTATTTTCTGGCCAATTTTACCTTAATCGCGTGATCGCTCTGATCACCCCTAGATCCGCCCCTACTTAGTAGTTTACAGGAAAATAAAGGAAAAATTTCAATCACGTGCCACGATTTTGAAATATGCTCTCAAAACTTGGTATATATTTTCGGCAATATCCGTAATTATCCGTGCCTGGGGGCAATAACTGCGCTGCTGGGTATTATGTACAAACGAATAGTCAGTTTAAGTCATATGACCGAGGAAACTGGAAGAATAAGTCTATATTTCTGTGCAAAAATAACATTTAAGTATGAATTTTGATTTATACTTAGGAACAGGAATATTTAAATATTCCTGTTCCTTTGGACTCACAAACTTCGCAGGGTAATAGCTTCGCAGCTTGTCTCTTTATTACCGCTAGGGCATACCTGTACAGTAAATGCTGTCCAAACACAATTAGATAATCTTAAGAAATGAATTTGAAAAGCACCGGTCTGAGTCATCTGTTGTTCTAAATGAACTGATTAGTAATCAAATGTTTCTTAGCAGCCCATCTAGAAACAATAGTATACCGGTAGAAGAAATACATCATCTCCGCTGCGAAAATAATATTTTGAAGGATGAAAATAAAGCCCTCAATAAGCGACTTAACGTTTTACAAGACGAGAAGACGAAACTCTTAACCAATGTTCAATTACTTCAGCAGGACCTAGCGAATTATAAGCAGTATAAATCTGCAAGGCCGGCTTGGTCGAAAGTCACTCAACCGCATCAGTCAGATAATTATGCAGATTCTCAAATAAATAAAAGGGACTAAATATTCAATCTCATTCTATTGATCTAACAAACAATTATGACTTTGTATTCCCTATGTTACCCGATTGTCATTTAAAACAGGTCAAAAATAGCTTAAATTCGCCGATTATGTCAACTGGTCTAACTACCGCCCCGGAAATAGAAATCGGTTCAAACCCCACAACCCTGCCAATTACTCAGCCCCAACCTAGAATGACTAATCCTGCTACTTACTCTATTAATTCACGAAGAAACCAAGATAATCGCCTTTGGGCGAATAACGAAAGAGATTCATTAAATATTCCCCAAGGAAACAATCAGCCTACGAATTCAATTAGCAATGCAAGAATTGATAGCAATCATAACAATTCTCTTACTCCTAAGCACATGGTGCCGTGCCCATTCTTGCGTAGGAGAGGATATTGTTTAAAGGGTTGGAAATGTGATTTTCTTCAAAATAACAACTCCCAACGACCCGTTACCTTTTATCAACATCATGATTCAATGCCATTACCGAAACTTGGCTGAGTCAATCGGTCCCGGACGTTCCGGTTTCCCTGCCAAGTTTTGTTTTGTTTAGAAACGATCGAACGTCATCAGTTGAGGGCGGGGCCTGCGTTTATGTCAATTCAATTATAAAAGCTAGAAGAATTCGTGAATTTGAAAACTCAACCATTGAATCTATTTGGATCTCACTTAGACCTAAGCGTTTACCAAGATCTATTTCAGTTATATTACTTGCTGTTATTTACCATAGTACTTCCAGAAACGCTACGGAAAATTTGGAACTTTACAATCATATTCAAGGCAATGTAGACCTTTTTTTTTTTTTCTTTTTTTTAAAGTTTCAATATACTTTATTCAACTTCTTATAATACATTTCCATCATAATGATTGATACTGTGAGGACCAAATAAACCCTAGTGGGCTTTTACAAGTCAGTCCTCCATTTACAATTTAATTAAAGTACACTTGATTTGGTATCATAGATAAGATTATAAAAAAACATGAATATAATATGATTTAACTAGCAAACCATATATATATATATATATAATTATATATATATGTATATATATATATATATATATATATATATATATATATATATATATATATATATTTAACTTGTGTATAGATATGCATGAATGCATATACATTATGTATACTCATTGCATGCAAACCTATGACAATAGATAGGCTTTCATATATGTTTTAAAATTAGTTTTTGTTCTCGCTTTTTTTATATCGAATGGAATTTTGTTCCATAAATTACATCCTTTAGTTTTTATTGTAAATTTTCCATAATCAGTTCGGTATCTTTCCTTATGTATATAATGTGAGTTTCTTGTTCTGTAATTGTGTACGTTTTTATTAAGAGTAAAGAAATTATTAAAATATTCAGGCAAGGAATTGCTATAAAATTCAAACATAAATTGTCCAGTGCATAAATCGTTGATCTGGTAAATGTTCAGTAATTTTAATTTTTGAAACAAAGGGGCAGACTTTGCATCATATGATGAATGTGTGATTATTCTTATTACTTTTTTTTGTAATTTATATATTTTATTTAATCTTGTTGGATAATTATTTGCCCAAACAATATTTCCATAATATAAGTATGGATATATTAACGTGTTATATAATGTTCTTAGTATATTGAAATTTAAGAAATAACGGGCTTTTCAAATTATTCCTATTGATTTTGATATTTTATTTGTAATATAATTAATGTGTTGATTCCAATTTAAATGTTCGTCTATGATTACTCCTAAAAATTTTGTTTCCTTAACTTGAGATAACTGACAATTGTTAAGATATATGTTAATTGGTTTTAATATTTTCTTCTTTGTTGATTTAAAAACTATATAATTTGTTTTTTTTAAATTCAATGTAAGCTGATTATCAATTAACCACTGACTTATTTTCTGCATTTCTTCATTGATTCTTTTATTTAATTGATCAACATTATCACCAGAATAGAATAGATTAGTATCATCTGCAAACACTCTAAATGATGTAAGCTTACTGCTAACATGAATATCATTTATGTATATTAAGAAAAGTAATGGGCCCAATACTGATCCCTGCGGTACACCATATGAAACCATCTTTGCCTCTGATATTGTATCGTTATATTTGACGTGCTGCATAGGACCAGATAAATAGCTTTCAAACCATTTATATACTACTCCTCTAATTCCATAGTGTTCTAGTTTTTTTAATAGAATTTTATGAGTAACTGTATCGAATGCTTTTGACAGGTCAAGGAATATTCCAATTGTTACTTTATTTTTATCAATCTCTTGTTTAATTTTTTCTGTAAGTTCCATTATTGCTAATGTTGTTGATCGATTTTTTCTAAAACCATATTGTTTTTCGTGTAAAATGTTATTTTTCTCAATATATTGTATTATTCGAGTATACATTACTTTTTCTAATATTTTTGAAAAGCAGCTAATAACTGATATTGGCCTATAATTACAAAAACTATCTTTCTTTTCACTTTTGTATATTGGTGTAACCAGTGAGACTTTTAGTTGATCAGGGATTATTCCTGTTGCAAATGTCAAATTAAAAATATGACACAATACATTGCCAATGTACATTCCCATATCTTTAATCACTTTAGGATGAATTCCGTCATAGCCACAGATTTTTTGGGGACTTAACTCTCTTATGATTTTATCGAGTTCACTCGTTTTTATTCTAGTGAGAAACAATGAACTTGGCTAGTTTGATTTTAAATATTTGGTACAATTTCTTGTGTTGTTGTTGAATTTTTTTGCTAAGTTTTGTCCTATATTTGAAAAGAAATCATTTTTCAATTCAATTATTTTGCTATTTCACTTTCTTTTGATACAGTTATATTATCCTTTTTTAATGATTCAGGATATGAAGATTTATATTTATTTTTATTTAATAAATTTTTAATTACATCCCATGTTTGTTTTATATTGCTTTTGCATTTTTCTATTTGTTCGTTATAATATCTTTTCTTTGCAATACGTATGATGTGGATTAACTTATTTTTATATGATTTATACTTCATGCAATTTACCGTAGTTGGTTGTTTTAAAAACTTCTTATATAATTTTTCTTTTGTGTGCGAGGATGATTTAATTCCCTCTGTAATCCATGAATTCATTTTTCTGTGTTTTTGTTTTATTTTAATAATTTTTATTGGAAAATGTTTATTATACTTTTCTTGAAATATATTAATAAATGTGTTAAATGATGTTTGCGAATTATTATCACCTGTGACCTTGGTCCAAGTTTGATCTCTTAGCTCTTCTTGAAATTTAGTAATTCTATCCTTGTTAATCATTCTTACTTTTCTCGTCTTGATGTATTTATTATTTGTTATCGGCTGTGTTTCTATTAGAAATATGGGCAGATGATCCGATATGTCATTAAAAAGTATCCCACTTGTTTGGATACTATTTTCTGTATTAGTGAATATATTATCAATCAGTGTTGCTGTCGCGTTTGTTATGCGTCTAAGTTTTCTTATTTTCGGGATTAGTGATGACGAAAACATCTGATTTACAAATCTATTTGAGTAGTCACTATTGTCATATTTAAGCAGGTCGATGTTAAAATCTCCCATTATATAACATTCTTTATGTTCCTCTGTAATTTTACTAAACATGGCCTTAAGTTTATTTTCATAATCATTATATTTGTCATTTGGAGGTCTATAAATTACCCCCACGATTTTATTTTTACCTTTATTGTTTTCAATTTCGATAAAAATGCTTTCAATATTTTCACTTAAATGTTCATTATTTAAGTCATCTCTTAGTTTAATTTTTAGCAATGCGACTTGATATGATAAATCGTACTACACATCGAACATTCAAAATAATTTTTTTGATAATCTAACCATCCTGATGCTCTCGTTATAATAACTGGTGATTTCAATCCTGTGAGTACTGGTTTTAATGCCAATAGAGTCAAACAGATGACTGGTTTACGCCAAATTATTGACGTTGCGACTAGGGAAGAATCAATATTGGACTGGTGCCTAAGTAGCTTATCCGGGCCGTTTGGGGTCGGAAGTAATTAGTATTCATACGTCACGCCTGGAAGTAAGAATAATAATGAGGTGACGTAACGTAAAGCGTTGCGTAACATAAAACGTTGCGTAACATAAAACGTTGCGTAACGTTTAAATACTAATAGCGTTGCGTAACATAAAGCGCTGCGTAACATAAAGCGTTTATCGACTATATAACTAGCCACTCTTGACTTTCTTTTCATTCCTTGGGAGCGTGTAGTAGACAATGGGTTCTTATCAGTGTGATCGGTGTCTAACACGGTTTTCATCTAATTATAATGTCAGGCGGCATAAAGCGAACCATTGCACGTATGCCCATAGTTTTGACGAAGGCTCCGTGATGGAATACGAAGATAAGCCAGTATATGATAAAGTGATCACAGATGATGAAATTCCCCGAAAGAAATCCCGTTATATAGAATCGGATGAGGATGTATCAACCTCATCACATGACGATGAAAGTAGTGAGAATGCCGAGACAGATGATGATGAAAACAGTGAGAATGCAGAGACAGGTGATGATGAAAGCAGTGAGAGTTCCAAAGATGATGGTGAAATAAAGGAAGAGATTGATCCTTGGGCAACCTTGATTGACGATGCAAAAGTGACGGTTGGGCCAGAATATGATGAACTGTTGAAAACGTTGCAAATGGATGGGCAAGAAGAAAGTGTAGCTAAGCAGAATGCGAACTAAATGCGAAGACGCATGAGCGTTACGCAACGTTTTATGTTACGCAACGCTTTATGTTACGCAACGCTTTATGTTAAGCAACGCTTTATGTTACGCAACGCTTTATGTTACGCAACGCTATTAGTTAAAGTTTCAGACGTTCTCTGGTTTAAAATATTTATTATTTACGAGCTTTCGGCTGCCAGTCTGCAGTCTTCAACGGGTTGATTAAAATGAATAATAACAAATAACAGTGGTTTACAATTACACAGAACAAATACACTGACAAAAGACACAGTGACAGTTCCGCCTACGTGAAAAGATGAATAATTATTTACATTGATGTAGTATATATAGATATAGTTTTAAATGTTTTTAAGTAAGAACCTATATTGTTCTGGTAAATGTTTTGCATTATTGTCTGCGTTTTTCGTACATGCAGTATGCCAAGATTCCAAAGTTGATCTGTGTCGATAACTGGCTGTGTCTATAATTTTCCCGTTAGGAAAATCAATTCGGTGATCATTTGCCCACGCATGATTGGAAATGTTAGATCCGTTTTTGCAGTTTTTCACATTCCGTTCGTGTTCTTTTCTTCGTGTTTTAAACGCTCTTCCTGTCTCGCCAATATAGCTCCACGTGCAATCAGTGCAATTTATCTGGTAAATCACATTTGTCTGATCTTCTGACGATGGTCTGTCTTTAATGGAGGGGAACATTTGTTCAAGTGTGCGGAGAGGTTTTGTGGTAGTTCGGATGTCATAGGGTTTCAGGAGTCGTTTCAGTGGTTCAGTTAGGCCTTTAATATAAGGAAGGACGGCATAGTTGTAGTTGCTCTTCGGTTCCACAACATCAAAAAACATGTGTACAAGCTCTTCAGGTGGTGGCACTCTGTTCTGCCGCATAACACGGTTACTTTCCACTTGTTGAAGGAATTTCTTGGGGTATCCATTTGATATTAAGGTGTTAGTTACATGTTTGTGTTCTTGTTGTTTCCCTTCGTTTGTACTCGGTAATGTTGCTGCTCTATGTAAAAGAGTTTGTGCCGTGCTAACTTTGTGTTGTTTGTCATGATGTGAGTTGTAGTCTAAGTATCTGTCAGTGTGTGTAGGTTTACGGTATACATTAATAGAAAGAGATCCGTTATCACGTGTAATTAACGCGTCTAAAAATGAAAGTTTTCCGTTAAGTTCATGTTCAATTGTAAAATTAATATGTGGGTCGATAGAATTAAGTAAATTAAAAAAGTTAGTCAGCGCATGTTTTTTGATGATGGCAAAGACATCATCTACATAACGAAACCATCTCTTAGGTGGTACAGTTGATTGGCTATGCGCAGAGTCCTCAATTTCCTCCATACAGAGGTTAGCCACAATAGGGCTGACGGGACTACCCATAGCACAACCATGGATTTGTTTGTAAGTCTTCTTATTAAAATTAAAATAACTATTAGTCAGCGTATAACGTAAAAGTCTGATAATGTCGTCAATTGATAATTTAGTTCTGTGTTGTAGCGTTTCGTCTTTATTGAGTTTGTTGCGTATGTGTTCACATGCTCTGTCAACAGGAATAGCCGTAAAAAGTGATACAACGTCAAATGACACCATAATTTCGTCATCGTCAATGTGAGTTTCACTGTTTCAGTTAGTTTTTTGGCAAATTCAGTAGAGTTGTTAACAGAATAACCATTATCGTTTTGAAGAGGGGAAAGAAGGTTTGCAAGAAATTTAGAAGTGTTATAAAGAGCTGTGTTCCTACAAGTAACGATAGGACGGAGCGGATTGTTGGGTTTGTGGTGTTTGACAGATCCTCGTATGGCAGGTGGTATTGCGTCAGTAGAGTGCAGTTTCCTGTATGTGTTTTGGTCTAGTTTTTGTTCGTTTTTCAGTTTAAATAGTTGTGCGTTTAACTCACGTTCGATACTTTTATACGGAGGTTTATATACTTCCTCGTAAGTTTGTCGATCATCTAGTAATTGATTCATTTTTTTTCTCATAGTCGCTTGTGTCCATCACAACAAAACAGTTCCCTTTGTCAGCTTTCATCACCAAGCGAGACTTATCTTTCCGTAGTTTATGTAATGCTTTCCGTTCGTTGGCTGATGTGTTTTTGTGGTTAGGTAGTTGAGACCGTCGAAGGAGGTTTGCCGCTGATGTTCGGATGGCGTCTTTGGATTCATCAGGTAGATCAGTGATTGCAGCTTCGATCTCGGCCACGATATCCTTGTGAGGAATTTGAGATGGTGTTGGAGCGAACTTGGGTCCTTTCTCTAAGATGGCTTGTTCGTTAGCTGATAAGGGCTTGCTCGAGAGATTGATAACCCACTTCTGTGGCTCAGATGCTGTATAAGGTGCACATTCGTTATTTAAGTTAATTAGTTTCTTTTCATGTCTGGCCAAAATGCTGCTTTGGACGGATCTAGCTCTTTGTTGAAGGAATTGGGAGAGACGCAAGTATGAATCATAAGATATACAGGATGACAGGTTCTTTCGGTTATCGGCTATGATCCGGTTGGTTGAACGGATTTGTTCGTGGCAGATGCTGATTCTTGCTCTCATGCAGTGGATGCTCGTACGTTCCATAATTCTCTTGAAGACAGGTTGGTTACCGGGTGCTTTGAATCGCAGAGACTTGGGAAACCAACGATTTTCTAGTGCGCGGTGGGTAAAATTCAGATGACGGTAGTGTGCTTCAAGTTTGTAAGTGGACTTCTCTAAGGATCTAGCTAACTTAAGCGGGGCATTGCGCCCAGCCTCTTGGCGGATACATTTAAATATGGAAGAGGCGAAACCAGGATTCATGATTAAAGTTTCACTGAGACGTTCTCTGGTTTAAAATATTTAAAATCTGGTTTAAATATTTAAAATCTGGTTTAAATATATAAAATCTGGTTTAAAACATGCGCTGACTAACTTTTTTAATTTACTTAATTCTATCGACCCACATATTAATTTTACAATTGAACATGAACTTAACGGAAAACTTTCATTTTTAGACGCGTTAATTACACGTGATAACGGATCTCTTTCTATTAATGTATACCGTAAACCTACACACACTGACAGATACTTAGACTACAACTCACATCATGACAAACAACACAAAGTTAGCACGGCACAAACTCTTTTACATAGAGCAGCAACATTACCGAGTACAAACGAAGGGAAACAACAAGAACACAAACATGTAACTAACACCTTAATATCAAATGGATACCCCAAGAAATTCCTTCAACAAGTGGAAAGTAACCGTGTTATGCGGCAGAACAGAGTGCCACCACCTGAAGAGCTTGTACACATGTTTTTTGAAGTTGTGGAACCGAAGAGCAACTACAACTATGCCGTCCTTCCTTATATTAAAGGCCTAAATGAACCACTGAAACGACTCCTGAAACCCTATGACATCCGAACTACCACAAAACCTCTCCGCACACTTGAACAAATGTTCCCCTCCATTAAAGACAGACCATCGTCAGAAGATCAGACAAATGTGATTTACCAGATAAATTGCACTGATTGCACGTGGAGCTATATTGGCGAGACAGGAAGAGCGTTTAAAACACGAAGAAAAGAACACGAACGGAATGTGAAAAACTGCAAAAACGGATCTAACATTTCCAATCATGCGTGGGCAAATGATCACCGAATTGATTTTCCTAACGGGAAAATTATAGACACAGCCAGTTATCGACACAGATCAACTTTGGAATCTTGGCATACTGCATGTACGAAAAACGCAGACAATAATGCAAAACACTTACCAGAACAATATAGGTTCTTACTTAAAAACATTTAAAACTATATCTATATATACTACATCAATGTAAATAATTATTCATCTTTTCACGTAGGCGGAACTGTCACTGTGTCTTTTGTCAGTGTATTTGTTCTGTGTAATTGTAAACCACTGTTATTTGTTATTATTCATTTTAATCAACCCGTTGAAGACTGCAGACTGGCAGCCGAAAGCTCGTAAATAATAAATATTTTAAACCAGAGAACGTCTGAAACTTTAATCATGAATCCTGGTTTCGCCTCTTCCATATTTAAACGCTATTAGTATTTAAACGTTACGCAACGTTTTATGTTACGCAACGCTTTACGTTACGTCACCTCATTATTATTCTTACTTCCAGGCGTGACGTATGAATACTAATTACTTCCGACCCCAAACGGCCCGGATTTACGAGACAGTAGCATAAGATTTTTCGGACAGTGGATAACCAATTTTTATTGGTCGGTAGTTCTGGAAATCCCCGATTGCGAGTTAAAATATGGTAAATTTAATGACATCATGTCTTTGGGCGCATGCCCCTCCCCCCCCAGAATATGTTTGGTTTTTTAAAGCTCGGAAACGGTATTTGCTGCATTCTGAGGGCCGTTTCAACACAAAATTAACCTCATAAAAACACCAAAATTATGACAATTTTCAGCATCACCGACTCTCGCAAATCAATACACGATCATATTTCACTCTTATATTTTCAACTTCGCAGCTTACTTAGGGACTGTTGTTACAATTATAAATTATATACCACCATTATGGTTCTCATTACTTATATCTAAACTTAAAAATCAGCAAATCACTTATAATATCCGCTTCAATAGAAGCAGGATCCGTCACACTTGCTGAAGCCATTGTATAAACGCGCAAAGACAATATAAATATGATAATTACTCATAATAAACAGCCGTTTTGAGCATGCGCAAGGCCAGTTATCCAATCAGAAGCAAGTATTATTTGTATTAAATATTATAGCAACTCATGCCTTCTGAAAAGAGCATGAGTGAAAAACGAGTCGCGCGTGAATCGATATATTGCCGGAAATGAGTCTTGTAGAGCTGCAGTTGCTAGGAAACAGACACGGCAACAGTCGGCAAGGCTTGAAGGCTGTAAAATTGCGTAAATGTAATAGAAAGCGGAACTTTTTTAAAAAACAATAATGAAAAATCCAGAAAAATGACAATGTTGAATTTTAAAGCTTTGGGATAAACAAAGCAATGTTTTAGACGCAATTTGGAAAAAAATTCTCAATTTTGTGAACATTTTTAGTCATGCTGGGCATGACAAGCATGACCGGTAGCTACACCGCTGCATGAAACTTCTACTGAGAAGCAAACTCGTCTTGCAACTGCTAATCAGTACAAGAGGAAAAAACGTTCAGATAATTCTTGTAACAACTGTACTATACCTGTACAAACCAGTAGCACAAAAATTACAAATCAACAGGATTATTTGAAAGAATTTGACATTAACAAAAATGGTGGAATTGGTCACAGAGTTTAAAATATTAGCTAGTATCAATGGTAGTCAAGTTGACTTTAGTATTGAAAACCTATGTATATAAACAAGATGTTATTTACAATTACACAATGTTTTATTTTTAATATGTTGTAGTATTTCTTATGTTAGTCTGTTCATGATCTACCCAGCTAGCACACAACGTATTAAATCGCAACGTTGCGGGAATGTTGTAATTTGGTTAGGTCTGACCTGAGTACTCTACAACCTTAACAACAAGTTTTCGCCAATATATTTTGTGATTAGTTAAAGTGTTATGTGTGAAAAACGTTGTAGGCATGTTTTACCGAACGTCACAGAAAGACTTTAGTGCAACCTTCTGTAAACGATCGTGGAACGTTAAAGCTGAGGCGTTCACACTGGCGTTGGGGAGCAGGTTTTGCTCTAGACTTGCTCCAAGTCTGTCTCTTAAAGGTGTTTTTTTATTGGGGAGTTATAAAGGATTGGGGAGTTATAAAAGGCGCCCGCATTGTGCACCATTTATAATTTCGTGCGCCTTTTGTAACTCCCCAATCCCCAAGACTTGGAGCAAGTCTAGCCCCATCTGGACGGTCAGGTTTAGGGGCACCTGGGGCGGTGTAACATGTCTGTGTGAGGTTTCAGGTTTCAATCTCAGATCAGTGGTTTCAATCTTATTTTGAGGTGCTTGGGTATATTAATGATATATGCTAGGTTTATATAGCCGATTGTGAGATATATAGACATTGTCCCATATTAAAGACAAAATTCTAATAAATATTTAAACCAAATTCATCGTGTAATTGTAATTATTTTAGTAATATACTCCATACGCCCAGCCTCGACAATGTTATTTTGAGTTGACACGTCAGTTGTATTTCACACAAACTAAAAATAGCAAACGTAAACAAAAGACATTTTGAGCCATATTTTGTGATATATAATACCTAAAGTCGTAAAGAACAATATTGAATCGAAATACCAAACATATAGTTCGAAAAGCATATAAATTTAACTGTGTATCAAAGCGAGTTAAGAGCAGGTATACAAAGTCTAGCGCGAGGGAGTTTCATTTCCTGCAATTGTAATATATTATTGCTTAAATTTTGAAACAATTGTTAGCTACTAAAGCCGTACTTCTTGAGAAACATTCCAAATTCTTTATACAAAGGCAACAAAGCTAATATAGTAGGGAGATACATATATCATATTACATGGCGGACAAAAAACAAGCCACCAAACGCGCTGCGCAAAATTTGAATAATACTCACCTAAGTACGCCTGTTAAAGCAGTCAAAACTAAAATAACAAAACCCAACACACCAGAGACAAGAAAAAGACGTAGATATGCGGGAAATTCAACAGATGTTTACGACCATGATGACGAAATTGGAGAAGCTTGACGGAATAGAAACAGACATGAAAGAGATAAAACATTCTTTAGAATTCGCACATGCTGAAATAGCTGATTTAAAAAAAGAAAATGAAGCAACTAAAGCCAACCAAGATAAAGTCGAGGAAAGAATCGGAAAACTAGAAGAAGACAACGCCACATTACGCAACAAAATACGCGACTCTACTGGAAACGAAAATGGAATTACACGACGCAACTAATCAAGTCAAGATTGATCGGTCCCATAGATTGGGAGAAAAATAGGAGGGAATCGCAAACCGCGACCGATCGTGGTCAAATTTAACTATCACCAGGACAGAGAAAATGTGCAGCTTAACGCGAGGAACTTAAAGGAACAAATATCGGAGTAGCTGAACAGTTCCCAGAAGAGATCGAAAGCGTGAGAAAGACATTATACCCCGAACTGAAAAAAGCCAAAGCAGAAGGTAAAAGAGCCAAAATAGTACGAGATAAATTAATAATTGAAGGGCAAGTCTTTAAGTTTAATAATAGGTCTTGAAAATTTGAAACCTGATTTATAGTTTATTTCACATCTCAAATATTGCACTATAAACCTTTCCAATGGCAATGACCACTCTTAACAATGAGCACAAGAAGAAATGTTCTACTTGCTTCAAAACTATTCAAAAAACACAAAAATCTATTGAATGTCTCATGCACAAAATCTTTCAACCCCAACAAAGATAACACTACACTAATTGATTTGTGCCAAGATTGCTTAGCTAATTCTTTACCTTTTCAAACACTCGATGATTTAGACTATGAATTTACTGTCGCAAACGGAAACAATATCAGTGAAGACGAAATGGATAGACTAAGGCATTTGAAATTCAACCCTTTCTACACGAGTAATAATATAGCGCTATCTGAAAACAACGCAAATCTCGATAAATCATCAAAAATAAACTGTGAATATTACCTACCAAATGATTTTAAGGAACAATTATATAAAGAAAATCTAAATAATAATTTTTCGATAATGCACTTAAATATTAGAAGCATAATTAATAAATTTGACTCCTTCAAACAATTAATACATTCATTAAATAAACCTTTCCAGATAATAGGTTTAACAGAAACTTGGCTAAATGAAACTAATGAAGACATTTTCAAATTAGAAAATTATGATATTGTAAATGTGAACAGATCAATAAGGAGGAGTGGGTATTTACATCGCAAATGAATTAAAATATAAATTACGCACTGATTTAAACACAAGCGTTGAAAATATAATTGAAACAGTCTTTATTGAAATTATAACAGCTGTAGGTAAAAATATTATAGTAGGTGTAATTTATAGGCCACCAAATAATAAAATTGACTCATTTGAAACTGAAATGAACCAAATACTAGGACAAATAGACAAAGAAAATAAATTATGCTATCTCATGGGAGATTTCAATATTGATCTATTAAAATCAGAATCTTGTGATTATGCTACCAGATTTCTTGAACAACTGTTCACGTCATCATATATTCCACTTGTGCTAAGACCAACAAGGATCACACAGCATACGGCTACTCTAATTGACAATATTTTTACTAATGACATAGAAACAATAGAATCAAGCACAAATGGGTTAATTTTTTGCGATATCTCTGATCATTTACCAATATTTCATATACGAAATTCAAATACACACCATGAAAAAACTCTAAAAACTGAATTAACCTGTAAAAGGATTATCAATGACGCAAATGTCCAATCATTTACTAACACAATTAAAAATATATCATGGGAAAATGTACTTTCAAAAAACAACACGACAGAATCCTACAATGAATTTTTTAACTTATTTTCAACAGCCTATGAAAAAAACAAAGAAAGTAGTAAAAAGAAATATTGACAAAAATCGAAGTCCATGGATGACAAGAAGTATCGCAAAATGATCAGTTACAAAAAAGAACAAGTTATAAAAAAAATACCTACATTACCCTATCTTAAAAAACGAAAAAACATACAAACAGTATAAAAATAAATTAAATCATGTAATAAAATTAGCAAAAAAGAAATATTATGAAGAAAAGTTAATAAAATATAAACATGATACAAAGGTATTATGGAATACATTAAATGAAATTATGAATCAAAATAAGACAAGTAGGATGTTACCAAAAGAATTTAATGGAAACATCCCTGGAGAAAAAATAATTGATCCAAACACGATAGCAAATAGATTTAATGACTATTTTGTAAATATTGGCCCAGGACTAGCAAAACAACCTTTGATAAATACCTTTCTAACAGCTGTAAAAATAGCTTCTTTATTAGACCAATTACAAAATATGAATTAGAAAATGAAATAAACAATTTGATTTCCAAAAAATGCCCTGGGTATGATGGTATTAAGTTCACAAGTTAGACAATAGCTACAGAAATTTCTGAACCACTTTCACACATATTCAACTTGACCTTCCTCACTGGAATTATTCCTGGTGATCTAAAAATAGCTCTAGTTACCCCTATTTATAAAGCAAACGAAAAAAATAGGTACGCTATGGCGTACATGCGTCTACTGGTAGAGACTGAATAGCAATAGAATTTATTTTTCTTCCAGGCATTCTGAAACTGGAAGTAGAGATACTTTTAATATGTTTCACATCAGATTAGTAACAAAGTCATCCCAAGGGCATATTTAAGCATAGCAGACAGGGGCTGTAGCCACCTCCCACCTCCCCCCACCCCCAATCATGATCTTTGATCTGATAGAAACCAATATCCCAAAGTATCAGGTTATTGTGTTTTTAAAATAATATAACCATTATAAAGAAATATATTATAAAACTATAATTCAAATGAACACACATAAGCAACTTGTAGTTCAATATGTCCATATTAATGAATACAATATTACATGTAAATATAAAATATTTAACAAATTTTAATGCATCTGTCCTTTCTCAGTTTATTAATATGTTATTGTCAAATGTTTTCACTATTGTCCACTAGATGTGGTTTATAAGAAACAACACCAATTTGCGGCATATGGCTGCAGCAGCTCCCAGCAGTGTGTGAGAAGTATTATTTTCTGCTGGCTGAGGAATGAAAGCAGAAAATGTTTTCTCACACACTCCTGGGGGCCCGATTAATGATCGGGTGGTGCGGGTTCAAAGCACATTTGTTGTTGCATTCGCAATAGCTTGACTAGACACCCGCCCACCCAACCCTATTAATACTAAGTGGGGAAGACATCAGCTACCAGGCAGTAGCAATGAACAGAATATCGACTGTTGTAGATTAGTTAGGGGAGTTACCATATATTAGGGTAATTTAGTGTAAAGCTGTAATAGCTAGTAATATTTTATTAAAAGTCAAGCTTGCGGCGTATGGCTGCAGCAGCTCTCTGGCTCTGTACTGTTCAATAGTCACAGCCATATTAAAAGTTGTTGATGTCTTTGTCTAGACTGTAGTTGTTTGTTTAAGTGTTGTAGTCACTGAATTGTACCAGTAGCTTGAATAAAGAGTCTATATGAGCTATATTACTTTGCTTTAAAGTTCTCGACAAGTTCTCTCAAATTTCTCTCAGAAAGTGTATGTCCAAAACACACACACCTGACACAATATTGGTCAGTGCCTGGCTGTTGCAACTGACAGGTCACAACAACACAGCAATCTTTGTAATTCTGAACAGAGTGTGTTGAATACACCTGAAAGATACAAACAAAAACATGTTGTCAATGCTCGATGCATTGCCATAGATGTATGCAACTAAGGATGGGTTTTCTTAAATTGAAGCCAGGGCAAATGTAATCCGTCACGTAATAGAAACTATCAAGGATAAGCATTTGAAAAGCTGTTAAATCATTGTTCCACATGTTTTTGTTCACAACATGGATACTTGGACTGTTAATGCAATGTATATGATTTGTGTTGCACTGCTGCATGGGATTGCAAGATAAGTTGACATCCATAACTTGCTAAAGTGGTATTTCTTTATGTACTATATCAAGTTTTATATACAGGTTGTGACAGAGGAAATGAAACTTGACCACGGTACGTCACCTCGTGCAGTTAGACAGTGGAAGAAAGACGTTAGATCTATGTATTTATCGTTGGTTCAAGACAAAGAGAAATTAACGCGGGAAATAAAAGGGAGACACGAGGATTTAGAGCGGGAATCCGAGCGACGACAATCGGAAGTAGAAGAAAAACGACAACAACAACACGAAAGGCGAATGGCGGAACTTCGCGAGAGACAAGAAGAGCACGAAAGGAAATTATGGGAGGAGAAACTAGAAGCTGAGCTACGTATGACGCAAAGAAAGATGGAAATGGAGAAATCGGCCCGGGCAACAACAGCGAAATTGCCGAAATTAAAGATCACGCCGTTCAAGGGAACGGCAACGGATTGGGTACGTTTCGAGAACATATTCTTGACACAAGTACATGAGAAACCAATCAAAGACGAGGAGAAATTTGGGTATCTATTAGAAATGGTGTGTCAAAAGGTCAGGGATAAGATTGCAAATTTAAGACCCGGCGAAGTTGGATACAAAACAGCTTGGGACAGGCTAAAAAAGGAGTACGGACAAACAAAATTAGTAGTGAATGCTCATGTAGATGAAATCGTTAATCTGCCCGTTGTCAAAGGATATAATTACACGAGGATCCGAGAGTTTTACGAAGCATTAAGTAGGAACTATGATGCGTTGTTAACACTGGGAGAAGCTGATATGTTGAAAGGATTTGTCATGACGACTGTGAATAAATTACCACAAGTGAGGCCAGATCTTGTACGTACGGATGAAAACTGGGAGAATTGGGACATGGCAGCTCTTATTGAGGAAATCCGGAAGTGGCTGAGTAGACACAAGGTGGATCCTGGAGAAACTCGTAAGGAAGGGTCTTGGTTCGCATCAAAGGGAGGTGGTAAGCAAACACAAACCGGTAAGCCTGTAAATCCTGTATGTATATTTTGTAAGAAGGATCATTGGGGAGGTGATTGTAAGACGGTTGTGACATTAGAAACAAGAAATAAGTTTTTCGTTGACAATCAATTATGTTTCAATTGTGCCAGATCTGGACACAGAGCCAATAAATGCCATAGTCGAGGTTGTGTGAAATGTAGAGCTAGGCATCATACCAGTCTCTGTGACCAGGAAAATAATATTGAAAATTCCGTATTCACTGGATATACATCACCAGTCGAAGGTCAAACACTTCCACCAATGATCCCTGTGAATATGAAGGGCGCAACCCTGTGGGCATATTTAGATTCGGGCTCGAGTAGAAATTTTATATCGAGTGAAGCTATTAGAAAATTGAAGTTGACCCCAGTCCGCCATGAAACACGCCGGATAGTCACTGTAAGTGGGACTACAAAACAGTCTATGCCCATTTTCGAAGTAACCATTACATCACTCGATGGTAAAGCAAGCGAGAAGATTGAGTTAACAGGCAGTAAAATGCCTGACTTTACAACAGTTAGACGCCCAAATTTGAATGATTTAAAGTCGAAATATGGACATGTCACTGATAAGAGATTCTATATCAAACACGGAGACGATTACCAAATGCATGTTATTCTTGGTGACAGTACTTATTGTCGAATTAAGACAGAAGAAGTTTACAAGGGGGAGCCGGGTGACCCCATAGTTGAGGGTACAACGTTCGGTTGGACGATTCATGGTGGGGAATTTCCAAATGATGGGTGTTGGTTCTCTCAGGAAGCTCAGGATTTCCAGCAACTGTACAGTTTAGACGTACTAGGAGTAGAAGATCGGGGCGAGAACGACCAACTTGAGGTACACAGAGAGTTTAAGGAGAACATTGTTCGAGACAAGAACATGAGATACGAAGTAAAAGTTCCTTGGATTCCAGGGACTCATTTAAGTGAGACAAATGAAGTGCAGAGTAGATTACGGTTGAAGCGAGTGGATAAGAAACTTGAGAACGATGAAGATTTACGCAAGGATTATGAGAAGATAATTGTTGACCAAGTCGCGACTGGCATAATAGAGAAAGCCCCTACGACACCTACTGGGAAGCGGGTATATCGAGATTCATGCGATGAAGCCAAGAGTTGGAGTGCAGAAGTTTCCCCTGCGCTCACAAAGCAGTGGAACCAATGGACGAAGCAATTGCGAGACATTGAAGTTCCGACAAGCTTGGTGCCTGCTGGGCCAACTAAAGCTATTAACCTCCACTTGTTTGCTGACGCGAGTACAATGGCATGTTCTACGGTAGCAATCGCAGTTGTCGAGCAAGATTCTGCAAAGTTGAAGGGCCTCTTAGTGTCGAAGTCTCGGTTATCTAAACGGAATACATCAATACCCAGGCTAGAATTAGTCAGTGGCCACATGGGAGCAAACCTGGCTCGAAATCTCACTCGAGCGCTGAAGAGATTGCCGATCCGGTTAGTAGTTATATGGATGGACAGTCTCGTTTCGCTTTATTGGATCCTCAATCCGGGGAAGCCGTGGAAGACCTTCGTTTCAAACCGTGTGAAGAAGATAGCAGAAATCACGGAAGAAGTGGGAATCCAGTGGAAGTATTGTCCAACCGAAAGTAATCTTGCCGACCTTGGAAGTAGAGGGGCGTCCCTTAACAAGATGGAGAAAGGTGGTTGGTACGCCGGGCCTCAATGGTTATTGGAGGAGAAGAAATGGCCAGAACAACCAAACCTAAGATCGTCATCGGAAACCCACCAGGAAGAGAAGCCCATTCGCGAGATTGTGTCCTTCGTCGTTGAGCGTCAACATGATGAATTCGATGAGCTCCTGCTGCGGAAAACGTATTGGAACACAGTTCGTATTACTGGGTGGGTTCTCAGATTTGTGTACAACCTACGAGCGAAGAAGAGTCGGTTAAAGAAGAGACGAGGTCCCCTAACCACAGACGAGATGTCATGTGCGAAGAATTGGTGGATACGGCGAGAACAAAGATACGTCCCACAGAGCCTCGAGCAACCAGGGTGGACTCTGGTAGAAGATTCAGACACGAAAATATTGAAATGTCAAGGTCGAATCCCAAATTACACACCTGTCTACCTGGAGGATGGATTGTTCGTGAAGAAATTGATTAGACATGTTCATGCGGAAGTTATGCATCTGGGAGTTGCAAGTACTATGGCTGAAATAAGGAGAAATTGGTGGATTCCCCATCTTCGCTCGCTCGTGAAGAAACATATCCACGATTGCAACGTTTGCAAGGTGTTTGCAACGAAACCGCTGAAACCGTCAACCACTGCTTCGTTACCGAGTTTCCGTCTCGAGGCTGTCCGGCCATTTCAAAATACCGGTGTGGACTTTGCAGGACCATTGATTTATCGAAAGAGAGACAAATCAGAAGGGAAAGCATCTATCATAATATTCACTTGTGCGGTCGCCAGAGCGGTACATTTGGAGGTGACCAAATCTCAGTCTGCCGAAGAGTTTCAGAGGAAATTGAATTCATTCATCACACGAAAGACTAGACCACAACTGATAGTGTCGGATAACGCAGCCGTGTTTAAGACAACGCGAATTGGATCCGAAAGATACGGAAGAGCGAGCAATTGCAGAATCATTTAGCTACCCAAGAAATTCGTTGGAAGTTCAACTTAGCCAAATCGCCGTGGTGGGGTGGCATGTACGAGAGAATAATCAAAGAGATAAAGAAAACGTTGTACAAAACGTTGGGAAAGACGCATCTTTCCTTTGTACAACTGAAAGCCGTCGTAATGGATATCGAAAGACATCTAAACAATCGACCCCTAACGTATGTGGAGAGTGACGGAGGTGATGAAAAGGTGTTGACCCCAAAATTCGATTATGTGGGGACAACAATCTCATATTTTACAAGACATCGAAGTGGAAGACGAAGAACTTACGAAATTTGATCGCCGACTGGTCAAAGCTAGAGAGCATGCGTGGTCTCGATTACGAAAGGAATACATACACGGGCTGATGGAAAGTCATCGTATTAACCGGACGAAAACACTGCCGCCAGAAGTCGGGGAGATTGTTCTTATCGTTGGCGAAGAGAGAAATCGTGGAAAGTGGATGAAAGGCAAGGTACTTCGTATCGTGAAAGGAGCAGATGGAGTACCCAGAGGGGTGATCTTGTTGCATAAGGGAAACCGGCTAGAAAGGCCGCTTCAAGCAATTTGCCCGTTGGAGATTAAGAGCGCGGTCAAGGAGATGATTAAGGAAAAGACTGAGGAACCAACTAAGCCTGTTCGAGAGAAAAGAAAAGCCGCCGCTGATGCACAGGCCAAGATTCAGGAGTTGGCCAAGGACGATGCCATTTGAGACTATAGTGATATGCTGACGTTGTTGTTGTTGTTTATAAAAATTGAACTTTGTTAATTTTTAGGGGAGGGTGTACGGACTCGTCGGACGGTTTACGAGTAGTTATATATAGTAGTTACGCAAAACCGGAAGTAGAGTAGTCAATTTAGTACTTGGAACTTGAGCTATATTCTGGGAACTCGGAAGTAAAAAAAACGTGATTTTTCGGGTGTGTATTGTCCATATTGTCATAGAATAGAGTTGATATTGAGAGGAATTAAAATACAAAAGGGTTGAGTGTTGAGTTAATCATATATATTTGGGGGTGTGCCGTCCATTCGGTACAGTGGCATAGTTGGTAGCTTCAATGAATAAAAAGGAGGCCGTCCCCCACCTTTTGAACAAATAGTTTGTAAGACAAAGCTTAGTTTATAAAAGGATATTTGTGGTAAATTGAGTAAAAACTACTCAGATAACTAATTTAAGAACTTGATCTGTCAACCGAGAAAAATGCCGAAAATTTTCGATGTATTTACTTCTGAAACGTTTTCAGATGATATACTGCCTAGCGATCTTAGATCACATAATTTGCGAGGATTTGAATATTTTCGGTAGAACAAATATTTCAAGTGTACAGAATTTATCCTGCTTGAAAACCGGAATATATTCTTTTATATTTCACGTATATTTCTTTGAAATTTGGCCAAATTTCATCAATGTTTTTGATATTCTTCGAAAGACGCCATCTTGTTTTAAAGCTGTTCTAGCCTGCGAACAGGTCAAAACAAAGTAATTACGTATTTCACAAGAAACTGTGGTTAACTCATTGAACTATAAATAAACGGTTAACTTACAGACGCGATAGCAATATATATGCGCTAGCGCAGATACAAAAAGTCTGCTAAGATTTCTAGTAGGTCTCTAGCCCAAGATTTTTAGAAATTATTGTAATATTTTAGTAAATTTATTGTACATGGGAAAAAAACAATAAAATAAAATAAAAAAGATGCCAAGCATCATGGGGCGAGCCTGAGCAAGAGCAATAACACAGGCAATAATAAGATGCGAGCAAAACATGTGTCAGTTTGTTACTTTACTATGATTCAGTGCTCATCTTCGCACGATTTGTGTATAATATCCGGCTTTATATATGAACATACATTTTCAGAAATTTCAAGAAAGCGCTATACGCCTATACAATTGCCGCAATTAATATTGATGCTGTAGTTTGATGAAAAATCGGATACGCTCACGCTGCTAGAAGTGTGTCAGAAGTCAGAACTGTAAATGAAATAAAAATGATAATAGCAAGAGAAATATAATAAACTTTGTTTGTCACGCGATCTAAAAGTACCAGATGTAAACAAAAGAAATTTTAAATTCAATGCTTAGATAATGATGTTAATAAACCGAAATAAAGTTAGAAATAGAAACTAAAAGCTTGAATTAACAATCACAATAAAAGCCGAACAGGAAAATCTATCTCGTCAAATAGTCCGCAATGATTTTGAAACTTGGAAGAATCATACATTTATTCGTTAAAATTCGCTAATGCAAATGTGTCAAACCTGCTTCCGCTTGAATATTAATAGAATAATCCGAACATAGTACAATTTCATAAGCACGTACTCTTGTTTGTCAAATTCTATATTATGAATGTTACAATTTAAAGGTAATAATATCTCTTCAGCAAATCACACAAATGAAGTTTTTATACAACCTACTTGTAGCTGGTCACAAAGTTTGTACTGCGCGGCCTAGATCTAGGGCGCGCAATTTCGGACAAAATGCGATTGAAATTTTCCCTATCCGCCGCGCAATATCGTAATGCGCCGCACCTGTAAAGATATTGCGCAATATTTCAAGCGCGCAGCAAAGCCTGAACGTGCGCTAAAGGGCGCGCAGGAAAGCGCGCGCGACTCGAGAAACGTTCGCGAAACTGAGAAAGGCACGCGGCACTAACCGCGAATCAATGCACTGGCAGCGCTGCAGACAACAATAACATTAGAGTTGCCAAAGGCGCCCCACGTGCCGCATTTAATGAAGTTTACTTCCGATTTGGTGGACTTAGCGAATAGAAATTTGGCATTGAGAATCCGATCTTTGCTGTTGGCAAATTATAAATTTTTCGCCGTATCGCGCTTTTTCGGTTTGACTTTCAAGGCGAACATCGATACTTCGAAGTGACAAGCTGCTATCGAGTATTTTTACTGTGAAATTCTTTCGTGGAGACGTTCAAGAGATTTTAGGCGTTCAATTTTTCGAGGTGAGTGTATGTCGTGTTCGTAGTGATTGTATTTTTGTTTGCGTTTTATGGAAATTTATATAGCGTAATAGCGACTCATGTCTGAACTGTCTGAACACAGTAACACACTGTTATATATATACTCAGGCGCCCGCCTTGGGCGATTCAGACATTTCGTTACAAATTTTTAGCTTTATAAAGTCTTTTTACCTTTTATAACTATGGAATACCAAGACGAAAAGACTGAACATGTAAACGCCGTAGAATGTGCCGAGGGGTGTATTCACTCCAAAAAATCTCGTACACCTCGAAACAAAATCCTTAAAAATATCTATAAAATCCCTGAAAATCCCTAAACAAATCTCTATGAAATCCCAAAAAATCACTAAACATCCTAGAAAATCTATGTAATCCCTACAAATCCCCAAAAAACTCGAAAAAATGCACAAGTCCCACAACAATCTCGAAAAAACCCACCCCCAAAATCCCATGGGATTTTCCACCAAAAGTCTCATACGCTTTTTTGGAGTGATACACCCCTCGGAATGTGCTACAAATTCTTAATAATGACTTTTGGCTATTGGTTGAGGACAGACTGGACAGTGCCTGAGGATTATTGATATAACTTATAGACTGGATTTATCTTGTACTTTAAAATAGTGATATTACATCCAGATTTACAACAGATTAGCTGCACTTTACAATAATAAGCATAATTGCATAAATAGAATTATCATAATAGTGATCAGGGGTGGCGCCAGAAATTCAACCTAGGGGTGTTCTGTATTCAGAATCATACGCCCCTGAGAAAATATTAGAATTTCAAATCTCTGACACTATATTTCCTGTATCTTTTTTATTGAGGGTACTTTGCGGTAACATAGAATTGTTACACTTGTTACAAGACATACCGTAGAGTCTTCCCCAATGAAATACAATTTTTTTCCTGATAAGGGGCTAAATGGCTAATGGGCTGCAGTCCAGCACTACCCTTGATAGTGATAATTGATTTGCAAAATAAGCTTACTTAAATTGATATACATATTTGCTTTTTCTTATTGTATTATAAGAGTAGGTAATAGAACCTCCACTGGGGTTAACTAATTGGTATGCTATGTCATTTATGTAATTGTGTATCCATGTATGTACGATATTATATAATTAATGCTATAAATGGCTTTTAAACAATCACAAGGGTCTGAAAACTAGACCATGGCAGGTGCTGTAGGAAGTCTAAAAGGCATGTGAATAACCTGCACTGTGTATCATACAGATTTAAATATCGGGTCTTATAGATTGTGTATTGTTGGTAAATAGACTGTGCCGTGAAGTATAAGTAAAATTTATAGCCTAGGCAGCGTAATAGTCGTTTCATGAACTATGATGTAAATTATTTATACATATGTATTAAAAACAGAAAACATATAGGGGTGAAATATGCGATAATTGATTCGAGAGAATGGAAGATGCTGTGATGGCATTAGAGCTATATCATACATCTCACAGAGTCTTGAGTCGACCATACTTGTGAAGTATGTTAGCTGATGGTTGGTGGATTAGATATATAGTTATGTGGTAAATTGTGTTTTAACGCTTAGTTTGAATATAGACATTTAACAACTGATATACCTTCCTAAACCACCACCTGGTTGCTGAATATAGCAGGGCCTTTTTTAACGGATAGGCTGGGGGGCAAATGCCCCCAGTCCCCATGTTGGCCCCCTCCAGTAAGCTTTTTGCCCCCCCCCCCAGTGAAGGTCCCTTTTGTCCAAAATATAAGCAAAAAAGGGGGGGAAACTGAGTTTAGAGGAAAGTTATGGTATTCTCACAACAAAACTTGGCTCCGTTTAGATGGGATATATCAAAAATTGTCTCTGAAAATGCAGGAAATCAAGCCACAGAGACTCAAGAATACAAAAAATTTCTGGGGGAGGACTCCCAGACCCCCCTTCAGCTTCCCACAATTGTAATACACTACCTACTTGTTACGTCCCCTTTCGATTATGG